>CM017475.2:10612865-11297197 GCA_007827005.2 Populus simonii | reverse complement strand
TGTAGGTGCCTCTCTTGAGCGGCACCTAAGGAAATATCATCCTCGCTGCTAGACGAACTAGCTGCGACCTCACTTGAGCGACCAGCTCTGGTTTTCGTTCTACGCATCTACACAATTTGATACAAATAATTATATAATTAAATTCAAATGTAAAAAAAAAATTCGACAGCACCTCCCCTATACCGGATACTATCCAAATCCACAAACCTGCACATATTAACAATAGCCAACCAATTTACCCAATCTATACTAATTATTCCAACATATTCAATTACTAATCCTAAGGTAAATTCAACATTAAGAATTACCAATTCAAGTAATTATTCAATAATTATGCCAATACAACAAAACAATAAATAAAAAAAAAACTCTAGAATAACAATCAAAATAAATGGAAAAAATTAAACACAAAGCATGCAATAATAGAGTAAAACTAATAATTATTCCAACATATTCAATTACTAATTCTACGGTAATTCAACATTAAGAATTACAATTCAAGTAATATTCATAATTATGCCAATACAACAAAACAATAAATAAAAAAAAAAACTCTAGAATAACAATCAAAATAAATG
This sequence comes from Populus simonii, assembly GCA_007827005.2. Classification (NCBI taxonomy): domain Eukaryota; kingdom Viridiplantae; phylum Streptophyta; class Magnoliopsida; order Malpighiales; family Salicaceae; genus Populus; species Populus simonii. The sequence goes on along the minus strand of CM017475.2, from coordinate 11,296,619 downwards.
GAAAAAATTAAACACAAATCATGCAATAATAGAGTAAAACTAATAATTATTTCAACATATTCAATTACTAATTCTATAGTTAATTCAACATTAACAAGAAAAATTCAACAAATTAACTAATAATAATTATGCCAATACAACAATAAACAATATTCAATAAATTCAAAAAAAAAAACTATAGACTTTATCAATAAATTATGCAAAAAAAAACTATAGACTTTATCTACATTACAAAAAATACACCAAATCAAAAACAATAACAAAAAAAATAGCAAAAAAAAAACTATTAAAGTAAAATAAAATAGAGAAAACACTAACCCTTTAAACTGATGAAGATGATGAAGAAAACTTGGGAGAGATTGGAGGCCAAAGCTTTGAAGAATGGAGAGGATTCACCGAAGGAGAGAAACGAAGGAGAAGAAAAAATGAATTGAACGGGCGGTCACTTGAACTTATATGGCAGTTTTACCGACGGATTCACCGACGGATATAAAATTAATTATTATTTTAATTTATTCCGTCGGTGATATGTTAAAAATCCGTCGGTAACTTTTGAATTTCGCACCAAACAATTGAATGCCCTCCATATTTTTCGTGGTCCGTCGGTCATTCCGTCGGCAAATATTAGGCGGTCAAAGGCGCATTTAATACGCAACCCTTTGAAATTCGCGCGGTCCGTCGGTAATTTTGTCGGTAAAATTGACCCGCCGACAACTTACCGACGGACTTAAGTCCGTCTGGGTGGCCGTCGGTGATTGGGTGGCATTTCAAGTAATTATTTTAGAACTCTCTGTGAAATACTGACGGACTTAAGTCCGTCTGGGTGGCCGTCGGTGATTGGGTGGCATTCCAAGTAATTATTTTCGAACTCTCTGTGAAATACCGACGGACTTAAGTCCGTCTGTCTGACCGTCGGTGATTGGGTGGCATTCCAAGTAATTATTTTCGAACTCTCTATGAAATACCGACAGACTTAAGTCCGTCTGGGTGGCCGTCGGTGATTGGGTGGCATTTCAAGTAATTATTTTCGAACTCTCTGTGAAGTACCGACGGACTTAAGTCCGTCTGGGTGGCCGTCGGTGATTGGGTGGCATTCCAAGTAATTATTTTCGAACTCTCAGTGAAATACCGACGGACTTAAGTCCGTCTGTCTGACCGTCGGTGATTGGGTGGCATTCCAAGTAATTATTTTCGAACTCTCTGTGAAATACCGACGGACTTAAGTCCGTCTGGGTGGCCGTCGATGATTGGGTGGCATTTCAAGTAATTATTTTCGAACTCTCTGTGAAATACCGACGGACTTAAGTCCGTCTGTCTGACCGTCGGTGATTGGGTGGCATTCCAAGTAATTATTTTCGAACTCTCTATGAAATACCGACGGACTTAAGTCCGTCTGGGTGGCCGTCGGTGATTGGGTGGCATTTCAAGTAATTATTTTCGAACTCTCTGTGAAATACCGACGGACTTAAGTCCGTCTGGGTGGCCGTCGGTGATTGGGTGGCATTCCAAGTAATTATTTTCGAACTCTCTGTGAAATACCGACAGACTTAAGTCCGTTTGGGTGGCCGTCGGTGATTGGGTGGCATTCCAAGTAATTATTTTCAAACTCTCTGTGAAATACCGACGGACTTAAGTCCGTCTGTCTGACCGTCGGTGATTGGGTGGCATTCCAAGTAATTATTTTCGAACTCTCTATGAAATACCGACGGACTTAAGTCCGTCTGGGTGGCCGTCGGTGATTGGGTGGCATTTCAAGTAATTATTTTCGAACTCTCTGTGAAATGCCGACGGACTTAAGTCGTTGTGTGGCCGTCGGTGATTGGGTGGCATTTCAAGTAATTATTTTCGAACTCTCTGTGAAATGCCGACGGACTTAAGTCCGTCTGTGGCCGTCGGTGATTGGGTGGCATTTCAAGTAATTATTTTCGAACTCTCTGTGAAATGCCGACGGACTTAAGTCCGTCGGTGGCCGTCGGTGATTGGGTGGCATTTCAAGTAATTATTTTCGAACTCTCTGTGAAATGCCGACGGACTTAAGTCCGTCGGTGGCCGTCGGTGATTGGGTGGCATTTCAAGTAATTATTTTCGAACTCTCTGTGAAATGCCGACGGACTTAAGTCCGTCGGGTGGCCGTCGGTGATTGGTGGCATTTCAAGTAATTATCTCATAATTGTGGCATTTGAACTAATTATTTCAAGTAATAAATATTTTGTGTTTCAAAATATATATCATTCATAATCTAAATTACATGAAAAAAGGGTTTTACATAGGGCTTCATTTTGGTAGTTAGTCAGAATTTTCTTCTTGTTCGTCATCAATTGAATTGTCATCACCTTCATCGCAATCTTCAATATGAATATCATCTTCTTCATCGATATTTGGTTGTCCGCTAGAGCTCAAAACAAAATTTAACTCCTCTGCGTCAACATCAACAAGACTATCATCGAAAACACGAAAATTTGAATTTTCTTCCAATTCAATCGAAGGAGCAACTCGATATGGTTCAACCACCTCACTAACTTGAAAGACTTCATCTCGCACACTTGTGTCTTCGTTCTCATCCTGAACAACCTCGACACGACCCCGGGGTTTCGTTTTTAAAACGGACAACCAATCCACTCTTGATCGATCCTTTCTAAATGAAGGGGTGTATGTGTAATAAACTTGTTGACATTGCTTTGCGAAAACAAAGACATCGTTTATGTTGCGGAGTCTAGCTTTTGAGTTGATTTCGACCAGACCATAGTGCGGATCAACTCTGATTCCTCTGTCAGTCGTGTCATACCAATAGCATTTGAATAAAAACACTATATTCTGCTCGTTATGATATTGCAGTTCGACGACCTCTTCTAATCTACCATAGTAGTCAACTTCTAACTCACTACTAGTGGATCCCTTAACACAAACACCGCTGTTGTATGTCTTTCTTCCTTGCCCGTATTCTTCAGTATGGAAAACATATCCATTGACAAAATACCCGTTGTAGCACTTACATTTTCTTTCAGGCCCCAGGCTTAGTGAAGACAATGACTTAGGTGCACTCCTTCCCATTTGATAAACCTTGTATGTAATGTACATCAATAAACAGTAAATGAACGAGAATCTCGTAATGACATGCATACGTACAGTAATTTTGCAAGCTAGAATGAGTTTGTGATAGTGCTTACATGTGTTCTGAACCACGTGGCAAACTGCTCATCTTGTAATTGAAAGATCTGGGATTCGGTCAGCTGTGAGTTATTGGAGAGCAAATATTGACGATGTTGCCTGCAAGTGATAATGAGTGTATGATATTACAATATATAATTAACAGTATATTACTAACAAAGTTAATTAGTATAAACTTACTGAATAAAAGGTCTCAGCTCATCACAGTTAAATAGAACATAGTTGTGTGCTTGTTTGAACTCTATTTCCGACAAATATCTTCCTCTTACGGCATTTTTAGGTGTGGGTCGTCCAGTATTGGAGAATATTGACAAGTTCCCACTGGAAGGCACTTCACCGCCATCATCATGCCGTGGAACGCGATTGATTCTCGTTCTCAGATGAGGTTCGAAATAGTACGAGATAAATGTTGAGATCTCCTCAACAATATAGGCCTCACATATCGAAGCCTCAACATGCGCCTTGTTCTTAACCTTTTTCTTGAGATTAAACAAGTACCTGTATTGAATTAATTAAGTATTTTCAATTAAGAAAAACATAGAAAATACTTTTATATATGAATTACAGTGCAACTGTAATATCTAACCGTTCGAATGGGTACATCCATCTATATTGGACTGGTCCTCCAGCTTTTGCCTCGAACGGTAGATGTATAGGGAGATGCTCCATTGAGTCAAAAAATGATGGAGGGAATATCATCTCAAGTTTGCATAGTGTCTCGACGATATTCGTTTGAAGCCTCTCAATGTGATCAACATTCAACTTGCTGGAGCATATATCTCTGAAGAAATGACTTATCTCCGTGAGTGCATCCCATATTCCCTTTGGCAACAAATCACGAAAAGCTAATGGGATGAGTGTTTGCATAAACACGTGGCAGTCATGACTCTTCATTCCATACAATCTGCAGTCCTCTATATTAACCAGCCTTGATATGTTCGATGCATGTCCATCCGGAAAACGCAGACTCTTAAGCCATTTGTAGACTAGCAGTTGTGCGTTTTTCTCTAACACGAAGCTTGCTCTTGGTTTTGCGACCCGTGACTCATCATAAACCAACTCCATATTTTTACGGTTACAGTATAAAGCTATATCCAATCTAGCCTTGATGTTGTCCTTTGTCTTCCCCTTCACATCCATGACGGTGTTGAAAATATTCTCAAACATGTTCTTTTCGATGTGCATGACGTCAAGGTTATGGCGGAGCAGATTGGTCTTCCAATAAGGAAGCTCAAAAAAGATACTTCGCTTTACCCAATTATGGGTCAAAAAAACCAGGAAACTTTTGCTTACCTGATTGAAGGCCAAACACAATGTCACCGTACTCTGAGACAACATCATGCAATTCTTCACCAGAAAGACGCGGGGATGCAACATCTTTTTCAACTCTGCCAACAAAGAAATCTTTTCTGTTCTTTCTGTACCTGTGATGAAGTGGCAAGAAGCGACGGTGACAGTCAAAAAAAGAAGCTTTGCCTCCATTTGCTAGCGTGAATGCCTTGTTGTTTTCCATGCAGTATGGACATGCGAGTTTCCCATGCGTGCTCCAACCAGAAAGCATTCCATAAGCTGGAAAATCATTGATAGTCCACATCAATGCCGCCCTCATAATGAAATTTTGTTTCCTCGATATATCATAAGTCAGAGCTCCAGAGGACCACAACTGCGCCAACTCATCAATCAACGGTCGAAGACAAACATCTATATTCCGCCCCGGGCTTCTTGGACCGGGTATGACAGTAGATAAAAACATGAACTCCGGCCTCATACACATTCCCGGTGGCAAGTTATAAACTGTGAGTATGACCGGCCAACAAGAATAAGGAGCAGCAAATGACCCAAATGGGTTGAATCCGTCTGTACACAACCCAAGACGCACATTCCTTGATTCAGCTGAAAAGTGAGGATGAACACTGTTAAAGCGTTTCCACGCTTCGCCGTCAGAAGGATGAACCATCACTCCATCAACCGCATGGTGTGCTTGGTGCCATGTCATGTGCTCAGCAGTCCTTGGTGACATGAATAACCTCTGCAGTCTAGGTGTGATCGGGAAGTATCTAAGTTTTTTATATGCCACTAGAGTCTTTCCCCTGCCAGTTCTAGGTTTGTAACGGGAATGCCCGCATGTCATGCACTCGTTCATCTCAGCATTTTCAAGGTAGTATAACATGCAGAAGTTAGGGCACATGTCAATTTTCTGGTATCCTAAACCGAGGGGTTTCATCATGGACTTCGCAGCATAGAAGTTCTCTTTCAGCCTGTTCCCTTCAGGTAAAATGCTTCTTGCCCATTCAATAATCTTGTCATACCCGGCCTCACTCAACCCGTGATCTGACTTGATGGTGAACACCTGTGCTACGGCCGATAATTTACTGTGGTTCGTGCAGCCATCCCATAATGGTTCGTCAGAATCTTTCAACAAATCAAAAAACCTAGCTGCATCTACATTAGGTTCTTCTTCTACGATTGGACATTGACTGCCATTACCTTGATTCATTCTCATTGCATCCATAACCATATTTCTGTAAGGATTAGTGTTGTCATTTGCCGTTTCATGCACGTTGCTAGCACTAGAAGTAGACCCAACCACCGTTTCTTCCATTCTCCTCTCACTCTCGCTAACAAATACTTCTCCATGTGCATACCAACACTGGTAATTCTCCATAAACCCTTTGTGTAGAAGATGCATCATTACAACATCTGGATGCAGATACTTTTTATTTTCACACTTCCTGCATGGACACCTAATACCGCCTCCAGTAAAATTTCTGGGAATAGATGTTGCGAAATTAATAAAACCCTGAACCCCATTACAATAATCCATCCTCCGCAATCCTTGGGGTGAATCTCGATACATCCATGAACGATCATCCATGACTTATATCGAACCTCTATAAAATTATGATGACATCATGTATTAATTAACTAAGTTAGGTAAATAAACTTGTAAAAATATTACTTTACCTCGAGATTATCCAACAAACCAATCACAACTTCTCATAAATATTAAATATTCATTATCATTTATCAACGTCCATACGAATTAAAATATATAAATTTACAGAAATTACCACTCCGCAATACCATTGATAAAACTTTAAACGGACCCATTAAGCAAGCTATTAATTATTTCAAAATAGCACATGTAATTCGGTACTTCCATAAAGAAATAACAATTTACAAACAAATACAATCTTACAAAATCTAAAACAAACCATAACAGGTACAAAATTATACATTCATATACTACAAGTTTGTTTGAGAAATAACAATAAAACATGTACATCTACTAACAAAATACATATACTAAAAAAATAATAAAATTGACATTTAATTAAATCTTAAAATTTAAAAAGATATAATTACTTACAAAAATTGATAAAATCCGTCGGTAAATCAGAACACGGATGCTGTGACCACAAAACTTCAAGAAATATAAATTGTTGTGTTGATATGAGGAAGTTCCGTCGGTAGTTACCGACTGAATTACGGACGGAAAAGTTTCCGACGGTAATTACAGACTGAATTACAGACGGAAAAGTTCTGTCGGTAATTTCGACCTCAAAATTCCGACAGAAATATTCCGTCGGGAAATCCGTTGGCATTTAGCGAATTTCTGGTAGTGTTTGAATGCCCATGATGGGAAATATTCCTCCAGATTATATCCCTCTTAAGGGTTCTGCAAGAATTTATGCAGAAAGGGGGACTATCAACTTGAAAGAATTGATTTCGTTGACCCCTCACATCATTCAAAGGCTATTGATAAAATATATACATATTCATGCATATAGTTTATCTGAACAAATTAATTGTCTTGCTTAGTCTTTACAGGGCCATAATTGATCATCATAACACCACGATGGTTAGGTTTTGATCATTTTGGAGATATATACTACAATTGTAAGGACTGGAATCTTAACTTGGGCTGTGAGTTAATTAGGATTAGTGCTCTGGGATAGATGTTGTTTCTAGGCCTTAACTCCTGCCCTTACGAGACAAAATAAAATTTTCTCTAAAATAGTGAATTTACACTACACCATTAAACAGTTTTACTGACGGACTAATTCCATCGGTGTAAGGCATGCAATCCATCGGTGAAATTATTACCGACGGCCTAAGGCAGTCGGTATACTAATCGTCGGTAATTCCCCTTTCTGTCGCTAATTCGGTCGGAATTAAAAAAACCAACCACCGACAGTCTTACAGACAGAGATGCACGACAAAAAAAAAAATTCCCGCGACCAAATTACCGACGGACCACACCCGTCTGAATTTTCAACGGTAACTATTACCGACGGCATAACTGTCAGTAATAGTTCTGGTAAACACCCACGAAAATATTTCGTCGGTAATTATGGCATGGGTGGGAATTGTTTGGCAACTCTCGGTGAAATACCGACGGCCGGGAGCCGTCAGTATGTATTTAAAATATATAAAAAATAATAATTTATTAATAGTAAAAAAGCTTAATAAACAAATAAAATTGGATTAAACATTAAAACTATAAAAATAATGTTAAATAATATTCATCCAAATATTCATTACAAATTTAATATGTTTAAAAAACACAATTAAACTAGAATAGCGGCGGAGCTGGAGGAGGAGGAGGAGGAGGCTGGTTGTTCCCGGGACCAGATATAAAATACCTCCTTACAACATTGTTATTCGCCCTATCCCACTCAAATTTGTTTTGTGTATATAAATAATTCATATAAAAAAAAATAGTACAAGATATAAAATTATAAAAATAATTTATTAAAAATAAGCTGGAAATTAAAAATTAACACCAACCTGAAATCGCTGAAACCATGCATCGATATTAGGTCTCCACTCAAGATGTCTGGAAACCTGACTCCATTGAAACAATGGAATCTCCATCGACGATTTAAACGCCAATGTTATTGTCCTTGCAGCCTCAATGTTTGTGAACTTGAAATTATATATATATATATATATATATATATATATATATATATATATATTATATATATATATATATATATATTAGTTGTTCATAAATTATGTTATAAGTATATAAAAAAAACTAAAACCTAAACAAAGTTACATTGAGAGTCATCCTTCCATTGTGCCTGGTACTTGCGGGTGAATTGACCCCGCTATGAAGGCACACCGCTTTTGCATTGTGAAACCGCGCTAGAAGAGGCAGCATCACAAGTTGGCGCAGATTCCTCGCCGTGATCAGCACCTAAGGATACCTCCCCCTCACTGCTAGAAGAACTAGTTGAAACCGTCTATTGATGACGTGCTGTAGATTTCATTCTACGCAGCTACACAAATTTTTATACGAATAATTACATAATTAACTTCGATTATTTAAAAAAAAATCAGCAGCACCTCCCCTATACTGAAGACTACCCACAGTTTTCAAACCTGCAAATCTTTACAATAACCATAAACCAATTGACTCCAGCAACATCATATATACTACCTAACATCTATAGAAATTCAATCATTTAAAAAAATTCGACAGCACCTCCCTTATATTAGAGACTACCCATAGTGTTCATACCTACAAATATATATTGATAATTACACAAATATTGCAAAATCAACTCTATACAACCTAACATTTATAGAAATTCAACTTCTATATATTTTCAACTAACATCAATACAAATTCATAAATAACAATTAAAATTAATCAAAATAATAAACAACATAACAAACAATAACATCCTAAATTAAGATAAACTAATTAAATTTAATTCTATATTTCAATTAACATTCAAAACATAAATTCAACAATAACAATTATAGCAATACAAACAATAATATCATAAATTAAGATAAACTAATTAAATTTAATTCTATATATCAATTAACATTCAAAACATAATTTCAACAATAACAATTATGGCAATACAAACAAAATATATAAAATTAAAAATAAAATGAAAAAATTAAAGAACACTACACAAAACATCCTAAACACAAAATAAGCAATACACAAAACTAAAAAACACTACATCAATTCAAAATAAATTTAGGAATAAAAAATGCTTATCTTAATAGTGTGTTGATTTTAAGATTTTATTTACAAACAATACACAAAACAAAGAACACAAAAAAAAATCATAATTAAAATAAAAAAATACAAAGATAAAGAAAAAAGAATACATACCTTTTAATATGTTTAAAACTACCACCAAAATAATAAAACCTCTTCCAAAAACTAAATACAAACGGAGAGGAGAAGAGAAATGGAGATGAAGAGCTAAGAGAAAAAATGAACCAAATGGGAGGAGGGGGGTTTTATATAGCAATTTTTCTAACGGTATTACCGACGGAACATTTATTATTGTCGGTGGCATTAAATTCCATCGGAAATTTCCGTCGGTAATGGATTGATATTCGCACCAAAAAATTTCAAAAATTCCGCCATACTTTTCAATCCGTCAGTAAATGTACCGACGGTTATTCCGTCGGTGAACGTGCCTTCACATCCGTCGGTAAACAAGTCGACCGACCACGCCTCTGACACGCGTGCGCTTCGGGATATGTGTAAACCATTGGTGAATCCATTGGTGATTATCCGTCGGTGATTGTGGCATAATTCTGTAAATGTTTTTCAACTTTCTGTGAAATATCAACTAGTTAAGTTCGTTGGTGTTGCCATCGGTGATTGTGGCACAATTCTATAAATTTTTTTCAACTCTCTGTGAAATCCCAACAGGTTCCAGTTCATCGGTGTACCCGTTGGTGAAACCGTCAATATTTCTTATTTTTTGTCTATCCCCTGCACAAAATCTTGAATTGCAAACTTACAGCACACACAACTTAATAACAAGAGCTGACAATTAAAGAGGAATAAATATTTCTTGTTCTAAAATATTACATTATAAAAATAAGGCTTTACAACATGTTTAGTTAGTCAGAATTTTCATCTTTGTCCTCAATTGAATTGTTATCATCAGCTTCATCACAATCTTCAATGTGGTTAACATCTTCTTCGTCAACATTCTCTTTTCCACTAGTAGAGCTCAAAACAGCATTCAACTTCTCTGCGTCAACATCAACAAGACTATCGTCGAAAACATGAAAATTCGAATTTTCTTCTAAGTTAATTGATGGAGTAACTCGGTATGGTTTAAGCAATTCACTATCTTGAAAGACTTCATCTATCACACTTGTGTCTTCGTTCTCATCCTGAACAACCTCGACACAACCCTTGGGTTTTGTTTTTAAAACGGATAACCAATCAACTCTTGATCGGTCCTTTCTAAAGAAAGGGGTGTATGTGTAATAAACTTGTTAGCATTGCTTTGCGAAAACAAAAACATCATTTACGTTGCGGTATCTAGCTTTTGAGTTGATTTCAACGAGACCATAGTGAGGATCTACTCTGATTCCTCTGTCAGTTGTGTCATACCAATAGCATTTGAATAAAAACACTATATTCTACTCGCTATGATATTGCTGTTCAATGACCTCTTCCAATCTACCGTAGTAGTCAATTTCAAACTCACTACAAGTCGATCCCTTAATACAAACACCGTTGTTGTATGTCTTTCTTCCATGCCTGTATTCTTCAGTATGAAAGACATATCTATTGATAAAATACCCGTTATAGCACTTGACTTTTCTTTCAAGGTCCAGGCTTAGTAAATACAGTGAAATAGCAGCACTACCTCCCATTTGATAACCTTGTAAATTAAATACAACTATAATCAATAAACAGATATTATGTAATATTGACGTATAATTAATTACATTGCAAGAGATAATGAGTTTGTGATAGGACTTACATGTGTTCTAAACCAAGTGGCAAATTGTTCATCTTGTAATTGAAAGATCTGGGATTCGGTCAGCTGTGAGTTATTGAACAGTAAGTATCGTCGATGTTGCATGCAAGGTTGTTCCAAATTATATAAGTTTATGGTATCACAAAACATAAATAGTACACTCTTAACAAAGTTTAAGTCAAACATCTACTTACTTAATAAAAGGTCTCAGCTCATCACAGTTAAATAGGACATAATTGTGTGCTTGTCTGAACTCTATTTCAGACAAATATCTTCCCCTCACGGCATTTTTAGGTGTGGGTCGTCCATGATTGGAGAATATTGACAAGTTCCCACTTGAAGGCACTTCACCACCATCATCATGCCATGAAACACGGTTGATCCTCGTTCTTAAATGAGGTTCGAAATAGTATGAGATAAATGTTGAGATCTCCTCAACAATATAGGCCTCACATATTGACGCCTCAACATGCGCCTTGTTCTTAACCTTTTTCTTAAGAATGAACAAGTATCTGCACACACACACACACACACACACACACATATATAATTAATCAAAAATTATCAATTAAAAAAATAAAAATAAAACATTTAATTATAAATTACATAGCTCCTGTAATATGTAACTGTTGCGATGTCGCGGTCGCACAAATTAATTACCCTAGCTTCAAACACAACACACAAGATAGTATAGAGCAAGCAAGGGGTCGATCCCACGAGGAAGTTTCAAGTCAGATTTTTATGTTGTACGTTATGTAATTGGGGATGGGTGGTTTGTGATTATCTAAACTATGCAAGCAAAAACTAGCAAACAAAATCAATTAAAATCAAAACTTATCAAGAAAACAAACCTTGGTCGCAAGCACACATCCACCTACAGAAATCAAACTGATCATGGAAACGAAACATCAATTTATATTCTGAATATTTATCTCTTCTTAACATTGGTTAGTTAACGGATCCGCCGTATAACTAGCCCTAACCATCAAACAACCACAGTGTCCGCACTAGTAATTTAATTCAATGGCAGCCTTAAGAACTAGATAAGTTGATTAATCAAGAAAACATAACTGTCCGCAGTCTATGTTTGATTTGATTGAATGTTCTCCCTAAGATTAATAACGTAGATCCGCCACAATTATTAAACTCAGTTGCTTCACAAGTTCATATACCACAACTCCGGTTTTGATATCAAACTTAACAATAGATTGTCTACAATAATAACTTAGAGTCCGCTCTAGCAATTAAAATAAACAATCATAGAAAAATAAGCATAGGAGAACAAACATATTCATCATATAAACTGAAAAGAAAAGGTAAAATAAATCTCACAGTTCTTGAAATCCGAAGGTTTCCGTGTCCTTGCAACCAAGAAAAAGTGTTTAGCCTTGCATGTTTGTTGAACAACTAATCAAAAAGAAGGAAGAATGCATAATTTAGGGTTTCTTAGAGGAAGGGGGCGTTTTTCTCTTCTTGGCTGGCTGCCCCCCTTCTCTTCTCTCATTCTTTTTATATCCTAGGAAACCCTAGGTCTCTATTTTACAAAATAGTCCTCCATTAAGTAGACTGTTTACATTTAAGTACTTCAATAACTATTTTCCTAAAAAAGGAGAAATAGCCTTGCATGAAATCTTCAAGCTTTGACTTAGAGGAGCTAAATTGCTGAAATAAAAACTTGGATATCGGTTTAGATGCTTCGGAACGTAATTTGGACGTTTCTTCACGAAACTTGTTTGCTGGCAGAATTCAGATGTCATCTTTGAAAAATCATATCTCCCTCATATGACATCGTTTTTGGCTGAAATTTGGAGCGTTTATAGACCTTTGAGTCATGAATCCAAAAAATTGAGTTTGCATCAATTGGACTTCTGTAGCTCCAGATATTCAAGTTGGAATGGCCGAAGGTCAACACTGGCAGATTGCGAGATTTGACTTTGAAGGCTGCGATTTCCATGCTCTTCCTTATTTTATTTTCTTGCCTTAGATGTCCAGAAAGGTATGGATGTTAGCTTTTTAATGCCACTGGAATCACTTCATTTCAACCTCTAGAACTCATGCTCTGCACAAAACATCGACTGAAGGTCAAATCTGCCAATTATCTCCAATTTACTCTTTTTTGCATCTTTCATCCAAAAGTGCCTTCAAAACATAAACAAAGAATATCAAGGCATTTTATATATAAAACATAGGCAAAACACTAGTTAAATGTGGGTGAAACTATTGAATAATATGGTTGCATCAAATACCCCCACACTTAGCTCTTGCTCGTCCTCGAGAAAGGATAGGTAAAATCAAATTGAAGTTAAATTAAATGAAATCACTATGAATAATCTTCTAATCTCCCATCAATATCTAAGAATATATGCATTATAAACAAGAACACAAATAAAAAGGATAAAGAGTATAAATTTTCATGAATTTATTTACATGAAAACTTCAAAATTCAATTAATCGTCGAGATTTAAATGAAATCTATGTCATGCCAAAGTGATAGGTCCTCTCATTGATATACACTCCAACACTCATGTGTTTAGGGCTTATGTGTTTAAATCTCTCAAATTCAATCAATGAATATGTTCTACCACAAACTTGCTCTTCAATCTCATCTCCATTAATAACATATTACAAACAATGCATGAATCAAAAGGTCTTATTTTCTGGTTGTAATGGGGCTAAGGTAAAGGTGAGGTAAAATAGAGTAAAAGAAAAGGTTCAAACCAAAGAAAGTAGAGCATTCTAAAAATGATATTTCAAACAAGATATTCCATCAAAGCACATAAATTTTCCATCTTTAATCACCAATGCTTAACTTCTTTTGATTTCAAGCTTTTTCAATATAAAATCTTAAGAACATAAAGGAACACTTTTTTCCTTTTCTTTTCTTTTTTTTTTCTTTCCTTTTTTTTTTTTTTACCTTTGGCAACTTTGCCCATCTTTTCATCAAACATCATTTCTCCTTTCTTTTCACATAATTTCCAACCATAATTCCATGAGATATCATAAGTATATGCTCTACTAATCCTTGGCCAGGGGAAAAGGAAAACATATAAAAAGTTAAGGCTTATACATGGATAAAGCAAAGAAAAGATAAACAAGCTCAAAAGGGCTCACTAAGGATAATATGCTTTAGGTTGGCTTTTTGGCTCAAGTGGTTAAAATTCCTAATACCTTTATCATCTTCATGTATATATGTAATATGAATGTAATCTCAACAAGATATGAAGCAAGTTCTAAAGATACATATCATTGAAAGAAGGCACAATCAAAGAATATAATGTTGAAGGCTCAAAAGCTTGCATTGGTATAACACTATAAAGTCAACATGGCATATTCTCAAAGTCAATCCCTAAACCAATTAAACATTAAAACTTGCATGCACACTCATTCATTTGATTTATATCTTCATCTATCTCAACTAATTCTCATACATAATACTCATATTCTCAAAAACCAATGGGAGTTCAAAAGATCAAACATAATTTTTTTTTTTTTGAAAAATAACAAAGAAAACCAAAATTAGAAAACCAACATTCTCCCAATACCCCCACACTTAAAACACAACATTGTCCTCAATGTTGAAATAAAAGAAAAGGAATATAGGAGAATGACAAAAATAAAGTAAAATGCAAAAATAAAAGATAAGGGAAAAGAAAGCAAATCTTTTTTTTTTCTTTTTGTGTTGGGTTGCCTCCCAGTAAGCGCTTTTGTTTTATGTCATTGGCTCGACATGTTGCATGCTCATTCTTCATAGATTGGTTCAGCTAACTCCACAAAAGCGGTGAGTTCTGTCGTCCAACCTTCATAGAAAGGTTTCAAGCGATGCCTATTGACCTTGAGTACTTTGTTGGTTTCTAAACTTGTAATTTCAACTGCACCATAAGGAAAAACATTAGAAACAACAAAGGGTCCAATCCCAACGAGAGCGCAACTTTCCAGGAAAAAGTTTCAAACGCGAATGATAAAAGAGGACTTTGTCTCCAACATTAAACTCTTTTCTTGTAATCATTTGGTCATGGAGACTCTTAGTCTTTTCTTTATAAATCCTTGCATTCTCGTAAGAATCATTTCGAATCTCTTCCAACGTAATTCCAATCTTTTTAGGCACCAAAAGGATAGGCGCCACCCATTCACTGTCCATGATGAGGTAAATGACTCCTGCATCATGGAGTACAATTTGCAAAGCTTGTAAATCCAATGCTGAGTCATGCACATTTTGGAGAACACATATATGCCTCTCCATCTCTTTTATCTTGGTAAAATCATAGCCACAGCTCAAAGCTACGCTTAATCCATCCTCACTATCAAAATCACAAACTTGCTGCATACACTTATCAACTTGGTCATAACATGTGATAGAATAAACATTGCTATAAGGATATGTCATTGCATCATGAAAATTAAATTCAATTTTTTCATCTCCTACCTCCATAGACAAAGTATCCTTACCACAATCAATTTTTGTATTGGCAGTTTTCAAGAATGGTCTCCCAAACAATATAGGAGTGTTGTTTGATGAATCACAAGAATCATGTTCCATATCAAGAATATAAAAGTCGCATGGAATGACCAAACTGTCAATCTTGACTAGGACATCTTCTATCACACCAAGTGGGTAAACAAAACTACGATCCGCAAGTTGTATTACAATGCTAGTTTTATTCAAAGGCTCAAGACTAAGAGAATCATAAACATGTTTAGGCATAACACTAATGGATGCACCTAAATCGCACAAGGCCCTTTTGAAACTAGCATTACCAATAACACATGGGATAGTAAACGCACCTGGGTCTTTTTGCTTCAAAGGCATATTCTTTTGAACAATAGCAGATACAACTTCACCCATACTTACCATTTCATGACCTTTTAGTTTGAAAGCTCTCTTGGTAGTACACAACTCCTTCAAGAATTTGGCATACTTGGGAATTTGCTTGATAACATCAAGCAAAGGAATGTTGAGTTCTACTTTCTTGAAAACCTCTAAAATCTCTTTTTCTTTGTCCTCTTTCTTTGACCTAGAAGAACTCACAGGAAAGGGTGGAATTATTTTAAAACTGGAATTCATTGAATGAGGAGTTACCTTTGGAGTGTTGGTCAATATTTCAGTTTGTAGAGGAAGAGGATGTTCCTTCTTTGTACTCAATTCAGTTTCTATCTCTTCTTCTTCCTCCATCTCAATTTGTTTTGACCTTTTCTCTTCAAGTTCTTTCCCACTTCGTAGCATGATCACACTAACATTCTCTATTGGATTCAATGCTTGGGAGGGCAATTTTCCATTCATTTGTGCTTCCAATTTCCCCACACTTGAAGCTACTTGCCCCATTTGCTTCTCCAAGTTGTGAATACTTGACCTTGTTTCTTGTTGAAAAGACATGACATTTTGTTGCAAGGTCACAGTGTTAGAAGCCAAAGTTTTCATCATCTCACGAAGATCATCATTGGATGATGACCCCATAACATTAGAGTTTGTGAATGGAGGGGGCTGTCTTGCTTGATAATTCTGTTGGGATTGAAATCCATGGGGATGGAACTGTCGGCCTTGATTGCCTTGTTGAGGTGGGTTCCCATAGCATAAGTTGGGATGATCTCTCCATGCAGGATTGTACGTGTTGGAAAAGGGATCATATTTACGCTGGGACTGTCCATTGAATGCTCCATCAACTGCATTAGCTTGTTCAATGTAATCTTCTTGCATTGTTGGGCACATATCTGAAGCATGTCCTTGTAAGGAGCATATGCTACAAACTTTCACCTGCTGTACATTGCCACAAGCCAAAGAACGCACAAGAGAAGTAAGATCATTAACTTTATTCTCAAGGTTAGAAATACTTACCTCATTTACTCGTTTATTTGCGAAGTCTCCAGTGCCAAACTGTTTCGAGTTGGCTGCCATGTTTGAGATCAATTGGCGTGCAGCCTCGGGTGTCTTATCTACCAATGCCCCTCCACTTGCAGCATCAATGATACTACGGTCAGTAGGCATCAATCCTTCATAGAAATATTGAATGAGCAGCTGATCGGGTATTTGATGATGAGGGCATTGAATGCACAGTTGCTCAAATCTTTCCCAATACTCGGAAAGTGTCTCTCCATGAGATTGTCGAATCCCACATATTTCTTTCCTTATGTTGGCAACTCGAGATGCTGGGAAATATTTTTCAAGGAAAATCTTCTTCATGGCATTCCAAGTTCCAATGGAACTTGGGAGAATAGAAAAACCATGCCTTTGCTGCCCCTTTTAAAGAGAAAGGGAAAGCTTTCAACTTAACCTGTTCTTCGTCAACTCCATTCGGTTTCATGCCAACGCAAACCATATGGAATTCCTTGAGATGAGTATGAGGATCTTCTCCTGCAAGACCATTGAAAGTTGGTAGCAAATGTATAAAACCAGATTTGAGCTCAAAGTTTACATTATTGTCGATGTTTATGCATAATGGCTGATTTTCCACGTTAGGAGCAGCAAGCTCCTTGAGTGTTTGTTGTCGTGCAATAGCCATGGTGTTAAGGCGAGCTTCCTTTCGTAACCTGCGTAAATTTTCTATTTCGAGATCCAACTGCACTTGAATTTGATTAGTAGAACGGGTATACTGGCATAAATCATCAAGAAAACTCAAAAGAAACCAACCACACAAGAGATCGAAAACAATGCAAATTGTACGAAAATCCTACGCTAGAAAACTAAAACTGCCTAAAAAACTAGAAAACAGCGGAATTTGGCCTCAATAGGGTGGGGCTAGTGATTATATCACTAGTCCTGTTCAGAACGTCGTTTTCCTTCAGGAAAAAAAAGGCCGATACCTAATTCCACCAAAAACTCTGTTTTGAACAGTACCGCTGCCGCAAGTGAACAGTACCGTCGCAAGCAAAAATTCTGTTTCTCTTTTTTTTTTTTTTTTTTGAATCACAGCAAATAAAAATAACAGTACAAGCACAAAAATCAACTAAAATTACCTCCCCGGCAACGGCGCCAAAATTTGTTGCGATGTCGCGGTCGCACAAATTAATTACCCTAGCTTCAAACACAACACACAAGATAGTATAGAGCAAGCAAGGGGTCGATCCCACGAGGAAGTTTCAAGTCAGATTTTTATGTGTGTTATGTAATTGGGGGGTTTGGTTGTGATTATCTAAACTATGGCAGCAATAAACTAGCAAACAAAATCAATTAAAACCAAAACTTATCAAAAAACAAACCTTGGTCGCAAGCACACATCCACCTACAGAAATCAGAACTGATCATGGAAACGAAACATCAATTTATATTCTGAATATTTATCTCTTCTTAACATTGGTTAGTTAACGGATCCGCCGTATAACTAGCCCTAACCATCAAACAACCACAGTGTCCGCACTAGTAATTTAATTCAATGGCAGCCTTAAGAACTAGATAAGTTGATTAATCAAGAAAACATAACTGTCCGCAGTCTATGTTTGATTTGATTGAATGTTCTCCCTAAGATTAATAACGTAGATCCGCCACAATTATTAAACTCAGTTGCTTCACAAGTTCATATACCACAACTCCGGTTTTGATATCAAACTTAACAATAGATTGTCTACAATAATAACTTAGAGTCCGCTCTAGCAATTAAAATAAACAATCATAGGAAAAATAAGCATAGGAGAACAAACATATTCATCATATAAACTGAAAAGAAAAGGTAAAATAAATCTCACAGTTCTTGAAATCCGAAGGTTTCCGTGTCCTTGCAACCAAGAAAAAGTGTTTAGCCTTGCATGTTTGTTGACAACTAATCAAAAAGAAGGAAGAATGCATAATTTAGGGTTTCTTAGAGGAAGGGGGCGTTTTTCTCTTCTTGGCTGGCTGCCCCCCTTCTCTTCTCTCATTCTTTTTATATCCTAGGAAACCCTAGGTCTCTATTTTACAAAATAGTCCTCCATTAAGTAGACTGTTTACATTTAAGTACTTCAATAACTATTTTCCTAAAAAAGGAGAAATAGCCTTGCATGAAATCTTCAAGCTTTGACTTAGAGGAGCTAAATTGCTGAAATAAAAACTTGGATATCGGTTTAGATGCTTCGGAACGTAATTTGGACGAGTTTCTTCACGAAACTTGTTTGCTGGCAGAATTCAGATGTCATCTTTGAAAAATCATATCTCCCTCATATGACATCGTTTTTGGCTGAAATTTGGAGCGTTTATAGACCTTTGAGTCATGAATCCAAAAAATTGAGTTTGCATCAATTGGACGTCTGTAGCTCCAGATATTCAAGTTGGAATGGCCCGAAGGTCAACACTGGCAGATTGCGAGATTTGACTTTGAAGGCTGCGATTTCCATGCTCTTCCTTATTTTATTTTCTTGCCTTAGATGTCCACAAAGGTATGGATGTTAGCTTTTTAATGCCACTGGAATCACTTCATTTCAACCTCTAGAACTCATGCTCTGCACAAAACATCGACTGAAGGTCAAATCTGCCAATTATCTCCAATTTACTCTTTTTTGCATCTTTCATCCAAAAGTGCCTTCAAAACATAAACAAAGAATATCAAGGCATTTTATATATAAAACATAGGCAAAACACTAGTTAAATGTGGGTGAAATTATTGAATAATATGGTTGCATCAGATATTCACGCTTGAATATCCAGTGTGAAATAGAGAATTCTGCGGCGAGAAGAATTTCGGCCTGAATTTGCAGGTTTGATTCGAGGGACCTAATTGCAGGATACTTAAAGTTTGAAGACCAATTATGGGCCAACGTGAAGGAATTTTTTGGACCAAGGACTGAGTTAAAAATAAATATACTAAAATACGCGAGTTTGCAGATGAAATCGGAAGAAACCTGGTTGGATTTGGAAAAAAATGGAAAACAGGGACAAGATTGATTTACAGACCAATTACCTTTGCCTTGCGTTTCAGCAACAAACGACGCCGTCATGCTTTTACACATTAATGCACATTGTTTTTCTTTTCTTCAGTTGAGGAAGCAAGGCGGCGCCGTTTTAAAACAACCCCATTTTGAATCAATGAGCATGGTACTGTACCCCCGCCTACAACCTTTTCCCTCCCTGCATTGTTTCCTGCCATTTCCTTCTTTTTTTTGCATTTCTCCTGTCCTTGCACTGTATAAGACAGTCCCCCTTCCACGCTAGGATGACAGCTACGAGAGAGAACGGCTTTGTACCTCTAGTGCCGGCTGGGGAAAAGGACGCAGAGGGAGCCTCGCCATCATCTAATGGTTGGAATTCCATCCATAACACAGATGGCTGGGATGAGAGGGGGTTTAGGTTAGTCTCCGAGTGTTTTGCTCGGCTATATAAACGAGCTGGAAAGGGGGAGAAAGGAGAAAAAAAAAGAAAAGGGAGAGAGAAGAGTGAAAAAAAAAAACAGAGAGCTAGCATAAGGCTGAGGTGAGGGCAACAAGCAAAACAATGGGAGGAGAGGGAGGATTATCTCTAGTCTATCCCATATTATCAAAAAGAGTTCACCAAACCTACGGGTTTTCTAAAAACTCTTAACGGCAAAAAGAGGAAGGCTTTCTTTAGTTTCAGAGGCAGAAAAGCAAAGGTTTTCACCTGCATGCACCTCATTTTCTGCATTCGAACCAGCAGCATCAGCAAGTATAGTTCCTAGTCTTCCTCTTCTTTGCTATTATTTAAGCTTGGCATTTGTTGTGTGGTTTTTTCCCAAAACCTGTTTTATTGCTTTTGCTCTAGATGTTCAGTTTTATTGTGGTTTGAACGAAAGGTTTGTGCTTGCCCACTGTCATTGCCATGCTTTGTAGTTTGGATTATTTGTCTACGTTACAGCTGCGTTTTTTCCTTGATCTGTTGTTGTGAGAGACTGTGAGTTTTAAAGGTTTTTTATGGTCTCTCTGCTCGAGTGTCTCCTTGCCGAGAATGTTGCATATGAATGTTAGTGGCTTAGAAGCATAGTTTTTTATGCGAGGAGAAAGAAGAGAAAACAAAGAGAGTAAGGGAGACGGAGGGAGAGTAAACATAGAGAAGAAAAACAAACAGAAAAGACAACGAAAAATAGAAGAGAAAAGGAAAACAGAGGGGAAAAGAATGGGAGAGAACCGAGAGAACAAGAAGGCTTGAGAGTAAAAATAATAGGAAATAACCAAAGAGAGAGGAGGTTAACCTTGCCTCCATTTTTCTTTGCTGCAAGCAGGAGCTGCAGAATGTCACAGGAGGAGAAGTTTTTGTTGTTAAACAAAGCTTTTGGCTAGTGAAGAAAGCATATAACGCGAGGGAAGTTTTGGGAGAGGAGGTTAACCTTGCCTCCATTTTTCTTTGCTGCAAGCAAGAGCTGCAGAATGTCACAGGAGGAGAAGTTTTTTTGTTAAACAAGCTTTTGGCTAGTGAGGAAAGTATATAACATGAGGGAAGTTTTGGAAGGAGAAAGTAAAAAGGGCATGAGGGAAATTCCTTTTCTGGCAGGGTGATTTTCTTCGCAGACCTTTAGATTATGTTTTTTTCCTTTACGAGATAAGTGGTCGTTGGCTTCTTTAGTCTTAGTCTTTAATACATGGTATAAAAGCATGCCCCCTCAGGTTTCTTTACTTTTGCAAGCATGACAGTTTTCAAGATTAGGATAACAGAGTAGTATGAGTTGTGGGTCATAAACACTGTCGTAGGATTTGGAGTTCAAAATGTTGGTTTCAGAACTTTGGCCCCCCTACATACTGACAAACTTATTCTTGTGATGGTTTGCTAACTTTAACTGTGATGTTTTTTAATTGTTGCAATTAATTGTTTGTTTTAAGTTCAAAATGTTATTTCAGAATTTTGGCTCCCATATAACGAACTGTGATGTTTAAGTTTAAATTGTTTCGATAAATAGTGTTTTAATCAAATATAAAAATGTTTTTGTATGTTGCATACGGTCAATACCCTAACATATTTTGAATTTCTTCTTTTTAAAAAAAAGCAAATATTTGAGGTTTCAAAAAATGTGTTTTAGCATGAATTTCTTAAACACAAAAATTATTTTCTTGCATCTTTGATTTTACAACATGTTTGTAAATTTCAAAGGGTGTTGGCCAATATTCCAAAAATATAAAAATCTTATTTTTGAGAATTCGTCTTTATTCACTATTAATGTTTGGATAAAGAAATCTCAAATGGATAAATATCCAAAATTTTATTAGGAATAATTTGTTATTCATTAGTAATGTTTGGATAAAGAAGTCCAAAAGGGGTTAATATCCAAAATATTATTAGGAATAATTTGTTATTATTCACTACAAATGTTTGGATAAAGAAACCCCAAAGGGGTTAATATTCAAAATATTATTCGGAATAATTCGTCATTGTTCACTGTTAATATTTGAATAAAGAAACCCCAAGTGGTAAATATCAAAATATTTTTCTAGGAATAACAAGTCATTATCCCTTAATAATATAAGGGCAAATAAACCTATGAAATGTAAATGTCCAAAATATTGTTAATAGGAATACAACTTGTTTATTTTGAACATAATGGCAGATTTATGCCTAAAATTTTATTTAGAACAATTTAATTGCGTATCCTTGAAATAAGTCTCAATTATAATTGGGGATATTTCAAATTTTGATTCCACAATTTATGAGTCATGAAAATATAAATACAAAGGCAAAATAGGCTTTTAAAGCACCTTGAATTTTCTTAGATTCCTAACTTAGTTTTTTTTACCTTTTCTCTTTCTTGCGATTTATGAGTCGCGAACACTTAAAATACTAAGGGAAAAATGAGCTCTTAAGCACATTGAATCTCCTTAGATTTCTGTTTTAGCTGTCTCTAAATTCATAAATTCTGAATTTATTTCAAATCAAGCATAGACTTCAAGAGATCTGCACCATTTCTTTTTGACACTCTATAGACATATCTAAAGGTATGATCTATATTGGCCAAGGGTTCTTTCCCTTAGACTTTGAACCCAAGTTCGTTCATCACAGTAGACTTATCCTAGGAAACAAATGGGATTAGAGAACATCAACACCATAGCAATCATAGGCAAACTAAGCACCAAGCAGCTTACCTTAGGTAGGGCGTACTAGGGATGCTAAAACCTTTCCTTTACGCAACCAGTCCCTTGCCTTAGCATCTCTGAAAGACCAGTTAGGTTTCCTATTAACCATAATACTAGGTGGCGACTCCCTTTTTCACAAAACAAAGACCTCGACATCAATCCCCGCTCCGGGAAGGGTCGAATAACATCAAGCTCTCGCGAGGGTATAACACACCTCAGCGGCCTCTTGGGTCTGAGCCCAGCGTGTTTGGGTCCAGGCAGTATGTCCGGACTCACTTTCATCACTCGCGGGCTCGTGCTGTCATGCCTAAGCTCTACGTGTTTGGGTATAGGCAGCGTGTTTGGACCCAGTTTCAACCCTCAGAGGCTCGGGCTGTCATGCCCGAGCCCAATGTGTTTGGGTCTCGGCAGCATGCCCAGACCCACTTTCACCTTTTGGGACCCTCTTTCACCACTCGTAGGCTCAAGCCCAACATGTTTGGGTCTAAGCAGCGTGCCCGAACTCACTTTCACCCATCGAGGGCTCGGACTGTCACGCCCGAGCCCAGCATGTTTAGGTTTAGGCAGCGCGCTCGGAACCACTTTTATCTCTTATAGGCTTGGACTGTCACACCTGAGCCCAACGTGTTTGTGTCTAGACAGCGCTCTCAGACTCACTTTCACCTCTCATGGGCTAAGATTGTCACACTCAAGCCCAGCGTGTTTGGGTCCTAGTAATGCGTCAGGACTGACTTTCACCTCTAATAGGCTTGGGCTCCTTGCCCGAGCCCAACACTCGCATGAGAATTTTTCTCGAACCCCACGCGGGTCCCTCAATATTTTATATTGATCCAATACTTATTATTTTGAGCAAAATACAATTCAAAATATTAGAATGGTGAAATTACACTTCAGCCTCTCCTTTCCACAAAATGATAAGATTCATAAGCTATAAATACACCATGAATCCTTCAAGTCAAATGTTCACTATCTCTTCATTCTCTACTACATATATATTTTCAGAGCATCTCTTTCTAGAATGTTGTTGCACTTTCTCTCTATAAAGTTACTAACTTTACTATCAGAGAGTCCCCACATTCATCAAAAGCGATCTTTTGTAGGTACCAGCTACCAGTCACTAACATACCTGGCACCACCTACTATTACCACAGTTATCGGTCACCTGGCTTACTAGACATCACCTACTATCAGTTATCAACCCTTCAGACTTTCTATATCAAGTCATTAGATGCCTTGACTATGGAGAATAAATCATATTGCTTAAACTAAGAGATCAACAAATTATCCAACACATCAGCCTTATTCCTAAGCATCTTGAATTTTAGGACTCATCAATGAGAGATAGTGATCTTTACTCAAGATGAGCCTTGAGAAATTAATCTGTGTATGGATTGGTTGGCTAATCATGTTCTTTCTCTAGATTTGGGGGTGACTTATTATATGATTCTCCCATGAGTTGTCTTAAGTTAATTCTGG
This sequence comes from Populus simonii, assembly GCA_007827005.2. Lineage (NCBI taxonomy): Eukaryota > Viridiplantae > Streptophyta > Magnoliopsida > Malpighiales > Salicaceae > Populus > Populus simonii. Next base: position 11,272,239 of record CM017475.2, on the reverse strand, counting down.
GTGATTTTTAAGGTTTATACTCCAAGATTGTGCTAGGCTTCACCTTTACGGCCTTTCCATCCTCCTAATCTAGAGAAATAAGAAAAATAATAAATATACTAGGTTGGCTAAAATATTATTATTTTTAATAAATATCTACAAAACACAACTCATCAATATGGCATACCCGTCATTTATACACAAGTAATTCAACAATGTTCATTCCTCCTCTCCAGCATGTTTGGAACGTTCAACAATTTTAATTTTATGCATAGCTTGTTGAAGAAGAGAAAATTTGAACCGAAGGAAAGGGGATGACAATTTAATCTCGTATATGAGCTGAGTTGTATATTATCCTATTGTCATCCCTAATCCTATCACCTGATATGTATCTGACCATGTATTCATAGTACTTTTTTTTTTTGTTAAGATATACAATATTATAAACCTTACATAATAAATTAATCATTCAATCTTTAATTCTCAATAAAATTTTACCATGATGAAAAAATTCTTGAACTTTTTAATTATACATAATTGTTGATGTAATAATATATTATAAATCTTATAAAAAATAATCTAAGCTTCTAACGTGGCTTTAAAATTTAAATATATTTTATAATTATGAATGTATGCTAATAATAATAATAATAACTAATGCTTTTTAATTAAAAATGTGTATAACTAGTATATTACTATCCTTTATAACATATTTGAAACCCTCTAAATTGAATTCAATCCGGAGATTTTAATGAAATCTTATATTTAAAACCCTCTTAAGTGTTAATAATTGAATTTCAAATGAAATTTAATCTCTAAAAATACTCCAATTAATTTAGAGCCAATAAGTAGAAAAAACACATCAATTCAAAATATTATTGTTATAATATTCAATTTTTTCAGAGTACAACACCTCTAATTTACAATTCTAAAGAGTAGAATCTTAATATTAAAACTAAATTTTTCAAAATACTCATCTATCTCTTTTAAAAAAAAAGATATTTGAAGAAATAAGATGAAGGTAATATAGGAAACAAAATGATTTGAATCTTATCTCTTTCAAAAATATGAATATAACTTATTTATCAATTGAATTCAAGTCAAACACTATAATTGAATTCAATTGCATTAGAGAATTAGTCCTAAACAACATCTTATGATACAGTCTAAGAAAGGTTTGAACAAGAAAATTTGGATTCTAGCGTAATTGTGCGTACTGTCAAGTTTTACACAATCAAGCATAACTCTAAATCCAATCTTTGGATCGGGTTGAAATTTAACCAAGACTTTTAAGACATATTTTTCTACATTGGGTAAAATTTCAAGGCAATCAAAATTCTACAAGGCATTGCGATAAAGGTCAGAAGATGAAATATGAATTTTATTATTTGTTGTCTTTTGACTTGTAGACTTTTTATTTGGAGATGATTCTTTTTCTAATAATGAAAGTATATTAATAGCTAGTTTTAAGATCTTTTCTAGTTCTACATGAATCTTTAATGGGCAACAATATAGTTTTTAAGTGTATTCAGAATTCCTTCAATGTTTCAAAATCCTTTTCTTACAAGGATTCTTGGTCTGATTGTCCCTATTGTATAATTTTACGCTAACGTGTCTACTTTTCAATTCAACTGTTAGATCAAGCTAAAATTTTACCAGACATTTTCAGAGGTTCTATCTTATATTGTGTTAATATTTTAGATCAATCCAACATCGTAAAGCCTTGCGATAAGGTCTAGAAGCTACTGTGCGAGATTTATTTTAGTTTCCTAGTTGATTTAGGATTTTTTTCCTATATTATTTATAACTCTTTCATTATTATTTTCATAATTGTTTAGGATTTTTTCACCTATTATAAATACGGTTATTTAGATTCTACTTAGGTTTTTAGCTTTCAGTCATGATGTTTTAAATAAACTTGTGTTTTGCGTGATGCAACACTTTTCTCTTTGGTTAAACAAAGAACAATCGAACTTATCAAAGTATAACTGACTTTGTGGTGTTCTTCCTTATACTTTTCATTCGTGAATTGGTATTCGTAAGGTAAGGGTTCTTATTCCAATAATGTTGGTCTCTTGGAACAAGTTTTCATTATATCACACTCCTATGAAACCTGATTCTTAGGCTTTTCAAAATTTGTCTTTCTACACGTGAGTTATGTTGCTTGACTACATGATCACGAGGTTTGTATCATCTCAGCATTATGTATTATATAATATATAATATATTATGAGTTAGATAGTTGATTTGTTTTTATTTTCATGAAATAAATTATTTAACAAATAATCAGCACATAATTCAACATTATATAAAACAAGTTCTAAACATAAAAAGATCTTTGAATTATTTATATGTTAGTCCTCTTAGTCACTAACGATTTATTACTAGTAAAGTTTAATGATATAATTTTAATATTTTATATATTATCCATACCTTGAACATAACTTAAAAAATAAGATTATTAAATATGAAATGTTTTGCATCGATTTATTATAATGTGATTTTGTGAAGTGCTACAAGAAATTTGAACACATAATTTAAGAGAAAAACTTTAAAAATCTTAGTACCTGGGGGCACGTGATGAGTGAAGAAATTCCTCCATCGAACTCGGTCTGCAGGAGATAGTCAAAGGTGTACTGGGTTGAATGCAGATGCATAAAAATCTCTTCGTTGTCATCCCTACATTATTTGAAAACAGAAAAGGGGCAAAATTACAAGTTCGAATCCGAGATGTGTTCTCTAGAACACGAGGTAAATAACAAATCGGAAGGCAAAATTACTGTGATTATTACAGTGCAATAACTTGCCTTCAGAGGAGGTAATAACTGTAACTTTTAGCCTATTATGTAAATAAACATGGTTTTAAAAACCCGGTCTGATTTAACGGGTCGACTCAGCTGACCCGGGGCAGAAATTGAGCTGAGTTTAAGAGAAAATAAAGAAAGTCAAAAACTCAGTTGACCCGGTAAGACCCAGTTGCAACCCGTTAACTATATATATATTTTTTTATCAAAACGATGTCATTTTGATTTATTAAAAAAATTAGGTTGATCCGAGTAACCCAATGACCCGATCAAAACCTGGCAATCCTGGCAAAACTCGTGGTCTGGGCCTTGAACCGGGTCGACCATCGGGCCGGGTTTAAAAACTCTACAAATAAGCCGCATTAACTTATTTTTTTCATTCAATTAATTTTATATGATAAACTAGAAAAGTTTTCAATCTTTATTTTAAATATTTTATCACATTAAAAAAACAACGATGTTCATATTGTTTTAATATAATTATGAAATTTTGATCTGGCTTGTAACGGAACGAATCAGGCCTAGCCCACTCTACATAACGGTGGGATGTAAATGGGCTTAGAAGTTGAGAGGTATTGATGCGTGTTGGGCTTAGAAGTGGGCTTGAACTGCATGTCCTGAATAGCGTATAAATGATTATATGCTATTTTATATCTTGATGTGTGAATTATTGGTGAAGTACAATGGAGTCTTGTGAGTAACATACAACAAAAAAGAAAAGTGATGTCGACATGTGATTACCGATTTGCAGTACAAGTTTCAATATAATAATGTTTTTTTAAAAAAAATAAAAAGGTTTCAAGAGGATAATAATAAAATAAAATAAAAAGAGAGAGTAGTGGATAGCTGTAATCTTGGACCACTTCCAACTTCCACAGTTCAATTAAACCTTGGTTCTTGGAATTTCCTTTAATTTATTGCCAACCCCCCTTCATGCAAACCAAAGGCCAAAACGATTTACATATTTTATTTTTTTTAATATATTTTGCATTTATCAAACAAAGTTAATTATGATAGTATTAGAAAAAAAAATACACAATTATTCTAGATATATATTAAAAATTATAAATGCAGCAAATTATTTAGATATATATAAATTCCCGTATAGATATTTATTGGATTGGACGATATCACTACCACCACCACCATCTCCATAAATCAGATATTTTTTTGTTTGCCTCCATCTCTGTTTTTTTGCGAAGGAAAAAAATCCTTACATGCCTGCATTCATTTTGATAATTAGAGGCAGAGCTCCATTAAGGGAATACAATTATCATTCCTCCTTTGTTTGGTGTGGTGGTAGACACGTATTGCTGGTGATTTTAAAGAGTCTAGCTCTTGAAATTGACAGAAGAATAAGTGTATGTGATTGTTGTTACGGTGATATATGTTTTTTGTTTGGAAATATATTAAAATATTTTTAATTTTTAATATTATTATATTAAAATTATTGAAAAACACTTAAAAAAATATCAGTTTGATATTTTTTAAAAAAAATTATTCTTTTAAAACGCATCTAAATACAATTAAAAATGCAATACCAAGAGGTTTGCACTCTCTATGATCTTAGGTTCAACCATGTGGTTGCTTATATGATGGCCACTGGAGGCTTGCATGGTCGTTAACTTCAGGGTATGTAGAATTAGTCGAGGTGCGCACAAGCTGGTCTAAACACCCACGTTAAACTAAAAAAAAAAAAATCAATACCAAATATCCATTAAATGTGATTCATAGCTAGCCTAACATGTGAAGTTGATGGACTAAGCATCCGTTTGGTATTGTGGTAGCGGTTGTTTAGAAAAGTGTTTTTTTATGGAAATGTATCGAAATAATATTTTTATTTATTTTTAAATTTATTTTTATATCAGTATATTAAAACAATTTAAAAACGTAAAAAAAAATTAATTTGAAGCGAAAAAATAAAAATTTTCAAAAATATTTTTAAAATAATAAAAAAAAAACAAACAGACTTTTAATCTTAAAGTCTAGATGAGTATATGATATCCCACTCCTTATAATATATATATAAAAAATCTCTCGTAAGAAGGTAAACGAATTTGAATTTAAATCTAAAATATCAACATGAAAAGCAAAATCATCACCCTTTTCAACCAACACATAAAATATCCAATATTAAAAAATCACACATGCAATATAAAAACTTGGGAGAAAGCTGAATTCTTGTCGTGGAGGAGATTCTCAAGAACACACACACATATATAAAATATAAATATAAATATAAATATAAACCATCAATCATCGAGAGAAAATAAACTATTTATTGTGACAGGTGGGCGGGGCGCACAAAGGAATACAAAATTCTTATATATAGCATGTAGAACGTGGGGTTTTGCTTGGCACTCGATGATCCTCGCAATATTAGCCATTGTTGGCAGAAAAATACAAGCCCTAGTCGGCCATTCTTGAAAAATCAAAAGGAGGGACAATTTTTCTCAGCCTCTACTGTTTTAATGGACAATAGCGCTTGGCTTGCTTTTTCATCGTGGCATCCACATGCACTCTTATCTGAATAAAAATGTGAATTTAAATTTCTTTATTTTTATTTTTTTAAAATATAATTAAAGTTAGTGCCACACGCTACAGAATCTTGTGCCATTTTCAACTCGATTGATTAAGACTGAAAGATTAAAAATTAAAAATTAAAAAATTAAAAATTAAAATAGAAGATAGAGATATAAAATCAGGACCACATGACCAGAAAAAAAATATATAGTTTAAAGAAAAAACACAAACCGCCACAATTTATTACAAGGAAAGTGAGTTGAATGAGAGAGGGGGTGTTCCTGGTGAAAAGGAATTCTGATTAAGTGGTGGCTGAGTGGAGTGCACAAATTAACGAGTTGTCACTTTACATGTCCGATGGTTTTTTGAACATGAAAATGAAAACGATGTGCCGAAATAAGAGTGGAGAGTCGTATTTAATTGATTTAATACAAATAAAATAAAATAAAAATAAAAATCAATGATGGTTACTTCTCTAGGTTAGAGAGAACACAACTCCCTATTCTTAACCTCCACCTCTCTTCTTTTACCAGTGCGCGGATCCATCAAGAAAGATCATTATCTTGTATGCATGTATGAATAAAAAATGATAAATTAATAATTCGTTAAATTTATAAAATAATATATTTAAAAAAAATTACATGGGTTCCACTTCATATTTAAATTAATAATCTCATTGTAAGTCAAAGTTCTATATTTATATATGATTCAAATTCTTTAAAATACTTTATAATATACGTTATTTATTTACATGAGTATTGATCTAAATTCTCTAAAACCATGTTATCCATAAATCTAATTTTGCAATTTCAAACACAATTTGTAATTATACTTGCTTGAACATCTATTGTCCAAGCCAATATTACAAGAGTTGTTGCATCTAAAACATTCTTTTTTTTGGATTTGAGATCCTATTTCATAACTCTCTAGAAGATTTTAACAAAATTAATAATGATAATGAATCTTGAAAGCTTGTATGATCCATTAATCACAAGGAAGAATCTTTGATGTTAGATGGCAAAAAAAAAAATTCAATATTTTTCAAATCTTTAATTACAAGAAAACTTTTCTATCACATAGTTTTCTATCAAGTTGTCAGACATGTTATTGGAATAAAATCCCAGTTATTCATGCTCATTTATTGATATAATACTCGTAGTTTATAGTGATTAAGTTCACATTCTTGAAATACTGTTTTTTAGCATATTTGCTAATAAATCATAAATGGATTTTCTAAAAATTATAATTTTTTCTATATAAATGATAGAAAATTGGAACCAATGGAGAGAAAAAAAAAACAATTTTCTTAGGCTATAGATACATGATAAAAGATTATAAAATTTGATAATTTATTCCTAATGAATCAAAGTTTGTTAGTAAAAGCATTACCTTTAATGAGATTAATGCTGAATTTGAAGAATGTAGTTGGTGTGGATTCTGTTTTAAAAGCAAATAGAGTTAGATGATTTTTATTATAATTTTTTTATAGGATATAACTATGATTCAAAATGAAACCTTATGTATTTAGAATTATTTTTTTCCTAACAAAGAAATTATTGTAGGATTAAGATTATGGTCACTTACCATCCATATAATTAAGATATATTCTATATAAATAGTAAATTATAGAGAAATGCACCTTCCTTGATTATAAATATAACAATAACTTAATCATATAAAACTATTAGTGTTTTCTGATTTTTTTTCCTATTAAATATGGCATTCTTTGGATTATTGGATCTAAGAACCTGGTCATGCCTTAACACCGATCATATTGTGCTGTGCATCCGGAGGCTCGCCCATTTTATACCTACACCTTGGAAGCTGCATTTTAAGCTTTGTTAATTGATGAGTTGAAGTTACTATTTGTTTTTGAAAAAAAATTGATTTATTTATTATTTTTATTTTAAATTATTTTGATATGCTGATATTAAAAATAATTTTTTTAAATAAAAAAAATATTATTTTAATATATTTTTAAACAGAAATACTTTAAAAAAAAATTATTTACATAAACATATAAACCAACAAAAAAAACACATGAGCACGAGGAATGGGATTAAAAATTCAATACAGTTCATGAGATTAGTCGAGGTACACGTAAGCTGCCCGGACACATACGTTAAACTAAAAAATAATTCAATACCACCCCCTCCCCCTCTCTCTCTCTCTCTCACACACATATATATAAAATTGACCCGCCGACAGGGCGAGAGGAAGGTGGGTGTGACATCAATATCTCTACAGTATTCTTGACTACGTATTTTTCATTTGCACTGTTGATCCTTTAATTTTCAATTAATATGTTGTTAAACTTGGCTTTGAATTAGAATTTCATACAGAGCTAGCAAGCCGCATGTTTTCATACCTAAAATAGACAGGGTAGATATGATTAATGACTACAAATAGAATCTAGAGATAAGTATGTGTATGAGGAGGAAGAGAAGACAAAAATGAATCGGTCCATGGATATTCATAAAGGAACCTGTAATAATGTCAGGAAATTATTTTTCTTGAAGTTCAAACGTTTTCTGTCCTGACCGAAAGATCCAAAAAAGCTGTCCTTTTTATGGAATATTTTATTTTGCTGCATCTCTGAAATGATGTTTAAAAAATCCAATTGCAAACGAAACAAATTGAGTACTTAAAATATGGTTAATCACATCATTTTCTCGTATTATAGAATTTTTAATCAATCAATTCTTTCAAAAAAACATTTTTCTTAAACAAGTTGGAAAGTCAATTAGATCGTTTTCAAAATATGTATCCAAGTATACCTCTAATTATACTTTATTCATGTAATTCTTATCCAAATAGACGATATGATGTATATATTATTAAAAAATATTAAACTAACAAAAAATATATCAAGATTACAAGAAATTACTTGATATTTTAATTAAATATGATTCAAGGAGTTAATTTTAAAGATTACTATCCAACTTCTTATCTTATCTAATTTGAATTTAAAATGAAACTATGTGAGAGTTTATCTAATATAATAATTAACTTGAACAGTCCAAAAACATTCTGATCGACCAATAATAAAAGGTTTAGCAATATAATTGAGAAAAATAATAATAAAATTGACATAAAAAACATACTGAATCAACTTCTTGCCTAACTTGGATTTAAAATTAAATGTTTTTTTTCTACATATCTTTTTCTTTGCTATGTGTTTTTTTTTTTTTCTTATATAATTTAAATAAAGACACCTTATTTAGCAAGTCGGGACTTTAACCTAAATTATTGGATTTCTTTAAAAATAACATTATAATAATACTTAAATATTTTATTGGAAAAATAATACTACATAGAGTGATGTAGTGAGGACACCAACCCACTAAATTACTAAAGGGAACATTTGAGGTTGAGTGGAAAGAGATTAATTAGTGTTTAAATTAAAATAGGTTAACGAAAGTCAAAGAAATATATGTTTTTAAACTCGAAAGATTAAGCTACAATTGTATTCTAAACTAAGGACTGAAGAATAATTTGCTCTTATTAATTTCATGGCTGCTGATTGCCCAAGCAACTCCGATCATAAAGAGCATGATAGCTTCAATTTTTTCTTAAGTCAATGATAAACTTTTCTTTTAATTAAGATTGTTATTGCATTTAATTATTAGTTAATTATAATTAAGCTCTTCGTTTTTACTCCATAATGTTTCCTGATAATATTCCATGACCGGCCGGGGTAGGTGGGAAATCAACATATGACTGACTTTATTTATTTGTTGGGAGTATTTTAAATATTAGTTTTGATATAATTATGAACAAGTTTTCTATATTTTTTTTATTGAACATATAATCCAATCATTCTTCACCCAGGAAGCTAAAACAAGCAAGGGATACTAATTGATTATTTTTTTATTTTCTCTTTCTATCCCATGCATATACATTTAAAATGTTTTTTTTTATATATATATATATATATATATATATATATATATATATATATATATATATTAACATGGTTATCTAGGCCAGCTTGCGCGCACCTCGATTAATCCTACGGGTCCTGAAGTTAATAATCATGTAAGCCTTCAGTAGCCCTGAGGTTTATAAGACTTGAAATGGTGACATCTAAGAAGCAAATCTAGAGCCTGATCAATGAGTTATACCCCTCTAGATTATTTTAAATGATGTGAAAGTAGAGACATCTCAATTATAAACTCTTCTTCTCTGGTTAATTAATATATAATTAAAATTTGTTTTGAAGGGCTTTTTGTAGTATTCTTAATTATTTATTGAATGATTGTTTTAAGTTTGTATAATATTTATTAATTATTATTCTTGACGGATTATGCATCATGACCAAGTCTCTACTGCCATCCTTTTATTCTCCTTGTGCAGAACATATTTTATAATCCCATAATGCAGGTATTATGATCAACAAATCTGCTTTATTTTACAAGAGAGGTTAATTATGGGAGGATTATTATTATTATTATTATTATTATAGGACTAACTGTTTAAAATCTAATTAAAGAAAAATTAACTGAACATCTGCACATTAACAAAACCATATAGCCCAAACTACTTCCCCATACACCGACTTGAAGCCCGTGCATAATTTAACCATATAGCCACGTGGTGTAATCTTATTGCGCCTTGAGAAGATCCCCGTGTCACCTGTTAAGGATAATATATCCTAGTACCAAAAAAAGAGAGGAAGGAAACAAAAGATTCTTCTTGAAATTATATATTCTTTTAAATGTTTCTCGTGAATTGATATTTCAAAGTCACAAACAACAAATTACAAGAGCTAAATAAATCAGGAGCCAGCCACGTGTTACTCAAAGCAGCCAAAATGACTTTGGTGACGCAGGTGGTGTCTCACCGGCAACACCAGGTGGTCCCAATGGAACTTAATTTCTTTACTGTAGAAAGGAATCTTTGATCAACGGCCTAGATCTTGTGTGAAGCATAAAGTTACAAGAAATGCAAATCACTATACTATTTTTCAATGGCTTATCAATCCCAACATCCGAACTCCAAGTCTTGCTAGTTAGTCCTTCAACTAAAGGTGAAAAGGATAATATAATTTATTTAAGAAGTTGTGTTGAATAAATTTATTTTTTTAAATTAATAAAAATATTATCATATATATATATATATATAAATGTGTGAGCATAGTCTTGTACTATTCACTTAATTTTGATGTTGGAATCATTTAAGAGATTAAAAAGTTGTGCCGACTAAATTGATTGTTTTAAAATAATTAAAATGATTATAATTTATATTAAAATTTAATTTTCATACAATAATGTAATAGTTAAATATAAATACGATGGTGTTGATTCGAATTATTCAATCCATATATGTTAAGGGCAAGTCTTGCAAAATAAGAATGAAAATGGAGTCTTTCTTACAAATATTAATGGATTATATTAATCTTAATCTACAGTAATTATATCCATTTCTTTAATTAAGGAGCCAATAAAAAAAAAAGGGTTAATATCTATAGACTCAAATCCTCAACCATATTAATAACCAAACAAACCCTATGAATTTATGGAGCTTGTTTGTAAATCCTAAGTTAGGCTTAAATGAAAATTAATTACTTTGTTATCTTTGACTTCTCATTATATAATTTTTAAAAGGATATTTATTAATATCTCACTTGTCAAGCTGTTTAATATCTTGTGAAAAAATCTTGAAAAATTCTAAAACAAGATTAATATAATACTTGAATGTAGTAGTGTTTGATATTGTAGTAGCGGTTATTTTTTAAAGTGGTTTTTTATTTGAAAATATATTAATTTTTTTAAATTTATTTTTAATATTAATATATTAAAATAATCTATAAAAATTAAAAAAATAAAAACACTTTTTAATTTTTTTAAAAAAACATAGTCACGCTGCTAAAACAAACGGTTCTATAAGTTATAGGACTGACTTAGCAAGTCCTTCAGAAATTGGTGACAGCTTTGAAAGTTGATCCAAAGCAAGAAACTGATTTGATAGATAAAAAAAAAAAAAAAAACCCTTCTATTTCTGACACTCAAAGTTGCCATAAAAAACCAGTCTGTGTCCCCATCTGTTACTCTTGTCTTTCTCTCCCTTCTTTGCTTTCTCAGCTTAAAGAAGCAAGCAAACATCATTTTTCTCTCGTGTGTTCTTCTTTGTAGTTGAGAGAATTAATTATTTGGTTTGAATTGAAGGAAAGTTGTGTAAGTTCTTGATTGGCTCAGTGATGGAGAGAGATTTCCTAGGTCTGGGTACGATAAATAATCCTCTTACAATCAAAGAAGCGACCACTGATACTCCCAACAAGGATTCTGGTATGCTACCATAGTTTCATGTCTCTTTTTGTTGAATTCTTTCTTTTCTTTTTTATTCCAAATTATATCCAACCTTGTGTCGTGCACTGATATTTTTATCTTAATAACCCTAAGCAATATCCTTATATTCTTCTTTTTTTTGTTGAATATATTGTGATTCTTGAGTTTGCTCTCCTGGTTGCTTATAAATAGAGAAAATGAAAGAGAGAAGGAGTGTTTTTCTCTTCTTTTCGACCTTTCTTATCTTTCCTATCTCGGTGTGCGTTTGTTTGGTTTCTTGAGTTCCATGTCGAGATGGGTTTTGCGTTTCTTCTCTTTCCTTGGAGAACTAGTTATATGTGGAGGTGAAACTGCAATTAACCCTTTCTTTTCGTTTTTTTTTTTTTTTAATTTTCGGGGTTTGTTTTCTTTTATTTTAGATTTCTGAGGAGTCAAACGAGGGCTAAGCACATGCTTTTTCTTCCTTCAAGAGAAACCTCGTGGTGAAAACTAATAAAAATTAAAAATTAAAAGTTTAGGGCACATGGTACAAATGTTAGAGCGAATGGTACAATCACTTTAAAGGGAGTTGTGGTGTTTTTTTTTCTTTTTTAATATAGGAATATTAAAGTGACAAGTACTTAGGCGTTTATTTACTACTGCTCGTTTTTTTCCCCAAAGGTGGCCTGGGAATCAGATTTTTCTCCATTAACTTGTGGTGAGTGCTAACTTGCGTATTGGCGGTATGTTTCACTTGTGGGTCAGGTCAGAGGGTCAAATTGATTGGCGTTCTTGTATTGCTTGGAGTTGGAGACTTAGTTGTTGAAACATGGCTTTATTATTATTATTATAGTAATTATCATATTCAGTCTACTTTCTTGACTTTTCAAGCTTGGTGTGGGGGTAAGAAAATAAGAATAAGATAATGTTTTTGGTAACATGCACATGAGCTGTTAAATGTAATAATATAAAGGTTCATCTTCAGTTTGCCTTAAAAAAATATTAAAAAATTGTGTTTTTGAATGGTAGTGGCAGACAGATACAATGTGATTGAAATATATATGTCCGTATCAGGTGGATTAAAATGTTTTTTTTTTTGGTTTTTATAACTTTAAAATGTGCTTATTCTGATAAGCAGTAGTGCTTGCCCAAGTGCAACCAACTTGTTCATTAAAATAATCGCAAATGTAACATGGGGCATGAGGCTTAATTGTTGTAGCCCATGGTTTTGATTTTTTAGAGGCTCATTGTTTTATTTTTTACTTTGAATGCAAGCTCGTGAGATCATCAATTCTTCTCTCTCAGAGTCTTATTGAAAGGTATCATTAAACAATTCCCTTTAGATGCTTAATTATTGGATTTAAATTATTGTCTATTCATGTGTGTACTCTGTGTCGTGTGCCTGTCTATAGTTGTTTCCGTGTAAAAAGTTTTAATAATATTTTCAACCTCGCCCGCATACGATTTCTCTTTGATTATATCAAGATTCTTTATAGCCATATTGTTAATGTAATCTACAGTTCTCCTTCAATGAACAGTGGCTGGCAATTTTCTATTCGGTTCTTGGTTTTGAGTGTTTAAAATAGATTTTATTTATTTTATCAGATCAGATCTTAAGTTTAATTGGAGATTACAATCATTAACACAGCTAATAGGACATCCTTGCCAAATTTCTTTGGTGTTGCAGTGGCCATGAGAGGTTCAGGGATGCAGTGGTCTTTTTCAAACAAGGTTTCTGCCATTCCTCAATTCTTGTCATTCAAGTCTTCTCTGGAAGATAAACCAAGAAGGGCTGTTCATGATCCTGTAGCATCTTCCTCTGGCCTTATGTCTATTTCAACTGCTGATGCTTTTGATTCTAACCAGAAAACATACTCTGGCTTGGTTCAGGTTTGTTGCTAATTCCCTTCTTCAGGGTATAAAGACCACTTATATTCCCTTCTTCCGAGTAAATGGATATGAAGTGGTTAAAGTCTTAACCTTCTTCAGGATCAATATATGTTTTTATTTTGTTTTGCTGATTGTTTGACCATTGCCTTCCTTCTACAAATTGTAGAAAAACTTGGCTATTGATAAACAAACTGGAAACCATTATCCTGTGACAACCTATGGTACACAGCAGTTCGATGCCTATTCTGTTAATCGGCCACAGGATACGAGGATGTTCTCAATCTCCGGCCAACAAAATCAAACAATCACCGTTTCTATGAGCTCCCCCATCCTGCAGTCCCATTTTCCTCCCACAGGACATAATATTCTTACTAATTCAATAGTCCCAAAACCTCTGGGAGGAGTTCCAGTCATAACCCCTCCATCTGCTCTTCCCACTCCGAGTTCGATCATTGGCACCACTGATCTTAGGTATCTCAAAGTCTGTTTCTTTTTTCTACGTGCTGTTTTATTCAATAATCCCTTAGACATGGCCGGAACTGGAAAGTTAAACTTGAATCTGTTTTGTAGGGATGGTACTAAATCCTCTGGAGCACCTGCTCAGTTGACCATATTCTATGCTGGTTCAGTGTGCGTGTATGATGATGTTTCTCCTGAGAAGGTATCTATCCACTGATCAGAGCCTTTTGAATCTTTAAAGTTTTTTTTTTTTTCCAGCGGAGGTGGATTATTATTATTATTATTATTATTATTATTCATTTATTTATTTCATTAATAATTTACTGTCTATCCAGGCTCAGGCCATTATGTTTTTGGCTGGAAACGGTGGGTCTTCTGGAACGCCGAACAAGCCAATCTCTACGCCTCAAGCACAGGCACCAATTCGTAGACCACCTGTCGGCGATATTTTTGCTGGGAACAAAAACAACACTACAGCTCCAATCTCATGCATTCCCAGCCCTATTTCTGTGACCTCTAGTAACACCAACGATTTAGCAACAGTTAAGCCAGTAGTATCTTTAGCTTCTTCTGTTAAACAAACAGAACCCCCCAAACCACTTAATTCACCAGGGCCTACTTCTGCCACGCTTGTTCCAGCAGGTATGACATTGTTGGCTTTGTCCATGCTTTACTTTTAAAATCTATGTTTCATACAATTATTGAGTATGTTTATGATAAATTGATAGTATTATGATGGAAAATCGCTTTTCTCTTTGCAGTGGCTGTACCTCAGGCTCGTAAAGCATCGTTGGCTCGGTTTCTGGAGAAGCGCAAGGAAAGGTTTGTAGCTGTGACTTCAATCTATGGCAATAACTTGACTCAGTTTTCCATCAGATGTTAAAGGCTCGTCTTGATCAGAGAACTATTAAAAAAATAAAATGCTTTTGATGGCCGTCAAACCCCAAGGGGCAATGTTGGCAGAAAAGATAATTTGAAACGATGTGAAAGAAAAGACATGGTCATTGAGGATATCATGGGGGGGTGGGGGGGGGGGGAGGGGGAATGAGAAATCATGCTTTTAGGATCTGATTCTAACTAATAATAGAGTTTTTTCATCTTTTTTTCTGTCACTTTGCTGCTGGAACTTAGTTTCATGCTAAAATGGTATTCTGTGGGTGCATGCAGGGTGACGCAAACTTCGCCATATAATGTAAGCAAGAAGTCTCCCGAGAGTGGTTCCCATGGATGTGATGGTGCAAGTTTATCTATGAATTTCTCTAGCTCTTTCCCTCTCCCAGCCAGCAACTAGCAGTGAAAACAGGCCGGGGACTCTGACCGAAGGGATTGAAACCGAAGTATAAGAAAGAGTGATCTTCAACATCTATTTTCTGTTCTAAGTTGTAAGCTCAATTCTTTTAAGGAGATAGAATCTTTACTTTAGATATATGGTTCTTATTATTAGTAGAAATTTGGTAAATTTTGTTTATGATAAATGTTTTAATCCGACAACACCCTAGACCACTTGTAACTTGTCTTAGCTTCCATTATGCTGTAGAAGTAGCATTTCTCATAGTGGAAGATATTTCTATATTTCCGTCTCTTTATTTCTAGTTCTACATTTCAATGGAGCAGTGCATTTTTCCAGTAGATGTCCAAAGAGCAACTGGAGAGGTTCATCATTAAATCAGCAACTGCAAGCTGCAATCTTCCACATTGTATTCTGATAAGATTTTTCTTTTCTTTTCTAATGGGGAAGAGGTTCACGTTATCTCATGAGCCAAAGAGGAAGAGTTTTTCCTTTGTTTTAGCTTTTTCATATTTTAGCCGACCATTACCACCTTTTCTCAACATGCATCGATATCTGTTACAATCAGCTTAATTTCAACTGCTAACCTACGGGATATTTTGATCATTTCGAATTTCAACCATTAAATTTATGGCCAAGGAGAGGGACCCTTTTGGGACGGCGTGGCCACTTGCTGCCTGTCAATTTCGGATGGGACTACACTAGAGCGATTTGACGCCATTGTTAGCAAATGAAGAATGCAGAAGATGCCGACCAAGAAACCATTTTCATCGCATCCAGCAGGAGCCACAATCTTCCCCAGAATCAAGGAAGATGGTGATGTATATACCTGCTGCATGGCTTCATCAGGATTCACTTGTTTTGGTGGGCAAGGTATGGCACGGAATGCAAGTCCAATTTGTTTCCCATGAGCTTCGGTAGTGTGGCTGCGGGTAAGGTTCACCCACAACCGCACTACCTAGTGTTTGGTTCAAGAAAAAGCAGGGTGTTTTGCTAGTAGGGCCCATTGATATTTGAGGCTGCACCGCAGCTTTTAAGAAGCTGCTTCTCATGCTGCTGACCCAACGTTAACAGTGGAGCATGGCTCTACTGTTCATTGAACAGTGGAGCCATGCTCCACTGCGCACTGTTCACGTGAACAGTTAGGTTTTTTTTTTTTTTTTTTTGAAAAATTAGTGCGCAAAGTTTTTTTTTCCCTAAAAAACTAGTACAGTTAATTAATTGCACTCGTATTGTTCACGTGAAATATATATATATATATTAAAAAATTAGTTTAACGTAAATTAAATTTATTCGTACTGTAATCTCAATTTTATTCCTGATAGTATTTTATTTAATTTTATTGCACGCAGGATAAATCATGATAACTGTAGTTATTGTCGAATGAATTTTGTACATAATGAAATTGTTGATTTTTTTTTAAAAAATTGTGTTTTACTCAAAAAACTAGTAATTAATATTATTTAATAACACTACATAAATTAGAAGGATATCGCATAATGACGTAGCATTTGTGAAATTTGATCGCAATTCTAATTATGTTATTGCATTAAAAATCATTAGTATTAATATATATATATATATATATATATTTTAATTATTTTATAACCTCAATTTGAAAAGTATTTTTTTAACCAAACACATTAAACTATTTTTTCTTCAACCTCAATTTCAACCACAGTTTTAACCAAACACCTATTTTTTCAAACCAACCTCAACTAAAAGTACTTTTTATAAAACAACTTTTTTCAAACCACAACCACAAAAGCTACCGCAATACCAAACACACTCTGACGCACTTCAGCTTGAAAGGTGTTTAATACTTCTATACATATTTAATACTTGAATTATAAATTAACAATTAAAATCTTTTCAAACACATCCCTTTATGAAGCTTTATTTATTTTGGGTCGGGGAGAGAATAGAATCAAACTCTCTATAGTTAAAAGGGATTTTAGGCTTTAAAGTGAATACTGATGGTGCAAGCAAGGGGAATCCACAGGTAGAATTTTTAGGGCTTTTGCCTGCAAAAGAGGTGCTTGCCCCTTCGTGAAGGCATAACTATGGGGTTATTATCCACGGCTTTGAGTTAGCATGGGAAAAGGGCTACAGGAAAGTGATTTCCAGGCAGTAGTTAGCTAGCCTGTTGCTTTAAAAAACTTGGTCTGGAGACTCGAATGCTCCCCTTCTTTGCGAAATTCACTTCACCAACTAGGTTAAAGGCCATGGGAGGACATGTACCATGCAGCATGTATACATAGAGGGTACTGCATGTTACATGCTGATCGGCTTGCTAGATATGTAGCTGCTATGAAGAAGGATTAAGCGAGGGAGTTTGAGAGTGTAGTAGTGGTTGTGTTTTAAAGTGTTTTTTTATTTATATTAAAATAATATTTTTATTTTATTTTTTAAAAATAATTTTTTATATCAGCACATTAAATTTTTTTTTAAAATAAAAAAAAACTCTCATTCTCTCACTTTTTTTGAAAATTCGATTATGACAAACTTTTTTATTCCATCACTTGTAATTAGTTTGATCAGGAATTAAAAATGTAATTTTTCAAATCACGGAGATAAAACAAAAAAAAAAAAAAACAATCAAGAGACTCAATGTGATTTTTCCGTTAGTTAAATTACTTGCTTTGCATGTCTTTCTAAAATATTCTTTTATATATCAAGTATTATAATTTAAGAATTATGTTTCATCACGATTAACTTCTTAGATTTCTCTATACAAATTCAATAATTTCTTTTTTTTAAAAAAAAAACAAAAAATCGCATCACTTATTATTTTCCATTTTAGGTTCATATGAATTATTTCATTTAAGGTTTCACTGAAAAAAATTACTTTCTTCCATGCAATGAACTAATTTGTGATTATTTTATTGTGTTAAAACCTAGATGTTTTCTTCAATTATTTTAATATCTTATAATTAATGTCTCTTTGTTTTATTAAATTTAATTATTTATCATGTATAAATCTATGATGTATTTACAAATCACAATGTGTGTGTATATATAAACTTATAAAATAGTTGCATTCTTTATTTTTAAGAGAAAAAAAGTTCTCAAACCCATTAGAACCTGATGTCAAGCAATGTAATTTAACACTTATTTGTTTTTGTATTTCAAAAATATTTTTGAAAAAAATTAAAATTTTATTATTTTTTTCTTTACTTTAAATTAATATTTTTTAGTGTTTTTAGATTATTTTGTTATGTTAATATCAAAAATAATTTTTTTAAAATAAAAAATATTATTTTGATACATTTCCAAATAAATAATACTTTAAAAAGCTAGCAACCGCTATTACACTATATACTTCCTAGCCTACATTATCTTGACTCAATTGAGAACTAAATTGAGAAACAAGAAATAGTTACACGATCTGCTTGTTGTTTCCCACTAACATGATTCAGGAATGTTTGAGAATGAGATGCAAATCACGATTCATCAATTTTTTTCCTTAAATTTGGCTTAAATTTATTTATTTTTATGTTTTCAGATCGTTTTAATGTATTTATATTAAAAATAATTTTTTAAAAATAAAAAAAATATTATTTTGATACATTTCTAAACAAAAAACACTTTAAAAAATAATCATTATTACACTGTCAAACACCCACAAAACATGTTGAAAACAAAAGTAGACGAGTATTTGGGAGTGTGGTAGCAATTATTTTTTAAAATGTTTTTCATTCAAAAACATATTAAAATAATATTTTTTTATTTTTTTAAAATTATTTTTAACATTAGTACATTAAAATATTTTAAAAACATAAAAATATATTAATTTAAAAATAAATAAATAAATAAATTTTTAAATTTTTAAAAATACTTTCCGAAGTGCAAAACACTGCCTTAGCAGTAGAAGGTTCCAAGTGCTCACTCGCTTTCTAGATTCTCCGTTGATAAAGAAAAAAGAAAGAAAGAGAAGCATATAATATTATTCCAAATGGATGCCGCTAAAATAACAGAACTCAACACTTTATTGATCAGTGCAAGACTTGCCCTTCAATTCTCCACTCCCCATCTCTTGTTTTCTTCAAGGGTATGAATTTCCTACCTCTATCTCTCTAATCATCTTAGTATTTTTTGTTTCTTGTCTTGACGATGTATTAGTGTTTTGTTTTATTTTGATGTGTTTGCAGCCTAGGTGCTCGAGTTCCTCCAGAGACAAAACCGGTGAGGCATGGTTCCTTCACTTCTAGTTTATAATTTTTTTTTTTTTTAGCATGCTTTTGCTTCTGGGTTATGTAATAATGCAGATATCTTCTGGCTCCATAGGATTTCGACTTATATTGTTGTCACAGGAAATGAGCTGTAACTTCATCTCTTGTAGTTGCATATTGTTGAAGTATTTTGAAGGATGGTTTTCTATACTAATTTACTGGGAAGATGAGGAGTCTTTTCCATTTTCTTATGATCATTTCTTGAAATGGAAACAAATGAGGAAAAAAAGAGAAAAGTTACAATTTTTGAACAGAATATATATACAAACTTTACAATTTTTGAACAGAATATATATACAAACTAATCAATGTACTACAGAAATTTCTCGTAACTGATGAAATATTGAGCTGTAAATGATAATATATGGAGTTATTAAAATAGAGGAAAAAGTGAAGTATTCTGTAGTTGAAACATTTCATTAATCTCTTCCTTTCCATTTTTACTCTGGAACATCACGCTGTCTTTTATTTCATAAAGAATGTCTTCTTCTTTAGTATTTTTTCTATACTGTTTGATTCTCTGGCAGAAATAGTGCTTCTGGGTTTTGGACTCTAGCCTTGTGGATTATGAGTTCACGTGTCCATAACTTACTTGGCACAAGAGAGAGATCAGTACAGCACTCATTCTTTTTTATTATGACTATCGAGTTTTTTTTTTTTTTAAGAATTTTTTTTTTAATAGCTTGAAGGGTAATTTGCCTTTTACTTGTTCATATGGAAATAGTTATGTGCTGATAGAAGCATGCTCTTATGCAGGAGAAAGGTGATATTAACATGTCTGACTCTGGGGAATGCTATGATTCCAAAAGACCAATTGAAGATGATGATGATGATATTGTTGAGTCTGATATTGACTTGGATAATACTGATGTTGTGGAACCTGATAATGATCCTCCACAAAAGGTGATGGAAAGTGTCTGTTGAGTTCAACCACTCACATTTAGTTGGTACAGAGGCCTTTATAATGTCTTATACATCGGCTAAGCATACATGTTTTGTGATTACAGATGGGAGATCCTGCAGTTGAAGTTACAGAAGAAAAGCGGGATGCTGCTCAAACTGAAAAGGCAAAAGCTATGGATGCAATTTCTGAAGGTACACCATAGGCCTTTGCAATTAGATTTTCTGATTGAGATTTATCCCATAGTGTTCCTTGCCAAGTTTTGTCTTGCTTTCCAGGTAACCTGGATGAAGCCATAGATCATTTAACAGAAGCCATCATGTTGAATCCAATTTCAGCTATATTATATGCCACGCGAGGTACGTTTTCTTTTTTACAAAATGATATGTTATCTAATTTGAAATCCAATTTTCAGTTCTCATTTGATGCCTGGCCTTACCCTGTTACTTCATTGTTTTCTCAATGTCCTAAGATGCTTTTTATTTTTCCAGCTAGTGTCTTTGTTAAACTGAAGAAACCTCATGCTGCAATTCGTGACGCTGATGCTGCTCTGGCAGTAAGTCTGTGGCTGAGTCCTTTCCACAACCTATTTTGTACAGGCAGCTGAAAAGTTTTAAGATTTTAGATTAATCAGTTGTCATATGTCTGTATTTATCCCATTGGAAAAACATGACTTACAGAGGTGAGTTTTATTCATTAGATCAATCCAGACTCTGCAAAAGGATATAAAGTACGAGGTATGGCCAGAGCCATGTTAGGCCAATGGGAACAAGCAGCAAGTGAGCTGCAAATGGCATCAAAGTTGGATTATGATGATGAGATTGGTTCAGTGCTGAAAAAGGTAATCTGCCGTTCTGTATCATGAGTTGGTACAGTAAATGTTTTCTGATAGTACAATTAAATCCACAGGTTGAACCTAATGCACGCAAAATTGAAGAGCATCGCATAAAATATGAACGCCTGCAGAAAGAAAGGGAGCTAAGGAAAGCTGAACGTGAAAGAAAACAAGAAGCTGAACCCGAAGTAAGTTCATTTTTTTCCGTTAAAAAAACTAATAGTTGTACTTTTCTTGTTCATTGGGATGAAAAATAATTACTCTTTTTGTTAACCTACACTTGTTTCTTATCAGAAAGTTTGTGTTTATGATGCATAATGCTTCATAAGCTAATATATGACAGTTTACAAGTTTAGTGAAAAGATAACGGCTGCTCTTGAGTGATTCATGAGCATTTTGGGTCAAGTTATAGCTGATGTTAATTGGAAGAACTGGCAACCCAAAGTCACAAATGAAACAATACTCAGGCAAAACTTGAAATTAGTCTATAATATTCTCGCATCATTTAATATGGCTGGCTATCCCCTATTCATATGAATTATTGATTCTTATCTAAGTTTTTCTATTTATGATTTCATGAAATTTTTCTAGATACTCGTTTATAGGACAAGCAAATGCTATTCAGATCAGCAAGATTAATCAACAAAGTTGATTTGACTTATCACTTTGATTTATTATCATGCAGGGAAATAGAGTTAAAGGTATATTCTAGGTTTGTAATACGGGCATTTGAATAGAAATAACATAAGTTCAAATTAGTAGATTTATCTCATGCATGCTCACGAGTGCTTAGACTTCTTTGGCAGTTATTATAGAAACTGATGCTATACAACCAACACTGCTTTCTCTTATTCCGCATGGTTTTCTAAATTATTGTTTGTTTGTATTTGATTGCTGTGTACTGAAATACCCTTGATTCAATGCAGGAAAGAGAAGCCTTATCTGCTCTGAATGAAGGTATGGGTTTCTATTCTCTTGTGTCTCGTCTGCATTGTGCGCGTGCACACACAAGCAATCCAGCAGTGCATCAGACAAAATTTTCATTTTGGATCAAGTGATGCTAAATTTAACATGATTTCACTGAATGGAGTTCACACTTTTGGGCATTGGAATATCTATTCCCTGAATCATTCCTCTGCGGATGGTAGTTTGGTATTATTACTCTTAGTACCGAGTACTTATCTAGCCAGTGTTTAGATTAAGCACTTCTGGGTCAGTCCTACCTTTTTTGAAACATCACACGTCCCTCCTCAGTTTAGGGCATTTATTTCTTCTTCTTCTTCTTTGTTGGGGCAGAGGGTGGTTTGTATTGGTGCAACCAGGAAGAAGAAATTCATGGATAATCAGGGCCTTTTTTTTAAGTGATTAAATAGCATAAAAGAATGTTAACAGCGAACAGACTTGCTCTTTGCCAGATGTCTTCAGTCTTCTTATGTCATTTCTTTTCTTGTGTTTGGTTTATGTATGTGTCAAGTGTTGTAGTTCTTCTGTCATTTAGTGTATTGCTGTAATTGTCTGTGTTTTGGTGTATTTTTCATCAGTTTTTGATGTCCAGCGTCAATAACTTACGTATATTTGTCATGCATAAGTTAAAGTACAGTGAAGGGTGAGAGAATAATCATAGTAACATTGTTAGGGCAGAACCAGGAGCAGTGAAATATGTGAACATAGAGAAGCCGTTGCTTGCTCTTAAGTATGTTTATCTAAAAGAGTTAATGATAGTCATTTGTTATGTTTTTGACCACCATAGTTATTGAAGAGTCAAAAGAGACAAGGATATCTCTTGTAACCTTCTGAGTGGAGGAGATCACCTGATAAAGTTCTTAGATATACTTGTCATGTTTATGGTGTTTGAAGGAGAATGGTGTCTATAGGTCACCTTATCATTGTTTTTTTATTTTTTTATATGAACAGGGCAAGTTATAGGCATTCATTCTGCTAGGGAACTAGATCCCAAACTGAATGCTGCATCAAAAACTTCTCGCCTTGCAATCTTGTACTTCACGGCAACATGGTGTGGGCCATGTCGTATGATTTCTCCCATTTTCACAAGCTTAGCTGCAAAGTACCCGAAAGTTGTTTTCTTGAAAGTTGACATAGACGAGGCAAGGGATGTTGCTTCAAGCTGGAATATCAGCAGTGTTCCTACCTTCTACTTTACAAAGAATGGCAAGGAGATTGACAAGGTTGTGGGGGCTGATAAAAATGGACTGGAAAAGAAAATTAAACAACATGCAGGCTAGTCTCGAGCTAATCTACTGCGAGAGCATTGTATGTGTTTTCGGTAATCAAACTTAACAACGATATTAAGACGTGAGAAATGTATGAGATTATTATATTTTTAATAGAACTGACATGCTCAAGCTATGCTTCTTTTGGGATTTATACTTGTTTGTACGGACAAAGCATAATAATTATGGTTTTTCTATCGAAGTCCTAGTTGAGTCTCCAAATAAGGTTGGGAACTTGGTATGGAAGCTATCCTGATTTAAGTATGGTAATGATATAGCAGTGAGAATACATTTTGTTCATGTTGAAAAATGTTTATTTATGTTTATAAGAATAATTACATTTGTCATTGCCTTAATTTCCATTTATAAGAGCAACAAAAACAAAAAGCTTCGTTGTTTGAAAATCCCACCATGCTTTGCATGCTTCCATGATTTCCAATTATGTTCTAAATAATCAAACAAGAAATCCCTAAACATTCAACTACATAATGGTCATAGTATATGGATTATATATTGTATGAGTCATGGCCTAGAGTTTAAGACAATGCGTTGATTCGGAACAAAAACAAATGCAAACGGCAAAACAACAGTAAAAAAGGCAGCTTCATTTCCTCTGATTGTTGGAGTAGAATCTAAGAACCAGGTAGAAGAAGAATCGGTAAAGAACTCCCCAAGCTAACAAGATAGCAATGTCATACCAAATACTGTCCATCTTAATATCCATGGAGAATAGAATATCTTGCCCAATCAACATGCAGTTTGGCTCTAATTTTGAGTCATTATGCAGTTGGCTGAGTCTGATCTCTCCGAGAGGGCCTGGTGAAAGTTCTGAAGGGTTCCCTGAATAGCATCTTGAGCCTTTAAACTCATTTGATAGCATTCCCTCGAAGGGATATTTAATTGCAGATATGTAATGGAGCCACCTCCAGTAGACAGGTATCTGCAAGCGCTTCAAAAAGAACCCACAGGTCAGGAAGAATAGAGCAGTTGTCGCAATCACGACGGCATAACCTGTGATGTAACTCGGGACAAGCGCGCTAACAAGCATCACATAGGCATTAGTAGTTATGAGGGATGCATAAAGAATCAACCAAAAGTTGAAGAGATTGCTTTTCAGATGAAGCAAGAATCTGGTGATGGCAGCAAAAGTCAAGCCTTGTACAGCGAAAAAAGGGAGATACACTATGAGTGAGGAGATGACATAGGAAGAAGCGCGGTAGGAATTGTGGGCGGTTTCTCTGATGAAGATGAACCTTTCTTGGATGAAAGTTGGGACAGCATCATTGGATGAAAAGAAAACAAGACAAACTGCGAAGATGTAGAAATTGAGAAGCCTGTTAATGTCTTGGAAAGATGGATGACCCAGGTTCTTGAAAAGTGAGGACAGAACGAGTGCCATAACAGCTAATACGATCTCTCTCGAGAGGAAAAGCTCAGGAGTGCGAACCACGTTAAGTACTGTGCGCCATGAAAGAACTGCTACCTCCCGGAGCCATGGGTTTGCAAATTTAGGACCGTGATCTGACTCATCAAGCTCTTCCTCACAACTGAATTCTTCGTAAGAAGGGGAATATGGGTCCAGCGAGGGGTTAGAAAATTCTGGGGGTTTTGGACGAGAAACAACATGCTGTGGTGTTGAGAATCGGCTTGAAGATTGGCTTCTTGGCCCAGTCATTGGTGTTTTCCCGGGTGTCCTTCCTGGAGTTCTCGCAGGAGTCCATGACGGTGCTCGGCGAGGAGTTCCTTTGATACCATGGTAGACCCAGACTGGAAACTCTTTGTAGAATTGAGAAGCCAAACGAGGATTATGAACACCACTTTGCATTGGTGTGCGTGCAGGTTTCCGTTCCAGGGAGTTGTCAAATTCCTCATCATCATCTTCGTCGTAGTAATCAAATTGACCAGAGTCCGCTTGAGATGTCATATCCCCTGTACCCGAGAATCCTTGGCTTCGGAGGCTGATGGCATACTTTGACAGAGGGGTCTTCATGTAAGGAATACGTGGTGTCCTGGAAGTTCTTGGTGTTTTGCGGACTGGTGTCTGTGCCGCTTGATCCGGTTTGATACCATCGCGTTGGTAAAACACAAGGGGATCAAGTCCCACGGTTGATTCATCATACTCCTTGATCACGTCCAGGAAATACTCAATGCTGTTTTCACCATCAGGAAGAGGCCTTCCAAATCTAGAAAGATAGTTAGGAAGAGCAACTGGGCTTCCCATATATATCAGTCTTCCCCTGTTTGCATAATTTGATGTCTTAGCAAGCAAGATGTAATAATACTAGCGGAGAATCTGATGGATACAATTCCAGGGTTTTATAGGAATTGAGTTTTTCAAGCATTTTACCTTGCAAGAATCGTGATACGGTCCAAGAGCATTTGAATCCTGAAAGATGGCTGGTGGATGGTCATCAAGATTATACTACCACCCCGAGCTATGTCCTTCACCTTTTCAACCACACTGTAAGCACTTGTAGAATCAAGACCAGAAGTAGGTTCATCAAGGAACAGCAGGGATGGCTTATGGATAATATCAATTCCTATAGACACCCTTCGCCTTTCCCCTCCTGACACTCCTCTGTTTCCCTCGTTCCCAATATACGTATGTGTTGCACTCTGCAGAACCAAATATGCTACTAACTTCAAGTTTATGCTCACATAATGTAGTACATGTCTCGGTGACTGTGTGTGTGATCAGGAAGAAGAAGTCATACCGTTAAACCCAGTTGGTGAAGGAGCTCATGGACTCTTTTCTTCTTCTCAGCCCTGGAAACTGAAGGAGGAAGTCTGACTTCAGCTGCGAACATAAAGGTCTCAAAAACTGTCAACATGGGGAAGAGCTGGTCATCTTGCATTACGTACGATGAAATCATCTTCATGTAGCTTGTAGTTACCTGCACAGAAGATGCCTTATATTTAACCATGTTGTTGACCAAAATCAGATATTTTCAAGATTGAATGAGAGGTATAGTAGATAACACCAACCGGTTTTCCATCTATCCGAACAGATCCCTGGAGACTCCCTCTTGCAATCCGACCAGCAATGGCGTCAAGAAAAGTGGACTTCCCAGCACCACTAGGCCCCATAATAGCCATAACCTCACCCCTTATAGCCTGTCCAGAGATATCATTGAGAAGATATGCTTCTTTGGTGATCCACACCCCGTCTTTCTTCTGCTTTTTCATGACACTATATGACAGGTTCTTGAACTCCAGGCCATGTCCTGCCATCATCTTCCGGGGTTCCGCTGGCACTCCATTTTTCTTACGTAATGCCGTTTTGTCCATGTCTAAGAGAGTCTCAAGATTGTTATTTGCATCTGACCGGCCTAGGTTCTTCATCGTCGATGGAGATCAGTGAGCACCTTTTGATCTTGTTTTTGGCTTAGCCAAAGATGGGTTTCAAGAATTCTTTGAGAACTGAAGTTAGAATTCTGGTATGCTATAAAAAGGTGAGGGATGAACCATGTGGATTGCAGACAAAATCGAGATGGTACAGCCTTTCTTTTTCTGGATTTAACCTCCCTTGTTTTCGTCATTAATTGGCCTTGATGTTTCCGGTGCTTGTTCTGTCTTCGTTACATTGTGCGCTAGAGACCAGCCTTTTTCTTTCGTTCTCTGTTTGTTTGTATGTTTCTTTTTCATCACCTTTGGCCTTTCAAAGCCAAAGAATAAAAGCCAGAGCCAGCAAAATTGTGACATAACTCGTTGGTGGGGGTCATGGACAGACCAATAAGATCCGGACAGAATAAATTTAATTCACCTTTCTAATTGTGTTTATTGTTTTTTTTTTAAAAAAAGAAACAAACTTCTAATTATGTCCTACAAATGCACCCCAAGCAACAGTTGGAAGTCGTTTTGCTAAGTTTCAAAAAGATGGGTAAATTTTATGGCTAATGTATTCATATAATTAAATAAATCTTGAAATATATGTGTAATTAAATGAAAAAAATAGTTGTTAATGTCAATTATATAGATAAATATAGATAAAAATATCTAATATTGCAAAATTAGCCATTGATCTAATTGTATTTAATAACTTTGGTTTTTTACTAATTAAATATTAATAACAATAAACACGCACATAAAAATAATTGAATAAAATTAAATTAAAAAATATTATGTAAGGTTGCACAAAAAAAAAACCTACTAGTATTAGAAAAAAATACCACAACCTTATTTGAAAGTTTTTGAAAAAAAGCATAAATGGGGAGTTCTAGTAAAATTAAAATTCACAAATTTTTTTTTTCAAATAATTAAAATTAGTGAACCTCTAAATTTAATTTTCTCGAATATTGGTTATTAAAATTTATGTAAACTAAAAGTGGAAAAAATGTTGCATTACTTTTATAAACAATTATATATTGTTATACCTATACTTATTAATTAATCTTGAATTATTATACATATTTTGTTAGAAGCAAAAAAAATTTAAAATTAGAAGTTGAAAATTAACTTAAAAAAAGATATAGGTAATAAAAAGTGATAATAATGGAGAATGAAAAACACCTTTTGTGAATTTTGTTACCAATATGTTGTTGTCCACCAAACTACTACTGTTTATTTACTTTAACAAAATAACATTGTTGAAATAAAGAACTACGCTCTAAAAAAATAATGAATGTCATGTTAATAAGTTTGGAAGCACTTTAAAACTTGTGAGCGTAGAATCTTGACTATCAATTCTAAAGTTAAAAAAGTACCATAAAAAAATTAGAGAAGACATCATATAAATTGTGGAAAGGTAAAACATCTTTTTTATAAATATCTCAAAAGTGTGAGGGTGTTTTGCAAAAGTAAAAATACCTGATCCCTAAAGATACAACTAAAATTATGTATTGTATTTTTATTGGATATACTTACAATAATAATGCTTATTGATTTCATGTACACAAGTCAAATATTGATGATATTTATCTTAATAAAATAATAGAACTAAGAAATGTTACATTCCTTAAAGACGTGTCTATATTCAAATAAGCAGAAGAAATTTATTCACTTAAGAGGATGATTGAAGTAAGCTAAAATACTCATCATCAAATAGAACATGAACTATCATTGACTAGCCATGGTGATTACATTGATTATTGTTTCATGCCATGGTTGTTATGACATGTGTGCTACTAATGAAAATATTAATGATAAATAGTGTCATTGCCGTAAAAGATTGTACTTGTTCTACATAGAAAAAATTATATGCCAAAAAAGATTCATTTGCTTAGAAAGTTTATGTGAAAACCCAAAAAAATAATGCATATAGGGGTATTCCAAGTGCTGAGTGTTGAGTGGTGTCATTAGACTAAAATTCCAGGAATTTCCAGTCATTTAGGCAAGGCTCAAACAATTAGAAAGAAAAGAAAAGAAAAACTCAATAAAAAATATACATATAAAAGTAAAGTAATGCATTTAGAAGGGGAAACACAAACTAAATAAAAGTATAAATACACCAATGGCTTAATGATACAAAAATGGGAAAAAATGATGAGAAAGGAACATAGTAAATGAATGAGAAAAATATCAAAATGAGCCAACAACAAATCTTCTCCCTTACTCTTCACGAGACAAGCACCAATCTCTTTACCAATGGTATTCTCCACTCACCACAAGGCTTTTTATCATTGCTCCACTCGCGATAAGTTGCAACTCTACATACTATGAGGTACATATAACATTATGCTCGACGAGGTAAGTGTGACTAAGATCTATAAATATATATGGTTACCAAGTAAAATATTCAAGTCAAGCTAAGACAATCCAGGCCAAACCATATAATTTCATATAATATCAGCAACAACAAGCAACCATACAATAATTTTAGCAACTACAAGCAACCATACAACATTTTTTGAAACCACAAATAACTATTTAATAATCCAAAAAGTTTAGAAGGAACACAAAACTTTCATATATACACTCTCCTACATTCTTTACTCTCTTGCACATTGTTTCGTTCCTATATGTTTTCTAACTTAATCATTGAAGGATCCTTTGTTTTGATAAGAAACTTGTTTTACAAGAAAGCTCAAGACAGTCACCCTGTCAACCCACCAAAATAATGACAAGCCCAATCACTTTACTAGCCTAGGATCATAGTCTGCGGAAAGCCCAATTCAGTTTGAAGTTTTCACAACTTTATTAGATATACATCAAAGAAGAAAGAAAATAAGTATATAAAAAAACAACAAGAACAACACTTAATAGTTATGAGAAATGTGAAATGATTGGAAAGAAATCTAAAATCTAGAAGAAGAAGATGAAAAATCAAGAACAAACTTAAAAAAAAAAGATAAAAGAAATTTTTTTGAGAACGAAGATAAATAAAACATAAAAAACTATAAACATAAATAATATATCAAAGTGCATGCTTAATAAAACCTTAAGATAAAGAGACACACAAGCATAATTGAATATCTTGAAAATCCTCAAGGAATAAAATCCAATAATATACTATATTCATTAGCCTAATTCAACTACTTATTTTCTATATATACATGGAATCTTATGTAATGATGTTAATAAATGCAACCATTAAATTACTATCAACTATACAATAATTAGAATTAAGCGGCATAAAAGAAAGGAATTAATAACTAATTATTTAGCCAAGAAATCATACATGAGATGGGGAGAGGAGAGATGTTGAAACCATATTTGTGAGGGGGTTGTAGGAGAAAATGAAAAGGAAATGACGAGAGGAGTAAATGATTTGGTTTTGAGTTTTAATTTCTTTTAAAATCACCGATGAAAATCTCATCGATATAATGTTTTTATTTTTTATTCTGTTGTCATTTTCATTAGAATTACTAAGTGAAATTTTTCATCATAAATTCCATCGATAAACAACGATAAAATATTTTTCATCAGTGTTTCCATTGTTTTTATTTTTTATTTTTCTAGTAGTGATCAATCTGACTATTCAATGGAAAAGATTTTGAAAAAAATGAGAGTAGCTCTTTATCGAACATAGAAGAAACTTGCTAAGATTCAATTGACAAGGATACAATATTACCTCTCTTTAAAATTAATGACGATATATGTATACACCACTACCACCTAATGCTTTTTTTTCTTTTATCTTAACGAGAAATGCCAGTGTTAGCTGTTTGAATGTTTTAGTCCAGCCAACTAATTTCTAAAGAAAAAGGTCGGCATATAATTAAAGCTATAGACCATCGGCTTATGTTCTTGGAAAAGTCTCCATGTGCTTCCCCTTAAATTAACCATCAATCTCTCTCTTTGTATATTACAATTTGTTACCAATAATTATGCAAAAACCCTATAAATAATGGTTGATTTCAGAATTAGAATCACTTGCAAACTAACTCAAGATATTGGCACAGTTCATCTCACAGTGGCCTTGATGAATGATTCAAATCTATGGTTGGATTGAGCCAAGCCAATATTATGTGCCACTGCCTTTCTTTCTTTCTTTCATTTTTTGCTTGTCTCCTTTCTTTCTTTCTGCCTTTCTTTCTTTCTTTCTTTCATTTGATCAAGTCAATATATGATTATTTGCTCACAATGTTGGGATATGGTATTTCTGGGAATCAAAGCTTAATTAGACAAGTTACTTCACACGACTCAAACAAATCCTCATCACTAAGCCGATCCCATAAAAAAAAACTATGTTCTTTCTCTTAAAAGAATGTTATATTCTCTCTCCCTTTCTTCAAAAAATTTAGTTTGAGAATTTGAAAGGGGATTTTTCTTGCTTTTCACCGTAAAATGAGATAATGTTTCATACAATGTTTGGTCATTTTTTTCTCAAGAAGTTTTTATTTGGTTTATGGAAAGAAAAACATTTCCCCGTCAACCTCTTGAAATTATTTTTATCTGAAATTATTTTGATTAGATGTGTTATATTGAAATAAATGATGGATTATTTAATGAGTAACAATAATATTTTATTAATTTTATTTTTATGCTGAAAATTTTAGGAAAATTAATTTTTTAAGGAATTGATAAAAATATAAATAATATTAATTTAGATTGAATAAGTTTCAATTAAACAAATGATATATAATTAGTTGAGTATTGATTACTTGTTAATTACATTTATCTAGTTAATATTTTGACATATTTTGTTTAACACATCATTACATCTAAATTAATATTACTTGTTAAGAATTTAATTTCAAATTAAAATAAATATTTAACTTTTTTTTAAAAAAATAACATATTTATCTCAACTTTTAAATTAGATTTTGAGTGAACCACCTTTAATCTCAACTTTTAAATTAGATTTTGAGACGAATCAACTTTAACTACCCGAATCGCATCCCTCTCTCTCACCATCTAGCCACCAGCCCTAACTCTAGTAACTAAAGAAACAAGAGGCAATTAGGTTTGGGAAATTAAAGTCAGGCTTTTTCTCTTTTTGCAGGTTTTATTTGGAACGTGTGTTACACATGCATGTAATTCCTAGGTAATCAACTGACCAGCGCGTGATTCGCATATGCCACGTAGCTCAGGTTATTTTTCTAATATTTTTCCACTCTGAAAGTCAATTTCAAATCCAAATAAATATTCCAGTATTTACACTTAAAATGAAGAGAAATGAAAAAAATGAATGTTCTCAAAATATTTTGTATTAAAATAATGCTATTTATATTAATTTGAATTTATAAATATATTAAAATAATATATATTTTTATTTTTTAAAATCAATGTGAAACCATTCAAAAATATTAAAAAATTAAATTAAAACAAGAAAAACTCAAATTAAAAAAAAAAAACATGTTAACGTAATAAGCTAACAGTGTTCTGTGGATTAACAATATACTAATTCAAATTACAGTGATAAAAGAATTTACGCTTATGGATCAATCAAAAAAACCTCAAATCAACCCCAGAAAACAACCCATCTTGAGACATGAATAACAACAAGAGTCATAAAATCGGAGGAAAAAAGAAGGAAAAGAGCATGTACGAGCACCTGAATGCAAAAGACCGTATGGTGAAGACGGCAACTGCAAGCATGATAACTCGCTATAAGAAAATAAATATGGGCAACTAAAAGGACCGATTGCGCTATCTAAATTAGCACATCAGTGACGCGTTGCCTTTTTCTTTAAACAAACAAAAGGATCCGGTAAATATAATACCACCTGCATAATCACACTGCTAAGCACAGAGAAAGACCGTCACCAGCCATGTTCTGCAGCGGAGCAGAAAGTTTAAGAGCCACTGTGAGGTAGAAGGAGAAGGGCTTTGCTTATATAGGAGATGAGGGGTGTAGAGTAAAACCCTAGTTTTTTTTTTTGAATTTCTTGGGCTTCAATATGAGGCCCACTGGGCCTTTTAGGCCTCAGAGGAAGTCCACTTCTATCTCTCCTTCCGGTCAAAACCCCGTAAGCCCTCACTGCTAGAGACACGGATTTGTCGAAAGCAACAATCAATCAAATGCAAGACTCCTCGATATGGCTTCCATGTCCAGAACTCTAACAAGGAATTTCCGTAACACTCTTCACCTAAGAAGTGGCGGGTCCCTCGACTCCCTTCCGAAATATTGGATCCCGTCTTCATCTTCATCATCTCCCTTTTGTAGCTCCGCTTCTGCTGCCACCATCTCTGCACAGCCTCCAGGTATGCGCATTGTAGATATATTTTGTGGTTTTCTACTTTCTTCCTCTCTTTCTGGGTTGATCAAGAAATTCAAGGATTAGTTATGGGAGTTCCAAATGGTTCCTTTTATTTTCAGAAAAAGAGAGTGGTTCAAGATTGTCAAAATGGTTACTCTTTTTACCTGGAGCTATCACTTTTGGCCTTGGAACTTGGCAGGTTCTTAGAAGGCAGGACAAGGTTCTGTTTTTCTCCTTCATTTCTTGTATCTTGCCTTTTTAATTTGGGTTCTTTAATCAATTCTCAATATCTGTCTGTTTGTTTAGTTATTGCTTTAATGTTTTCCTTAACTTGTTTTTGGTAGGCTCTTGATTCCATTGAAATTCGTTTTTGAATATTATACTGCTTGTCAAGTGTTGGTTTTAAGTTTAAGTGGGTGTATATAGGTTGCAACAAATTGTATTAGTAATGCTTGCTTTCGAATATCAACACCATGACAGTGGTTTGGTGAATTTATTGTTACTTATATTTCATTGTTTTAGCATCAAGATGGTCCAATATGTATATTGTGAAATACTTGTGGAAGAAACTATCTTAAGGGTATCCAATGTTAGTCTCTCCAAGGATCAATTTGGTTTCTCCAGGAAGGTTGAGTTTAGAAGTTGTTTTATTGCTTACTAGCAAAATTAAGACCCGCCCATGGCTATGCGATCGCTCTCTTGGATTAGAATAAATACTGAAGTGGAAACAAGTATGAGAACAATGGAATCCTTCCTTGCATAAAGGCTTAGGATATTGGCTGTGATAAAGCATAATGGTTGCAGGTTCACAAACTAGGATGGAAGCTAAGGGATTGTGAAATTGATGGCAAAGAGATAGATTAGTGAATATTTTGTGAGCTTGAGTACAACATTGAGCGTTGCATTTTTTGTTCTTATCATGATATTAGCTTGAGAGTTTGTATATTTAATTTTAATTCTATTCTTTCTCTGATATAAGGTGGCTGAAAGCTATTGTAGGAAGAAAATGCATTTAATACCTTGCTTGTTTGACGGAAAGTGAATTCAATGGAAAACGATTTCCAAGAAAATGGATCACTTTTCAATTTTTGGATGTATCATGAAATGAGTCGGAAACCATGTTTTGGTGTTTGCTTGTGTCATAAAAAATAAATTAGAAAATAAGAATTTTGAGCTATTACCGTTTTTTAGATGGTACTGTCAAACATTTTCGATGCACATTGATAATGACTTTCTTTTCTATGGTATCTTATTATGATGTACTCTCTCTCTCTCTCTCTCTATATATATATATATATATATATATATATATATATAATTTATTATTTTCCAATAATATGATATATTTTAAAATATTTTTATGAATATGTTAATGTTTTTTCATACAAGGATAATGAAGTAGTGTGCCACATCAAACATTAGGAAGTTGGGAAAGTATTTTCCAGGGTGACACTTTCTGACAAACAAATTGGATGTAAATGTTATATGTAACTTTAAGCCTTTGCTTGTAACACAGCAAACCGTAGAGAGTACAAGTTTTATCCCTTTCCACATATAGATAATGCCACTTTGCTAAATTTAATCATAAAGGCTGTTTACAGTCTTGCTTGCTTAACTAATATGTTTGTCATTTTCTGTCCCTATAGATCAAAATGCTGGAATATAGAGAGGGGAGATTGGCAATGGAACCGATGAAGTTCAGTGATATATCTCCATCTAGTGAACAGCTGGATGATTTAGAGTTCAGAAGAGTGGCATGCAAAGGAGTTTTTTATGATAAAATGTCAATCTATGTGGGGCCACGTTCTAGAAATATTTCTGGAATCACTGAAAATGGCTACTATATCATTACACCACTTATGCCAGTCTCCAAAAACCCTGAGTGGTAAGCATAATTTTACTGTTGACAAAAATACAGGCAGCTTGCCATGTCTCTCTGTGAGGCCAACTAGATTGCCAAATTTGCACCTGCTTGTTATCTGTATATGTCATATTCCTGTTTTTTCCATGGTAATTCACCAAGCTGTAACGTGTAAGGTATACTACAACTCATTCAAATGTCCTAATTTATTCTCTGAGTTTTTCTTGAAATATCAACCATAGACATTACAAGTATTGACGTCTAGGCTCTCAAGTTTCTGGGATCGCCAAGGTTGTTATGGGTATTAACCAATATGGATGCTTTCCAAAGTTAAGTAGAATATGAACTGATGGTGAAAGATCTATGCATTTGAAATCGTTGCTTTCATTTATCAAGCCAATATTTTCTCTCTTTCTTCTTGTAATATTACATTTGCTTGATTGCCTGACTCTCTACCTTATTACCTACTCTTGGAAGTTAATGGTGTTCTCTCTCTTTTTGACTCAATGGAGTGAAATTATTTTCTCTTAATCTCCTGCATTGTTAGTTTTATTGTTAGCACCAGAAATGCAATCAACTATTTACCTGATATCCTGATTGGCTTTTTTCTTTTAAGTAACACCTTAAACAGAGTCATGTTTTAATTTCATTTGGGGTATTAAAGCAACTGATTGTGGAAATTTGTTGTAGAAAGTAATTACTATATTATCTTATCCTTGAAGGCTCTGAAATCTGAACTCTGAAGGAAAGTTGTGTATATAGTGTTCTAGTGTTACTGTCTTTATCGTGTTGTTTCACAAGGCAATCTGAACTCTGAACATTGATCATAACAAAACTTTGATTCATATGGTTTGACAATGTTAACAGTATAAAATAACAATAATAACATACACAACATAGTAGATCAATTCGGTACCTCATCTATGGGAAAGGAAAAAAAAATGATTGGTACAGTAGTGATTATTCTGTTAAGCACAGCAGAAGGTAAGACTAGAAATTTCTGAAGCAATTGATTCCTTTTGAAATGAATAATATTTGAGCACAAATTACTAGAAGTTCTGAGGGCTAGTGTCACTGATTTAGCTTGGCATTAAAAATTGTTGAATGATGGTAAATAGTTTAATCTATTATAGTTTATTTATATGTGACACTCTCTTTGCCATTGGTGGTTTACAGCCATATTCAAATTTTTTGATCTCCCTTTGCATTTCAAAGAATGTATTACTATCTCTAATCAAGAAACCTTTTTCAAGGGATATGCTGACTGTTTGACGTCTTCCCAACTTTAAGATAGTGCCAAATTGACCTTGAAGTTATGTTTGGTTAGATTGTACACTATTCATGTGGTTATTTGACATCAAGCATTCATTGACAACATGAATATTGGAGTAGGCTTCTGAAAACATGTATATATATAGAGAAAGAGCACATTTCAAGAATGTATTCTTTCCCGTGCAGTATTCATGGATATGACTTTTGCATAATCGCACTATGCATTTCCTCAATGTTATTTGTGTTTCTATATTTATGAACTCATAAGTGGATGTTATTTGTGTTTCTACATTTATGAACTCATAAGTGGATGTCTGTTTCTCTTTAAGCTAACTGATGTAATTTTCCTACAGTGTGCAGTCACCGATTCTTGTCAATAGAGGATGGGTACCCCGTAGCTGGAAAGACAATTCTTTGGAAGTTTCACAAGATGATGAACAACCTTCAGATATAGCAATGGCATCTGCCCAAGGGAGTGAGAAAAGCTCTTGGTGGAGATTTTGGTCCAAAAAGCCAAAAACTATTGAGGTGTCTCCTGTACTTCTGTTTGTCTTTGGGTATTGAGACCCACCAAAGATACAATCTTAACTTATTGCATATACAGGAAAAAATCCCTTCCATCGCTCCTGTAGAAGTTGTTGGAGTCGTTCGTGGTAGTGAAAAACCCAGCATTTTTGTTCCTGCAAATGATCCAAGCTCCTTCCAGTGGTTCTATGTTGATGTTCCCGCAATTGCCCGTGTTTGTGGGCTTCCTGAGAATACCATATATGTGGAAGACATTAATGAAAACTTTAATTCAGGCTGTCCTTACCCTGTACCCAAGGATGGTAATGCCTTGATTCGAAGTTCAGTCATGCCACAGGACCATCTCAATTATACACTGACCTGGTATGCTCTCTCGAGCTATTTCTGTGTACTTGAAGTCTGTCTGCCAGCATGTGCTTTGATATTTTATGTTATTATCGGGTATAAATTTGTTCCCTTGTATGAAGTTTTCATTCTGCTCAGAAGGCCCAAGGTTTAGATGGGGCAGCCGTTGAGGCATGGCAGTGCTAGGTCCTGATCCTCCACCTCCCAGCATCTTAAATAGAGAAAAAAGTTGGATTAAAACACAGAAATTTCCTAATATTTGCCTAATTAGATCATTTTCAAAAAAGTTGATGTTGTTGGTTTGTGACTGTGTAGTGTGCTTTAAAACTTTTGAAGTCTAATATGCGCTTAAGTTGCTTCATAGGAAACATGCTAAAACTATGACATGCTATTGTCATAAAAGAAATTTAGCTTGTCAGAGTATCTAGGTGAGCATACCAAATACTGGTATTAAACCTAATTTTCTTTAAGGTGGAAGAGACTGCAGGAGGGGAGATTATAAGTGACCATGCCTATTAGTGTAGCATGAACTTTTTAGTCTCTCGTGGAGCAATTTTCAGTGCATCAACAGATTTTGGAACTCACTCTCTCTCTCTCTCTCTCTCCTTTTTTCCTCCTTTTTTGTGTGTGCAGGTATTCTCTCTCTGCTGCTGTAACATTCATGGCCTTTAAGAGACTAAGGCCAAAAAAGAGCCGAAGATAGCTAGTCTTTACTGTGAGAGATTTTACTTGGATTTTGGAACTGCCGATCGGAGAGGAAAATGTCTGAAAATTTTGGTGCAAACTGCATTCTGATTGTTTTGCCCTTTTATTTTAACTAAATGTGCATGAATATCCATTGTGGTTTAACAGCTGATATGGTGCAACATTGGGTGGTGAAGGAATCCCAGCTATTGGCATAAGAAATCTTAATAGATCAGTCATTTCCTGTATCTTATTTCTATATTGGAAAACTTTGGTGATTCCATCTCAAAAGTGATTTGAATACATGATAAAGGGAAAGCAGAAATTGCATAGTTAATATTGGATAGCCTTTGCCAATGAAGATTTCTTGAATGTTATTGATTATGCATACAATTTGAAGTTAATGATTCATCAGAAAAATGGAGTTGATGAAAAAATAAATAAAATGTAGAATTACTGTTAAATAATAATGATCTTTTTCTTTTATAATCAAGTAAAAAACAAATATTTGTTTCATTTATTTATTTCCTACCCATCAGTTTTCATTTTTGTTTTGGCAAATTTGTTAGGGCTCAATTACATTGATAAGATATCCTAATGTTCTTAAAGTACCAATGACCAAATTCTTAATATTAATTTCTGCTGACGAGATTTGTCCAGAACATATGAAATTTACTCAAAATTAAAAGGGAAAAAATTGCTTTGGGAAAATCAGTCATCTCGTCCAGAAAATTAATTGAATTGGAATAAACTAGGTGGGGAGAAAAATAAAAATAAAAAATATTATTTATCTTGTATTTTTTACCCAAAAATAATACAGACTCCTCTTTTTTTCCATTTCCCAACTCAGGGACCTTGAATTCTCGGTAGTTTTGTCTGTCTTTTTTTTTTTCTATAGAGGGCAAACAGAAAAATCCGCTCAGCGTCTTGGATTTGTTTTTAAATCATGATCTTTGTTATTATTGAAAAAAAATGATTAACAATGTCAGTCCTGATTAAGAGCCTTACCAAGCAAGCCTGTTAGAGGGGTAATAGTTCATAAATCCAATTTTGACAGGAAGAAAGGAAAATAGTAGATAACTAGTTCTGGTTTGCGCTTCGCTGCAAGTGAGATAAAAAATTAATAATTATATTAAAAATATATAAACATTGTTATTTTTATTTGCATGTGATGAAATATATGAAATAATGGTTAAAAACTCAATTAATGTATAGACTAAATGAATCAATCACCATACTTGTTAATAAATAAATAATAAAAAAAAAAACATAGTGTGGCTGGCTTAACTTGGTGGGTCAAGAGCAAACTAGTCGAAGATATTTTAACCTTGTCTAATCCTGACTTAAATGTAAAACAACGAACTATTCAGGGATTAAATTAAAAAAAATTGATGAAGTAAAATAAAAAAATAACAGGTTATATTGACCTGAGTTAACACATAAAATTTGTAATCAAGGTAATGAACAAGACCACAATGAGTAAACCTAGTTGAACAATTTGTCTTTTTTTTTTTTTTCTTATTCTCTTCCTGGTTAAGCCTTGTTGAGTCTTAATTAATCTAAATATGAAACTAAATTAAAGATTTATAAAAGAATTATAGATGAAATCTAAAACATATATCGTATTATATCGACCTCGATCAATATGAATTAATCAACGAAATCTATAACCCGAGTAATGGACATGACTTCAATTAAGTATATATTTTTAAAGCTAAATGATAAAAAAGAGAGATGAAATTGTATTTTTTTTAATTTAAGTTAAATATTAATTTTTTTTAAAATAGATTATTGATAATAAAAAATCAAATTGTTTTTTTTAATTAAAAAAACAGATGCAATAAAAAAATCATAAATATTACATCTTAATTTATCAAAACTATGATACGAACCATAAACAAGTTACAACCATAATAATAAGTGCAGTTAAAATAAAAGCATGAAAAATGGATAACGAACAATGAACATAGGGCTGAGTACATGTTGTTCTCCATGGCATTCTATTGAAGGATTTTTAAAATTGACCCTTCTTGTGGGCTACACCTGAACCTGAGCCTATTTCCACGTAGGCTTCAACCGCTCTTTTTTTTTTTTTTTAATTATATCTATCATACCTGGTCTAGGATTGACCTGACTAAAGGACCGGGTTCTGAGTTTTATAGGTCAACTCGGATCAATCCAGATCAACCCGAAAAATTTAAAAATAAATATTTAAAGTTTTAATATTTCATATGAAAAAATTAAGAAAAAAATCCATATGAATATATGCTATATATTTTGTAAATAATAAAGTTTAACAGAATATTTTAAAAAGTTTTTTATCCCACGTTAAAAAGTTACTATGTTATGCTTTTAATTTGAAGTATTTAAACTAAAAAATTTTTTATTTCACATTGAAAAAACATAATTTTTTTCTTGCGAACATAAAATATATATACTAAAAGGTTTCAAATCTCACATTGAAAAAAATATTATGTTATCTTTTTAAGTTGAAGTATTTAACCAAAAAGTTTTTTATTCCACATTGAAAAAACATAATTTTTTTTTGTGAACATAGAATATATATACGAAAAGCTTCAAATCCCACATTGAAAAAATAATTTTTTTCTTAATAACATAAAGTATATATACTAAAAGGATTCAAATCTCACATTTAAAAAACTTAACTTTTTTCTTGGAAATATAGAGTATATATACTAAAGGATTTTAAATCTCACATTAAAAAAATAAAATACTTTTCTAGTATTTATATAGTGAGCTTTAAAAAGTGTTAATAATCAACTAAAAAAATATGAAAAAAGAGGGGTATAGGAGAAAAATCACATTTGAAAAAAAAAACATCGGGTCTCGTCCGGGTCATGGGTTGACCGAGTTTGGTCAGGTCATTGCACTGGCCAGTCTTTTGACAAACCTAGACCGGTCCAACCATCAAATCAACCTGTTAGGCCGGTCCGAATTTAATAACTATGTGTTAAACTAGCCCTACATCTTTTTCTCCAACTTTGTTTTTATTTGAACACTCGCTCTTGCATCATGTTTCAATGCTCCTTTTTCCCCTCGATATCCCACAACAATCTACTTCAGGAAGATTTTTTATTCAGGTGAATTTTGGATGTA
The DNA here is from genome assembly GCA_007827005.2 of Populus simonii. Taxonomy (NCBI): domain Eukaryota; kingdom Viridiplantae; phylum Streptophyta; class Magnoliopsida; order Malpighiales; family Salicaceae; genus Populus; species Populus simonii. The sequence goes on along the minus strand of CM017475.2, from coordinate 11,231,446 downwards.
TGAATTGGTTTTAGGTTATTTAACGTTATTAATGGATATATAAAGTATTTTATAGGTATTTTGAGAAAAAAAAATTAATTGAAAATTAAGTTTTGTAAGTAAAAAATTCATCACCTCAATTTTCTGCTACCATAGTAGTTAAAATCTGGAAAGAGACAAACGATACATCGTTTACTTATCATCCACCCTTTTAAAACTCTAAAAAATGAAGTAAACCTATATGTGTGAGCCTAGACAAAAAGACCTGCATGCCTAGACATTTTAAGCTCATGCACACTTAGTCATCCAGGCTCGACCCACATGCTTAGATTTTTTTTTTGTATATTCATTGGTTTCTTTTTAATCCCTTTTTTTCCTCTAGTTTCATCATATTTGTTTTAGTTTTTTTATTGTCTTTTCCCCCACTTCAATTTTAACAGATTTTTTGTTTAATGTAATACAATTTAATTTTTATTTAGTTTACTATTATATGAGGCATTCTTTCTTTATAGTTCCACTTTCTTTTCTTTTTTTTCAATTTTTTTCAATCACTTTCTTAAATGTTTTATTTTTATTATCATTTATTCAATAAAACATTAATTCCAAAAAAAATAAAATTATTAAACACAACCATAAACATTGCCCATGTTACATAATTAAAATTCTTGATTTATATCTTTCTCTTAATTCTTCCATTTTAATCTTTATTTATAGTTAATGACTTTCTTATTTTGAATTTATTGACATAGACAATTCTTGATTTATTTAATCAAATATATACATCAACTTATCAATTTATGGTTGTGATTCTTTATATATATATAAAACATTGCAAAAACTTCCATATTCATTTTTTTTGTCCCGGGAAATAAAAAAACTATCCATCCCGGCAAACTAGTGAGAAACTATATAATTTTTTACGTGAACTCACTTACAAGAAAATAAAGATTGCCATTTTAAGGAATGTGCGTATCAGGGATCATTTACCATGTCAAAGCTGAAAACTCGTTGGCACGACTGAAGCAAGATGCTTATTTTAGGTCAATAATGCTGAAAACTCACAGTAAACATGCACTCTCATAAATGAAAAATCAAAGGGCATCCCATATTTATCTATCTATTCAGAGAGAGAGACAGTGGCGTTTGCATTTTGAGTAGAATCTCTGTTATTTCAGGAAAAGAATCGATCTTCAAAAGAACCCCCAGGCTTTTTTGTTCACGATTTCCTTCAATCATACAAGAGTACAATGTCTAATGCATCGATCTAACAGCTGCACATTCTTAAATGGTGGCACAATAGACACCTACAGGATGATATGAACAAAAAAATACAAGAAAGGCAATCCATGGACAATCAAAACCGAACTAATGACAATTTACCTCGATGTTCTATACCGTACAATCTGTACAGGAGAAAAAGGATAAACCATAAAGAATACAAATGAAAGAATAAGAACGCTATCGACTCACCATGTCCAGGATACTAAATGCATATACCAGACAAGGAAAATGAAAACCCTAAATCAAAAAGAATGAAATGAATATGACAAACAAAAACATGAATGCGGGCAGGGCTCATGAAGTATGCGTCACCAGCAATGGTGCTGTGCCTGCCCCTGCTGCATGAATTGCCTTTAATAAAGCCACAAAATTTAATAGGCTCTCTTTTGAGAACCACTTAAGCTTCCATGTCAAAGAAACTGAAGCTGCGTTATCATTGCTAGTTGTTTTGACATCCTTTTGAGATATGGATGAGAGGCAGAAGCTTTTTGTGGCATTTTGAAGGGCTAAGGTCACAAACCAACTCTCCTTGGCTTCGATGACCTGAAAATGGAATTATGATCTTAACAGATATATAACCTTTTGCACATTCAATAGAACCGGTCTAGCACAAAACAATGGAGGCAGATACAGTGCCCAAAAGACCTTTAGTTTTGAGGAAAGCAGTTTCTTAGACGCACTCCAAAAAGCGAAAAAAGAAGAGGGAAAAGAAAACCAGACTGTATGTGACTAATTTAGCTAGTCATAATTATCTCATCAACACAGTAAAGGGGGGATGCAAGCAAATTATCAAGCAAAAAATGACTATTGAACGTTTTGGATGAATAATCAATAGGCTGCCCTAACAAGCAAGCAATTTTATGAACTAAAGAACTAATAAAAGCAAACTGAAACATACCAGCTCCGACACATCACTGATGGAGCAACATGAATCAAACAAGAAATATGGAGGTGAAGATGCATCCATGGAAGGACTGTTGAACTGCTTAAAATCTTCAACACACAAAAGCACATGCCCACCACTTACAAAAAGTGATCTGGGAAGCCATGAATCCTCTGTCCATAAATCATCATGTATAAATAGCCAATGGTTGGGTTAAGTAAGAAGGAAAATAAGAATTTCAAAAATAAAATAAATCCACATGTTATTTTCACATCATAGAGCATCTGCTTGAAAGCATGCCACAACAATTAAGAATAGTTTGATCCACAACTGTTTGAAAAGTTTCACATTATTCAATCAAATTCGGAAAGTATTATGATATAAATTTGTATTTCAATCAAATTAAGAGAGATTCCAAGCATTTTGATTAGAGTGTTAATCATAAAGCTACATTTGCAATTAAACTTTATCGTGCATGGGATCAACTATGTGTCTAAGAACATAGCTATGTACACCTCATAACAACATTTTGGCTTCTCAGTGGTCATAACAATCTGATCATCATACAGATTCACATTTAATTCTTCAGATAAAACCAATACTAATAATACCTAAATTAACAAACTAAACAAGAAGCCCTCAGGAATTTTTTGTATGAAACAAGCATAGCTGAGGTCTTTGTCAGTTTTTAATCTTTCATAAGCATGAAAGCCAGAAAAACCAGAATAAAAGCAGTGGGCTTGATAAATCATGCTTTTGATGATGTGGCTATAAGAATAAACTTCCAAAGTCAGTTACCTATTCTGCCTCATTTTATCCAACTGTACATCACAACAATCTGAGGGACCATTTACCTGTTTTATGCAATAAGACTTCATTAACTTAAACCAATGAGATGCATACCTTCATCCTGCCTGTGCCAAAGATGCACCATAGTATATTGGAATATGCTCAGTTTTGAACCTCTACATATTTGTTGATCAAACAACTTGACCTGAACCTGCTCCAAACTGCCATATAAATTCCCAACACCCGAGTCTTACAACAAAGAAGATAAGTACATACAAATAGAGAGCACTTATTAATTTTATTTTATTTTATTTTTTTTAAAAAAAAAACATTTTAGATGGGCGTAAGCCAAAACACTGGCATTAAATTTCCCATCCATGTATGAAAGGGGCATAAGATAGATCACCTTTTTAACAAACATTTATTATCTGTTGAACATGCCCTGGAAACTTGCAAGATATGGAGTAACTGCCTTGACTTCTCAATGCTCCGTGTTAGAAATAGGTAGGTTGCTCCCCTCTCAATGTATACCCTAACCAACAGGAGTGAAATACATTTTTCAAGATTTATAAAAGATCAGTCTTCTAATTACTAATAGTACCAAAGAAAACACTAACCTCACGACCTGAAGTCCTATACCAACTAAAACTTCCCTAACATCTTCAACCCTATACCAACCCAGCAAACTTAAAATGCTTCCTGCGATATGTCATTTAAGTGAACTTCCAAAATTCAGCAATTAAGATAAGAAAATTTCCATGTAATCAACATTCAGAAGCATAGGTGTCTCCTACAGACTTGACAACTAACCTGATCCATCAAATGCTACATCAATGAGCAGTACATACAGCTTGTCTTCACTGCTCAGCAACAAGACTACTTCTCTGAAAGCAAAAAAGAGAACAAATAGAATTTTTACAATAACATACTTAGATATTCATGATAAGATATAAAAAGAAGACATGACAGATATGCTAAGGTCAGCATGAGCTTGCATCTCATATTATAAGTCCAGAAACCTGGGAGTGCTTGGTTATGCAAAAAGTGAAAATCTAGTATCAAGTATCAGCCTTTGAAGATGCAAAGCTATATATACTAGATGCTAGCAGGGAATAACCTCAGATTTAACCTATTATTGTAATTTTCATTGAAAGGAGTGTTTACAAGTTCACAAAAAAAATTCCCTTCACAATCTAAAATCTAATATACTTTGATTCTTTATATTTAGTAATCTAAGCAAAATTGAGGCAGGATCATCCTCCTCTGTCTGTATACAACTGTGGATAAAAAAAAGTGAATTTCTTTCATTCTGCTGGTAAGACACGGAAGACCTTGGAAGAAAGAAAGTTGAAAAGGAATACAACTCACAGATATCTTGTTTAACTAGAGCTTCTAGAAAACATAATATACAGTTTATGGAAAGAGCTAAATAAGCAACAGCAGATCTGTAAGATGCTAAACAATGGACAAACAGTACAGCATCACTGATGATAATGAACAAAAATCAATACCAATTTTAGGGAAGAAAAACTAATGCAAAAGCATAGTGACAATTAGCAACATGCTGACCCAAATTTTATAGCCATTCCAGAATTCAATAGCAATGGTTATGGTGCTTAGGAAATAAACAAAAAAGTAAGCTCTTCCATAGGCCACATTTTCTAACGATTACAAGACGTTTACCTTTCTCTGCACAAGGATTCTGGCTCAAGTACACAATCACAACACATATAACTCCTAATGCTCTCATTAATTCTGGAATCGGCAACATTCTCATTAAAATATTTCTCAATAAAATCATCAGAGAATCCAGTGACATTTGCAGCATCCAAGGTTGCAATAGAGTTTGTGTACAGCTGTTTTTTATCAATAATTTCATGAAAACCACTCCCATGAACAATTATTTCCCTCTGCTCTTCCACCAAATCAGCTCCACAAGTATCCTCATTTCCATCTGATTTTTCTGGTCTCCCTATCCTGCCAACCACATTCTCTAACAGTGAAATGACTCTTCTTCTTGATTTCCTTTTGTTTTTCTTCTTCTCCAGTAGATAAGCCTCTTGGTTGGAAAAATTAGCAATTTCAATATCATGGGAACCAGAGGAAAAATCATTGCAGTTTGAATTTAAGAGTTTTGGTGAATTAGAGGTTTGTGAATCAAATAGATAATTGTCCTCTTTCCTCACGTGATGAATTCCATGTCCTTGATCCTTCAAAAGATTGGAAAATAAGTGCCCTCCAGCCCCGGGATTCAAGTACTCTCCATTCTCTGATTTATCAACTTCATATGACGAAGGCCCAAGTTCATATACGTCATCATCACTAGAGCTTGTATTACCATCAGATGATGCCACTGAATAGGACTCTGCAGGTAGCTGCAGAATTTCTTCCACCAAGTTGTGGCGTCGATGCAAAATGTCCTCCTCGTAATGAGGAGGAGACCTAGGATAAGCAGAAGATGAATGAGCGGTTAACAGTGATATGCTTCCATTTTCAAGTATTGTATGGACTCCTTGGACAGTAGAGCTATCTGTGTGAGAACTTTTACCTTGCATAGACATGCTATCACACCCTTCATTTGAATAAGACTTTTGATGCTTCTGTCCTAGATTCATGTTCCCCATACCTGGTAAAGCAACCCCACCATATGAACCAGTGTCAACAAATGAACTATCAGACTCAAAGAGATTTGTGCTGGTCTCATCTCCTGAAGCTTGAAGAGCATCCAAGGAATATCTAGAACTATCACAGTGGTCCTTCTGTGTTGACTTGTTTATTGGATGATTTTCCTTGGCATGATGCAATGTAACCCCACAATATGTACTGCAATCCACAATATTCTCTGATTCATGATCCATCCACTCCTTAAATTCTCGCAACCAAAGAATAGAACGCTCCTTTTTCATGAGCTCAACTCTGTTAATTAGATCAACTATTTCAGCTTCGTCATCAGACATGGCATTCTCCTCTTTGCTTTGAATCTCATAATCACAAGTTGGAGACTCGTGGTCAGAAGAAAAATACATGCTCTCTTCTTTATTTGCAATTGAAGCAAGACGAGATACTTTTCCCTGAAAAATGTAATATAAGGAGATGTCATTCCTCTCCAAGTCAATGTCAATAATCTAATTGACTTGTAGAGAGAAATACAGTGTTATATTTGAAAGACTTGCAAGTTATTAAACAAAAGGCAGATATTTACTGAAATAAAAAACATAATACACACTTGATGCTGGGAGGAATTCAGTTACCATGATGCTTTAGCGGAAAGAAATGCAAGAAGAAAAGGAGGGCTAAATAAATCATCCCACAAATATTATGCTGTCAATATGTAAAGGGTTGACTAATATGAGGGCTGGCTCAATGCACATCAATATTACTCACCCTTTTCCTGTTCATAATCCCCACTCCGTGAGCATCTCCTTTTGCAGGAGAATAAAATCCAAAGCTGGCTGGTTGTTTCTGCCTGCTGGCAATTATGATTTGCCTCTTCCAAAACTCCCTTGTGCTAATTTCCCGGTCATCTAACTTCACCTAAGCAACCATGCATCAGGAAACAATTAAAAAGTTGTTAGTTTACTAGGACTACACAATTCATGATGGAGTTATGAAAAGTATCCTTTAAATATCACATTACATTCTACTCATCCACAGGTTATACTCTTGTATTTCTTGCATTATCTTAAATTAAGAAACACAATCCCCTGGATCATCACTTACAGCATCTGGATGAACAAAATAACTGAATACTTGAGCTCGATACCATCGGGCACCACATAAAGGATTTCCTTCCAACCACAAGTTTTGTAGACATGGGAGGCTAGCAAGGAACTCCAGCTCTGAGAAATTGGAAATTATATTGCAGGATACATCAAGTGCTTCAAGTGACTTCAAATTCTCAAGCCCATGTAATGTAGTTAGAGCATTGTTCCTCAAAACAAGTTTAACAATGTGACAGGACACCTGCACAGAAAAACATCAGTGTATGGGTCTAAAGCTAATTCTGAAGACAAAAAATTAGAGTGGAAGGAAATAAATCTTTAAGAAAAAATTTAATTGAATCATTCTGCTATTGAGTTTTAACAGTATATATTCCAGACTTATACAATGACAACCAATGAAATTTGAAAATACTGGTTGCAACTCTAGATAGAGCTATTCTAGCAAAAGCAAATTTCCCTTATTAACATTTTGTGTATCATCTGCCTAATTGTCTATCAAAAGATGGAAAGATGAGAGACATATCTGTCAGGGATTCTCAAATTGTTTCTTCCTCAGCAATTTTACATTACTGAATAACATTTCCTTTGGATCAGAGTTATGTTGATAGCTAATTGAATTTTGAAATAAAGTAGAAATGTTTCAAAGGCAGACAACTCCCTGGGTTTTGCATGTAAGGTAGACTCTGAGTGATCCTGAAATCCTAGAGAATTCTTGGAAAGAAGATGATACATTTGGCATTTGTTGGAACACACTTGCCCAAAATAACCACTGGATTGCATATGTTCCACATTTATCAACTACACAAGTAATAACTACATGTTTACATTGCCATATTAACAGACACCCTAATCTTAGTTCTTTTATACCAAATTTGGGTATCGACCTATGCACATTCACACCTTGGAGCCACATTCTTCTGTTGTTCATCTCACATGCACTCATTTCCACAACCACAACCTCTCCCAATAAATCCACAACAAATTCCTACAACTAGGAGATCCTCCAAGAAACCAAATAGTTTTGTAAACCTCATTAGTCATCACCCTTTTAATTTTTGTCTCACCACTTGCCACATTATCATGTTCCATACTGCACCTCTTGCCCTAGCCAAGTTATTAGCTCCAATATCTATTAGCCTGCCAACAGAAGCTCTAATACCCATCCTCATTTACCCAGGATCATTCTGGAGATGGTTAATGCATGATTAGAATCCTGCCCCAAAAACATTAACAATTGGATTATGGAACTTCCGCATTATATAATCCGCTCCTTCCATGTATCCTACACACATGAAACTCTAAACTCATAAATATACTTGATGCCATGTGTTCAGCTTCAGTACCTCTAAATATAAACTTCCACATTATCTAATCCACTACTTCCACATTATCTAATCCACTTCTTCCATGTATCCTCCACATGTGAAACTCTAGACTCCTACATAGATACATACATATACTTGATGTCGCGTGTTCAAATTCAGCACCTCTAAATATAATTTCATTACTGTGCACAATTACAGTTTACTTGCATAGCAGTCAAGATATTGATTTGAGCAGCAAAATCGAAATTTGAGCTTGGCTTATTTAGTTGCCAAGAAAGCTTGAATGAGAGTGCCTAGGTCAATTAAAGTCAGTATGTTTGAAGAAGATATGTTCCTTTGCAGCAGTGATCTTTAATAATTTACTTTAGCTTAAGTGTTACTATCAGAATAGCAATTATGATGCCTGCCATCAAAAAAGCAGTATCAGCTGGAAAATATAAAATAAGCAAAGCAATGGATACAGCATCAACTACACAGAGAGAGAGAGAGAGAGAGAGAGAGAAGAAAAGAAAAATCCACCAATCAACAAACTAGAAGTATACTTTAAAATTAAAATATAGTGCATTCTGAAATTTGAAAGCAACCAAATCCTAAGCATGGGATTTGAAGCTTAATGGCTTTTATCCCTACCTCACAAAAGGGTGCAATTGATCTCAGATGATTGAACCCAAGATCCAAGTGCTTCAATTTGGTACACTTCCGCAAATTATCCACCTTCGCAAACTTATTTCGACTCAAATCAAGAGTTTCCACTGCAGGAAGAAGTTGCAAAGACTCATCCATCAAAACCAATCGATTACACGCACAAGATACAAATGACAACCGACTCCATTGTGGCGAGTCCTTTATCTCAGCAATCCTACTTGCAAATACATGCCGTAAAGCATCCTAAATAACCCAACAAACAAAAAAAGAATATAAAAAAATCACTCCAATATCCAAAACAGAAGGCAACTACAAATAACCAAATCATAAAATAAAATTTAGACAGCACAAAGAAATTAATGCAAATTAAATAAGTTGTTCCTTTACTTAATTATATTAAAATTCTAATACCAATCCCTTCCTTCAATCCTTCAATTCAAGGACTATCTCCTTTAATCAATGCCACTATTAGTATAAAAATCGTGATTAATTTGTTTCTTTTTTATATTTTTCAGAGTGAATGTCACAAAACCTATTCAATAAAAAAAATTACTCACAGTAGAATTGTGACAAACAATCTTCTCTAAAGTATGTCTCAATTCAAGCAACCCTTTCGCAGCCGAGGTAGACAAATCACAACCTCTAAGTTCCAAAACCCTCAACCTCCCAAACGGAACCAAACAAACCGGCGTGGGATCACGCGTCGGAAGAGGCAAGACCGAAACAACCTTCAACTCCGTCAACAAACGTAGAATACGCCGCAACTGCTCGAGAGCACGGTGGTCACCAAGGTCAGAAACGTAAGCGCGAAGATAATCGACCGGAGCTCCGGATAACAAATTCTCCAGCTCGTGTAGTGATTCGAGTCGCGAATTCACGTAGTGGAGACCAGCTGGGTTGAGCTTCAAGACTAGGGTTCCGTCAATTAACGGACCGGCTTGTTCTTCGACGAATTTGACTAGTTTTTCCAAGTAACGATCTCCTGTTACGATCGCCATTATAGAGAGAGGGAGAAAGAGTGAATTTAGAGAGAGAAAGGAGGTTTTGGAAGGATTGAATAGAAGGGAGAAATGGGTATCATGGTTTTTCTGTGAAGTGAGAGGGAGAGGGAGATTGTTCGTTTGTCTGTTTGCGTTTGAAGAGAAGGGGTGAGGCATTCATTGAGGTCTAATGATTGAGAGTTGAAGACTCTGGCTTTTTCTTATTCATCGATAATTATTCCTCACTACTCAGCTTTCCTTTTAGTCCCTGGTGTTCACAAAGTTTTAATTTTAGTACCAACGAATTTTAATTTTTTTAATATATCCTTGAATTTAAGGCTTTGTTTCGTATAAAATATGCATTTGGCCTCCTGAAAAATTATTTATTATTTTATGACCATTATTTGTTTATATATTTTATAGTAGCGTCCTCGTCTCTAAAGTTCTAATTTCACTATTTTTTATATCTATATAAAAAAAAAGAGCTAAAAGACTTGAGTTTCATTCCAATTCTGCACATAATTTACTATGAATTGCTACAACCAAAATTATTCTTCTATCTTTTAGTGGGAAAAATAAGTCTTGAAGCTGGAGGTTTGTTGGTATTTTTCATTTGCTTATAAGTTATTAAAAAATTATTTGAGGTGTATAAGTCTTTTCAATTTTTTTATACCGTAAAAATATTTTTTTATCTTAGAGTAAAAAAAACTTATAACTATTGATTAAGGATTTTTTTGACTTTTCACAAGCTTCTTAACAGTAAAAATATTTTTTCCCCCGAGATCAAAAATTTATTGAGCACCTGGGCACCGGTGTTTATGGTTTTTCCATGATCGATGTTCAATGAAAGCACGTTTATAACCTTAGAAAAACAAAAAAAAAGTTTTGTCTTTGGGGAGGTATTTTGATATTTTCACATAGGTATTTTAACAAGTCCGTGGAGGCGTTTTAGTATTTTTCATGTTTACTTTTTAATTTTTTATTTAAAAATCTGTTGGCACGTGTGATGCCACCCGGTAGCCAAATCTAGCCATCTGTCGTCTTATTAGATGCAGAATCGTCTTTTCTTTCACATGATGTGGTGTGTATAGGCTTGTGGTGGTCAAATTGTTGGCGGTGTTTGTTTTAGTTTTTTATTTTTTTTTTAATCTCTCCTAACATCTAAAGTACATCATTGTTCTCTTTGTTGTTTGATTTTCAATTTCAGTCTTTATTCTTCTAATTTTTTATTTCATTCTTAATCCTTTTATAGAAGTTTTTTTATTTCAATTTAGTCCTTCAATTACAATTTTTATATGTTTTGTTTTTCATTTCAGTCCTCATTCTTTTAATTTCTTATTTCATTCGTATTCCTTTTATAGTTTCAGTCCTTATTCTTTTAGTTTTTTATTTCATTCTTATTCCTTTTATAGATGTTTTTTTTTTCAATTTTAATCCTTCAATTCTAATTTGTCTATATGATGTTTTTCAATTCAGTCCTTCTACTTTTGATTTTTTTTCTTCCTTGACTCTTTTATCAAAGTTTTTATAGTTTTTAATTTTATCCTTCAAATCAAATTTATGAATTGTTTTCAATAGTTATAATATATATTTCAGTTTGGTCCTATTTTTATTTTTTTATTTGTTTTCTTTGCCCTTTTATCAAAGTTTTTATGGTTTTTAATTTTATCCTTCAAAATAAGTTTATGTTTTTTGTTATTTCAATAATGGTGGTGGTGGCGGCGGCGGTAGGAGCAAGAGTAGTATTTATTATTATTATTATTATTATTATTATTATTATTATTATAACAACAACAACAACAATAATAATAGTGATAAGAATAAAATAGTAATATTTGTTGTGGTGGTGATGACAATAATTATAAGTGATGACAATAATTATAACAATAATAAAAATAATAATAATAGTAATGGTAACAATGATAATGATAGTGATAACAATAATAATACTAATGATGATGATGATGATAATATTACTTATTGATAATAGTAGTGATGTGATAGCTGTAATAACAATGACAGTAGTAACGACAATAATAATAACAATGAGAATAATAATAGTTATAATAATAATAGTGATAATTCATCATTTGATGTTAGATTTGTTGGAAATTGAGTTTAATCACTTTTCTACGTATGGTATTTTCAATATAATATCCCAAGTTACTGGTTTGAGAAGTTTACGCAGCTTGACATCCTCTTTTATTTTTTACCTTATTATTTTTTCTTGATTTTATGGTTCAAAATTAGTTTTTCGAAATAAAAAATAGCCATCCAGGTTTCTCTTATATATTTTATTGGAAACTCGCGCCAAACAAAGATCCAAGATAAGAGATTTAAAGATTTATCTTCTTGTCCTGGTTTATAATATTAATATTCTTTTTTACATTTTTAAAAATATAGTTTGGCCCGTGACAAAACGCGAGCAAATGAACTAGTAATTAATATATGACATTGTATCAAATCCATCAATAAATAAAAGTCCAACTTATAATTTAAATAAGAGCGTTATATTAATGGTTGAATGTGATGAAAAAAATAGTTAAACAAAAAAAATTGAAACAATTGTATAAGAGCAAAAAAGGAAACTACAACACAAACACAGTACACATATAATCAATGCAACTGTAAATTGTAATTTCACCTAGTGCATGGTGTAATCTTATTGTTTGTAACCCATAGCTTGTAATCTCTTAAGTTGTAGTTTAAGATTATGATAATAAATACTCAATAGGGTCGTTGCCTAACCAAACCCCATATTTAGTTGGCCCAGGGCCCAACAAAGGTTCAACCTATGGTTAGGTCATGACCCAACCACGGTTTAAGACCCTAGTTGGGTTGCAACCCAATAAAGTTCCTTTTTTTTTCTCTTTTTCTTCTTCTCTTTTTAATCACAAGCTACGAGTTTAAGACAACTCTACTCAGAGATATAACAATAGAATAGAGCTATCACCTTAGGATAAGATTTTTTCTAGATATTTTTCTAGATTTTTTCATGTTTTCCTAGATATAAATTGCCAAGTTTTAGCAAAAGAAGAGGGATTCTCCTTCTAAACAAGGGATAGAAAAAATATCATTATCTCTCTATTCACCTTTTTTTTCCATTATCATTGTCTAAAAACCTAAATTGATTTTAGCATCAAAGGGTTTTTTTTGCAGGTAATAATCGTCATCCATACAACAATCATCATCGAAGCAAAAATTCAATATAGTGTAATTAGTTTCAAGCTTCATCAATAGCGTTGTTTATAAGAACTCGAACAAAAGTTGTGTTCATTTCTTGTTATATTTTTCTTATCATCCTGTATACTTGATCCTAAAATCTTCAAGGCAGACAATACCGAAACACCAAAAGGAAAGTAACTAACCTTTGACCATCTTCGTTAACTCCTATTGACCTCCAACAACTCACACAACAGATGAGAGCACTTACTGAGGTTGTACTAGCTACTCAACAATAGTTTTGATCTGTCCCTGTCTATCCACAAAACATCAAGGCTGTTTTATAATCGTCTACTCCTCATATTATTGTTATACCAATTGCATCTCTTGTGCAACGACAACTCTAATTTCAAGAAGAAACAACCTCAAACAAGGTAGAAAAAAAATAGATGCCATGCTTTTACCTTTACTATGAGTAGATCACGTCAACAGAAAGAACCTTCTCATGTAGTTTCATATAGGCATTACCTTAATAGATCAAGAGGTAAGGCCTATGGCCATACCTTTTATCATCGATCTCACGTCTCACTCAAGCACTTCAAAACCTAAAAAGATTAGTATTATCAGAGATGAAAAAAATTCAAGTCAAATTAGAGATTCACCATTATATTACAGCGTATTGAACTCTCATAGCCGCATAGATTTTATAGTTACCAAGATGAACTTGGATAACTATAATGACTTATCCACCCTAGAGAGCATGTCTAAAATGTCAAAAGGAGCAAATGTGTTCATTAAAAGGTGAAGAATCAAAGTGAACTTTTCAAGATAATTTTCAAAGTGCCACATATTTTTTTTTCTTTTTCTTCACTTTAATCTTTTCTCTTTGAATTTTGCTTTTTTTATAATAAATTAAAAATAATTGACCATCAATTTTTTTAAAAAAGATAAAATAAAAAAAAACAAAAAGTTTAATAGTCAAAATGAAAAAAAATCTCACTTTAACCCACGACGAATTGCGAGAAGATGCATAATGTTTTCACCTACAGTAAAAAGAACACACCACTTGGATTTATTTTTTTTCAGTTTTAATTGTAATTCAACAACTTTGAATTTCATATTTCCTTAAGAATTGACAAGGCACTTATCATTAACAAAAACGGACAAAAACATTTATTTCATATCAAACAAAATGTGGTCCCCAGATGAAACCTCCTTAACCCTTGTAAGTTACAAAAGCAAATCTCCTAGATTGTACAAGATTGTCAGCTTTCATTGACACAAAGGAGAGGTCTTTTCACAGAAGATTTTTCTTGAAGCACCAGTACCAAGAAGCTTGTCTTATAAGGCATCACGATTCAAGAACAACTCATTGATAAAACAAATTGAAAGAAAAAACCTAGCAAATGATTGAAAGAGAATCACCAAAGAAGTGAAACTGCAATTTAGACAAACCAAATGTGCTTAAATAGTCACTGAAGACTTTCAGCTCACTTTGTTCCTCATCTTTGATCATACGAGGTCAAAGATGAGGAGCAGCAAGTGGGCTGAAAGTCTTCATTGCTAATCTATGTCTGTGTCTCTGTCAAGAGATGGTTGCTGGGAGATGGTAACCTGTCAGGTTTAGTGATTTCTATACACTTACTCCCACTCCAATTTGGTCCTTCATCCATGGAATCTCCAACCTGAAGCACAGCATTCTACAAGGATCAATTGGTTTAACAGTGTTTTTAGCCTTCAAAAAATCAATATGAATATGATGGAGATAACTCAAGGCCTAAAGTCATTTCTCCAAGTCATTAACAAGTCAAAAAAACTAGAGCATTCACAGACTAAGTATGACTCACCTAGTCAGGGGCGACCACTCGGAAAATTTGAACTCTAAGTGTGCCCTCACCACTTTCATCATTTCGAAGACACAAACATCACCAACTTTCAGATGATCTGCTAGAGTAGATGCAGTCCAGCCATCTGGAACAAAAGGGATAATGTTCCTTTTACTCCTTGGCAAGCATTTCAACTAAAACCATCGGGGCAAGTTCTGCAAATGCAGTAAAACAGATATAAATTAACAAGGAAAAGTTGAAGAGAAATTGTGTATATCTGGCCAGGTTTCTTCTGAAACATTACCAGCATGGCTCCAGGAGGAGTGTGTGATTGATGCATAGTAATCCAGAAAAATGATTTTTTAGATTTGAAAGACCTGGTTCTATGAAGAGCACTAAGCCCATCCTCTCTCTTTTTTTCTTTTTCCTTTTTTCTCGTTGCTTCATGTTACCCTCATCTTCATGCCTTTGGTGACTGGTATTCTTTCCACCACCACTCTGGTATTTATTAATTCAATCAAACCGTCTAGTTAACAAAATGCCTTTTATATATATATATTATAATAATTTTAGAAATTTATTCAAGTTCCTACTTAATTTTTTCTAAGTCTAAAATTATAATTTCATGTATTAATTACATTATAGTCTTCTATTTCTAAAACTTATTTATAATCAAGCCACACTTGATTAATCATCTCATTTTAATTCTTGACTAATAGTTCTTATGTGTGTGACCCATTAGATTCTCTAATAAATTCTAAATAATAATTCTAAATAAAATAAAATAAAATAAAATAAACAATTTAATTTTTTTTATCAATGCAACAATTAATTAATTTATATTTAAAGATCACGTAAAATGTCTAACAACTTTTATAATTTTCTAAATATTAGAAAAGTGATAACTAGTTTGATTTAAAGACTAATTTTTCAGTGTAATTATTATTTTTTTTCATTAAGAATATTTTGATTTAGATATTATAGCATGAAATATATATATTTTGTTAAATTAATTTTTATTCTCTCATTGGATTATTTATTTACGTACGAGTGTGTCTTTTCGTAACTGGGTGTGGCAATGGTAACCAAACATAGAATGCGTAAAAATCCATTACTTAACATGCTTGAAATGTTGGACTTTGAATGGCATATGGAATAGGTTTTAATGAAGCATGCAAATCATGTGATATGGCTATAGAGAGGAAAGAAAGCCGGCAAAGATATATTGATACACCTTGGGTAAGAACGAAACTTTCATCATCATGGTTTAATGACTGAGGAAAAATAAAAGGCTCATCTTGCTCGGAATTTTTGTACTTCATAAGGATTTTGTTTTCCTTTTTCGATTTTGACGAGTTGTATATTGGATGGAATCGAAAATAGATGCTCAATTGGTCAAAGTGATAAAGGAGGAGGAGGAGGAGGAGGTGCAGGGAACGAGAGAACACAAGGTGGCCTTCTGTTTTCGACTGCTCTATTAGTGGACACGCAGAGAAAAGATAAGAAAAAGAAGACAGCTGCAGCTAAATATCCACTGCAGTATAGATCACAAGGTAGGAAAATCGTCTCACGTGCATGCTGCTCTCTGATTGTATAAAAGCTTAGTGATAATCCAAAAGCACAAAAGAGCAAGATACCAAAAAAACAAAGTTCTCATTAGCCAAGTTGGGGCAACAAGACATTTCAGTGATATCCGAGTATCATAACATCCAAGAGCTCAGTCACACCAGATTAGTTTCTCTGATCCTTAAATGGGGTTTTCAAAACTGTGTACAATCACAGATCAACATGAGTTATGTGAAGGTTCCATGCTCTGTATTCCAGGTTCACCGATTGCAATGAACGATGTTCCTGCAATAGACAAAGCTCTGTTATGCATATTACCAGCTTCAGAGGAATGGCGACTAGACTCAGCATTATAACACGACTAGAACCACAACATGACACCAAATTAACGAGTCAATAGCAGGTCATCTTCAGCTAAAAAAAAAGATTTTACTGCATGCCACAGTAAAGCTAAAGATTTCATACCTGGAAACCAACTAGATGTAATTTAGGAAAAGATTTTAAAATAAGCATGTCATAGCTGTGATACTTGGGCCATCTACCAATCACTATTCCAATACCCAAAACAAAACAATTGATCATACTTTTTCTGTGACAAAGTCAGGTTACATTGACCAAGTTGATCGTACATTTTCTCCTCAAGGACTGCAAGGAGTTCAGGACCAAGAATGTGGGCAGTCTGTTCTATGACATTTTTTTATGGTTACACTAGATGATATTTCTTAATGCTAAGCAAGGCCATGAAACCAACAACTCCAACAAAAGAAAGGCATACCATATAATAGCAAACCCAGATTACTTTGAATCAAGACCTCACTTTTCACTATGTGAAAAGACTTGCATACAAATTCACTTTGTGTAAAGACTTGGGTAAAAAGGGTGTGCATGAACAGACAATTGTTGTGACACAAGATTCTGGAATTTTAGCTCTTCGATTGATCAGAAAAGGACCCCCTTCTCATCCAAATTTTTTCATGATAAGAATGAAAAGAGTCATATTTATACCAGCTAGTTGCAAACCAAACCTCATCTTTTTTCTCATGAAGAAAGCTATCTTTTCTTTCTCCCACCCTTCCCAGACTTGGATGTTGAAACATTTGCCGTGGATGCAGGCTCCTGCTTTTTGGTCCTCCCAGGATGTCTAGGTACCAGTTCTGCAACATGGAACATAAGCTGTTTTCCTGCAATAAGGTCGAAGTTTCAAATCCATTACATATGAAATGTAGGACAGACACTCATATATATAAGTGGCATCAGCCCATCCAACTTTGAGCTGATTTTTAATTGTTTTTTCACCTTATACTTTACTTTCTTGATAGATGTGACAAAAATACACTCCTATTTTTCCTTTTTTCTATTTCCCCCCCTATTCCTCCAGGTCAATGAAGTACAGTGCCATGGCATATCAGGCGCGATGAGAGGCAGCTCTCAAATTTCTCAACTAAACTAAAAGGGAACAATCATCAAACAGTCCAGATCACCAAGTGGAGCACTGGTATTTCATGTAAATGCTGCTAACCACTCATTAACATGCAAGAGGCGTCTACAAAATCATCAATTAAAACAACACCAATATAAAGGTTAGTTCAGCTCTTAAGTGATGGATCCCTAGCAGAAACTAGTCTTATGCAATATTAGATGTCAATGACACCATAACATACTAAATACATTCTTAGATTGGTTAAATTTATGTGTCAATATCCCTTCTTGAAAAGTCTCTGTGCAGAGTAACAGAAACCAATACGCATATCAATATTTACTGTCCCTTGGAAATTAGGACCACTTAAATGATACCATTGCGTCACCTACATGTTATCCGCATTAGAATTAATTGCAAATACTTCACTTCAAGGATTATTAGAGAACAAAATAAAGAGGTGTCTACAAGACAGGTGGAGGTGCCAATGAGCATGTGGCGAATATAAAAATAAACTGTCATATGGGAAGTATAAAGAAAACTCTTATATAAGTTTTGTTGAATTCACCATACATACGGATTCATGGAAGAGGAAGGAGAGTACCAGAACTAACAGAAAGGAAGTTTGATTTCTTTTGGATCTTAAAATGAGAAAAGGAAAAGAAGGGGAGTGAATGGGGAAAGGAGTGGGTTAGATTTCCAAGTTCATCTCGCTTGTGAGAGGAAATCAACTAAAAGATTTTAAAATATATATTATCATTTAAAAGATGTCAGATTCTTCTATATATTTGCAAGATTCTAGCCACTGGCAGCTTGATACATGTTTGTCGTCAGAGTCTCTAACCAAAAAGCTGCTTCACTTAATGGAAATGAGCCTATCCTGTGAATCAATTACAGCAAAACAAAACACAATGATGGCACAGTTCTATACCATGTCAAAGCATTAACCCAAAATCTCAAGCCACTCTTTGAAGAGGCTATAAACTATTGAAAGCCATAACAATCCTTGTACATAGCAAATATTGAATTACTTCAACACTAGCAACTCATGAAAATAGTTCTCTTTGTTAAAATAAAGAAGAGGAAGAGGAAGAAGAAGAATGGCGTGGCATAATTCAATGTAATAGGCAAAACAGATTGACAAAATCACACTTGATCAATACCAATACACTTAAATTTCAGTGTTGAAAAAACTATATGTACAAGTCCATCAATTTACGCAGATCTCAGAAAGAAAAAGATAAAGATAATTAATGCAAAAGAAGCCAAAAGAAATATCAGAATCATATGATAAACAGAAACAACGGTAAAGTATGCTTACGGGAAGGAATTGCTGGATTACATAAACTCCCATCTTCTCTTTTCAGCAATACTCTCACTCTCCCTACTTGCATGAAATCTCGTGGATACGCCTTATCAATCTAGAACATCCAAGAAGCATCATAAATCACAAACAAACAGCAATCACAAGCTCTAATACTAAAAAAAGAAAAAACTGTGGATTGCAAAAAAGACCTCAATTGCAAATGGAAGTTTGAGATGGCCACAACAATCACCAATCTCAACACAAGTAGGGCTCTCACACGCCTTTTCTGCACTAATCCGCCTCCCTTCAGCTATTGTTTTCTTTGAGTTAATGTAGACAGGATATAACACCACCCATTTCTTTATATTCGGCACTCCACCATCCATCATCACCTATCTCTCCCTGTTAAAAAAACAATTTTCCATAAAAAAAAAAAAATCATACAGTTCAACCAAGTAACCAATGCTGATCTCAATTTATTTATTTTTAAATGCTCTTGATTTTACATACCCAGAATTAAAAATCAAGACTTTAACAAACCAAACAAGCACATATTGAAAATTATGAAATGGGGGTTTTAATTTTAAGATTCTGATTCATTATTTTCATCCTAATCCTACAATCGACACAAAAAAACATTGACCAGGAGTGGAATCACAATTATTTACTGCTAAAAAATAAAACTATGGCGTAAAACCTAAACGAGAAATCAGAGATAGAAGAAAAGGAAACTGGGCTTCGTTATTAGAAGTGAAAGAGAAAATAAAAAAGGACTCGCCAATTGAGACCCTGGCTTCGCGTTTTGTCGTGTGAGATCGTTGCGCTCCCTGGTGATGGAGTACGATGATATGAGAAACTCTGTAGAATTCAGCTTTTTCTTTTTCTTTTTTCCTATAATTGCAGTCTAGTCCCTCAAGTCAGGGAGTTTGAGGCCAATGTAAGAAATAGCTAATTTACATTATCACCCAAAATTTCACCAACCCAATTTCTTTTCTCTTGCAGCAATAGGACTATTCAAAAAAAAACAAAACTTGAACAGCTAATACAGAAAGCCCGTGTCTGAAATACAAGGCAATGAAAGCCCAAGAAACATGGATTACCCAAGCCTACAAAATCAAATACAAGCCTAAATCTCTCCAAAGGGATAAAGTTATTTTTATTGTATTATTTTTTTAATTTGATAAGTGATTTAATGAAAAATTGATTTTTTACCAATCTCTATTTGTTCAGTTCGCACTCCCAAACAAGGGCTAAAATTGAAGGCTTATCTAATGTTTTTAATTACAAAAAAAAATAGTAGAGAACAATATAAATTATATTTTGAGACTTTACCTAAAAGCTCAAGTTATTGGGTTGAGATAGTTTTATTATATGGTATCAGAGTCTTGATAACCAAGTGATCATGAGTTCGAATCTCACCACCCTTATTTATTTGATAAAAATTAAGCACAAAATAATATAGGTTTGTGGAAGTTTTAAGCCCAAAAGATTTTTATTTGAAAAAATATGTTAAAAAATAATATAAATTATATCTTGATATAAAATATATTAAAAAATAATATAAATTATATCTAAAAAAAATTAACTAATGTGTCATTCATATTAATTCTCAAACTAGCGTGGTTGATACAGGATTGGATTCAAGTCAAATTGATAAAATAGAAGACATATGCGATCTTTCTAGAGTTAGATATTTTACATATAGTTTTAGGAAAAAAAATAGTCGTGACTTTTATTTATATTGTTGGCTCGATGGACCGGAAAATTAAGAAAATATCAAATAGTGAGATGGTCTTTTTGGAAAGCAAAGATTTTTGAAAGAGCTTATATATATGGATACTACCAAATTTAATTATACAAATAAACAATTGTGTGATGAAGTTGCTTATGCCGTTTTAATCAAAATATTTTTTTTTCTTTGGCATAGTCAAGATAAATTTCTAATAGTCAAGTTTTTTTCGAGCCGGAGAGATTGATATTAAGAGTTTTTAATATCTTTGCAGTCAAGTTTTTTTTTTCCTGTACGTTTGAAAAATATTTTAAAAAAATTTAAAATTTTTTTATTCTTTTCTTTGCTTTAAATTAATACTTTTTAATGTTTTTAAATCATTTTGATGCGCTGATATAAAAAATAATTTTAAAAAAATAAAAAAAAATTATTTTAATACATTTATGAGTGAAAGATATTTAAAAAACAATGACAACCACACTTTCGAACATGCTATTAATCCTGATAGGAATTTCATTCAACACATGGCATGTGATATTGCCACTACAAAATCTTATGCTATTAAGAGTTTATTTGGGAGAACGGCCAACCAAACACACAATGAAATGAAATGAAATGAAATGGTGGGAAATCAACTTTAAAATAATGGTGAGATTAATATATATTTAAGGCTAAAATTTATGGAGTTTTTTAAAGTATTTCGAGGCTGCAAATGGACTTCATAGCAATGAAAGGTGTTATGTTAGATTTGATTTTTTTTTAGCTTGCATATATCATAAATTAGATTTTAAAGTTGATAAATTGAAGACATGTTACTTGTGAATAAACTAACTACAATACTATATTCTAACTATATATTATTTTGAAATAAAAAGGTTGAGTTTTTTTTCATAAACTAAATGTTTCTCTTGAGTCATTATTAATTTCATTATCATTTCACTATAACTACGTTTCATAGTCAAAACTTGTGTCAACTTGGATGGTTATATGAGAATATTTAATATTATAATAGTGATTTATTTTTAAAGTATTTTTTGTTTGAAAAATTATTAAAATAATATTTTTTTTATTTTTTAAAATTTATTTTTAATATCAACATATCAAAATAAATAAAAAATATTAAAAACTTAACTTGAAGTAAAAAAATTAATTTCAAAAATATTTTTACATCGAAAAAACAAACAATACCAACACGTGAAAGGGTGGACTTGCATAAAAGAAAAGAAAAGGGAGATGTTTTCAAAATAACAATTAGTAGTTTTATGAGTTCAAATTTGCCCCTCTTGTTTTAGACGTTGGCCCCATTATATTATTATACATATATCCATAAAGCTAAAACGTTGGTGTTTTTACTAATAATAATAATAATAAAAGTAGTAGTAATAACAACAACAATAATAATAATACAATAATAATAATAATAATAGTATTAACAACCTAGCTAGCTAACAACCAAAAGTTTATTTCTTCTTCAATGTTGTCTAAATTGAACAAAACCCACCAAACTTGTTTATAATAAATAATTTTTATTTTCAAATTTTATTTTATTTGTTGCATTATTATATTAAAACTATTAAAAAAACACTAAAAAATGTATATTTAATGTTTTTTTCAAGTTAAATGTATTTTTAAAATACTTTGAAACACAGTTCAAACACAAAAACAATTTAATATAAAACCTATATATCTTGCTTTTATTCATCACTCTTTTTCTTAGAATATATATTGTGTGATATTAGATATTTTGGACATGAATAAGTGGATATTTAATTAGACATTTTAAATATATGAAAAGCCGGAAGCAAGTCTGAGAAAATGGAGGAATCCGATCGGTGTCAGTATGCTTATCCAACGCGAAATAATGTCAGATAACTAATTTAGACGTCCATCCATGGTAGCTCTAACCTATGAACTTGACCTAAATTGATGGCCTAACATGGCCAAAAAATGGAGTGCCTCTCTAATATTTTTCTTATGAACAATTGTGTGCTATATTAATTGTGAACGCCGGCAAGAATAAACTACCAGGAGTTTCTCAGCTTTCTGGTCATGTAGTTGCATATATACCAGAAAAGGATAAAAGTCCTTGTGAGCAAATTATTAATAAATTATGGAATATTTTGATAGCTAACATATGACAGCGACTATATACCAACCATGCATCAAGCTAAGATTTTGAAACTGCAATTATTTCTTATACATTTATTCTTTCATATCTTATTGGATAGAGATATACTTACTCTTCTTATATTAATAAAGTGTGTATATATATATATACACACACGCGCGCACACCTTTGTATGGAAGAGAAGATATAAAATAAAACCCTAAGTGGTGTAAGTTAACTGATCAGGTTTTGAGTTTGCTTCCTAAATGTTATTAGTTCGAGTCTCACAAATTAACATCAGGATTACTAGAGGTTTATATGGTCATTAACTTCGAGATTTGTAGAATTAGTCGATATACATGCAAGCTAACCGAACATCTATATTAATAAAAAAAAATATAAAATAAATAAATACATAGAATATGTGTTTTCAAGAAAGAGAAAGGATAAGCTAGAAAAACTATAAATAAAGAAGAACATCTGGATGTTTTTGGAGTTAGGTGAAGCTGGTGAGTACCTGCAGGAAGGAATTGGGTCAAAGAATTAGCTTGTCACAATGTGTAATCATTAGTTTGGTGGTGTCTTCAGTGAGCTCTGCTCCATTTCTCCCAGCTCTTTATGTGCTGTACTCCTTCATAAACAAAAATGGATACATTTATTTAAACCCTAACAAAAGCAAATGAAAGGGCTTCCCTTAGGGTGACTTGACTGTGCTTAACAGGTTTGTTCATATTCCTTTTTTTCCATTTCCTTGCAAGAACGTGTCCCCTTTTCAAACCTCAAATCCTCATGTAGCACAAATAATTCATGCAACTTCCTGCTTCCCTATGAGGGAAGTATTGAATATTACGACAACGTAACCAATTATGGACATATATGGACGCTTCCTCTCCTTTTCAACTACCACCATGCATGACAAACTGGCTAATTTTGAGAGACGCCATCAACCTCGAATGATCAACTTCTCCATCTGTTTATCACCTTTGATTACATATTTGATCACTTCATGTTAAAGAAATAGGCACCCATTTTCTCTCTCTTCCTCTCTGTTTTTTGTATCTAATGGGGAATGCAACATCTTGTGCTCCGTCAATCATCTCATCAAATGGAGTAGTGAAAGTCTTGTTCTCTGATAATGGCAATTTGCAAATCTACACGAAGCCAGTTAAAGCAGCAGAGCTCATGCTAGAGAACCCTGGACAATTTGTTTGTGATTCTGCTAGTCTAAAAGTTGGTTATAGAATTCATGGTCTATCAGCTGATGATGAGCTAGAGAGGCGCCAACTCTACTTTGTTTTGCCCACGGAGCTTCTCTACTCGGTGCTAACACATGAGGAACTGAGCTCTCTCACTTATAAGGCTACCAAGGCACTGAAGTATAACAATTTTGGCAAGATTTTTCCAGTCCTCAGTGAGTTTTGCATTTTCCCTTCAGAAGGGAAAACAACGGATAGTATGGCCACAGAGCCACAGCCTCTGGAGAGGTATTCCAAGCAAAGATCATGGAAGCCTGCCTTGGAAACCATTGTTGAAACTCCTTGTAGGCGGCCTTGATCAGCGTGTATGGCTCTTCTTTTTCTTCTTTCAATTTCCTTCTTTTGTTTTTTTAGGATTTTTTTTGCTGACATTATGAGTAGATTATTAGCAACATGTGCGCCTGTCAAGTTCATTATTGTAGTATAAATTCTCCAGCTGTTTATACTCCAAAACAAAGAGAAGATTGCGCTAGAATTACAACAAACCTGATGTATTTTAAATGTTGCTGCTCTATATATAATGTAAAATCTCGGGTTCGTAGAAATTTAAATATTCTCAAATGTAAACTATCAATTCACCACTCAATTTAAGAAGTAGACTTTCCATACTTAATTAAAGAGAAATCACGTAGATTTTACTTTCACAACCTCATGAGGTTTGAAACATATTTCATTAACCATAAGTTAATTATGATATTAATCTTTAATTATAAGATTGTGTTTGTTTTTATGTAAATAATAAATGGATTAGCACTCCCCCCATTTAACCTAGTATTAACCTAGTGGAGGGTAGGTTAACAAAATCTTAAGAGGAAAATTTTGGAGAATTGTGATTTATTTTGTTTGAATTATTTCTTCCAAATTCTTCACTCATTTTCCCATTTAACCTAGAGTGTGTTTGTTATTGCGGTAACTGTTGTGGTTGTGATTTGAAAAAAATTGTTTTATAAAAAATATTTTTAGTTGAGGTTGGTTTGAAAAAATAGGTATTTGGTTAAAACTGTGGTTGAAATTGAGGTTGAAGAAAAAGTAGTTTAATGTGTTTGGTTAAAAATGCTTTTGAAATTAAAATTATAAAATAATTTAAAAATATATATTAATATTGATGGTTTTAAATTTAAATATTATAGAATTAATTACTCCTATTACATCATGAAATAAATAATACTTTATATAAAATATTTTTTATTATTCCATTAAACTATTTTTAATTCCATTACGTACAAAATTCATCCGATAAGAACTACAGTTTTTATAATTTTTTGAGCGTGTAATAAAATTAGATAAAATATTATCAGGTATAAAAATGATATTACAGTACGAGTGAATTTAATTCACTCTATACTAGTTTTTTTAAAAAAAAAAATTGTTCACGTGAACAGTGCAAGTGAATTGCACTGTTCATTGTTTTTTAAGTGAACAGTGTATCAATGTACACTGTTCATGCTAATTGCACTGTTCAGTGAACAGTGCAATTAGCATGCACAGTGCGTGAAAAGCAGGATTTCCTTACTTTTCATTAACAGTGTTTCGAACACAAAAATCATGTGGGACCCATACACAGTAAATCATTTTTTTTTCATTGACAAACAGCTGCAAACTGCGTTTTAATTAAAACGCAGCTGCAGCCGCGTAAACAAAAGGCCTCTAGTATCCCACCATTAATGTATAATTATATATTTATTATTTTACAACCTCATTTAATTTTATTTCTTAATTAAAATATATTGAACTCCATCATCATGCTTATTTTAATATGCTAATCAAATATCCTCAACATTTTACCTTTCAATCACTTTTTACACCCTTAACCTTCAATTTTTAACTCTAGACCAAAAGCAACCTAAGTTTCACATGAATAAACTCATGGGTTTCCATTCTTCTACTTGGTTTCAATCCTCCTCCTCCTCCTCCTCCTCCTCCTTCTTCTTCTAAATTTTAGATTTTTTTCCCTTTCTCCTACTTACTTACTCATGGGTTTCCTTTCTTTTACTTGGTTTCAATTACTCCCTGCTTTAGATTTTTATTCCCTTTCTTTATCACATCTACAAGACAGTCTATTCCAGTCAAGTTGGATTAGGTTTTGAATTCAACTTGAACCTAAACTACTCATAAAATTTATTATTTATTCAGGTTAGGTCAGATGAATATCTATATAATAAAAATAAAATTATATATTATCCCTCATCGTAGGATCATGCATAGATAGAAAACTCGATGGACGCTTTCTATTCCCAAGGTCATATGAAGTGATTCTATTATAATACATGTAAATCTCGATCACATCACCAAGACTTAAGGTTATAACCAAATTTAAACTTCAGGTGATTTTTATATACAAGTTAATTATAGAAAATTAACTAAAACACATATAACACAGACTTTATATAAAATCACCAGTTTCTTATAATTGTTGTTGTTGTAAAAATTATAAAAGAAGAATCACATCAATGAGATGGAATCAATATTGACAATCAATCACAACTGTAGAAAGCAAATCAAAGGTGCAAAGCTAATATAGTAGTTATCCATCAACACTAGAGATTAATTTGTTGCAGGTTTCTGCCATGGAAGGTAGCTTGTTGATGTGGGATTGATATGAGTAGTATTTTGATATGGAATATTTTTTTATATATTATTAACATGGGTGTCCGGCCAGTTTGTATGCACATCGACTAATCCCACGGATCCTGAAGTTAATAACCATGTAAACCTCCAGTGACCATGAGATTTGTGGGACTTGAACTGGTAACTTTTAGGAAACAAACTCAGGGCCTAACTAGTTGAGCTACACCCCCTCAAGATAATATGGAATATTTTACTGATATATATAGATAAGATAAAATCTAAAATAAAATTTTTTTGCGTGAGCCTAATATGATTGGCTTGTGGCAACACGCTGATATACTGGAAAACTAAATTAGACTCAAAAGATATGGATTTTGTTGTTTTAATGGATTTCCTAATTAATTTTGAATTTAATTATTTTTCTACTTAGTTTTGGATTATTTTACTAAGTTGGTTTTATTTTTATATAAACAGTTGATATGTTTTTTTTATTAGATTTATGAATCAAAGACTTTTCAGAATATATGGAGATCTCTACAATTTTCCTCTCCATAGATTAGGTATGTAATTATATGATGTGAGAATCCTGGTTTCTTTCTCAACAACTTAGAGTTATAATTTTTAGAGCTTCAAAAAACCTAACGCTATAAGTTGCATCATATTTGGCTGTTGCCTTCTTCTAGGTTTGTTTGATTAAGTTGGATATTGTGAAATTATATAGATATTATTTTCAATTTAGATTTGACAAAAACTACCTTAATACTTATAAAAATATTGAGAAAATCTTTTTCTTACCAAAAAAATATCATTAACATTTTTATAATCCTTCTTTTTATAATAATAATAATAATGAAAATTTTAAAACATCAAGTATCTTTTGTTTTTGAGTTTATATAATGTCTTTAAATTTTTTTGGATCATCATTTATAATTTTATAAAAACTCAAGGTAGTTATTAACTTATTATGATCTCTGTGTGTGTGTGTGTTAAAATAAATTTTTTTAGTATTTTTAGATCATTTTTTATGTATTGATATCAAAAATAATTTTTAAAAAATAAAAAAAATATTATTTTAATATATTTCCAAGCGAAAAGCATTTTAAAAAGCAACCGCTACTACACTTTCAAATATCTCCTTTATATTCTCGGGCATGAGTCTTGATGAATGTTAGGGATATGTTAAAGCTTTTGAATTAATAATTAATTATGAGGATTTTAATAGATATGCATGATCCTTTTTACTTCATTTTTTTCAATATTAAATATTAAAATGATTGTATTTTTAACTAAATATAAAATAAAATACTTTTCAATGGTTTGATGTAATATTTCTGCGCTAAAATGTTAGATGAAATCAAACATTCAGATCGATGAATTTATGTGTATTTTTTAACCAAATATCAAATAAATATATGTGTATTTTATGTCAATATTAAGGTATGTATATATCATATTGTATTAAAAAAATCTAAATATTATACAAATATATTTATATAATATAAATATATATTTTAAGTTAGGTTCAGGTAAGTTTTGGATTAGTTTCGGACGAGTTTCAGGTTTGGTTTGACAATATTCATATATATCTATTATCCATCGGGTCCGAAAAATGCTTATCTATTTAAGTCAGATTGGTTCAACATCCATCAGTTTCAGATTAAATTATCATCTCTATTCAATTACAGTTTCTCATATGTTTTGTTTTTCATTTCGGTACTCTTTTTTTGTTCTTGGTGTTGTTGTTGATTTTTTTTAGCTTTCAATTTCATCCTTCAATCAAATTTTTATTGTTTTAATTTTTCCAGTTTAACCATCACTCTTTTGATTTGTTTTTCTTTTTTTAATTAGAGCTATTTTTCAATTCAATTTAACTCTTCAATTGAAAATTTTTAACCCTCTAACTAATGTTTTTTTTTCACCCTAATTTTTTTAAATCCTTTTATGTAATTAATTGTTTTTTTTTCTAATTTCATATTTCAACATTTGATTTCTTTGAGATTTAACTTCCTATGATCTCATTATTCTGCATTAGTTTTTTTTAGTATTGGTTTTGTGATTATCTTCAAAAAAATATTTCTATGAGTTTATCATAATCTTATGATTTAAATCACGCGTTTTTCATGCTTTTTTTCATCTATATTTTTTATTTTATACAAATTAAATTTATTTTTTTAAATAAAAATATATATAAAAAAATAATATTACTGATGTGTTCAACCTTGCATGATTTTTTATGACATGGGTTTATTTGGTCAATTTCATTTATATTTATCTTTTAAGCCATTGGTTTTTTAGGGTGTAAGTTTATCTTTCATTAATTTAAATAAATAAGTTCAGTAAACACAATTGGAAAAGTGTTTTATTTTATATGATTGAATATCTTGATTAATATTTATCTCTTAATTTTTTTAATTTTTTTTATTGTTGGACTTTTTTTGTTTATTTTTAAAAAATGTATTGATTTATTTAATTAGATGCTTATATAAAATTTACAATTTTCACTTTGAAATTTTTTATATAAAAAATATATTAAAATATCTTGTATATCTAGTATTTAAAAAAAAAACATTTATAACATAGATAGTGATGTAGAATTCCATGACACGTACATATTTTGTGCTTCCTTGAAGAGTCCACCCATATAAAGACAACACTCTAGCCCCATTCCTGATCTGTTTTTATCAAACCTCCGTTCTGTCATCGGCTCCGGTGAGGAGCTTTCAAGCCAAATGGGCCTAGGAATTGACAGAACCTTGTGTTGAAGACATTATGGGGCCTCGCCTCGATGAGAATATAATCATGATTGTTTGACGAGCTGTCAGTGTTCGTGGGTCATTTGCGATGCTTAAAGCCACACCAAGAAAGGCAAAGTTCTTTTCACAGCGACGATGTTGCTTTTATATATATATATATATATATATATATATATATTGAGTGTATATTTTTTATTTGAAAATATATTAAAATAATATTTTTTAAAAAAATTTAAAATTATTTTTAATATTAAAATCATCTAAAAATTAATAATTTTAAAAATATTTTTAAAACATAAAAATAAACTATAATATAGAGATAATATTGTTAACCTTTGATTAGCAATCGGTGACCTGCTTTATGAGTTAATGACATTGGTCCCGTCTAATTCATAATTAGAACAGTGTAAACTTTCTGCCTTTCAAGATGATCTATTGAAACCAATCAAAGGGCATCCATGAACAAAAGCTTCAACTAAAGTATGTTTTAGCATTTATTCCATGTTTATGAGATCATATTTAATGTTTCGGGAATGCAGTTATTTTTTATTTAAAAATATATTAAAATAATATTTTTTTTATTTTTTAAAAATTATTTTTAATATCATCGCATTAAAACAATTAAAAACATCAAAAAATAATTTAAAATAAAAAAAAATCAATTTTTTTTCAAAACTATTTTTAAATAGCAAAATAAATATTACCTCATCATTGTTATTAGGCGATAGTAACCATGTAATTCATGTCATGTGTAGACTGTAATAGCTTTTATTAGAATATTTTTTAAATTATTTTATAAAATATGTTTCAAATTTTTTTATAATTTTAATATGTTGATATTAAAAAATTTTAAAAAATTTTATTTTAATATATATATATAATTTTTTAAAAAAAACTTGTACATGTCTTAATTCTTATACTCATTTTCCAAAAGTTATTCCATTTTTTTTTTAATTTCTATGCAAATTAAATGTTAGCCATAGTGCAACAATAAATCCCCAACACCATCCATTTTAATGAATTGTAATTCAATTAGTGAAATTGAATTAAACACTTTGAATTTTTTTTCATATTAGTTTTAATATCTCGAGAAGAAAAATATCCCAACTGAATATTTCCAAAAGGAATAGAGACAAATGCAAGCCCCAAAAGGCCAAAATTACTATTTCTTTTCTTTTTCTTGGGACAAATCGAATTAGACAAGGACTAAAGTAAAATAAAACTAAATAACAGGAGCCAAAGGAAAAGGGCAAAACAATAAATAATTTTTAAATGCTAGTATTATCCAGTGCCACCACTGCAGATCCCTGTAAGTGAAACCGGAAATCGCCAAAGAGCACCAGCCGTTGACGATGATGACCCACCATCATCAACAACATCTGCAGGTGGCAAAACCCTGCCATCAGCAAATAACAACCGTCCATTCACTCC
Organism: Populus simonii; assembly: GCA_007827005.2. Taxonomy (NCBI): domain Eukaryota; kingdom Viridiplantae; phylum Streptophyta; class Magnoliopsida; order Malpighiales; family Salicaceae; genus Populus; species Populus simonii. Next base: position 11,200,721 of record CM017475.2, on the reverse strand, counting down.
TCCGTTCCTCGGCTGCTCTGCCACCATCACGCCTTCAAGCTCCGCTGCGGCATCACCGAACCTCCTTTCCACCTCCAGAAATTCACCCAGAGAGGCCGGCTTAGCCCCACCTCCATCCCGGCACAGGCTCCACCACCTCCGCCTCCTCCGCTCCGCCACCGAAGAAGCCGCCAGATTCCTTCTCTTCTTGGTGTTCCTCCTGGGGTTTCCACCGTTCGCGGAGGCGGTTACCGTGGAGGAGGCTGCGGCGGGGTGACGGTGCTGGGATGGTGCTCTGAAAGTGATGGCAGGGAATGTGACACCCATTAGAGTACCTAATGTAGTGCTTCTATCATGGAAAAAGGACCCTGTAGACTGCATAACAACAGCATAACAAGAACAGAATCAAGAAATGGTATAACTTAAAGGAGAGCAAGAATACGAAGAGCAAAAAATGTTAAATCAAACAAAAGCAAAAACAAGAAATGAGTGCATGCAAAAAAAAAGAAGCAAAGAAATTAAAGTAACGGGACAATTAAAGAAAAGAAAAACAAGAGCAAGAAAGGCAAAGAAATGGTAAAAATCAAAGAAAGGTTAAATCTTGAAGACTGAATATTGAGAGAAAGTGGTTGCATACCTCGGTGTCAAGATCGGAGGACGAGATGGAGGAGTTGGTGGGGGAAGATGGAGGTGGAAGGATATCGTTTGTTGGATCCAACATTTTTATCCAAGTCCCTACTTTACTCTCTCTCTCTCTCTCTCTCTCTTGTTTGGGTAAGTTATACTGCGGCAGTCATATATTTCTGTCTTGTAGGAGCCGAGTTTAGTGTTTTGAAGTACGACGAGAGGACAGGCTGCAACTCTGCAAGATTAGAGAGATGGTGATAGATGGGAGTTTAGAGCTGTGTTTCTGAAATGAAATTTAACATAGACTTTGATTGTTGTTTTGGCTTTTCTAATATTCTATGTGTATGTTAAAAACAAGAATTCACAACTTTTTATAAACTAATGAACACATCCTTTCCTTTATCTACATAAATCTAACCAATTTTTTAAGACATTGATGATTGCTGGAGGTTGCTACTGTTTCTTTCACTTCAAATGTCTTATTAACCAATTACTAAGACCATGATTATTACAGATTCAATGTCATCATTATCTTTAAATACTCTCTGTGATAATGTTCGATTTCGTAGGTATTTGTAGCTTATTTGGCTACATTTGTCCCTTTGAAAATAAACCATGTTTTTTTTTTTTTTGAGAAATAGACCTAATAATAATCCAAGTAAACTAATTGATAAACTATGGAAGATCCTCCACTTTACCACGCATTTGTTTTCTGTTGACTAGTGGTGCCGACACTATTCATTGACTAGGATGTTTCATGAAAAGCAGTACACGGATGCCCCATGGAAGAAAATTATGAAGATTCTTGCGTCACGAGTTGAAAACCTTTCAAGAAGTATGATAATCTCTCTGGGATGGAAAGGTTCAGGAGACTAAGTTTGGACAATTGGAATACATGCAAAGCAAATTTTCTAAAAAGGTTTTATAAAGCTATGTATATATGTGTCAAGTTGTAGAGAGAACATTCAAGCTTGAGCAAAACTAAAGAATTCGTCTTTTTCCTCTCCTCTAGAAAAGAAAGAATGATGACTTACCTTAAGGCTAAGATTGTTTACATATTCTTGAGTCCAAGTGAATGTGTTTTTTGCATTTAATAGAAGTCGATGATTCAAAAAGATTTCTACATGATGTACTTGTATAGCTCGGGCAGTTCTTTCCGATTGGCATCTTGAATTAAGGGGCCAAAATATTACTACACGTCCGACTGTAGGCAGAGCTCAGGGTGCCGGTCAAAGTATTTCTAGAACCTAGAGGAGAAGGGGATGCTGCCTTTTTTTATCAGAAGACACCAGTCGACAAAACACACTCTTAGCTTCAAATAAAAGCATAGCAGGCAGATTGGACAGTGCACTTGATTTTGGCAGTGCACTCCCAACTGGAAAGCAAACTTTCGTTTTCTTTTTCAAAAGCTTTTGTACGTGCCACCCCTGTCATTCTACTAGGCAAGAGGGATGGTGTTATCCAGATAGCAAGCAATGTTTCAGATACAGCACCCACCCAGCAACAAAAACAGTAAAACACCATTTAAGACTGGGTTGCAGTAGAGCAACCAAACTAGAAAGCTTTCAACTAGGGCTGATTTTACCCACTTTTTGTTGGCACCCCTTCGAGAGATTATAATCGACTAGAAAGCCAACTCAGGGCTGGACAGCTCATCGGCAGATCTAATGTGAAGGGGGCATTAAGAACCATGCATTGCAATAATTGTCAAAAAAATACTGTATGCAACAAGGACATCTAACGATTTTGATCAACCTATATACTTCTTTGTTATAAACAAAGCGCCAATGTACAACATCAGGATCAAGACCAAGTTTTAAGAATTTATATGCCAGTGATCTTGAAAAGAATCCAATCCTAGCCTGAAACTATCAAATCACAATGAATCCATCTACATGGTTGATAAATCACTTATGTAGTCATCCCACATCTCACCTGCAATTGAGTCACGCAACTGAGAACTAAATTCTAGCTGTTCTGTATCAAAAGCAATGTCCAAAGCTGGGTTCTCAACTTGCATAAGTGGATGTTCCACCTCTAATGGGGGCAAGGACTCCTCCATTTGCAGTACAGTATCATGTTCATACATTTTAAAAATCAAATCACCTGGTTTCTCCCTACGTATGTAATTGTGTAGCGCACATGCTGCTACAACCAACTTAACCTGTGTTTGTAAGGGGTATGGAGGAGCGGACATCAGTATAGGGAAACGTGACTTTAGAGCCCCAAAACTACGCTCAGTGGCGTTTCTTAGTACTGCGTGCCTTTGATTGAATAGTTCTCTTGAATCTCGAGGAGGATAACCACCAGAATACTCATTTAAATGACAAGAGATCCCATTGTATGGAGCTATGAATCCTGGCATATTAGTATATTTGTTGTCCACAAGGTAATACTTCCCTACATTGTCAATTTTTCAACCATCAATAGGGGCAAAAGAGTACTAAATTAGTTGAAGAAATAAGAATGATTACATAAATTGGCATCAGAAATCCTCAAAGGCACTTTAAAAGGAAAAAGGTAAAAGTCATATATATATATATATATATATATATATATAAAAAAAAAGGGACCCTCAAAAGCTGCATAATTATGGCGTTTCGCTAGGGTGGACAAATAAACTTCTAGTGAGCCAAGATGTGAGAGAAACAAAATACCTTCAGGGACCTGCAACTTGTTCCGCCTCGTGAGTGCTGAGTTCAGAACTCGCAGATCTGATGCTGAGCCTTCCCATCCAGCTAGAACATAATGAAACCTCAGATCAAAGGAGCATGCAGCCAGAACATTTTGTGAAAGTAGTCCATTCTTATTACGGAAAGGTCCTTGCTCATCTATACCAACCATCACTGGAATGTGTATCCTATCTACCGCTCCAACACAATCCTGGCAGCAAATAATTTATATTTAGATCGAAGTCACCCCAAAAAAAGATATTGATTGAACTCAAATTACTTTAGGATTACCTTAAAATATGGATAAAATCTAGGATCTTCCAAGATTTCTGGTGGAATATCGGATCCTGGAGGCTGAAAGAAATCTAATGAAATTGCCATGATAGCATTCAAAACATTGTTAAAATGGCGACTGATGGTTTCTCCTGAATATCGGAACAATTCTTGAACAGCACGAGTGCGTAGATTATGGCCAATAATGAACAAGAATATGGCTAATTGTTCCTCAATCTTGATTCTGTTCGTATGGCGTAGCAGGCCCTTGCTGTGCAGAATATCACATAACTTGTAGAATGCCTGCTTATCCATACGAAAATTTTCAAGACAGCGGTCACTTTGGCCGCTTAGAACCTCATCTACAAATTTGGTACCATTAGGTAAACTTAGTTCTTTGGGCATATAGTTACTGAAAACTCCATCCTTTTCATCATCAGAGTTCTCCATGGCAAAATCAACCTCTGCACTCAATATATGTTGATCAGACTCATCATGTGAAAAGCAAGAAACCATACACTTAATTACTGTACAAACCAGGACAAAGCATAGAGGAAATTATTGGAGAATAATATAAATTATATCTTGAGGTCTCGCATAATAGCTTATGCTTTTAGGTTGAGATAATTATTTGATAAGGTATCAAAGTCTTAATGACCAAAGGGTCATGAATTCGAATCTCACCACCACATTCTAATTAATAAAATTAAACACAAGGTAATGATGGGTCTATGCAAGTTTTAAGTCCAAACCTAACAGCTTAAGCTTTTGGGAATATATAGTGCTTTGATAGAAACAAGACAACACAAAACAATAGTGTAAATAGGAAACAACAAAGCCCCAATTTAACATAGAGCACACTCAGTTGAGAAGACTAATAAAATTACAAAGAGAACGTGATGCAGGTGAGTCAGTCATCTTGAATTAGACATGATAAGTTGGAAAATAGGCGAACCCAGATGAAGGATAGATTCAACAACAAGCCTGTTTTACCAGAAAGTAAATGGAATGAAATCAAAAAATCTACTACTGAATACACAAATGCCATGCTCAAATTGCACCATGCAACAGCATCTTGCTTGTAAAACATCCTGTGATCTATGAAATTGTATCATAAGAAAAGGCATTAGACAAAAGGAATGATTGAAAAACAATAAAGAGAATATGATATGTGTGTTCCCCCAGGAGGCATAAACCTTCATGTCCCTGGGATCTATGAAAAAGCTTCATGAGTATTACTTTAGAAGGTTGCAGAAAATGGGTAGTGGCAAGAGACACTGAGGCAGTCACAGAAACAAGATATTTGCCATTTCCAACTTTTCCATGCCCTTTTTTCTTTCTGGCTTAAGTCTGGAAAAACTGATCTAAAGAGACCTTTATTAAACAGATGCTATAGATTTAAATCACAATCCCAGGAGTCGCCTCATTCAGAAATCTTGCAAATAGTGTCATATAATAGTTATGTTGGCATGTTTGTCTTCTATTAATGAAAATTCTTTTTATTTAAAATATACTGAAGAAGTTCCATGCCTCACATCCAAAGGCACACATCTCAAAGACTCAAACCTCACGAAAAAAGAGTGTTTTTGAGCATGTCTTCAGTTTTATCACAAAGTTTGAGGTGGATTTTATGCAAAGCCGAAAGGGTAAAGAAATTCATTTACTGATAGAGAAAAAAGAAAATCCGACTTTAAAGAGTTACAGAGTCTTTTGAGTGAGAAACAAAAACATATTATTACAGAAAAAAGATATTGAACCCGCAATTTTTACAAACGAGAAATAAATGCTTCGTGGCTATGTTCATTGGAAGTGGTATACAATGTGCTTGAAGGGGCAATGCTGAATCACAAGCTCTAGAGGCAAGGTCTAAACACCGACCTAGATATGACGTCCAGTACAAAATATTTACAGCAATATCTTAAAACGGAATTGTTATCCGATACTCTTTCCAGCAGCTCAAAGCCAAATTCCTATGCAACTCACTACAACACAGGAATGTTCATATCAACAATATTTGACATAATAATCACCATTAAATGGCTTGGGCAGGCAATAGAGGTTGAAGAAAAAAAAAAGGAAACACATGCAATGCATATCTCAATAACATTATTATAGCAATCAATATCCAACTCACCAACCTCTTCCATCCCCTTTAATTAGTTCATTCTCATTGGTCGTGAAAATCTCTGTTTAGCCTAAAATTGCAAGAATATGTGAGGCTATAGTAGCCTTCCATTACAGTTGATTCTAATTTCAATTTTCTCATCGTCATTAACACCTTGAAAACTTTAACAATGCTTTCTAATGAAACCAACAAGAAAAAAAAATCAAAAGGTAAACAAACCAAATTAAAGTGGTCCTCGTAAAACCATCTAAACAAAGCAAAATAAAATGATCCTCAAAAAAATTAACTGATATAATTGATATGGGTTTTAAGCATTGACAAGTAAAACCCACAAACAATCAAATTTCTCTCATTATAAAATAATTAATAAATGAATAAAAATCGTCAAGACTAATCACCTGCATTACAGTTAATTACATCAAATTCTTATTCAAATAATATAAAACTACGAACCCGATTTTGAAATTCAATTTCACATCTTCTCATTTGATAATGTGTTAAAACATCCCAGAAACAGTTTATTTACTCTTCAAAATTCAAAAAAAATAAAAAACTTGACAGACACCATACCTGGAATCGTAGAGTTCAAGCTTCAAAACGACGAGTCGTGCGGCTCCCGTTTGAGAATTGGTGAGGAGAGTATCTGTCAGTGACTAAGGAGGGGATTGAAAATGACTAGCAACGTCTTCGCTTCTCTTTGTGCTGTGTGCGAGAATGGGATTTTTCAAGAGTTCGAAGGTTTTTTTTTTCGCTACTGCGTATTGGCCACTTGACAGAGTTTTGGGCAGAGCGACTGTTGGAGAAGGTTTTAATGTAAGTTCTCACCCATAAACTATTGAGCTTGTGAATATTGATACTTATACTATCAATTTGATCAATTATGTCATCAATGATCAAACTATGGACACATGTTGTCCCTCCATTGGCCTCTTTTTTTATTATTATTCTAAGGCATCTCATGCCAATTTGCATGTCAACCATGATTAATAAATGGTAAAAATAATTTTTTAAAGTTTTTTTATTTGAATATATATTAAAATAATTTTTTAAATTATTTAAAATTTATTTTTAATATTAATACGTAAAAAGTCACTAAAAACAATAAAAAATTAATTTAAAGAAAAAAATTTAATTTAATTTTTCAAAATAAAAAAATAAATATCTGTAATTTCCCTCCTTGAAATATCTTTGGAGCGTGTTTGTATTTAGAAAAAAAATTCATATTTTTATAGATAATAATGAAAATTAAATCCATTTTCAAAAATAATTTCAGTTTTTTTATATAGAAGAAAGTATTCTTTAATTTTTTAGACAATGAAAATTCAATAAATTGTTAAAAATAGAAAATAAAATGGAATGTTCTAAGAAATTGTGGAGATCCCTAAGAGATCACAAGGTTTTGCATGGATAATTCCAGTGTAGTTCTCAAATTTTATACATATGGTTCCTAAAATTAGGTTAAATATCATGCATTCAATCATACAAATATTTTAGAAGCTATACTGAAACTATATAATATTTATATGATATTTTTTAGGGCCTACAACAGAATATAGGAGCATTCAAATTTTTCTTTTTTTTTGTTTTGTGTTTAATAAATTAAGCCTATTTATTACCCGCGCTCCATGCAAGGTAAATAAAAATTACAAAAAAAAAAAAACACATAATCTAACAAGAACTTAGCCAAAACTACTGGAATGGAGAAAAAGAAAGAAAGAAGCAGTGAAGTCAAATAATAGTAGATAGATCGGGGCTGAAGCAGAAAGAGCAAAAGAATGAGCATCTCAGATCCTAAAGAAAAATAACGGAATTGATGCAAGGAAAAACAAAAAAAAAATAATCAAATATCATACATAAAATAAAAATAGATTGGCTATCTAACCTGGTATATAGATTACTTCGATGTATTTTCTCACTTAAAAAATTTAAAATATAAATTAAAAAATTTATACAAGTATTTTAATTAAATAAATTGATAACCTATCCATGTAAATAAATAAAAAAATTGTTACGTAATAACTAAAAAAAATTAAAATTGAGAGATGAGTACAGATTAAGATATTCAATCATATAAAAAAGACATTATTCTATTGTGTTTATTGAACTTGTTTATTTTAATCAATAAAAGATAATAAAAATAGAAACACAATTGAAACTAATTGAATAAACTCACACCCTAAACAAATATTACACAACACCGAACATGTCATAAATATTATTTAAAAATAAATACTTTTTATTTTGAAAAATAAAGTTCATTTGTATAAAACAAAATAAAAATTATAGATAAATTAGATTAATATCTTGAAAAATCAAACATAAAGAAACAATTTATAAACACTTATATTTAAAAAAGACATGTAAAACTCATGAATTAAACCATAACACTGGGATAAACCCATAGAAAAGAAATTGAAGATAATCATAAAACTAATATTTTAAAATAAATAATGTAAAATGATAACATCCTGTAAAGCCAAATCCCTAACAAATCAAATGTCCAAAAATAAAACTAAAAAAAATACACAAAAGGATTTTAAAAATAATTAAAAGAATGAGGGTGAAAATTAAAAGAAAAATAGAGGGAAAACAAAAATTTTTAATTGGACAGTTAAATTGAATTGAAAAATAACTTTAACATAAAGAAAAACAAATCAAAATAATGAGGGTTAAATAAAAAAATAAAACAACAAAAACTTTGATTGAATGATGAAATTTAAAGCTAAAAAACAATTAACAAAAAGGCCAAGAAAAAAAATCAAAATCAAAAGAATAAACACTGAAATGAAAAAAAACATATGAGAAATTGTAATTGAAGAACTAAATTGAAAACAAACAAAATTTTTATAAAAGTAATATGAACAAAATAAGAAATCAAATTAAATTGAAAAACCAAAGTCAAATAAAACAATTGTGCACTTTATTTGGCAGGAGAGAGGGAAAAAAAACGTCAGCGACAATTTGACTACTATACACCATCACGTGTCACACCTTATGAAAGAGAACATGGTGGCGCATTCAAAGATATGGTGGAATGTCGAGTTTGGTCGTTGGGTGGTGTTGAACGCATCGTTTATATGGTGCAGACGTCACTCACTCACTACTGCGTGATTAACTCGCGTGATTAGCTCGCGTCAGCAGCTTTCTTGATTAAAAAATTTAAAAGTCAACATGAAAAATTTCAAAATGCCTCTCATGACCCTAATTATAACCCAAAAACCCATGTGAAAATACAAAAACACTCTCATATGTAAATCTTATTTTTATCTTTTTAAAGGTTAAATACGAATTTTAACTATACATAAAAAATAACCAAAAAAACCTTGTCCGACAGCCTAACATTTTTTTGATCCTAGGAGGGTAAAAAAATATTTTTATTGTTTAATAGTTTATGAAAAGTAAAAAAAAAAAAAAAAAGCCTGCAATCAACAATTCTAAAAAAAACTGAAATCTAAAAAACCCTATAAATTAGTAAAATATGAATTTCCCCCCTCAATAATATCCTTGTATTAATTATATTTTATTCCTTAATTTTTAAAATATATTTTAATCAAGTCATATTTTATTAAATCATCTCAGTTTAATTTCTTACTAATGGTTCTTAATGTATATAACCAATTGAGTTCCTGATATGTTGACCCAAATATAAATTATAATTAAATAAATTAAATAATTTAATTTATTATCAATTTAAAAATTGATTAATTTATATTTAAAGATCAAGTATATCATTTAGTAACGTGTCATAATCCTCTAAATATTAAAAAAGTCATTAGTAGTTTGACTTAAACCTTTTCAGTGACTGATTTCTAAATATAATTAAAATCTTTTCATTAATAATGTTTCGATTTAAAATTAAAGCATGAAGTATATCTGTCATGTTAAATCATCTTTTTTCTCTACATAATAGTCATTGATCGTTTGAATACGATTAGAAATCCTTTTCAAATCTCATTTCACTTTGGCTAAGAACTTCTTAGTCAACACTATTTGAGAACAAATGTAACATTTTCTTCAAATACCTATAATGATGAATCTTCTTTTAATTACTCTAAGTACATTCATATAGTTCATGATAAACCCAATACATGCATTTGCGTTACCTCGATTAAGATAACATGTAACCGTAACATGAATCTTTCCATAGACATATGTAATCTCTCCATATGAAATTCTCATGTGGGCCAGTTTAGTGTACATGTCTTATGATAAGAATCTATATTTTAGTTTTAGGTATCTCTTGTACCTTAATTTATAAAAACAACTGCTTCCTTTCATAAAGAAAAGAACATAATATGTACTAGTCTCTACGACTTTTAATGAATATTCAATATTTAAGAGAGTATCGACTAAGAACATTTTAGAAACAATGTTTTGATGCAATATAAATCTTATAATTATAATAACTTTATAATTTTCCTTGCAAAACATTTTTGTCTCATGAATTTTATTTTTACTCTAGTTTTCATAAATCAAATATTAGATTCATTACTATAATATTATATGAATATTAAAGATAAATTAAGCATTGATTAATAATAAACATGTATTTACATTAATATAATAATGTCACGTGTAACCAACTGATTGACTATAAAATATATTAAACTAACATTTATAGTAGAAAATGTTAATTAGAAAAATTAACACATTGCATCCACCGAGTCTAAGTTAACTGTATTAGAGAGGATGATAATCAAAGACTGCAAATAGAATCAAATGCTAAAATTCTAAATCATGAAATGTTCTTTCTCATTTTAAAAAACATAAAGCTATGATATCAACTAATGGCTGAAAAACAAACTTACCATGAGAATCCTTATCCTTTCATAACTTTGATGGACACCTTAATTCCTTCCCACATCCTGGTTGTTTCTCACTCCCAACACTACCAAAGGTAAAAAGTTTGTCTTCATGGTGAAGTGAAGAGGGTGATGAGTGATCCACGAGGTATATTTCATAGTGTTTAGTATGTTGAATAATATTAACTGGATTAAACTAGATGTAACTGAATTGAACTGGATAAATAAATATCATGTCTTGTGTTTGGTATGGATTGAACAAGATAAAATTATATATTGTAATGATAATAATATCATTATCTTATCTAATGTTTAAAGTGTAGATTATAATATATATTTTAATCTAAAAATTTAATTTATTTTTTAAATATAATATAATGAATAAATATATATTTTTTAGGAAATAATTATTAATATCTATTTAAATATTATTTTATTCTGAACAAAATCCACAATTTTTCTTATGTTAATTAATACGTTATATTTTTTTAGTTTAACGTGGGTGTTGCAAACAGTTGTAATTGTTTCAAATTAACTTATGTTTGAATTTTTATATTTGCGCATGACCATGTGATAATTTTTGAAATATACTTTTATTAAATTATACAGTAAGTAGAATAATTTTTTAAAAAATTCAAACAATTAAAATTATATAAATTAAAATTTTATTTCCTTTTAAATGCATTTTTTTTCTACAAAAACATATATATATATATATATATATATATATATTAAAAGTAACATGATTTTTTGAATAAAAATCTAAAACAATTAAAATAAATATTCACAAAAAATAAAATGATTGAGATAAATGAGAAAAATTATTTTCTTTACCAAAACCTCCTTCTTTATTCTTTTTTTTTAAAATTTCTAGCAAACAAAATGTTTTTTTTTTATTAGAAGATTTTTTTTAAAAATTAATCTCATATAAAAAGAAAATCTTAATAAGAAAATAAAAAAAATAATACAAGGAAAATTTTGACCTTGCAATATAAAATAATTAATTTGATAAAATTATAAAAAAATAAGTTAAAAAATAAAAAAAATATTATTTATTAATATTCATGAGCAATTCTTTTCAAAAAATTCTGCATATTAGATTTATATAAATTATTTTATAAATTAATTAACAACATTACCATAAAAAAACCCAAATATTATTTTTAAAAAAGCAATAATTGGATGAATTTTTAAATTTTATTGTAATAATCTTAATTAAAAAAATCATATTATAAAACAAATAAAAAAAGATTAAGGCTAGGCACCTGTCCCCCACAAACTAGGTGATGTTTATTTTTGTGTTTTAAAAGTGCTTTAAAAAAATTATATTTTTTAATTTTTTTCTTTACTTTAAATTAATATTTTTTTTGGTTTTTTCAGATTATTTTTGATGTGCTGATGTTTAAAATAATTTTTAAAAATAAAAAAAATATTATTTTAATACATTTTCAAATAAAAAACACTTAAAAAAACAATCACAATTATATTTACAAACCACACTATAAGTCAAAGTGCCCTTTCTTTTTCTTTTTCTTTATCTTTTTTTTTTTTTAAAGTTGGGAACAACATGTTTTTCAAGGGGAAAAAAAGCAGGAGAGGATACATGCTCAATGGGGATATACCACCTGTCATCATTTAGCTCAAGCTTTGGCTACCGGAAGTTTCTGAAAAATTGAATTTCAGCAAACGAAATTAAAATAATATTTATTTTAATTGTCATAGATTTTTCTAAAAACTCATTTTTCACATAAAAATACCTAAAAATCAAACTAGAAAACACCCAAAGACTCCAAAATGCATAAAAAATTAAAATCAAATTAAAAAACTTTTAGAGATTTGTTTTTTTTTCTAATATAGTTAAAAATAAATACCATCTTCGTTAATTTTTTAATTTTAAACAGCATTTATAATAGTAAAATCAAAGTTATAAATGGCTGAGGTCCGATTATCTAAGAGTTTTAGCTCTTCAACTTTTCTAGAAATTCTTTTATTTTTTAATTTTAAAAATTAAAATGTAATAAAAATAAAATGAAAACTAAAAAGTAATAATCTAAAAGAACAAGGATGGAAAATAAATAAAAAAACCTGAGAGATTCAAATAAAACTTTTGCATGTCATTTGTGAAAAAAAAGCTTGTTTCTTTTTGTATTAATTTTAATTCTTAATTCTTAATTTTTATTTTTAAAAAGAAGCTAAAATTATATTTCATAAAATTAGCTAATACAACAAAAAAGCAAGATAAAGAAAAAAAATTCAAATAAGTAAAATCATGAAAATATAATTTTAAGATATGTAATTGAAAAATAAAGTGATGTGACTGAATTAGAAAAAATACAAATTTTAAATATTAAAATGGTAAAAAAAACTACAAATTTTAAATATTAAAATGGTAAAAAAACATAATAATTTTTTGTGAGTTTTTTAAAAGTGTAGTTGATGTTATATTTTAAAAATAATTTTTATTTATAAATATATAAAAATATATTTTTTTATTTTTTAAAATCTATTTTAATATTAGTATATAAAAAAATTAATTTAAAATAAAAAAATTAAAATTTAGTGAAACTTGGGTGAAAAAGCAGCACAAGGGCATGAAGTTGGTTTTTAAATAAATATTGATTATAGAGAGAGAGAGAGAGAGAGAGTAATTTCTAGAAGAGAAATATCTCTCGTCTCGATCGATCGAGAATCACTTGCTTTTCGATCAATCAAACCCCCGATCTCTACTCTTAAACCCTACCGCCGCCGACAACGCCACCACCATGAAACGCTCAATCGACGATTTTAGCGTCTCCAAAAGCAAAAGCAAACCCGTCTTCTTAACCAAAGCTGAACGTGAAAAATTAGCCCTTCAGCGCCGCCAAGAAGAAATCGAACAACAGAAAAAACGCCAACAACTCATCCTCTCCCAATCCCGCCCCTCCAGTTCTGACACCGAAAAACCTCCCTCCGATTCTGACCGCCGTGACAGAGACAGAGACCGTGACAGAGACAGAGACAGGGACAGAGACAGGGACAGAGACAGAGAGCGCGATCGGGAGAGAGACAGAGAAAGAGAAAGAGAGCGCGAGCGCGAACGCTCCTCACGGCGCAACAGAGAGCGCGAACGTGAAGAGGATGTAAAGGCGCGTGAACAAGCCAGATTGGAGAAATTAGCCGAGAGAGAGCGAGAGAAGGAGCTGGATGCCATTAAAGAGCAATATTTAGGGTCCAAAAAGCCTAAAAAGAGAGTAATAAAACCTAGTGAGAAGTTTCGCTTCTCTTTCGATTGGGAAAACACGGAAGATACTTCTAGAGATATGAATGTTTTGTATCAAAACCCTCATGAGGCACAGCTTTTGTTCGGTCGAGGGTTTCGGGCTGGTATGGATAGGAGAGAGCAGAAAAAACTTGCTGCAAAGAATGAGAAGGATATGAGAAATGAATTTCGGAAAAAAGAAGGCCTAGACGAAAAGCCAGAAGAGGCGGCTGCTCAAAAATTGAAGGAAGAAGCTGCTGATATGTATGATACTTTTGATATGCGTGTTGATAGACATTGGTCGGAGAAGAAGCTTGAAGAAATGACTGAGAGAGATTGGAGGATATTTAGGGAAGATTATAATATTTCTTATAAGGGCTCAAAGATTCCGCGGCCGATGAGGAGTTGGGAAGAGAGTAAGTTGAGTAGTGAGTTGTTGAAGTCAGTGGAGAGAGCCGGGTATAAGAAGCCGTCACCTATTCAAATGGCAGCGATTCCTTTGGGATTGCAACAGCGGGATGTTATTGGGATTGCTGAGACTGGTTCTGGTAAGACTTGTGCTTTTGTTTTGCCTATGCTGACTTATATTTCTAGGTTGCCTCCAATGAGTGAGGAGAATGAGGCTGAAGGGCCTTATGCAGTTGTTATGGCACCTACGCGTGAGTTGGCACAGCAGATTGAGGATGAGACTGTTAAGTTTGCACATTATTTGGGTATTAAAGTTGTTTCTATCGTTGGTGGGCAGTCCATTGAAGAGCAGGGGTTTAGGATTAGGCAAGGTTGTGAGGTGGTTATTGCTACTCCAGGTCGTTTGATTGATTGTTTGGAGAGGCGTTATGCAGTGTTGAATCAGTGTAATTATGTGGTGCTTGATGAGGCTGATAGGATGATTGATATGGGTTTTGAACCACAGGTTATGGGTGTGTTGGATGCAATGCCATCGAGTAATTTGAAGCCAGAAAATGAGGATGAAGAGCTTGATGAGAAAAAGATTTATCGCACCACCTATATGTTTAGTGCTACTATGCCACCTGCTGTGGAGCGACTTGCTAGGAAGTACTTGAGAAATCCTGTTGTGGTCACTATTGGTACTGCTGGAAAGGCCACCGACTTGATAACTCAACATGTGATAATGATGAAGGAATCAGAGAAGTCCTACAGGTTGAATAGATTGCTTGAGGAAGCTGGAGATAAGACCGCAATTGTATTTGTTAATACTAAAAAGAATGCAGATATGGTGGCCAAGAATTTGGACAAGCTTGGTTTTCGTGTCACAACTTTGCATGGTGGGAAGTCCCAGGAGCAGAGGGAAATTAGCCTTGAAGGTTTTAGAACCAAAAGATACAACGTGCTTGTCGCAACAGATGTTGCAGGTCGTGGTATTGATATACCTGATGTGGCCCATGTCATTAATTATGATATGCCTGGAAATATTGAAATGTATACTCATCGTATTGGACGAACAGGCCGTGCTGGAAAGACAGGTGTGGCTACAACATTCTTGACTCATGGGGACTCGGATGTCTTTTATGATCTCAAGCAAATGCTTATTCAGAATAACAGTCCCGTGCCTCCTGAATTGGCAAAGCACGAGGCTTCAAAATTCAAGCCAGGAGGAATTCCTGATAGACCTCCTAGACGAAATGACACTGTTTTTGCTCACTGAGGCACTTGGGAGTTTCAGAAGACCATGTAACAAAATCTATGTGCAATATAGTGGTATCAGAAACTTCGATGGTTACTGCTCTACCAATGGGACTGAGTTTAAGTCGGGGATTTGACAATCTCAATTTATTCAACAAACTTCCGTTTCCATATATTTTCTTGATACAGAGTTTCTGCCTTTATCTGGTAATAGAAGATTTCACGTTGATATTAGTTGAGTGTCATATTTGAACTCTCATTTCTTTTTCCTGAATAATTGTGTACCCAGCTTGAAGCGTTGACACTCTTAAAATATTGCATTTTCTGATGTTTACTTCTTTAGCTGCTGCATTTTTTGATTACTTGCATTTATTTTCTGTAATTGAATACACCGACTTTGATAATTTGGTTTTATTTGGAGATTGAGCTTGATGAAAGACTAGGTTGAAGTAGATTAACAACTTCAATGTACAATTTTGTAGCGCCGAGTTTGAATTCTACCAGTGGAGCTTAAATGTTTATCTTTGTTAAGAAAAAGAGGTTTTTGTTGAGACTGGGCCTCTGAATACTAGTGCAAACTCACGTTTGAATTGTGTCTTAGTTCCAGATGTTCTAGGGAGAGAAAATGCCCTTCCTCTTCCCTCTTCTCCCTTCTCCTGACAAGGGACAGCCAGAATTTTCAATTCTTTGTAAAATTTCTTTAAAGTAGTTTCTTATCTGTTAGTTTTCCCATCTATTTGGTATTGCCCATTATGTCTTTATGACTGCTGTGCTTACTTTATATAATAACATCATAATCTTGTATTTGTTTTGGCGAGCTGTGGCAATTTGGGGTAATTGTTCCATGGATGCAGGGTCTTCGAGACTTGTGTTCCCCAGTTTCTGAGAGGTGATACCAAAGCTCATTCCCATCATCCCATGGTACTTTGGTCCAAAATTTGGTAAGTTATACTAAGATGATATATATTTTATGCGATTCAAATTTGGTACCTTTAGTATCCTTTCATAGTATTCAGATATGATGTTCTTTCTAGCCATTGGCAGTTCTTTCATTCAACCTATCTATTTTTTCTTATGGCAAATATGACTGTTGCACTAGCTTCCAAATTAATTAAGCCCATATTGATGCTCAAGTGATCTGAATTAATCTGTGGGGTCTTAAGCATTTGCTTACATCTATTATGCAATACTTCATGCAATCTTCAATTTTTGGAAATAGCCAAATCACTTGAGTTCCTCTTCGGCTTTTGGATGCAGCTTGTCAACAGCTTGTTTCGGTAAAACTACTACAATGATGTGTGAATTGTTCTAGTATTTAATCAATTAGTTTCTTGCTCAAAGAATATCTCCCCTTTCACATCAATTTACAGCACCCAAATCTGATTACAAATCGCATCAAATATGATTGTTTGGAACTCAGATAATAGGTTATAGATGAAGATTTTGGTATGTTTTAAGGGCAGGGTGATTAAACTAGGTAAAATAAATGAAGGATATTATGGGGTTTATAGATTGAAGTGGAATGAATATAAAAGCACTACCAGCATCACACTAGTATGATTTATAGGAAGAATACCTAGACGATAGAAAACCGCATAACACCTAAGGTTCTTTGGCGTCACACCTAATATAGTTGCTCCACACCTAAGATAGGTTGCACCACACTGTCTCAAAACATATACTGAAATTCTTATTCATTGATAAATTCATTTAAAAGTGTGGGGTTACTAGCGTATACGAGACTAATTTGGGGGTACCCTGATAGAGGTGCACTAAGGAGGTGCTCCAAAGGTGGAGCCAGCTGGGCTTTCAAGTAGTCAATAGTGTAGTAGTTGACTGGTCAATATTACAAATTACCCCTGTTTAAGACAATCACAGAACTGCCCGTGACAGTTTAGGCCCCAAGATCCATCAATTAGGAAGTCCCAAAGTCTAGCCAAATAGGCATACTGGCTTTAGGGTTAGGTTTGTCCATCTTCAAAAATCACATGAAGATATATGGATTTGAATTGTTTCAGTTTCTGCACCTTAATGATGTCACTGCTCAAGGTTTACCTCCCAGTATTTGTTGTTAATTTTCTCACAGGTCGTTGTGGCTTGGTTTTTAAAGCTGACAATTAGCGTGGTAGATGTTTGGCTGTCCTCATTGTAAAATTGCTATCCAGGTTTGGGAAAATGTACTCTAGCCAATGCAGAATCCTACAGCCTGGAGCAACTTGC
This sequence comes from Populus simonii, assembly GCA_007827005.2. Taxonomy (NCBI): domain Eukaryota; kingdom Viridiplantae; phylum Streptophyta; class Magnoliopsida; order Malpighiales; family Salicaceae; genus Populus; species Populus simonii. Next base: position 11,183,141 of record CM017475.2, on the reverse strand, counting down.
CTTGCCAATTTTACAGCCAAATCCGCTTCTGTGAAGCAAATTGGTTTTCGAGGTCTTGCAGCAACTCCGAGGATCTGTCGTTCTCTTTAACAGGATCTGTCGTTCCAACTCCGAGGCCGATAAATCAAATTTGCTCGAGTTTGACAGTGCTTTTGCTTCTTCTTTTTTGGGAACATTTCTCAACAAAATATAGTGTTTTTTTTTAATATATACACACTATTAAAATCTCCCTTGACAATGCAAGAAATAAGCTGAGAAATAGAAGAAAACAAGAGAGAAAAAATTGTTTGTAAAATACAAAAAATGTGCACAATTATTTCTTCTTTCCATCCCTGCTGAAGCTTCCTTTCTTCTCACGTTATCCAACTATTCATAACAATTCCTCTTACTTAACAAATTCTTGACCTCAGGAACTAATTTCGAAGTGGAAATTGCAACTAAAGTTCTTCCCAGATAGAATCTTCATCAAACAAACAAAGTTGACCATCGAATTAGCCCTGCTGTAATAGCTACGTCCCCTTTCTTCATGATTTTTCGATCCATAATTGCTATAGCTTGTACCTTAAATGGTCACTAATCTTTCTCTTCAGCAAAGAGACATGAAACCCTGGGTGAAATTGGGACTCATTCTGGCAGCAACTTGTATGCTATTGTCCTTATTCGCTGAATTATCTTATAAGGTCACCTTGGATTCAACTTTATATTATTTTTAAGGGCTATAATAGTCTGTCTATATGGTTATAACTTAAGAAACACTCATTCTCCCACCTGAAATTCTCTTTCTATTCTGCCTTTGTCACCCATTTGTTTCATCCTGTTTCTAGCCATATCCAGTTGCCTCTATAGACTATGATCCAATTCTTTCCCATTTTGTAACGTATCTTCCACAACAACAATATAAATCACCTTAGATCGAACTATTTTTGCAGCAAGAGATGGATAGCCATGAACTATTTGAAAAGAGCTCATTTGTGTTGGATATAAATTTGTATTGTACCACCAATACGTCCTAGATAACCATATGTGCCATTGTTTAGGGGAATGCATAGTCATGAATCTTAGGTAAGTCTTAAAGCATTAGTTTACTCTTTTTAGTTGTCAATCAGATTGAGGGAGAAAGGCAATACTCATGTAGAGCTTGAATAACTCTATCCAAAATACACTAATAAAAGCCTTATCCTTGTTAGCAATAATGATAAAAGGCAAGCCATGAAACTCATAGAAATCATTCGATAAAATCTAAGTAATGGTCTTGGCAATGAAGATGTGTGATAAAGCAATGAAGTGACTTTATTTAGTGAACTTATCCACAATAAACAGAATAATATCATTCCCTTCAGATTTTGACAATCCTTCTATAAACAACTTAGTAAAATAAGGTGATGCAAGGATTAAAGCTTCACACAAAGCCATTTTAAGCTTTTAAAAGCCCTTTAGGCAGTATTGTCCAAACTAAAACTATTTTTTTTAGCAAATTAACCAATGGAATGCTTATGATACTAAACCCTCTTATAAATTTCTTATAATATCCTGCTAACCCTAGGAATCCTCTAAGCTCTTTCACTGTTTGTGGAGTAAGCCAATACCTTATTGCTGTAGTCTTATTTGGGTCTATTGCAATCCTTTTAGCTGACACAATATATCTCAAATACTCAACTTGAGACTCATAAAAAGAGCACTTAGATTTTCTAGAAAATAAATGATGATTTCTTAATGTTTGTAACACATTTCTAAGATGATTGATGTGTAGCTTCAAGCTTGAGCTATATATCAGAATATCATAAAAAAAACCAATAAAAATTTACTAGAAAAGGTTCCATCACATTATTCATTAGAGCCTGGAATGTTGCTGGAGCATTTGTAAAACTAAAAGGCATAACCTTGAGTTTGTAATTCCCATAGTGAGTATGAAATGTTGTCTTCTTAATGTCACATGCTTGCATCCTAACTTGGTGATATCTAGACTTCAAATCTAGTTTAGAAAAATATTGTGATCCGTACAACTCATCCATAAGATTGTCTATTAAAGGTATTGAAAATTTGTTCTTAATTATTAGTTTATTCAATTGCCAATAGTCCATAAAAAATATCAAGCTACTGTATTTCTTTTTAACTAATACTATTGAGGATGCAAACAGACTTGATGATATGTTGTATTACCCTATTCACCAACATCTCCTTTACCAATCTCTCTGTTTTATTTTTGTGTACAAATGAACTTTTATATGGTATGATGTTCACTGGTTTGGAACTTAGAATCAAAGGGATTCTGTGATCCAAAGCTCTCATAGGTGGTAACTATTTAGGCCTATAAAAAACTAATGTAAACTCCCCTAACAATGCTTTAATCTTATCATTCATTTTCTTATGCTTTAATTCTTTCTCAGCTTCTAATGAAAATAATTTCCACACTAAGCCACATATTGCCTCTTTTAGACTTTTCTTTACTTTGGATACTGGAATGAATTGTAGATGAGCTTCCTTCATAATAACCTTCAACTCAATCATATTTATTTCTTTTTTGAAAATAACTTTATCTTAATAAAATCAAACAAGGTTGGTGAATAAATTATTAATCAATCTACTCCTAACACTATATCACATCTTTCAAGCTTCAAATTTTTTAAGTCAGCTTGAAGTTTATGTCTTTGCATCAGCCAAACAAGCCCTAGAAAAAATACACCACACTTTATGACACTTCCAATAGCCACAATTACTGCCAACACAATGTTTTTTATTTTTATTTTTATGGTGGTCCTAATCTTTTTAACCACTTGCCCATTTATAAATCTATGTGTACTTCCACTATCAATAAGAATTATTAGGTCTCGATAATTTCCTCCGATTCTTATTGTATTATGTGCCTAACTATCAGCCAATGCATTAAGAGACAACCTATACTCTTCTACCTGCTCCTTTTCTATCATTATCACATTATTATCTCCTTCTTTTACTTCTAAAAACTATTCTCCTTCTTCTTCCTCCCTATTTATCATATTTAAATTCTTTTTTATTACTTTGATGACCTAGTGTAAACTTCTCTCCACACTTGAGACACTGACCTAACCTTCTTCTTTATTCGTATAATGTTTTAGGCATACATTTTTTTCTAAGTAGTAAACCGTTTTTCATATATGAAGTTTTAAAAGAAGGGTTACCTGGTGGTCTACCACTACTGAAAGAAAAAGATGCCTTGGAAATAACTTTATTCTTCCTTGCTATTGCTAGATCCGACTTCTCTTGCCACATTGCTTGATCAAACGCCTGTATAAGTGTTATAGGTTTTAGAGTGTGTTTGGTATTGCGGTAGCTGTTGTGGTTGTGGTTTTAAAAAAGTTGTTTTTTATAAAAAGTACTTTTAGTTGTGGTTGGTTTGAAAAAATAAGTGTTTAGTTAAAACTGTGGTTGAAATTGAGGTTGAAGAAAAAGTAGTTTAATGTGTTTGGTTAAAAATGTTTTTGAAATTGAGGTTATAAAATAATTTTTAAAAATATAAATTAATATTGATGGTTTTTAATTTAAATATTGTGGATTTAACTATTGCGGTAACATTATGAAATAAATCATACTTTATATATAAAAAAATTTATTATTCTATTAAACTATCTACAATTCCATTACGTACAAAATTTATCTGACAAGAACTATAGTTTCCATAATTTTTTAGCGTGTAATAAAATTAGATAAAATATTATCATGTATAAAATTTACTCTAAACTAGTTTTTTTAAAAAAAAATTAACAAAAAAAAAACTTAACACACTAAAAAAAAAAAAAATCCACGCAGAAGTGAACAATGCAAGAGAATTGCACTGTTCACTATTTTTAACATGAACAGTGCAATTTTCTTGCATTGTTCATGACACAGTGCATCATTTTGCACTGTTCATGTTAATTGCACTGTTCATTGAACAGTGCAATTACGTGAACAGTGCAAAAAAAGCATGCAATTCTTGCTTTGCAAATACTGCGTTTCCAACGCATAAAAAAAGTGGGACCCAGTGAACAGTACACCACATTTTTTGGTAACCAAACGGCTGCAACTGCGTTTTAAAAAAAACGCAGCCGCAGAGCCAAACGGGCTCTTAATATTTTCAATGTTGGCCTGATGTCATCTCTAATCCCACTAATAGAAATGAAACATAATATGATTCTGGCAATGAGAGATTGACATTCATTATTTTTGTGAGTTTATTCCAATCTCATGTCATCATGGACTTGGTGGGTTCACCAAAGTTGATTTAAACCATTTTTTTGTTATTTTTTTTAATTTTATTTTTAATTTCTCCCTTTACTATTAGGTTGGTTTGATAATTGAGTTTTATAATTTTATTCAATTTGCTTTTCACGAAGTTATTCTTATCTTACGACTAGGTTATAAATTTGGTGTGTTGGTTTAGATAGACTCATATCAATTTCTTTTTTGTTTTTTTTTTCTTTTCAATTTCTTTATTTGATATTTTATTTGTTGGCAATTAAGATTCATATTTTTATTTTTATTTTTCTTCTATACAATTATCCTATTCTCATTAAATTTTTTTTAAAAAACATTTCTATTATTTTTCCAGACCTTTTTTTATGCTGCAAAAAAACCTTCACTAGCCACCCCTCTATTACAAAAAAAAACCTAAAAGGCCTTAGTGTTTTCATGCGGCATGTGAGGAGAAACATTGTGAATTCAAATAGTGTATTGACCATTTTGTCCTTCACTACACTTAACAATTGCTTTGGCAACAAGGGTAAAATCATCTTTTTCAGGGGATCTAAATGCTATTTATCAATTGATCGGGAACAATTTAGTCGTTCATTATTTTTTTATGTACAATAAAAATACTTTGTTGCCCTTAAAAGCTAAAAAAATAGCCTTTCTTCTAGGCACTTTTGTGTCTTTTTCTATTTATTTGCACAGTAAAATAATGTTAGTATCCTTAAAAGGTCAAAAATATTGACCTTGCAAAGAGAGGTTTTGTTGTGTTTACATATTTTTTGTACAGTCAATTGACATATTTAATATTTGCTTAAAAAATCTAAGAGTGGCTTATGAGGACATTTTCATCTTTGTAACATGGTTTTTTTTTAATATTCATATGCCTTTAGGGCCGGTTTAGTAATTTGTATTACTAAAATATTAATAAATCAATGAAAAAGTTTGATGCATGCACATGTCATTGTCCCCTGTGTCATTCTAGAGACACATGAGTATTCCATTGTCCAAAAACTACCAACCGCCATCTCATCTAATGTGTAAGGTGGTGGTATAGCTATTAGAGTGACGCGTTTGATCAAGCTGGCAACGGTTTAGCAATGATGAATTTTTTTTTCTCCCTTTTTTTTCTCTCTCATTCGCCTTGGTATTCATGTCAAGCCTTTAAAAATTCAGTGGTGTCCTTTATTTTGTAATTGTTTTGTATTTGGTTCATTTTCTTTTGATTTTTTTTTTGAATTTCATCACTCAACATTTAATTTTATTTAATCTTTATATCCAATCTAGTATTTATTCTTTTAATTGTTATTTTTTTTATCCTTTGCATTTTTTTATTTTGTTCTTTAGAATTTTATTTTGTTTTATTTTATTTTCAATTTTGATCCTTTTTTTATTGCTCATTTTCTAGTGTTGGCTCTTTTTTTTAATTATTTTTTTATTTAATTTCAGTCTTTGTTTTCTAGATTCCTTTTCAATAAATTTAACTTTTAAATCCGGATCTCATTTTATATTTGACGGGTTTGTAAAGTTAATTGAACTTAACTTGAGTATTTTTTTTAAATTGATTTTTTTATTTTATCATTTGATATTTTGTTATTAAATTTTAAATTTAATAATTTTTTATAAAATTATACTCATCTCATATATCCTGATTCACGTGTTATTCAATGTAAATTAATTTTATTATTGTTTAGATATTTTTTATTTATTTTATAAAAAGTTTAACCTTATGCGCACCAGCTGTAGTTGTGCACTACAATAAAAGGACAATCAAACAGAAAAAAACTAGCAAGTACTCTAAAACAAAGCAAAGCCAACCACAACAAAAGAAGCGAAAGAAAAACTGTTTCTCAAAGTCTCAGTTTCGTGTTAAGTGAGTGAGTGATGGCAGATCAGAAGCCACAAATCTTTGAACTCAACAATGGGACCATGCAGGTCAAAATCACCAATCTGGGTTGCACCATTACCTCCTTGTCTTTACCTGACAAAAATGGTAACCAATTCTTATGAATGATTGATCGATCAATCTGTTTCGCTTTTTGTTGTTTCTTAAGGTGTTGTTGATTGTTGGGCTCTCTTGACTTTTGTAGGTAATTTGGCTGATGTGGTTCTTGGATTTGACTCTGTTGAGCCATATTTGGTAATTCTAGTCACTTGATTTTCTGTCATCTGTTGTGATCTAATGCAAAGTTTGATCGTTTCTTGTATTCATTTATGATTTGACTGGATGTTTTCTGCATTCCATGTATGTTTTTTTGATAGTTCATCATCTAAATTTTGTATTCTGGAATTATTATTGTTCCTGTCAACTTTGCTTGCAATTCATCACCAAAAAACTTTTTTTTGTTTGCAAACTTATCTGATTTTTTTTAATTTTCCATATATGTCATTGGTATGTCAGTTTGGAGGAATGATAGTATTAATAACCTTTACTAATTTTCGCGTGATTAGTTTTCTTTTCCTGTGTTTATATTTGGTGCCTGAATCCTTTTCTGGGTAAATTTATGCTTGATCAGAATCGTGTTGCACCTTATTTTGGTGCCATTGTGGGTCGAGTGGCGAACAGGATCAAAGATGGGAAGTTCACTCTTAATGGGGTAGATTACACCTTACCCGTCAACAGGCCTCCAAACAGTCTTCATGGTATGCTTGTAATTCCAAATTATTGTGAACTTTGATGCTATTCTGATCAGCCATGTCTGCCAATCAGTCATTTGATTTGTAATTTTATTAGATTAGATTATCTAGTCCTGTATACCATTTTCTTATTTGATTTGGAAAATTTTATTAACATGACAAAATCATTTTTGTTCATGGAAGTTTTATTTGTAACATCCATCAGTAAATGTTACACTATAAACAGACTGAATTTGTATGTGAAAGGAATTTTAGTAGACAGAAGTTTTTATGCAAAAATATGATACCGGCACCACAGTTCTTATATCTGTACAGTATTTGGAGGAAAGAAAACATATTTGGCTGTAAGAGACGAATGGTGTAATGGGTAGCTAATAACCACTGTTAGACACGATGCATAAGATTTGTGATTTCGGATTTTCCTCATGGTTGTCTCAGTGGCTCCTCTTCCCCTTGTTTTTCTTCTCTCTAATCTATGGATGAAACCGTTCTAGGTCAATTGCACTGGTTGATGTTTTCTAGTTGCTGCAACCAACGACATAAATGAATTCTTCTAACATTAAGTGTAGAAAAGAATTCCGTGTTTTCTTTGTTTCATCAACTAAGAGGTCTCAGCATCTCTCTCTTTTTCTTTCTGGATGGAACATTTGAGTTTAAGTTTGTTCTCTATATCTCCTTCTGATTGCATTGCTTTTCTTAAGAGTCAGGAAATCTGCATATAGAAAAAATTACATCAGCAATACAACTTTCTCTTCTTATGGATTTTAATGTCTAATAGCTATGGTGGGATCGTTTCTTAAGCTTTGTGTTATTTACTGTTTGATTGTCTGGTATCTATAAAATGCCTATTTAAATTGTCTTCTTGCATAAAACATTTCTCCTACTTTCTCTGCTTTAGGTGGGCATAAAGGTTTTGATATAGTTGTATGGGAGGTAGCAGAGTATAAGAAAGGAGAAAAACCATCCATTACTTTTAAATACCACAGCCGTGATGGAGAGGAAGGTATCCTCTCTCTCTCTCTCCGGTAATATATTTTTGTTTGTTGTGTGTGTGATATTGATATTTTCTTTTTCTCCTGTAACAGGTTACCCTGGGGATCTTTCTGTAACTGCAACTTACACACTAACTTCAAGCATGACAATGAGACTTGACATGGAAGCAGTGTCTGAGAATAAGGCCACTCCAGTGAGCTTAGCTCAGCATACTTATTGGAACCTAGCTGGCCACAACTCGGGGAACATACTTGACCAATCAGTTCAGATATGGGGATCTCATGTTACTCCTGTAGACCAGAACATAGTCCCAACAGGTGAAATCATGCCAGTTAAGGGCACTCCTTTTGACTTCACCACCGAAAAGAAGGTTGGTGCTTCAATTCACGAGGTTGGTTTAGGGTATGATCATAACTATGTGCTCGACTGTGGAGAAGAAAAGGAAGGTTTGAAGCATGCTGCAAAAGTCAAGGATCCATCTAGTTCAAGGGTCCTTGATTTGTGGACTAATACTCCCGGGATGCAGTTTTACACTGCAAACTATGTGAATGGAATTGTTGGTAAAGGAGGTGCTGTTTATGGAAAGCACTCAGGACTATGCTTGGAGACACAGGGATTTCCCAACGCCATCAACCAACCAAACTTCCCGTCGGTGGTTATTCAACCCGGCGAGAAGTATGAGCACACCATGTTGTTCGAGTTTTCAATCGAGTGAGAAACAATAGCCCGTTGAAGGGTAGAAGTCAGAATAAGTAATTAATTACGTTTTACAGACTACCAACGAGTGTGAAACCTGGTGTTTTGCCCATCTAATATATCACCCCAGATAATAAAATGATGAGATTCAAGTCTTCATGTATTTTTTAAACAGGCCTATCAATCATCAATCGCATTTGCTCACAGGCCTCTTATTTTGGCCTCATCAACGTGAAAATAGTTTTACAGGGAAAATCCCGAGCGAGCTTGGCTCACTGCGTCAGGTCTGTGAACCTGTTCTTGCCAAAAGCCATTTGATAGGTTCAATCCCGCCTTTATTCGGGAACCTCTACTGTCTTAGACTTCTAAGTCTATATAGAAACAACTTCGAAAGAATCATCCCTAATGAACTACAACTTCGAAATCTCTCCAAACAAATGATTCTACAGTTGTCTGTCAACAATCTGTCCGGCATGGTTCCTGAACAACTCTATAAAATCTCATCGAATATTTTTTTTTGTACTCAGTGAATTGATTGGTATCCTCTCACTTGATGGGCTTCACCCTTTCCCAAAAAGCAATACTATATCCTCAGCAAATTCCTTCGGACTTGTTCAACTTGATATAGGAGCCCATGTTTTGAAAGGACCTGTGCAAAAGAATTCTAAGAGAACTACAAAATCTTCAAGATAATGGAAATTCAAGAAGCTTGAAAGTCTTGCTTAGCACAGAAACTTTCGCACAGGTAGTATACGTGATTCTATTTGAGAAATTTCCAATTTAAGAGTTCTATACGGAAATGAAGAAAGTCTATAGGAGGTTTTCGCACAGAAACTTTAGGAAGCATGAGTCAGTTACAAGATCTCACCTCAGCTGCAGATTTTCTTGGGGGAACCATTCCTATTTCAATGGCTAATTGCACTAAGCTAGAAGTATTGAAGCTTTCAAATAATCACATTGGTGGTTTTATAACCGAAAAGATTGTCGGGCTTCCTTTTCTAACTATGCTTTCTTTAGCTCCAAACTATGTCATTGTATTATCCAACGTTGTGATCAGATTAACTTTCTTTAAAACAAAAAAAATATGAAGTGTTTATAATATATTTTTTAATATAATTATTTTTAATCATATCGAGGTTAACTTTGTGCGATCTATCAATTTAAGAATAACGATTATTAAAAACATAATTTGATTAAAAAAATTCAAAATAATTTTTTTAAAAAAATAATTTGTGAGAAGAAAAACAATGAATCCCACTCCCACTCCTTAGTTGGTTTATATTAATAATTTAATAGGATCATTGCAGGCGCAATGTGATAATTCCTAATAAATCTAGTGAAAGGCTCCGTCACAAGCTTTAAGCCTTTTGAATAGAACTCAAACCCAATTAGTGTGTAGTTCAATCAAATATGGCCGTGAAACTTTAATTATTATTATTTTGAATGAAACTAAATTCCACTATTAAATTCATTTTTTTCTAGTTATAATTCAATCAAGAATGGTTTTATGGCTTAATTCTTTCCATCTCTATTTACTAGATATCTTTGTAGGGCTTGATGAGAACCTGCTTAGTTGGTGTTTTTCATTCAGTAAACATCTGCATCCAAAATATAAAAAAAAATTACAAAGAAATTTAAGCTTTTTTTTGTTAAACAGGTCATATGACTCTTTGGATGATTATGATTTTTCAGTCTGCTAGATTTTCTTGCACGGTTTAAGTTCTTTTATAAATATATGATATGTAATTTATTTCTATGACATAATGAAAAATAAAAGCTTTTATCTTCTATGGATGTAGATATATTGTCGAACCACATTAAATCTTGTGTTCTTTCTAGTTTTTTTTTTATTGTAATATTCATCAATAATTGTTGCAGGTTTTTCACAATGTTTTTCTTAAGAAAATAAGCACAATTTATGGTTTATTATATAACCTTAAGATAACGTTGACTATTGTCCTAGGACAGAAGAGATGAAAATAATAAAAAAATTGTGTTTGGTTGAATAGATAAAAACAAAAATATAAAAATAATTTTTTTTTTAGCTTTGGATTAACCTTTAAATTAAATTTTATAATTATGATAATAATTACTATTATCCTTACATGTTTTTATTAAATAATTTTAGAATTGAAAGTTTTTTACAATAATTTTTAAAAATAAAAAATAAAAAATATTATTTCTAAACACATCCTTTCTATGCCTCTTGTTTTGGAAGTATAGAAATTCAGTGCAATTTCTCTCTTTCCTCCCCCTTTCTCTTCACCGTGCCTTCGGTTACCACCATTCCTACCACTGTTGTTTCATCACCGTCTCCACTACCAGCGGTCACCTGAACTCCTCACCAACTGGCCACTAAGCAGCCGTCGCAGCTCTCTCTCTTTTTTCCTTCCAGCCTTCCTCTCTCCTCTGCAAACCTTTTTCTTCTTCCTCCATTAGCCGAATCCGGTGTTTTGGGTGTTTGGCATGTTGGGATTTGTTAATTTAATTGGGTTTTAATTTGTTGGAGATTTGATTAAGAAGAGAATAGGATTTGATGTTGTTTTCTACGGAACTCATGGGAGTCCCACTTGATAAATCTTGCTATGTTTGAAGTATTGATATTGCTGAAGTAATTTTCAATTTTGATGAAACTTGCAAGTTTTCGAATGTTAGTGTTCTTTTATCGGCTGGGAATGCTGAATTGATTTTGTTCGTTGGTATGCATTTTGAATGTGTTTCTCTTACTGTTTTATTAGGTTTCAGGTGTTATTAGGGTGGAATATCCTTGCTGTTTCTCAGATTTATTAGCTTAGGTAATGGAAGTTAAGTGTCTCTAGTTTTCTTCTAAATACCAACTATTGCCCAAGCTAGGTCCAGTGGATCGACTTGTTTAATTGCTTTGATGCATTACATTAGTTAGTCCAATAGCTGTCCTTAAGTTGATTGGCAATCTATGGTTCAGTTGTCATTCAACTTTACATGTTCAAAGGAGGTTCTGTGTTCTTTTGTATAATGTTTACATGTCTTATTTTCAGCTTGATTATCCTTTCTAGAATCGTAGTCTTCTTTTCATTAGATTTTTGAACAAAATTTCTTGTCCGAGGGTATGTTTTCTGCTTCTGACCATAGCTTGTGGTCTGGTTTCTAAATGCAATCTGTCTTATCATGGAGTCTTGAAGACAGTTCAAGTCTTCCATAGCTTGTATTTTCATGATCATGAATTTAATTTTCTAATTGTAATTTGGCGATTGCTTATGGTGCTTGGTTTTTTACCTGTTAATAAACGTGTTGCCAATATCTCCAAATTCAGTGGGTTATTTCATCTAATTATGTACTCTTAGATGGCATAAACCATCTGACCTTGCATGGCCAGGTACCATTTAATGATCTGGTGGTAATTTGTACTGCAATTTGATGCAGTTTTCTGAAGGTTCACTCGTGCATTCATCGTTCGTTATTCCCTGGTATCGAAATCCACACCAGGGGAATCTGATTTGCAGAGGATTTCTGTGAGTCCTTCCTGGCCCTGATGAGCATTATAATCTCTTGTTTTTCCCTTGTACTGATAAAATGGTGTCTTCTAATAAGTTAATAGTAAAACGGGCAAAACTACGAGTTGCCTATTATATTATTATACATTATTATTATTTTATCATACAATATACAATACTCTATATGGTGTGGGGAAATACTGTTTTTCCATACAAAAATCACCGTGGATTATAACAGTGTAATTATTTTTTGTACTCTTTCTTTTTTTTTCCTCTTTTTACATTTTTTTGTCACTTTTTTGTCTTTTTACTTTATTTTTTTTTACGCTTTTTATTTTTTTTCCATTTTTTTTGTTTTTTTTTCTCTAAAAATATCTTTGTCAATTTTAGTTTTTTAATATTGAGTTTATTAAAAATTTTGCTTCGTAATTTTTTTCCTTTAAAATACTGTGGATTGCTACGGTATTTTTCCACACGGGTTTTCTATTTTATTCTTTTATTTTTCAAAATTATATTTGTCAATTTTATTTTTTCAATATTAAGCTAATTGATAATTTAGTTTTGTAATTTTTTTATTTAAAACATTGTTAATTGCTACAGTTTTTCTCCACATGGTTTTTTTTTTTTGTTTTTTTATGATTTTCTCCAAAATAATCTTTTTCAATTTTGTTTTTTAATATTGAGTTGGTTAAAAATTATGGTTATAATATGTGAAGGAAGCATTGTAACTTTCCTCACAAATTACTGTGGATTGCTACAGTGTTTTTTCCCATATAATTTTTTTTTTGTTTTTTCTAAAATTATATTTGTCAATTTTATTTTTTTGATATTAAGCCTGTTAGGAATTACAATTAAGTAATAAGCTAAAGGGTATGAGGAATTCACTGTTCACCCACACCAATTCATTGTGAATTACAATAGTATTCCACAGTGCATTCCCCCCCTTTTTTTTACTTTTTTGTTTTTTTTCATCTTTTTTTTCCAACTTTCTCTTTTTTTTTTATTTTTTTCAAAATTATCTTTGTCGATTTTACTTTTTTAATATTGAGCAGATTAAAAATTTCGCTTCGTAATTTTTTTCCTTTAAAATATTGTGAATTTTTACGGCGTTTTCCTACATGGTTTTTCTTTTTTGATTTTTTAAAATTATATTTGTTGATTTTATTTTTTTAATATTGAGCTGATTGAGAATTTAGTTTTGTAATTTTTTTAAAAAACATTGTTGATTACTTATAGTGTTTCTCCACATGGTTTTTGTTGTTTTGTTTTTTAATGATTTTCTCCGAAATTAACTTTTTTGATTTTATTTTTTAATATTGAACTGGTGAAAAATTACAGTTACAATATGTGAGAAAAACACTGTAAATTTTCTCGCAGATTACCGTGAATTGTCATAGTGTTTTTTCCCATATGGTTTTTTTCCAGTTTCTTTTGTATTTTTTTTTGTAATATTTTTTTCCAAAATTATTTTTGTCAATTTTATTTTTTTAATATTGAGCTGATTAGAATTTAACTTTGTAATAAAGCTTAATCATGTGGAGAAAACATTGTAACTTTCCTCACAAAACACTATAGATTGTTAGAGTGTCTCTCAACATGGTTTTTTTTTCTTATGATTTTTTTAAAATTATCTTTGTCAATTTTATTTTTTTAATATTGAGCTGGTTGAGAATTACAATTACAAGTCATTACAAATAAGGCTAAATCATGTGTTTTGTTTTCTAAAATTGTATCTGTCGATTTTATTTTTTTAATATTGAGCTTATTGAGAATTTAGCTTTGTAATGTTTTTTTTTTAAAAAACACTGTGAATTGTTGCAGTGTTTTCCCATATGATTTTTTTATGATTTTTTTCAAAATTATCTTTGTCGATTTGTTTTTTGAATATTGAGTTGGTTAAGAATTATAATTACAATAAAACTAAATCATATGGGGAAAGCGTTGTAGCTTTTCTCACAAAACACTGTGAATTGCTACAGCATTTCTCTAAATGGTTTTTTTTATGATTTTTTCTAAAATTATCTTTGTCGATTTTATTGGAGAAAGCACTGTAGTTTTCCTCACAAAACATTGTCAATTGCTACAATATTTTTCCTCATTGGTTTTTTTCCTTTCAATTGTTGGTTTTTTTTTTTTTAATGTTAAGTTGGTAGAGAATTTAGCTTTGTAATTTTTAAAAAATATGACGAAAACAATCATTTGGTTCAGTCTCTAAGTTTTTGATCACCAATACAATTTTTTTTCCCATCATGAAATATTGGCTCCATCATATTTTTAATTTTTATTACTTATCTAGCGCTGGTTTACAATTATAATACTATCAAGTACGTTTGTTTTATAAGCCCGCAGCAGCGCACGGGTATGCAACCTCGTATACATCTAAATGGTGTGGGGAAATCACTGTTTTGCCACACCCAAATGCACTGTGAATTCCAACAGTAATCCACAATGCATTCTTCTTCTTTTTTTCTTTTTTCTTTTCACTTTTTCCTTCTTTTTTTTTTGCATTTTTTTCATTTGTTTTTCCAACTTTCCCTTTTTTTTTTTCTCTTTTTTTTCAAAATTACTTCTTTTTAACTTTTCTCTGTTTTGTTTTTCATTTTTTTTCAAAATTATTTTTTTATTTTACTTTTTAAATATTGAGCTGGTTAAAAATTTTGTTTTGTAATTTTTTTCCTTTAAAATACTGTGGATTGCTGCGGTGTTTTCCTTTTTTATTTTTTTATTTTTTAAAATTATATTTGTTGATTTTTTTTTTAAATATTGAGCTGATTGAGAATTTAGTTTTGTAATTGTTTTTCTTTAAAACATTGCTGATTGTTACAGTGTTTCTCCGCATGGTTTTTTTTTATGATTTTCTTCAAAATTATCTTTTTTATTTTATTTTTTAATATTGAACTGGTTAAAAATTACAATTACAATATGTGAGAAAAGCACTATAACTTTCCTTGCAAAATACTATAGATTGCTACAGTGTTTTTTCCTACATGGTTTTTTTTTCTGTTTTGTTATGTTTTTTCCTAAAATTATCTTTGTCAATTTTATTTTTTTTAATAATAAACTGGTTAAGAATTACAATTAAAAGTAAATACAAGTTTTTCCTCTCAAAACACTATGGATTGATACAGTTTTTCCTCACATGATTTTTTTTCCAGTTTGTTTTGTGTTTTCTTTTTTTGTAATATTTTTTTCCAAAATTATCTTCGTCGATTTTTTTTAATATTGAGTTGGTTAGAATTTAACTTTGCAATAAAGCTTAATAATGTGGGGAAAATACTGTAGTTTTCCTCACAAAACATTGTAGATTGTTACAGTGTCTCTCCATATGGTTTTTTTTTCTTATAATTTTTTTCAAATTATCTTTGCCAATTTTATTTTTTAAATATTGAGTTGTTTGAGAATTACATTTACAAGTCATTACAAATAAGGCTAAATCATGTGGGGAAGCACTGTAGCTTTCATCATAAAACACTGTAAATTGCTACAGTGTTTCCAACATGATTTGTTTTCTTTTTTTTGGTGTTTTTTTGTTATTTTTTTTCTAAAATGGTCTTTGTCGATTTTTTTTAAAAATATTAAGCTGATTAAGAATTTAGCTTTATAATTTTTTCTTTAAAACACTGTGAATTGTTGCAGTGTTTTCTTCCTATATGATTTTTTTCAAAATTATCTTTCTTGAATTTTTTGTGAATATTGAGTTGGTTAAGAATTATAATTACAATAAAATTAAATCATATGAGGAAAACGTTGTAGTTTTTCTCACAAAACACTATGGATTGCTACAATATTTCTCTAAATGATTTTTTATTTTATTTTATTGAGGAAAACACTGTAGTTTTCCTCACAAAACATTATCAACTGTTACAACTTTTTTTCTTATGGGTTTTTTTCTTCCAAAATTATTATTTTTTGGTTTTTTTAATATTAAGTTGGTAGAGAATTTAGTTTTGTAATTTTTTTTTGCTTTTTATTAATAAAAAGCTAAATCATGTGGTGAAAACACTGTATTTTTCGTCACAAAATACTGTAGATTGCTACAAATCATTTTGTTCAATCTCTAAGTTTTTGATCACCAATATAATTTTTTTTTCCGTCATGAAATATTTACTCCATTGTAATTTTAGTTTCTATTATTTATCTAGTATTGATTTACCATTATAATACTATTAAATATATTTATTTTATAAGTTTTCGACAGCGTGCTGTTACGTGACCTCGTGGCTTTATAAAGGATAGCTTCTGATGGGACACATTAATCAAGTAAGTGTTCAAAAAGAGTGCCAAAAGCCACTGTCTATAGCCAAGCGATTCCTTTATTCTCAGTGAGTTAAAAAGGCAAACCTGTCTAAGATCTTCAATCAAAATTCGGTCACATCTCCATAGGTGCTTAAGAAAATCTGTTCAGGACAGATCAAAGCATTTTGGGGAAAGAATTATCCATGGCATCATGGGTGGGTGTCGGGTGGCATCATGGGTGGCTGTCTTTCTCTTAGTGGGACGAGATGTAAGATTCTCTTTACTAATTGAAGACTTTGAGTTTTGGACCATGAAAAAATTATTGCTTTAAAAATCTAAGAAGCCCAAAATAACTTGAATATTAAACCTGATTTGCAAGTTAATTTGAAACACTCACAAATAGTTATGAATTATATATATATATATATATATAGAAAATAATATAAATTATATTTTAATATTTCACCTTTTTAAATAAGATATAAGAGTTTTATTAACCAAGCAGTCATAATTTCAAATCCCACAAATCATATTCTTTTAGTTACATATAAATTTTAAATACAAAATTTTTTCTCTATTTTCAGCATAAATCATTAAAAGCTTAAATCATTAGAAGGCAAAGGTATGATGGCCAAGCGTTACCATCTTTTTTTCTAATTTATTAATTTTCCTTTTACTTTTAATGGTTTCCTATTAATCTAAGACTCCATTAGTATAACATCTATTTTAAAAGTGATTAAAAATTAAATATCATAAAAATTTAAATTCCTAAACCTTTTTCAATAACCTTAATATGTATACAAAAACTCAATTTAAAGATATGAATAGAGAACACACCTTAAATTAATAAAACAAAAAGAAAAACAAAAATGTTGACCTTAAATCAACCTCTTTGATCTCCCTCTCTCAATGTTAAGGTAGGTTTTGATTGTTTTGACAAAAATAAAGTGCTAGTTACTTTTATTTTATCTTTATTCTCTAAATTATAATGTCATTAATAATATATCCACTAGCACTTATAACTCCATTAATTAATAAAAAGAATATAATAGAAAATCAGATTAATTATATTATTTTATTTATTATTTTTTTAAAATGTAAAATATCCAATTTTCCTTAAAAAAATCTGATTATAACAATTTTAATTTTTTTAAAAATAATTTTATTTTAAATTAACTCAAATTAACCGAGTTTTTATTTATTTATAAAATTATACAAAGACAGGTTAACCCATCATTATTTGAAGCGCCATTTACAGTTCCTTCGGCTTTCTCTCTCTCTCTCTGATTGTTCCACTACTCTGCTCTCTTTGAAGTAAATAACATAATAATTATCTCTTTGATTGTCACTTTCCACTACTCCTTCTGCGTCACCTTTTATATCAGAATAAAAAATGAAATAAAGTTGTTTTAATAAAACTAATTAATTTGAGCTAACTATATAATCCATGAGTTAATAAAATAACATCATAATTTAGATATATATCTAATCAGTATATATCCAGTTATTTATAACTAAATGGATTCACATCTCATATCATATCAAGATCCACTCTTATATTTTAAAAAACTTGTCTATTAATCTATTAAAAATAGCATTATGAGGTAAATACGTGTTCGCCTCATAAACTAACAAAACCTAAATTAGCTCCCCATCAACCTCAAGTGCAGTATCAGCTTTAATATTTCATTTAGGTTGCGTGTATCAGCTTTAAATTGATTTCTCCTATTTTATTAAAAAACATTTTGGAGAAATTAAAAGACGCACTTCACAAATTGCATTTACACGTAGTCACCTAAAATAAGAAACAAGTCTCATAAAGTACCAGCCGAATTAAAAAAAGCTTGATGACGACGTGAAAAATTATATATATATATATATATATATATATATATATATATATATATATATATATATATATATAAAGGCTGGATTGGGGTGAATTTTAGTGGTTTTTTGGGAGTTGTTTATTATGGGGCCCAGAGTTACCATCTCCTTTTCTAATTCCTTAATATTGACTTTTGCTTCAATTTAATATTCCAAAAACATATGAAGCTCGATAGTTTAGCATTTATTTTTTAAAAGTGATTAAAAAGTACTAAATATCATAAAAATATTAATTAATTCCTAAATCTGTTTCAATAATGTATATAAAAACTCAATTTAAAGATATGGATAGAGAACAAACCTTAAATTAATAAAACAAGACAAGACAAATATTTTGACCTTAAATCAGAAGGTGCAAATTACTTTTATTTTATCTTTATTCTTTAAATTATTATGTAATTAATAATATATCCACTAGTACAACTGAACAAGTGTCGGTCCCACAAATCAGATGTCCTCAACTTTTGGGGGCCAATTTTCTTCTAAATCTAAGCTTTTGATCATTAGCTTTCAGATATGGATATATAAAACACCTGAGAGTCCACATGTTCACATTGAGACGCCCTTCGCGTCCCGAAAGTTCGAGGACTTGCATAAATTGTTATAACCAGATATTTCACATTTTTTGATAATTATATATGGTTTTTTAAAATAATAATAATAATAATAAATAAAATAAAATAATAAATCAGATTTTATATTATATTCTTTTTATTAATTTATGTCTGATATAGAAAGTGAAGCAGAAGGAGTAGCAGAAAATGACAATCAAAGAGAGAATTATTATGTTATTTACTTCCAAAAATGAGGACCCAATAAAGACAAGCGCTAGCTAGAATGTGACAATAAAATCAAAGAGAGAAAGCAGAAGGAGTAGTAGAAAGTGACACTCAAAGAGAGAATCAACGAGAGAAAGCCGAAGGGGTAGTAGAAAGTTTTGGAGAAATTAAAAGACGTATTGTTTACAAATTGCTTTTGCCTATAGTCGCCATCTATGACATGGAACCAGTCCCATAAAGTGCCTACCTAATAAAACAAATCAGATTTGTCCTCATCATTGACTATTTATGCAACTCTTCACTGCACAATTGGGCGTATCAGTAAATGCCTCTCTGTTTTTTTTTACTTAAGAGAGAACACAAAATTCCTTGGCAGCATTGCAAATCCATATATATAAACCCCATGCTCTCACTCTCTCCCTCTCGATGTATTTCATAGCCTTCTCTGAAAGTTATTGTCAAAACCATGATGAGTATCTTCATGAGACCTCTCTTTCGTATACTTTTGTTTCTGATCCTTGCTGCCGGCGTTGCTCTTGTGATTGCAACCAAGCAACCAAAATTCCGAGCAAGCAGCATGTATTCTCCACAAAGTAACCGTCCCGTTCAACCATCAGGACCTAATCCTTGCAGCAACCTGCCTGGACCAGGCCAATGCAAACCTCCTAAGTGATGCATGTTTCATGTCTATTGCCCACGGTACGTTTTTCAAGGGGAAAAGGACATTTTTTTTCTTACTTTTTGATAATTCTTTTCTTTCAAATCTTGTGATTTGTCGTTAAATCATGTTAAATGGCTATGTTTTTACCACGTACGTAGAAATATTCTCCCTCCCTTCTTGCACCTCTTATTAATATAGACTATATTTGAGTTTTGCTTTACAATTATTTTTTTTTCTTTTAATTTCTGACGATCTTGTGATCTCTCTGGATTTAGACTGACCATGTTTTTTCTCTTTAGTTTACATACAAATTTCAGGGATGATCATGTTGCTGATGGAAGTGGAAATAAAGAGTTTGGCAAGGAGAGTTGATATAATGAATCCTTTAATTTGTAATGATCATTAATAAATATTTCTTTCCCTAATTGGTGGTGGTTTGTTGATTTTGGATGTTAACGATGCAATTATCATGCTGTTTAAAATTAATGAAGCTAAAATAGATTTTAACTACACCAGCTTAATGATAGCACCATGAATAATCTTATTGAAACTTGTCCTCCTAATTTTTTAGAGGGGGTATTAATTTCAACTTCATCATATCTTCTTCTTCTTCTTATATAATCAGGAGTGTCCGGGTCAGCTTACGCGCACCACGATTAATTCCCGGATCCACTGAACACCTTGCAAGCCTAGTAGACAGGTAAGGCACCACGGGGATGACAGGCGTGCACGCTGAGACTTGAACCTAGAATGCAAAGACAGAAGAACCCTGCCAAGACCGCTGGGCCACAAGCCTCGATGCACTTCATCGTATCTTTAAAAATAAATCTTGATGATTTTATGCCCTTAAGGTTGATACAAACAACTTGACCTCGTGTATAAAAATCAATAACATATTATAAATTATTTCAAAATAACAATTCAATATGTAAGAAAATATTGAGGGTAAGATACAAGTTAGGGTAAATTACAATTAGCTTGCCAAAGCAACGTTATTTTTAATGGGAAAAAAAAGTTCTTCAATGAGTTATATAAGAACAAAATCTGGTTTGGTTGAGCCCACCCACCAATGCAATGGACCATAGGCCATGTAATTCTTCATGTTTTAACTCGGAAGCTTTTTGTATATAAAATTAATATCATAATATATAATGAGAGAGAAATTAAAGAGAGAACACAGCTCGTAAGAACTTAAAGAACACGCTGAAAAAGTTGAGGGGTAACACGAGGGTGCATGGGAGACAAAACTAGCGTATAGTTGAAATAAAACACGACAAGTGGATCAAACAGGCAAGAAAGGGCTTGATAAATATGAAAACTGGGATTCAAAACTGGTGGCAAAAAAAAAAGTTTAAAAAATATAGAGGGCCAATGTCCAGAAAAGAAAAGGAGCAAATTTAAAATTAATAGAGCTAAAATGGATTTTATAAAGAAAACTTAAGAGGAAAATTGGCCCCAAAACCAATAAAATTATATAGTTTCAGTCTATTAGAAAGATTAGAGTTCTGATTGCAGTGACTCGCAAAAAATATCCTCTTTTCACAAGATTTAAGTTACGGGCTGCCAAAAGAAGCAGGAGTGAATTGTTATACCCTCTCTTCTTTTTCTTTTTTAAACTTCTATCCGACAATGATGGGCTAAGCCCCTGAAGCCAGGAAAATTAATTCAATATTGTAAATGTTAATTAAGGTCAATAAGAGGGGGATCATAAACAAGTATTCGTCTCAATTGAATAAATGATAGTTTTTTTTATTATTATTAACTTGGGTGTTCAGGCCAGCTTGCACGCACTTCGACTAATTCCACAGGTCCTGAAGTTAACGACCATGTAAGTCTCCAGTGACCATCATACGAGCAACCACAGAGGGAGCAAACCCCTTAGTCCCAAGATCTTACCACTGGCCACCTCCTAGATGGTTAATAAATGATAATTATCTACTATATATGTTGTTGATCCCAACTTGTAGGGAGTAATGGATTCAATTGGTGGTTTAAGAATGATATATGTGTATGGATTCAATGTTATCTATGAATTTATTTCAGTACTGTTTCTTCGTTTTTATAATTTT
This sequence comes from Populus simonii, assembly GCA_007827005.2. NCBI lineage: Eukaryota > Viridiplantae > Streptophyta > Magnoliopsida > Malpighiales > Salicaceae > Populus > Populus simonii. Next base: position 11,161,507 of record CM017475.2, on the reverse strand, counting down.
TAAACTCTATAGAGAAGGATTATAGATGTTAATTGTGCTCATCAAGATATATGTGTTGTCAAAACGCGTTAATTTATGCAAGTTGCTACAAGTTAGGCGAGGCAAGGCTGTAAGACCTTAATTAGACTCAAGTGATGAATTTCAATGAAGGGATTGCAAGGTTTTATGATAAGTTTTTGGGAGATCGGGGCAAAGAAAAGAAAACAAAAAGAATTACAGGGCATTTCTTTTTGCAGCCATGCGAGTACGAGGTTCGGTCCCTCAAAATCAGATGTCTGGATGTCTGACTATTTATGTAATTCTAATATCATTGCACAATGGGGCTATATCAGTAAATGCTTCTCTTACAGAACACAAAATTCCTTGGCCGAACCCCATATAAACCCTTGTTATCAATATATTTCACATCCTTCTCTGAAACTTAAATCATTACCATGACGAGTATCTTCAAGAGACCTCCTTTTCTTGTGTCAAAATCCACCATACTTTTGTTTCTTATCCTTGCTGCCGGTGTTACTCTTGTGATTGCAACCAAGCAACCAAATTTCCGAGCAAGCAGCATGTATTCTCAGCAAAGTAACCATCCCGTTCAGCCATTAGGACCTAGTCCTCATATTCGAGTCATGGGTTAGGTTGACTAAAGTCAATATAAAAATAAAAATGATTATTATTATAATTTTAAAATTCAATTTGGGAATTGAACCGGGATATAAACAGGGTCATGAGTAGGGTTAACCGCTGACTCAAGTCGACACAAGAACAAAAATGATTATTATCATAGTTTTCAAACCCGAATCAAAGGTCGACTCGGGTAAGGCTAGGATCAAATGTGAGGAAGATAAATTCGAGTTGACCTAAATCAATATAAAATAAAAATAATAATTATTATAATTTTAAAATTTGATTTGGGAATCAATCTGGGCAAGACCCGGATCACAGATTAAGAGGGTCACCAGTATTAATCTAGGTCAATGTAAGGATAAAAGTTATTATTATCACCACCCCACCCCCACGACTACTAATATTATTATTACAACAACTGTTAAATAAACAACAACTATAAACTTGATATAAAGAATAAAATTAAACACTATAAAAACTTGATAAAAATAGCAAAGAAAACAATAAGAAATTAAAAGAAAAATGACCAAATTGAAATTATTATTTTTATAAAAACCATAAACTTGAATTGAATGATAAAATTGAAAGGCATAAACTTTGACAAAAGAGCAAAGGAAAAAAAAAAGTAGGACCAAATCGAGAAAAATTATATATACAAATTAAAATTGAAAACAAATAAAACTTTAATAAAAAAAATAAAGATAAAAAAAATCAAAACTAAAAGAATAATCTAAAACACCAATAACAATGCGGATTATAGTTCGTTTTTCCAAGTAGGTGAGAGAAATGAAGAGAAAACAAGGCCACTGATAAACATAAGATGACATGCCCAAAAAAGAAAGAGGAGACATCAAAGAGTAAAATGAAATGAGTGTGACATCTTTTTAACCACTACGAGGCGTCACACGTGTTGTCTAAAGAGTGTGACATCTCTCTCGCACCGGCGCAAGCACAGCACGCATCAACATCTTTCTCAATTAAAATATAAATTAAATAGTAATTTACACTATTACCCCTAAGGAAATAAACAATTAGCTAAAAAACCTGCAACAAAAAGACTATAATACCCGTGATTCCCTAAATTGTTTTTTTTTTTGGTGGCTCTAGGGGCTTTCGTGTGATTTAACTATGCACAACAAAAGAAAGGGATTAAAACACCCCTGTCTGGCAATTTTATTTTATTTTATTTTTTATTTTAAAGGTATTTTTGTTATTTTACTATTTATAAATATATGGAATAGATAAAAATACTTTTAAATAAACCTATAATGAATAATGCATCATTTAAAAAGATAAAAATACATTTGATTCAAAAACAAGTAATTTTATTTTTGTTTAAGAAAGATATTGATGTCATTTCACTAGTAAAATATATCTATGATCTCGATGATTTTGCCTTCGACGACAGTCTTTTATTTTTTATCATTTTACAAATAGGCCTGATGTGATTTTTTCTTTCAACTTTATGTATATTTTTTAAAAAATATATAAATGAACTCATTAAGTGATTGTAGTTACTCTAAAGTAATATAAAATTTCTCAATGATCTTGCCTATCTAAGAAGAGAGGATGAAATGAACATACATGAAAAGAAAGCTTCTAAAAGAGAGATTCCATCCTGCAACTAGAACTGTAGTGCAGCTGAGATTCAAACAAAGAGTTCAGTTATCAAAGCAACAAAGCTTGCAGCAACACTTTGCACATATGCTCTGCCCTTAGGCCTTTCATGTGAACAAAATCCTTCATTTCAATTATATATCCAAAATATAAAATAAATAGCAAAACATCCTCGAGGATAAGAAAAACATTAGAAGAACATTTGCACTCATCACAACCCTTCTTAATTGTAGTAAAAAATAGCATAAGAAAAACAACAAATACAAGTAAAACCGAATTTTACTGAATAAAATCTTCATATAAAAATTCTAATTCAAAATTTTATTAAAGAATATTTTTCTCTTCAAATGGTCTACTAAAATATAAACTAAACAACTATAGTTATACCACTTCTAGGTCATTCTTGAAAAGAAAAATGTCCTAATAAATAATTATATGGTTATTATAGAGATTTCTAAACTAAATAGAAAAAAAAATTATAAAACATAATATATAATTTTATAAACTAAATAAAAATAGCCAAGGAAAAATAATTTTCCTTAAAACCTCCTACATCAGCGTCATCAAGTTGAAAAAGCTCACCCTCCAGTTTAAATTACTATTGTCTAGGTCTGTTGGATGCCTAATAAAAAAAATACAATTCTATTTATTTTGTTGAGCTTCTTTATTGTTCTCTTTGCACTCAACCTTTAACTTATCAATAAGAATATTATTGATGACATCATCAATCCCATTACTCTTATTGTTTATTATGCTATCATAATCACCAGAGAACATCAATCCTATTGGTCCAATTCCAAATATCAGAATAAAGACCAAAAGCAACAACCAGAGATCAAAATCCATTATAAGAAATCCCATGATTTGAACCTATCAGTATAGTATACCTTTGCTCTCGCCTCTAAAATAGTTTTCAAAGCTGACTATGGATCCGTGATTACTCTTCACATGATCCCTCAGGTTCATCACTTCCACTAATTGATGGGTTAATTTTACAATCTATCTCTGCATATCTTTTATCGCCAGTTCTTGAATGCCTTTCCCTAGGGGAAACCTCCTCATCCCTACAACACAAGCACTTCTTGTTTTGTGTCATCTTCCAGCCATGATTATTTCAACACACAACACAAACCACTACAAATCATTGGGTTTTAATACCAACATGGACAAAAACGACACAAGAAAAACAGCAAACACAAGCAACATAGAATGCTACCAGATCACCACGCAAAAACCCTAATTCAAAACTTTAATACTATATATTTTCTCTTTGAGTGATCTGCTGAAATACAAGCTAAACAACTATATTTATACTAGTTCTAGGTCCGCCTTAAAGAGGAAAAAAGATCCTAATAAATAATTATGAAGTTATTATACAAAATTCAGCCATGATTATTTCAACACACAACACAAACTGCACCACCAGGAATCGTTGGACTTTAATACCAACCAATGACAAAAATGACAAAAAAAATGGCAAACACAATCTACACAAAATTCTACTAAACAAGATCACCACACAAAAATACTAATTCAAAATTTTAATACTAAATATTTTTTCTTTGAGTAGTTTCCTGAAATACAAATTAAACAACCATATTTATACCAAATCTTGGTCTACCTTGAAGACAAAAAAAAACTAATAAATAATTATAAAGTTATTATAATTATAAAGATTCCTATACTTAATTAAATAGAACAAAATTATTAAACATAATATTTAATTTCCTAAACTAAATAGAAAAAAAAATTATTAAAGAAAATAATTTTCCTTATAACCTCCTACATCACTATGATTATGCTCTTATGCTCCTGCAGTTGTAGGCATTGCATAACAAGAAACTACAAATTTTCAACCACAAGATTCCCTGAAATAGGCACATTAGTCATTCATTACTTATAATTCTCGCAATAACAGCATCAACATACCATCAATCTAAGTCATCACCCTCCTCATCAGTTTCACTCCATTTATCTTCAAAATCAAAATCAAACTCTTTGTCCTCAAAACCATTTGTAGGAGATTCTAGATTAAGTTGTTCTATCAACTTCTCATCCGGGATCCCTGCCAGCTTCCTCTTTATAATTGCTTCGAAAATCAATGGTAGTGATTCATCTTCACCTTCGTAGTACTTCTCCACCAGCCTTTTTATCTCTGCAACCCATATAATCTCACACTTCAGTTTTTGACAACATGACTTTCAATCCACAAACCCAAAACAAATGGCCATGCATTCCATTCTCAAAAGGTCACAAATTTGCAACATTGAACACACAAAAGAGTCATTCTTTTTCAAAATCATCGATGAAAATTGAACTGAAAATGCAAAAACACAAGATTACAAAGCTAACAAAATTCAGCCTAAAAGTCTAATCTTTATATTTTTGAAACTAAAACAAGGAGATATTTTCATGCACATACAATTACAGTCCAAATTTTTTTTCCTTCTCCAGCATTTTTCCACAAAAAGCAAAACCCATTTTCAATTTTACCCTACCTTGAGTGCTGAGCTCATCAGCATCTTCAATGGAGCCATTCGACTTCTGGGTCTGGGTAAATCTTGCTTCACAGGATGAGTCAGACTCAGAAGAGTAGAACCTGCTGAGTCTAGAACGAGTGGGGACAGTGAGTTGAGCAAGTGATGGGCTAGGGTTAGGGTTTAATCTGGGAGGAGATAGAAGGAGCTTTCGAGTGCAGACAGAGAGATTTGCCAGCAGAGCTCTCTTCATGGTGGGTATTTTGGAGCCAAAATAAATTAGGGCTTTCAGGCAAATTTAGGGGTTTTTGAAAATATATGACTCTAGTATTGTGGATCTTAAATCTTGGGCTAGCTTCAATTTCGAAAATTTGGGTCCTATACTTCACAAAGCGACGTGAGAACTAGGCATGAAAGCCCAGCCTCACACAAATAACATTACATCTTTTTCTTCTCTCTGTTTTTTTTTTCATTGCATTTTTCAACCGAGTATGTGCATGTTTTCTATATTTAATCTTTCTTTTCTACTAATGGTGAAAGCATTGTCGGATCTTAAATAGATTACCAAATACTTTGACAATTACGTTTATAAAGAATATTTTAATATAAAATTAAAAAGAGAAATAGAGGGCAAATAAAGGGTTACAGTTCATCAATCAAGAAGGGATAATGCAGAAAAGGATGGCTAATATTGGAAGAAGCTTCTTAGAGTTAGCTTGAGTTGGGAAGCTTGCTTCACATGTGAATAAGTGCATGTTTTTTTTTTTATTAATTTTTTTTTTTTGGCTAAACTGGTGTTTTCAAAACTTGAGGAGTTTTTTTTTATAATTTTTTTTATAATTTTAGATTGTTTTGATATGTTAATGTTAAAAATAAATTTTTAAAAATAAAAAAAAATATTATTTTAATATATTTCTAAATAAAAACATTTTAAAAAACAACCGCTGCTAGAGTATACAACAAACACTAAATCTATAAAGTTCAGTTAAAGCAGTTAAACAAGTTAGTTGAAACTGATACTTGGTGGGAAGAAGATTACCTGTATATAAATAACATAATGTACGTTGGGTAATATTCAAGCAATGAAACAGCATAGCTTTTAATCTTTCTTTTTTCTTCTATTATTTGCTTCACTTAAAATTCTTAAATACCAATAATATGACTGACAAATAAAAAAAAGTTATTGATAATTCTTTTGATAATATAGATATATTTTTATCAGAGAATTATAAGAGTTGTAAACTATTTTAATATACACAGAAAATTCACCAACAAAACTTTTGTGCCGATGATTCTATCGGTCAATCTATTGGTGATACACAATCTATTACTGATAGTTAGTCCATCAATGATCTGTTGGTGATCTATTGGTAATTTATGCCTAATGTATTGGCCAATAGAAAAATGATCAACATCTATTTTTTTATGTGAATATTTTATTGGTGTTTTCATCTATATTTAAATTATTGACTGAATTATCAATGGACCTGAAATCCCTCATGAGACACTCATAAATGACATGTTTTCATTGATAAATCCGTCGGTGATATGTGTGTGTGTGTGAACATAGCTTAGATGCCAAAAATTATTTCATTGGTGATAATAAATTTTCTAGTCGTGTAAGTGGAATTTCTTTTACTATCTACTGGATTTTGAAATAGTAAATCTCTTTCTTGATTGAGGTATAAATTGTTGATTAGATTAATTATCTATGTTACGGTGCAGATCAAATCTAAATTTTCAGAACTTTTTTAAAAAAATTCATGTATTACTAACATGTTTTTATAAAGAAAAAAATAAATTGTATAGGAATTGACTCAATATAACTCGGTTGACTTGGCAAGTCTAAAGACAACCTAATTACTAGGGGAAAAACATAACTTGATGAAAAAAATTTCAAGATGATATTTTTAAAAAATATATTGAGACGACAACATATTGAATCGACCTGAGTTAATCCAGATTAACATGTAAAATTCACAACTCGGGTTATAAAACTATGATAACCTCGAGAAAAAAAATATTGAAGCCCGATTATCAATCAATCCAATGTTAGAGAATTAAATTGGAAAAAAAATTAAAAAAAAAAAGAAAAGAAAAGAAAAGGCATGAGTCAATTCAAATTAACCTAGTAAACTTGAATAATGAAACTAAGATAATTTGATATAAAGCAAATCAAAATAACTTATAAAGTTCATTTCTCAACCAATCCAATATTGAGGATGAAATTAAAAAAAAAATCAATTAAGAAAGAAACAAAAAAAAACACGAGTCAACCAAGGTTAACACACCAAACCTTTGACTTAGGTTATGAAGTTGAGATAACCTCATAGAAAACAAATCAAAATAAATTATGAAGTTTAATTTCCAATCAACTCAAATATTGAAGGATAAAATTGAAAAAATCAATTACAAAAAAGAAACCAGTAAAAACTCAAGTCAACTAAGTTAACCCGTAAAACATGCGTTCTAAGACGTGAAACTGGAATATCTTCATAAAAAATAAATTATAAAATTTAATTTCTAATAAATTCAATATAAAAAAAACAAAATTAAAAAAATATTATCATAATAAATAATATTTTGTGATTACTTTGTGAAGAAAGTGGCAATAATTTCCCCTCCTCAGTCGGTTTTTGTTAACGAGGAACATCATTAATTAAGTGGAGGAATTTTGTATGCACATGTGCAGGTATTAAAACTTATTTATCAACTATATAATCACATGTCATCGCAGGTTAATTAAAAGAAATAAAAAATATTGAAACTACATCTCTGGCATTGTGATTTTCTTACCATTATATATTTATTATAATAACTTTTTAATTAATTTGTTTAAAATACCTTGTAGACTCTCAATTATATTACGTATATTTTAGTTCTAAAGGAAAATGAATTAAACTATATATTTTTTAAATAAAATTAATAATATTCATATAATTGGCTAATAAAGGGTTGTTCAGTGGTTTATAACCTACGTACGTGTCCAAGTTCTAAACTCTCATAATGAATATAGAAAAAACATATGATTATTATATATTTTTTTATTAATTACCATAGATTAACTTATATTAATTATTAACAAGGAACGATCTCTTATTTTTGAAGCCAGAGAGAAACAAAATGATGAGGAAAATTATAGTGATAGAAAATATAAAGTTGGTGAACTTTTATTATTATTATTATTATTAGATCTAAAATCTTATTGTTTTTCTCTACTTTTTTTTATTTAATTTAGTGCTAACTAGAATTTATCATGCACCCACTAATTAAGATAATTTAATTACTCAATTATTTACATGAATGCACAACATTAACTAGAATGTCACGTAAAAATTCTATTTTGAATATTTGCACGAGAGGGAGTGTTGAAATAATTTAATTAAATAGGAAGGGTGGAAATGATCATCCTAATAAAAGAGAGAAAATAAATAAATGAAATAATCTACATAGACAACTTTTTCCACAATTATGAACTCAATATGAAAACAATTTGAAGCCAAACAGAAAAAAATGAACGAAAACTAATATAAGAAAAAAAAAACTAATTAAGTAACGTAGGTTTAGTTCTAATTAAAGGAAAAAGAATTAATTAAACAATATATTTTTCAATAAAATTAATAATCTTATAATTAGCTAATATATAGAGGGTTGTTTAGTGGTTAATAACCTATGGCCTAAGTTTTAAACTCTCATCATAAATATAGAAAAAACATGTGATTATTATATAAATTATTTTTATTAATTACCGTAGATTGAATTATATTAATTAATGACAAGGAATAATAATAATGAAAGTTATAATGAAGAAAAATATATAGTTTGTGAGATTTTATTAATCATTAGATCTAAAAGTAATTATTTTTCTCTTCTATATATGTTAGAATCTTTATTAATTTATTCCTGACTAGAATTTATCGTGGACCCACTAAAGATGATTATTTATTCAATTATTTACACGCACAACATTAAGTGTAGGATGTCACGTAAGAATTCAATTTTGAATAATATTTATTAAAATAGGAAGGTTAGAAATGAGCGTCCCACTAGAGGAAAAAAATGAATGAAATAATCTACGTAGACAACTTTTTCCACAATAATTAACTCAATAGGAAAAAAATTGAAGCCAAAAAGAGAAAAATAAATAAATAAATGAAATAATCCATGTAGATAACATTTTCCACAAATACAAACTCAATCGGGAAAAACTTGAAGCAAACGGGAAAAAAATGTTTTGAAATTAGAAATTTGTTTAGAAAGGTGATTGCAGTTACTTTTTAAAGTGTTTTTTTATTTAGAAATATATTAAAATAATATATTTTTTATTTTTTAAAATTATTTTTGATATCAATATATTAAAAATAATCTAAAACCACTAAAAAATATTAATTTAAAGTAAATAAAAAAAATTCAAATTTTTTAAAAAAGGTTTTTGAAATATAAAAATAAAGATGACCTATAAAAAGTTATTGAAAAACAAATCAGCAGAAGGCTTGGCATATAAATATAATCACAAAGTGAGAAATGTTTCCCCACAACTAAACTCATCATCCTTGCTTCTGTTGCATCCTCTCCAAATTAACTTGAATTATTCTTGAACAATGAATTACGTAAGTCGCTTTGATGAATTGCTGGATTTGAACGCCTTGCATAATTGGCCCATCAAGAAACAACTAACAGCTGAGGATGTCAACAGCGGACGACTCATCTTGTCTGTTCATGATGTTGAGAACTACATCATGCCAAGACTGCCGGCTGATAAGAGTGAAAGACTAAGCAAGCACTGTGGAAGGACTGTCATTGATGTGTATGATGTTGAGAAGGAACATAGGTATAACATGGAGCTTGTAAGAAAGAAAAACGGGCGATACAGACTGGAGGACTGGGATCAGGTTGCTTTGCCTAGAGATATTCAAGCCGGTAAGGGGATCGGAATGTCTTGGGTGAACGGAATGTTGTGCTTCAGACTACTTTCCGATCAGTAAGGGAAGCTAATTAACTCCTGATGAAATAACGTCGATCTTACGGGATTGTCATGTGAATTTTTTTATTTGTTGTTTCCAATTTCCAACATTATGATTTCCTATAGCTAGACAGCAAAGCAGCTTTCTGATGATCAACAATAACATCATCATATAATTTCTTTGATTATACTTCTAGATGTAATTAAGAAATATAAAACTAGAAGAAGCCTGTTTAAATATTTAATTACATTAGAAGGCAGCCATTGTTAATTCCCTTTGGTCGATCTCTAATTAATATGCTTTAAACATCTTCATGCTGTTATTCTCTTTTCATTTCTGATGCAGAGTTGTGTTTCTTCAGTTTCATCATAGATTTTTACAAAGTTAAATTGGTTCACCCTTTTCTCTTACCCTTGAATAATGCGTGAGTTTTGGGAGTAGGTTAATCACTTTCCTGTCTATTATATTAATCAACTTTCTCGAGTATAAATTTTTTTAACTTGTTCAAATTACATTATATTTAATTTTTATCAAATAAATAAAAATATTAAGATTCAAACTCGTAACCATTTGATCTTTAAAATTATTATATATTTGAAGTGATGAAAAAAAAGAAATTCGAGGGTATTGATTGGACATCTATGAAATGAAGACAAAAATAATTTAAACTTGATGACAAATTCCTTCAAACCCATGGAGACTAGTGTAGAAGGATTTTTAGAGGGTTTTATTTATTTTCTTAGTTATTTTTATTCCTATTTAGTTTAGGAAAATATATATTTTATGGTGTTTTTCTTTTTCCTGATTAGTTTAGGAATCTTATTTTCCTTAGTTATTTTTTTCTTATTCAATTTAGGAATTTTATTTTTTCTTATTAAATTTAGGCTTAGGCAAGTATAGATATGGTTGTTATTGTTGTTTAATTTGTATTTCAAGAGACTACTTGAAGAGAAGAGAAAATATTATGATTTTTGTTTGGTGACCCTTTTCAGCATGATCTTGGGTTGCGAAACCTTATTGTCTTTCTTATATTGTTTTTGTCTGCATGCATCACTTGATATTAGAACATGAGTAGAGTAAGCAACTTTTTCATCGATGTTGAAACTAAAATTTGTTATGATTGCAATCTCTTAGTGGATTGAAATCAACCATCAAAATTTAATGAGAATAAGAAAAATAATGCTAAAAGAGAAGATTTTGATTAAAAAATCTTTATATGTGAAGATCCTGAGTATACAAAATATGTTTATGCTATTGCAGTTAAGATGAACTCTGATATTCATAGTAAAACCATGCATGAAAAGGAAATCAAATTAGATGTGATTCCAAAGGTTATTTTTAATAAAGCATGTTATGGAGAATGTGTCTGATCACATATATTTGAAAAGAATCATCTTTTTAAACTATTTGAAAGACATTTATTATATGAGTATGTATATTTAATGAAATTTTATAGATATTTATCAAATAATATAACATATTTTCTTAATTAACAAATCAATTCTTTAAACTTTATTATACAGTGCATATAAAAACTTAATTCTTTAATCAATGTGGGATAACTTAATTTTCAAAATTTTTTATTTAGCTATGTATAAAATACTTACAATGTAATGCAATACAAATATCAAGAATACAATGAAACTTTCGATATCATATAAAAGAAGAAAGAGGATGTACTGATAATTTACTCTCTAGTACTATAAATATATAGTCCGCATGCCTCTGCCATGTTGCAAGGGATAAAAAAAAAATTAGACATAAAAAATAATGTTGAAGTCTCTTGGATTTTTTTTTGTTTTTTTTTTTTTCTTTTTGCATTGTTATTATACCTGAAAATACAACTGTTTTGAAATTTTTATTTTTCATTACAAAATAAAAGATTAATATATAAATTTAATTAAATAAATTAAGAATTATATATATCGATTAATGATAACAAATTTGTTGATTTAAACCAAAGATTGAGTCAAGAAGTTGAGTAAAAGATGCATATTAAGATATTTGATCTTGTGTTATGTATAGTTTTTTTTTGTTTTTTTTACTTAATTATAGAACAATACTTTTTTTGTTAAAAATGTAAGTCATTTTAAATAAACACAAAACACATATTTCTAACATCTAAAATCAATTTTTTTTATTAACTTATCTATTGTTTGTCTTAGCAAATGCAAGGTTTTTAACTAGAATTATTGTTTCTATTAAAAAAATATATGATTGTTAAAAGCAAGTTTTTTTTATATAAAAAAACTATCAAAATAGAATGTATATATTTTAAGTGTGATTGAAAGTTAAAAAAATCATACATGTTATAAAATCATGTTCAAAATCTATTTAAAAATGTTTAAAAAAAAACTATTTGAATCCAATTTTTATAATTGAAAAAATTTATTAAAATTCAAGTAAAATTTTATAATATTATTTAAAAACCCTGACAAAACTAAAGAATGAGTGAATTATAATGGTAATCTTTTTTTAGTGCTAAAAAAACCAAAGAAAAAAAGGAAAAGGAAAAGATAGAAAAGCCCCACACTCTTGACCTTGCTTTAATTTTTTTTTATTACGTCTACCCTTTTTTGGTAAAAGGATTAAAACAAACGACAAGTCATCTTTTGCGTCATATGTGTCATACGCCTTACCTAGTTTCCAGTGTTCAAAGTGGCTAAGAACTAGGTTGAAAAGTGAGCTTTTGTTTTTTAACCAAACAACTCAATTTCATCTAAAAACACTTGAGAAACACCCAACAAACCTCAATAAACTTGCTTGTGCTCTTAAGGTATAGAAAATAGGTTAAAAATAGTAGAAAAAAAATGAGACCACAAATCTTTTCAAGCCCTAATCTATTTTTTCTGACAAGATGAGGATTTAAAACTACCATCATCACACTTTTCTCATCGAATAGAATATAATATTTTGAAACAAAAAACTTGACCATTTTGGTTGTTGGAATCGCGACAACCAAATACCTTCTCTTTCTACCACTGTTTTCCAGTGAGTTTCTCTTGTTCATAAATTGAAAAATAACAAAAATAAACTTTAGGATCCAAATAAAAATTTATGAAGTTTTGGGATTAGACATCTATTATTTTTGTGTTTTACATTTCAGATATTTTTTTAAAAATTTTTTACAAGTGTATCATAATCCCAAGGCTAATTTCATCCCATTAGACTAAAGATATATTAAATTGAAGAAGAAGTAGAAGAAGAAGAATCCAGTTTATTTAGTTGTTTTGGGTAATTACAATTACATTATAACAATAGCTAAAACTACTCAGTGTTTCAATGTGCAAGTCCACAGTGAAACGTTGAGCTGTTTTTTTTTTCTTTGTTTTTTTAAGTTGTTTCTTTTCTTTGTTTTTTTTAATGAATGTTTTTTTGTTAATTTTAAATTTTTTTCTATTTAGTTATCAAATTTTCATGATACAGGTTCCTGGTTTGACAGGTTAACTTGGATTTTTTTCTGATTTTTCTTTTTAATTAATTTTTTCGAGTGCAATCCACAGTGAAACACTTAGCTGTCTTTTTTTTTCTTTGTGTTTTTTAAGATGTTTTTTTTTCTTTTTTTTCTGCTTTTTTCTTTGTTTTTTTAAGCTGTTTTGTTTTCTTTGTTTTTTTTAATGAATATTTTTTTTGTTTTTTTTTGTTAATGTTAAATTTTTTTTTATTTAGTTATCAAACTTTCATTACACGAGTTCCGGGTTTGACAGGTTAACCCGGATTTTTTTCTGGTTTTTCTTTTTAATTAATTTTTTCATTTAATTTAGTTTGTTAATATTAAATTTTTTCTATTTAGTTATCAAGCTTTCATGACATGGATTCCGGGTTTGACAGGTTAACCCAGCTAATTCTGGGTTAACCCGTAAATTTTTTTTTCTTATTCAGTTATCAAACTTTCATGACATAAATCCTAGATTTGACGGGTTAACCTGGTTTGAAGGGTTAACCCAGTTAATTCAGATTTTTTTTCTTTTTCTTCATTAGTTTTTTTCTTCATGTGGGCTTTTCTTTCTTTATTTTTTTTAAATTAATTTTTTTTGTTTAGTATTTTTGTTTTTTTTTTGCCTTTTTAATTATTTTTAAAAATTTATTTTGTTAATATTAAGTTTTTTTCTATTTAGTTATCAAACGTTCATGACACGAATCTCAGGTTTGACGGATTAACCTGGTTTGACGGGTTAACCCAGTTAATTCAGATTATTTTCTTTTTTTTCATTAGTTTTTTTCTTCCTGTAGGTTTTTTTTGCTTTGTTTTTTTTCTTTTTAATTAATCTTTTTTTTTGTTCATTTTAGTTTATTAATTTTAATTTTTTTCTATTTAGTTATCACACTCTCATGACACGAATTCCAGGTTTGACGGGTTAACCTGATTTGGTAGGCTAACCCAGTTGATTCAGATTTTTTTTCTTTTTCTTTATTAGTTTTTTTCTTCCAATTTCATCTTTAAATATTGTAATTAACTATAACTAAAAGACATCAATCTTTTTTCTTTCAATTTCATGACACGAATCCCAGGTTTAGGTTTGACGGGTTAAACCAGTTGATTCAGATTTTTTTTCTTTTTCTTAAGTAGTTTTTTTCTTTCAATTTCATCTTTTAATATTGATTTGATTAAGAATTAAACTTTATGATTTATTTTGTTTACTGGTCATTAAATTATTGTGATCTCATGAGGTGATTTTACTGTACCCCTCCTTGCAAAGCACTATTTATCATAATAATGCTTTGCTTTATTGTTTTTTTCTTTTCAATTAATTTTTTTTTAATTTCATTCTATAATATTAAATTTTTTTTCTTTTAATTATCACACTTTTATAATAAGACCTTGCAACCAGACTCAAATCAAAGGCTCCGGGTTTGATGTTGCAACCAAACTCACTTAAACTTGGGTCATGCAAGTTTAATATTATTATTATTAATATTATAAATATAACTTTTGGATCTGGAGTAACAGACAAACCTAATACTCTTAGATATAACTTTGTAGAAAAACATAACACTCATAAATTTTAATTTTTTTTGATATTTTTTATATAAAAAATTGACCTGTAGTATAGCGTGGTCTACGTTTGTAGTATTTACTAAAGCATGATTAACACAAAACGTACGGAGACAGATGGACAACATGAAAAGGGGATTTTATTTGTAGAAATTAACCACCATTGATCAACAAGAAGTGAAAATCATTTATTATTGGTTTTCTTTTATTATAAGAACAACGATACAGTACACAGCTAGAAGATAGATAGACTGATATCTGCATCACTTAGCGTGCATGCATGCTCTTATCAATTAGCTGGTGTTAATTATACGAGGGAGGGCCTTGTTATTAAGGACCATAAACACCAATAAAACTTGCATTTCTTGAACTGACATATAGCGACAAACCGGACTCTTGAACTTCGCTTATAAGAGTACTGCCATATTGTCCCTCAAGAGACGCCATTTCCGTAATTCTGCCTGATCCATCAACCCTAATTCTTATGGACACTAATGTTTGTGAAGCTTGCTTAACACTTGCAGCTGCTATCCAAAAATCTCCCGACGGGGTCCTCTTGATGTTTTGTGGCCTCACAACATTAATGTTGCTTAAGAAAATTTCTGCAGTATTGGCTTTGGGTCCTGGCAGCCAGTATCTTCGAACTGAGACAAGGAGAAATGAACCGTCAGGACTGACTGCAAGCCCCACTGCCCTTGAAAGATTTCTCAATAACACGGTGACTTGACTCGTTCTCGGGTCATATTTCAATAACCTTGCTGTTGAGTCGTTAACCTGAGCAGCTTTCGACGAATTCCTGCAGAATAATATCGAGATGCGGATTAAAACTTCCTTTCTGTTTTGGTCATGATTTCTAATTCATTTCAGGGATTAACAAAAGGAACGCACGCAGAAAAAACAAAAGGAATTAACACTGCTACACTATAGTTTAGATTAACAGATTGACCTCATCAGATCATAGACCGCACTGGCATCTGTAAAATAGACATTTCCTGTTACTGGGTCGATACCTATGGCGTTAAGAAAGACGAAGGGTTGCCCTTCAGCACTAGTGGCAATTTGTTTAGCAAGCCTTCCATTTGAATCAGCAACTAGGAGTCCATAATATGCATCAGCTATGTAGAGCAATCTTGTGAAATTAACTATTGTATGCCAAACCGAAAGGCCTTCCGCAGATAGGTCCTTTATTGGGATCGGTCGTGCCATCACAAAACGCTACAGACCTGCAGAATTAAATAACACTTAATAAGCATTTGTTCCAAGATTTTTTTAAAAAATGAAATAAATATTAGTGCTATAATATTCAAGAAAGATTGATCAATAAAATTTCAGACTTGTGACCAATTAATTAGGTGTATATGACGTGGGAGTGTACCGGTTTGGAGAGGCAAAGGCAAAAACTGTCCACCCAGTAAGTGGTTGATATTTAAAAATTTGACCGTCACTAACACCAGTATAGAATGCTCCGCCAGGAGATTCAAAGGCAATGGACTCAGGACCGAAGGCAGGTGGGGGCAAGAAAATTTGTCTGAAGGTTTCTGAGAGAACAGTAGCAGGAAAAGAGAAGACAAAAATGGATAGTACTGATACTACAGCTACTGCAGAGCTAGGGGGAATAGCCATTGTTTGGAATGAAGAGTGATGATGCTTGTGCTCTAGTATTTATAGGCATTATAGGCTTACAGCTCGTATAGAAAGAGATTTGAGAATCAAAGACCATGTCCTTTCCGGAGTATGGCACTAACCATTAACATGGGCTGCAATATGGAGGTGCAAAAACTTCCAAGAATACTTTACCCGAAAAAGTGGCAGAAGCTCGGTGACCGGTTAGAAAATCTTTGCTGATCCAAAATAGTTATCCACATACAGGATCAAGTCAACGAAAGTTAGCTGTTTCGTTAATTAGCTATGTTAAGAAATATATTTATTTTATTTTATTTTATTTGTTAAATGTAAAATAGTTAACTTATATATAATTTTTTGTATTTATATTTAGGTTAAAAGAAAAAATTCTGAATCAAGATAAACCCTAATTTTCTTTTCTTTTATGTTTATATTTTTTTGTGTTAATTTAGATTGCTTTAACAAACTATTTTTGTCAAAATCAGTGCCATGCTTTTGAGAAAATCCTTGCATTAGACGAGCTTTGTGAATGCTGAATGGATCCGTCGTCGGCTGAAGCTTGGTCTTAAAAATTCATCTACAACCCATAACATTATGATTAGCTGGACGAGGAACTAGTTGCCATGTGTTCTTCTTATGCTTGAGAGTGCTAATTTCATCTTCCACTGCTGAAAGCCATGTTGTATGCTTGACAGTTGATTTAAAGCCACGAGGCTCTTTAACAGCAAGATGAACCTGACACCACAGCGGGGCAGTGAAAGCACATAATGAATTAATAATGTGGGTTTTATTAATAATATACCATCTCGAGCACAGGTAATCATGTGGGGTGAGTAGAGGTAAGCGGTTGGGCAGTGACAGAAGAAGCAGGTGAAGGAATTTCCAAGGGTATTTCAGACGAAGAAGGCTGAAAGAGTGTGATTTAAAGGAATGGAATCAGCACAAGGAACACAAGAAGTAGGCTGAACTAATAAGAGATGGGGTCAGTACACTTATAGGAAAAGAACTGTCAGTAGGAACAAAACTATCACATGAGTCAGTAATCAGTGTCAATCAAAGAAGAAATAGAGGAGTTATCATAGGGGAAATAATTCTCAAAAAACTGAACATGGCGAGACACATAAACTCGGTTGGTTTTCTTATCCAAGCAACGAAAACCCTTATGACTATATCCAATAAAAACACAAGGAAGAGATCAAGGTGATAATTTATGGGGCATATAATCATGTAAACAAGGAAATAAAAAACAACCAAATGTAGGAAGTACGTACAGAATAAGATGGAATTTTACCATATAGAATCTCATGATCAGGAGTCTTGCCATCAAGAACTAGTGAGGGGAGACGATTGATGAGATAGCATGTCGTGGAGAAGGACTCAACCTAGAGAAATACTTGACATGAAACTTGTGTGGCCACAGTCAATAATATAGAGCCCTTTCTCACAGTGCCTGATTCCCACCACCATTCTTGTTGCCAGATCGATCCTGTATGATAAAACCAGAACATTATGCAATTATTCTCACTAGTTAACTTACTGGTGGAAAAGAGCTTTTTAGTGATGCAAGGAACAAGAAGAGCGTCATATATTTTTAAAGATTTAGATGCAATAAGAGAGGAGGTAGAACCAGTGCGAGGAATAGATAAAGGTTGACCGTTACCCATAAAGACCCTTTGATTACCATTGTAAGGGGAAAATTCATCAAGAACAGCAGTATCATTAGTCATGTGAGAAGTTGCACCCGTGTCCGTGCACCACCCAGTATCAGAAGAATCTTTAAGTGAAGTGGAAGCAAATGCTTCGATCAAACCTCCAGCCTTAGCTTTCTTCAATAGTTTACCGAGTTTATGGCATTTCTTGGTAGTGTGTTGTTCTTTGTTACACCATTGACAAGTGATGCCAGAGGTTTTATAAGATTGTCTTGATGCTGGCAAGGGAGGAGTTGGTTTGGAACGACCAGAGAAGGAACCACGTTGGACAACCATAGCCGAATGAGAAGAGGAATCCCCAGGGATTGACCAAGAAATTAAAAAGCTCATGGTTGAGAGCTTTCGAGACCAAATTAATTAGTAAAGGAGGGCAGTGGCAAACGTGACAACAAAAAAGTGGAGAAATTTTAAGTTGATCGCAGAATGATCGAAAAGAACGTGCATATTCAGCAACACCACGAGAGCCACGTCGTTGCTTCAGCTGGAGTTCATCTTTCAGTTGGAGTTCTCTGGTCTTTGAACTGCGAGAAAATGATGTTTCAAGAGACAGCCAAGCATCACGAGCAGTAGTGCAATTAACAACTTCAGCCATGCATTCCTCAGTGAGAGAGGTATAAAGAAGGCTGTCTCGTAGGCAGGAGCAGGACATAATCAGAGGAATTGGATTTGTTATATTATATTTTTCAATATAAATTGATTTGGATATATAAAAGTTATATTATATAAAACATCATGGTATTTTTATTTTGGTTTTCAATCAAAATAAATATTTTACTTTCAACCCAAAACTTTTTCAAAGTCTCGACAATCATATATCAAACACTATTTTATTAGTAATTTCAACTCATATATATATATATACACACACACACACTATAACACAATGCAATAATTTAAGTACACAAATATCATAACAAATATTAAATAGAATGTGTATATATATATAGTTAGGGATGTATATATATATATATAGTTAGGGATGTAAATATTGTGAATATTATCGTGAATAAAATAATTAAGAGTTTTACACATTCTATTTAATATTTGTTATGATATCTGTGTACTTAAATTATTGCATTGTGTTATAGTGTGTGTGTGTGTATATATCATAATTTAATAAAAAAAATATAAATATTATTACAGATTTTTTAAAATAATTCATTACATGAGTTCAACTAGTTTTACTGATGTTTAATTTTTATATTTTGTTTACTTTAGTTTTGTTCAACAAAATTATACATAATGTATTATCAAAGAAAATCAAATGATCTATTCTAACCGGAAAGTTTTATGGTGCTTAGAAAGTAATTAATGATATCTTATTAGTTACTTATTGGGTTCACCTTAAAAAAATATATATAAAAAAAAAGTAAAACTCATAACTCATCAATAAATATAAAAATATATTCACCTGGAATTTATATTTCCTACTTCGTTTTTTCTCTTTAAAATGAGCTCAGTGAGTAACTAATATGATATCATTAGTTACTCTTTAAATACCATAAAATTCTTCGTTCTAACTAACTAATCAATATTTATTTTTTTATTTTTTCAAATCAATTTATTGTGTTTTTATGCATCTATTTCTAAAAATAATAAAATACATTTATATCCTATCACATGTCCTAGCTTGATTCCTAATGAAAAGTTTGTACCTTTAATTAATGTTTTGTTATTATATTGAAATAAAAAAAATAGAGACAATAGAAATAAAGAGAATACATTTTCTTAAATTTTATATTTTAAAAATATAAGAATTTATATCAAAATTGTTCAAAAGACAAATTTATTATATGTTTTTATTTTTTTTCTCTTCAACCAAATACATTTATATGTCTCATGTATTTTTTTTATCCTAAAACACTAATCAAACTTATATATGCATTTTATGTGCAAAAACTCCATACCTTGCATATGACACACATTTGCTTATGTTACATTAACAAAATATTAAATAGTTTATTTTTCAAATTAAAATACTAGGTTTTATTAATTATAAGTCCAACTTAAAACTAATTGTATACCCGCCTTGTTATTTGTAAAAATTTATTGAGGAGGGGAAATTATTGTTTTTTTATTTGTAAAGTAGTGTTTACTGAAACAAAAACATTTTTGTAATTTCATCCTTTAACATTAGATTTATTGAAAATTAAGTTTCATAATTTATTTTGGTTTATTTTCTATAGAGTTATTTTAGTCTCATGACACAAGTCCCGACTTTTATGGGTTAACCTGGTTGACTCAAGTTATTTTTTATCCTTTTCTATAATTGATTATTTTTCAATTTCATCATTTAATATTGAGCTGATTGAGAATTAAGTTTCATAGTTTATTTTGGTTTGTTTTTTATAAGATTATCCCAATCTTATGGACCGAGTTACAAGTTTAAAGGGTTAACTTGAGTTAACTCGAGATTTTTTCTTATTCTCTTTTTTAATTGATTGAGAATTAGGCTTCATAATTTTTTTTATTAGCAATTGGGCTTCATAATTTATTTTAATTTTATTTCTATTGGGTTACCTTGGTCTCATAATCCAGGTTTGGCAAGTTAACCGGGTTGAATCTGGTTTTTCTTTTCAATTTTATTCTTCAATATTAAGTTGATTGGGAATCAAGTTTTAAAATATTTTTTATTTGTTTGTTATTAAGTTATCACAGTCTCATTATCTGAGTTGTGAATTTTACATATTAAACTAGGTTGACCCGATTCGATCCAATATATTATTATTTTTATATTATTTAAAAAAATATTGTCTTGAATTTATTTTTTAGTCAAACTATGATTTTTTGAATTGTCCAGAGTGTCTTTGAACTTTCCAAGTTGATTGGGTTACATCAGGTTATTCTCTACACGATTAGATTTTTTTTCTTGAAAACACACGAGTAATACCTGAATATTTTTTTGAACGTTTAAAAAAAATAATCCAACAAGAAGCATATTTTAGGTAAATAATCTAATTGAATTACTAAATGATAAAATAAGTCATTACTATATAATAAATAAAATTAATTATTAATTTATTACTTGAAGGCATTTAAATTATTATATAAGCAAGCAATTTCAAACTACTAAATAAATTCACTTATTGTATTGTAAAATAATTATTTTGAATAATTAAGTACACATTCAATGATGAAATAAAACCCTTAAAAAAATCAATTGGAAAACTTCATGGCCAAATGCCAAAATAATAACTAGTGTTTTAAAAGCATAAAAAAAAACAATGACTAAACACTCTGAGTGTATTTTAAAAATTAAAAACAAATAATGATTCCAAACCATAGAAAGAAAACAGAAGAAAAATATCAATCGTTAATCCCCATAAATGCAAATGATAAAAGATAAAATCGGGAAAACAATTTAATGAATAAAAAAAGTAAAAAAAATACTAGCAAACTCGAGTGATGAAATTAAAAAAAAATCAAGATTATGAATTCAATGATGAAATAAAAAATTAATTAAAATTTGATAAAAGTGCCAAGAATAAAATTTAAAACCAAAATATTGAGGGCCAAAACCTAAAATACCATCAAATATTGAATTGAATGGCCAAATTAAAAATTCCTAATTCCACAAATTCATAAAATAATCCAAAAAAATAAAAATTAAATGAGTGAAGACCAAATTAAAAAAAAGAAAAAAAATCAAAATACACCATTTTAATGCTCAAAATGCTCAACCTAATGGGTTAACTCATGACCCAGGAGACACAGGGCTTAGGCCGGCATGGGTCTCAAAAGTAATTGGAATAAGGCACGAAAAACATTTAATGTTTATATTTAATTCAAAAGCAATAATCCCCGTAAAAAAAACTAAATTGAACAAGGCCTGAAAAAAAGCTCTAGGTGACTTGTGTTTTTTTCAAAACGAATGAAAAATCTCATAAGAATTGGAAAAAAAAATAAGAAAAAGTTCAGAGGATGAAACTGAAAAAATAAACAAAAAAAAAGAGAAAATCAAGTAAATATGGGTACTTCTAAGCCCAAATTAATCTTTTAAAGTCGTCAACGGTTAAGTTTCAAGCTTAGATTCAACTAACAATCTTTATATAAAACAAATTTAATATTGAAGGGTGAGATAAATTAATTTAATAAAAAAAAATTCTTGTTAAAAGAGTAAGATCTAATAAAGAGCACAAAAAAGCAAGGGTAATATTAAATTAATTTAATATTAAAAATAAAATAAATTAATTTAATCTAATTTAAAAAACTCATTTTAAAAGAGATAGATGTATCAAAAATTAAAAAAAAATCAACACAACCCGTGTTTTTACTAAAAAAATTCTTGGGCCATCCTATTATTACAAAAAAAAAAAAAACATGTGGTAAAGACAAAAACATCCTCTCTTGCCAAGCTTAGATTTTTTAAAGTTAAAGATTAGACATCATTTTACTGTAGAAAAAATACACAAAAATAAAAAAATAAAAAACAAAACCTCCATACAAGGCCTAATTTTTTTAGTTTTTAAAGATATTATCATCCTTTAACTATGTAAATAAAATTAAAAATATAAAAAAATTCTTGAACAAAAAATATATTTTTAAAACCTTTAAGGGTTATAAAATAATTTCAATATATATAAAAAATATAAATTTACTAAATTATCATGATCAATTAAAAAATGATATTTTAATCTTCTAGAAAAGACAATTATATTGCCGCAACCAAGACAATTATTTAGTGCATCGAAAGATAAAATAGTCAATGTATTACTTAAATTCATAGTGTTTCTCCTGACATGCCCAAAAATAAAAAACTATATTCTTTTAGTTTTTTTTAATTTAAATTGAGTTCTTTGATTAAACTTAATGAAAATTGATTTAGTCAATTAAATGGTTGGCTTTAATTTATCCTCTGCATTAATCATTTTAAAAAAATCCAGTTTCTCTTAAAAATATTAAATTAAAATTATTATAATTTTAAAAATATTTTAAAATAATATTATTTTAATTTACCTGCCCAATATGCGAGAAGGGGCTGTGATACACGCATGGTCTTATAACTATGTAATTCATATAATTTTAGCAAGAGCATACTGCTAACGTGGCGTGTAGTCATTGGCTATCCAACAAGAGTTGACGTGGCAACTGCCAAGCAAAACTATACATAGCGAGAAACACCTTCTTATCTCCCTCCCTCTCTCTTGGTGAATCAAAAATCGAAATAGAAAATAAAATAAAATAAAATAAAAATGCAGAGACACAAACTCACACTCTCTCTTCTAATTTTCTCTCTCCTCCCACTCTCTCTCCTCGCCCGCCAGTACTTTCTCATCCTCTCCCAAGAAGACCTCAAAGACATCCCTTCCTCCCCAACCACTACCTCCTCCGATGTGGACCCCAATGAATCTCCACCCGAGTGGGACGAGTTCGGCGACTCTGACTCCAAACCCGAACACGAACTCGACCCTGGCTCCTGGCGCCCGATCTTCGAACCCGACGCCACCACATCCTCCACCTCTGCATCGAAACTCGATCCGGAGATGGAGCAGTACTACTCCGCCGTGGAGAAGATGTTTTCGGCTGTGAGTGACAGTGAGGTTAGGATTGTGGAGGAAGCAGTGGCGGAAATTGAGGAATTGGCGACGGTGAAGGGGAATTCCCATGCCCAATCGGTTTTAGGGTTTTTGTATGGATTAGGGCAAATTAAAGAGAGGGATAAAGCTAAGGCTTTTTTGTATCATCACTTTGCAGCCGATGGAGGCAGTTTGCAGTCTAAATCAGCTCTTGCCTACACGTATTACCGGCAGCAGGTGAGCTAATTTAACTTGCTTGATTTGATAATGGATTATTTACTGTTTATTTGTTTTTTTTATAATGGTTTGTATTGTTGTTTGGTTTTCAGATGTATGAAAATGCGGTTAAATTATATGCGGAATTAGCAGAAGTAGCAGTAAATAGTTTTTTGATTTCGAAGGATTCCCCGGTGATTGAACCGGTTAGGATACATAATGGGGCCGAGGAGAATAAAGAGGCTTTGAGGAAATCACGAGGGGAGGATGACGATGTGTTCCAGATTTTGGAATATCAAGCTCAAAAGGGGAATGCGGGAGCAATGTTTAAAATTGGGTATTTTCACTACTTTGGATTGAGAGGATTGAGGCGTGATCATGCCAAAGCTTTGGCATGGTTTTCAAAGGCTGTAGAGAAAGGGGAACCCAGGTCAATGGAACTTCTTGGTGAAATATATGCCCGGGGAGCTGGAGTTGAGAGGAACTATACTAAAGCGCTTGAATGGCTTACACTTGCTGCAAAACAGCAGCTTTATTCGGCTTATAATGGCATGGGGTATTTGTATGTCAAGGGTTATGGAGTGCAAAAGAAGAACTACAGTAAAGTAAGTTAATTATGTTTCCCTTTTCATCATATTGCTGAATGTTGCTTTCTTTGTTAATATTTTGTGAATATAAGACTGGATTGCATGCTTGCCTGATTTGGTCTACTCGTGTCATGCATGGTTTCCTCTTTGATATGGCCATTCCCTTAGTCAATTGAATTTGGTTGATAGGCCAAGCTTGCAGTTTCGGATCCAGCTAATTAAGTTGCGAATTTATTCTTCCCCTCTTACATTGAAATTTTTTTATTTACATCCTCAATCTGTTTTATATAGCTTAGCTTGGATTACTTTGATATCTAAATAATTGTGTTAAGATTTAGTTGACTAGATATATTTTGGCACCAATTACATCAAGAATTTGTTGAGGTTAGGGGCCTGATATGGTTTTCTTTAGCTGTTTTATATTCATGCATGGGAGCTTTTGTACCTTAAGTGGCCATTTTCCCATGAAATGATTAAAGTCTTGACCTTGCAACCACAAGGGTGCAAGTTTGAGTTTTGAGAGGAGTCATTGTAAGAAAAAATGCTGAAGGGTCTGTCCCCAAATTCTCTTTTGGGGTGATGATTGAGTAGCCTCTGAACATTCTGTATCAATGCAGTGTATGTGTACTGTATGCTCATCTCAAATTGCTAATGTATCTTCTTTGTATTTGCCTGCATGTGGTAAATGTTCTTTTATTGGATAGTTTCAGAATATGCATCAAACCTATTCTTTTTTTCTTTTCTTTTTTGTTACAGGCAAAAGAATACTTTGAGAGGGCTGCTGACCATGAAGATGCTGGTGGGCACTATAACCTTGGAGTAATGCATCTTAAAGGGATTGGAGTAAAGAGAGATGTAAGGTTGGCATGCCAGTATTTTATAGTAGCTGCTAATGCAGGTCAACCAAAGGCATTTTACCAGCTGGCAAAGATGTTTCATATGGGGGTGGGGCTTAAAAAGAATCTTCCTATGGTAAATTCAATTTCTTTACCTTTCAATCTTCCTACCCAAGCTCCTTATTACAATGTGTATGAACTTTTTGTGTGCTTTCTCTTTTTCCTTTTGCCTCCATAACTCCATATCTTATTAATAAATTTTTTTGTTGGTGTCAGACTTCCACTGTCAATTAGTGAAGGATCAACCAGATTGCTTTAGTGTCTGTTCAGTTATTTTCTCACTGCTTTCTGAATCCTTCCTTGCTTCTGATGGACATTGTCTTTGTCGATAATTGCTAGGTTCCTTAAAGCACTTATATTAGGAAAATTTAGTGACATAATACCAAGTTCAAAACAATATCTCCATGCAAGCTATTGGGAGTCTAGTTGCTAATTTGTTAATAGGTCAGGTTATTGATCATATTC
Source organism: Populus simonii (assembly GCA_007827005.2). Taxonomy (NCBI): domain Eukaryota; kingdom Viridiplantae; phylum Streptophyta; class Magnoliopsida; order Malpighiales; family Salicaceae; genus Populus; species Populus simonii. Next base: position 11,135,820 of record CM017475.2, on the reverse strand, counting down.
CTTGCAGATCCCCCATAAATCTGTATTCGAGCCACATTCTGAAGACATTGAATACCTAATAAGTTCAATTGAAGTATATAATGTACATTGCCAAGGTAGTTTTTTTGGGACCTATGGGATCTAGTATTTTGGAGAACTGTCAAAAGTGGATGAGTTTGTTTTAAGCTTTAATCTCTAAATCATCTCACTTGTGTAACTTGGGAAGCTCCCCAATACAATTTGAACAGTAGGTTGTTGGTTTCTGTTCTTTTGAATTCAAGAGTGGATGAGTTTTTTTACGCTTTAATCTCTAAATCATCTCACTTGTGTAACTTGGGAAGCTCCCCAATACAATTTGAACAGTAGGTCGTTGGTTTCTGTTCATTGAATTCTTTTATGTTTCCCAGCTCCTTTTAATTTGAGGTCAATTTGCATGTTATCCCACCACCTTCCTACTGATGAAGTGAGATTGTGGGATCAGATATTTTTTTATCTTTGTGAAATGTATATATGCCTTTTGACCCTGCACTTCTATCTATTGGTGTATGTCTATTGGTGCATGTTGCAAACAGTTTTGAAATGTGCCAACCAACACTTGTATCCATTCATTTTACAAGAAAGTTTTACTTTTTTCCAGGCTACTGCATTATACAAACTAGTAGCAGAACGGGGCCCGTGGAACTCCTTGTCTAGATGGGCATTGGAGTCATACCTAAAAGGTGATGTGGGCAAAGCATTCCTGTTGTATTCAAGGATGGCTGAGCTGGGCTATGAAATTGCACAAAGTAATGCTGCATGGATTCTTGACAAATATGCAGAGGGTAGCATGTGTATGGGGGAATCTGGGTTTTGTACAGACTCGGAAAGACACCAGCGTGCCCATTTTTTGTGGTGGCAAGCTTCAGAACAGGGCAATGAACATGCTGCTTTGCTTATTGGCGATGCATATTACTATGGTAGGGTACGTGTCCTGTCTTTCACAATTTCAAAGTTTTTTGTTGCTTTTTTGGTTCATTTTCTGAATAGTTTTTTCATCCTAAAACTTTCCTAACTCTTTCCTCCTTTTCTTAGGGTACTGAGAGGGATTATGAACGAGCGGCAGAGGCTTACATGCATGCCAAATCGCAATCTAATGCGCAAGCTATGTTCAATCTTGGTTACATGCATGAACATGGTCAAGGACTTCCACTCGACCTTCATCTTGCTAAGCGTTACTATGACCAAGCTCTTGAGATCGATCCTGCAGCAAAGTTACCTGTCACACTAGCCCTCGCAAGCTTGTGGATAAGAAAGAACTATGCAGACAGTTTCATGGTCAGTTTATCTATCTGCTTTTCATGCTTGTCTTCTTTAAGCATAGAAGTGAAAATTAGATGATGGTGCAAATTAGACATCTGCTTCTATCAATTGATCAGAATTCCTATGTATACATGAGCTGGGCATGTTCCTCCACTATTGCCCTATTAAATGTTTCAGCCAGTGATTGTTTTGATGCTCTGAGTATTATAACCACTTGGAAAATCTAGCCTAACTTGCTAAAGCTTGTTGGGACATGCATCTTTCACAAAAGTTAAGAAATGAATAATGAGGACCTGATATGCATTTTTATTCAATCATTAAAATCATGTAGTTTACTGCTTGAAATAGCATGTTTTTGTTGCTGATCAGAAACTCCCCACCCCTTGGGTCTCTTGTGGTTTTCTGTGGCAGAAAAATAGAATGTTGATGCAAGAATCATATCATCACAAGGATGGATGTTCTTTTTTTTCTTCCTCTTAGTTTCTCAGATTCCTATGAAATTTGGTGAACTTTTGCCTATTTTTGGTGATCCTTCTTGCTAGAATCTGCCTTTATCTCATGTGAAGCTCACCCAACCAATGCAATCAGTTTGTTCTCTTCATATGTTTTGCTGAACAATTGAGGGAGAAAAGGGTTTTTCTTTTTGAAGAACAGAACAAATCTTTAGTATGCTACCCAAAAAAGAAGTACAATATGGAGAATATTGAAACTTGGTGGTGCAAGATTGTTCCTCTGTTTAATCACTATGAAAACATTTCATCCAATGAATATGAGGTTTGGACATAATGCTTTCTATTGGAGGGCATGGGCAGAAGATGATCCTTGTAGTCAATCATAATTAGTTTGGTTGTCAGGGTTGAGTTTTGGAATTTTGTTATAATACTTTGACTAACTGATCCAAGGATTCTTTGTCTCTATATTAGGTACATGTAATTGATTCATTGCCAGGAGTCTATCCAAAAATCAAAGCATGGGTGGAGAATATTATCCTGGAAGAAGGAAATGCAGCAATACTTACTCTTTTTGTCTGTCTGCTTACGGTTCTCTATTTTCGTGAACGGCAACGAAGGAATGCTGCTGTTGAGGTTGGCATACAAGACCAACATATCCATCATGCACCTGCTGCACTCAATTAGTCGGCAGCTCGCCATGATCTTCAGAAACGCAAGGTTTTGTTAGTGCTCATCTGTGGAAAGCTAAAGTTCATATTGCAGTTGTGTTGTCATCTGGGGAGAGGCCAAAATCCACATTGCAATGTTATGTACAGGGGTTTAGATCTCTATCAAAACAGATGCCTTGTTTCAGGCAAACATTGTACCATACAGAGATGGAAGAGGCAGAAATAAGACATGCTCTGTCTCGCATGTGGAAAGACATGCTTTGTTTCAGGCAACATTGTATTCAACACAGGATTATCTGACGCCATATTTAATAGGCAGACAGGCATGTTTGTTGTTCTACGTGCAACATTCGTTTACACAACAGATACATTGTTTCATACAAGAATTCTGCTTGTGATGAGCAAGGTTTTCGGGGTAATGTTGTGCAACGAATAGCCAAAACTGATCCTTTTTTCTCCTGGCTGCAAAATGAATATCAAGCTGACTAGTTTCCCCCTTTCTCTGGACAAGCTGTAGTCATTCTCTTTGTTATTTCACCAGCAAGCTTTCTCCACAGTGTGCGCATGATTTTCCTTTTATTGATTTTGATCCTCCCTTACAAAACTATGAATATAATAACACCACTCTACTACAAGGAAATTTTATATTATACATAAAACTTCACTGGCTCGGAGTAGCTCCACCCAACACTACAAGCCCTAAGCAGAGTATGTGATGATACAGCTACCAAACTATTTACAAATACAGATAGCTCAATACAGTGTTAAAATCCTAAGTACACATAAATAAAAAAATGCCTGCGTATCAACCTGTAGCTGACTCTCTGTTAAACTCCTTAATCCGCAAGCTTGGTACCGAAAATTCTATATTGCCTACTTCCCCAAATGTCATTTTTGTCTAGGTAATAGGATTTCAAGCAACACTGCACCCATGGTGGATTTCTGGACGCAGGATTGGTTCCCTTGCCATCATTATTTGCAGCCACTCCAAGCAATTTGTCTCGCTTCCTTGTCAACACATCAATCGACGGGTTACCATCAAAAAATTTCTCCTACCAAGGATGAAGATGGCAAAATATAAAGCTTGGTCACATGAGCAAAAACCACTGTAGATTATAGAACATTAAACCAGTTTTGACCAGCACATTAAAGAATTTTAAATCATTCATTAGAAAATAGTCATGTCTGCTCCGTGGGATGAAATGAGGAACAGATGATACAGGAGCATATATCGTTGAGGCTCTTGAAGGAATCTTCTTTTACCCATTTTTTAACAAACATATTACTTTCACATATTTCAATCAAGAAATATTTGCATTTAGCAATAAACTGTAGTTTCTACCAAAACAAATTAAGGTAAACCTATAGCCTTTACAAGGAAAGAAACTCAATTCTCGACTCCAGCTCAACTCAACTTGCCCACAATCACATGCAGAAAAAAAAACAAAAAAAAAAAAACTTCCTCATGGCCCATCCTAAACCAATTAGAGTCAGCTACATGGATCATTCCTCCAGTCTTGTTAGAAGCTAAACACTTTATAAGTTGTTATGACATTGAATCACTCTATCACTTCCACTCAGGTTTTTTCTATTTCAAGTCAGCTACTCCAATCTCATCTCCCTCGAAACTCCAGTCGGTCATTCTTGCAGTCTTCCTCCATGGTGCATCAAGGGACCAAAAATAAATGAGGCTGAAGGACTTACCTTAAAAAGATTCACCTCTAAGCCTTAAAAGAAACATGGGAATTTTGCATAACACTGTTCACAAAGAAATACCAACGTAATCAGGATCTAGATTCTGAAAGCATTTTTGTATACATCACAAAATGGCCTGAAAGTTAGTTTGCAGACCATTCTGAAATCAAAGCCTGCTGCTTGTGTTACAGTAGGTACCTTTGTTGGCAAAGAAATACCAACATGATCAGGACCTAGATTGTGAGAACATTTTTGCCTACATCACAAAATGGCCTGAAGATGACCTTGCAGGCCATTCTGAAATGGCCTGCTGCTTGTGTTACGGTAGAAGTTTAACTTAATCGAGACTGAGAAGACATGTAAAGCAAGAGAGAAACTGGAGAGAGAATACACAATAGTGGGACCAAAATGCATTAGTCCAAAAGTTACTAGTTGAAATGTACATATTCTTTCTACCCACAGATCTTATATATTAAAAAGGTAGTGAAAAAGGTGCTTTATCCTATCAAATAAAGGGGACTAACAAACATGTCCCCGGACAATCTGACCAGGTAATTTATCCTGATCAATGTGCACAAAAAGAAAAATTCACTACAATAGACCCAATCTCATACTTTTTGTCCATTATGCAAAACAACCAAAATTTTAATCTTTTTTTCTAAATTGCAAATAATTAAAAGTTTTACGTTAAAGTTTTAGATTATTTATTTTCAATGAGTGCTTAATTTTATATTCATTTAATTTAAAAGATAAATTAAAACTTGTATTGTTTAGATTAACAGACAACAAAAATGGGACATCATATATCAATTGAGAAATATAGATGATATATCAAGGTATTATACTCACATGCATGATTACATGAATAATATGCCAATATTGTCAAGATAATAGCAGGTTGAGTAGTAGTAAGAGAATGTCTGTACCCCATCTTCAGCATAGATGAAAGCATGAATTCTGGCAGTTGGATCCTCTATGGTTAGTCTAATTCTGTACGTCCCATGATGAGAGAAGTCCTCAGCACGCCATGGAAATGCAGCCACTACTCTAATTATGCACTTGAATCTAGCAGTTGCCTGCAAGGTTTAAAGTCAAGCAAGTGGTGTCAAGCTGTCTGTAGCCCACATATTCCCTTTTTTGTGTTCCCTATAAGCCAGCTTCTATTTTCCATCAAAATGGAATTTATCATTTACAGGAATGTATGGTTGGCTCACTGTCATCACGCAAAAGAACTATCTTGTGCTAGAAGTGTTTTATAATGTGTTGAGATGCCAGCCTAATGCTTGACCAAATTGCAACATCTGACAGCCTAAACATGAAAAATACAAACAGAGAACACTCTTGCCACTGCCTAAAACACCAAGAGCCAGGTGCATCTCCAAAAATTTCTAGAATCACCTACTTTGGTTTTTAGGATTAATATTTCAACACAGAAATCTGAAGTGCCAACTTTTGCAGGCTAATTTTAATTCTAGTAAATATTATCCTGAAAGGAAAAAAGAACAACAAAACAAAAAAAAAGGCCAGGGCAGCATAGTTCATGTAGTACAGACAAGACTTCAATTAAAACTCCCCAAAACATCCCGTTTTAAGCCAGAAGGATGGAGGGGGAGAACCTCGGTAACATACCTTCCTCTTTTTTTCACGTGAGACTATAAAGGCTGGAAGTTTTAACATTGCACTGGACCATGGCCATGGTCATGGTCCCTGCTATGAACAGTTTAAAAATGCAATTACTGTTGCTATTGGTGATTATTTTCTATTTTATTATGATACTAATTCTCTTACAGGAGAGTGACCACAAAACAATCCCCTGGCTGAGGATTAACAGTCCAACAAACAGTGGGGAGGGATACTATTGTTTGTGAAAGTTAACATTAATAGACATCATCTGAAAACATGAAAATGAACTGGTTAGCATACAGACAAATATCCTACCTCTGAATAAGTGAGAACATCCATTAACGTAACAAATGGCATGTGGTCATAGTCAACCTCTGAATAGGGGGGGAAGGACATGTGTGAATAAATCATCACCATCATAGAGCTTCTAAGCATAGAGAAAATGAGAAAATGAAGCAAACACGGGAATCATATAAGAAGTCAACAATGTCAAACCTGTAATTTGTGAACACCATGGAAAGCACCAATATGGGATGCGCCCTAATTTCAGCGACAAACGCTCATTGTATGACCTTACTTACATGGATACATAAAGAAGCAATATCAATTTTGAATTCTCCATTAAAAACATGCAATGTTCAATTGCACTTGTATTTGAAATATGTATTATATAAACAAACATATAAATACCTTTGGCACGCTAAGACGAAATGGTCCTCATTTGACAAATATCTAAGCTTTGTGAAAGGTGTCAACACACCACACCACAGTCCTGCATGCACTTCACAGAGTATGCTGATGAACTTTACCCATTCACCTGTATTGAGCAGGTGGAGAACATGCTTCTGATTGACTTTGTCGATGATTACCCGTAATATCGTTCCAACAGTAGGAAATGTACGTAATAAATCTCTAGACAAAGGAGGCGAGGGTTCCAACTGTAAAGGAAGTTGTTCATCCATTTTGTGCTCTGGACTGTGATTCAATTCAGAATAACTACATCAGCAATTCTTATAATGACTATCAGGGAATAATGACAAATACACAAAAAGAACATGAAAAAATAATCACATCTGGATAAGAACCATATCAGTATATTAAAATAACAGAACACAAACAGAAGCAAAAGTGAAAAATCAAAAAATCTCAAAGTCCAAAACCCAAACCAAATCCCGATGTCCAAAAACACCCAAAATCCAAAGTTCAGACTCAAAATCAAGCCCAAAATGATCAAGGGCATGAAAGAGAAAGAAAAAATGTAAATAGAGTTGGAGAACAAGCAGTGTACAAACCCATGTTTTTTTATTATAATCATAATTTAACAAAACCCAGATGGAATAAAGAATCCAATGGCAATAGCTGTGCTCTGAAATAACTAATCAATAAAGTAAATATCCACAGCTCTAACATGTTAGTTCATATCAACTCACTTTGTATTAATGCTGATTGGTGGAGAATCTGTTCCATCCCAAACAAGCACCATCCACTCATTCTTGGCAATCTCACAAACATGAAGTATCTTAACAAGTTGAGAACCATTTATCAGCAGTAGGAATAATGAAAAGGATTGCGGAGAAAAATTAAGGTCCACTCTGGTTACTCATACGTACTAAAAGGATACAAAAAATCCTAGGCTCACCTTGCAAACCAAATTAGCATGCTGTCCTTCCCTCATCTCTCTCAGGAAGGAGAAAGTATTTACTCCTATCAAAAACAAAACATTAAAAAAGCTTTTTACGATGATAACAGGCATGATTTGAAGCAAAGCATTCTGGCAGAAGGATGGATGGCTTCCATATGCATGAATACTCAACAAATTGAACACCCCCCCCCAACACACAATCACTAAATACATCGGTGCTTCCAACTCAAGCATCTCAGTTATGATTCCAATTAAAAAGATGCTGGGATATGTAGAAAAACAATGCTGAGATCAGAATGCAAATAAAACAGTGCCCAAGAGTTTGTCATATCGAATTAAGGTTAGACTCATGCCCAGTCCACTAAATTTTGGTGAATGCTTGTGACCTTATACATCACCTTAGTCACTGGAGTTAGACGGCTGACATGTACATGAACATCAACCCTCAATGATTTACCCCTTGATCTCATTTCTTTCATGAATCATAGAACATGCACTTCTTTACTTGTTTAGAAATCCTCAAAATCCAAAACCATATCTTTTCCAATAATCTCATGATTACAAACATTAATCTTAATGAGAATCAGCACACTTAATTTTGGTTCTCAACAAAACACAAGATACCAGTTAACTGCAATTTATTGATGCAAATATGGATATTCCAAAAATGATTTTTTTTTTCTCATCAGTAAAGTGTACTCTCGAGTGTACCTTCATCAACATGAAAGTCAACCAACCATTTTCTCATGCCTGCTATAAACTTCGAGTCATGGTCTCTTGGACGAAATAATGAACATTGATAAGGTAGGAAGTCTTCACCATTTTTTCCTTCATATAACGCAAAAGAAGAAAATTTTTTATTGAAAAGAGCATAGACACCATCGTTGTGAGTTTTCATCTGCCAAAAAAAAATGCCATATATTTCAGCATGCTAGAAGTTAAATACCATTAAGTTCATAAGAGGTCCTACAAGTATGAATAACACCACTTTTAACCTAAAAGACAACAAATATCTAGAAAAAGAGAAAAGGACAAGAATTTCATTTAAATTATCAGAAACCAAAGCCAAATGAGAGGCGTTCACCCTATTACAACATGGAGTATCTATCAAAAAATAAAACAAAAGCAGCTTCAATTCCCTCAAAACAAATTCAACTACATATTCTTCACCAAACCAAATCGATAATGTAACACTTCACATGAAATTCCATGCTAGATCTGCAGGTTCCTCTAAGCTTAGGGTGGGAAACGAGATGGTAAAAGTTTCAGTTTTTCCTCTAAGCTTTCCGTGGTCGTAGATCTGCTGCGGAAAGACTTAGGCATATCCGTAATCCTAATGCAAATAAAAAAAAAATAACATTGGAGTATTTTTATACTACATAAGATCATATATGTCTACCACGACACGAGAAAGTTGAATTATATCTCCAGGCGACCCAACACTAGGCAGATTTTCCATATGTGCCATGAAAAAGTTGACCGGAATTCCAGGCTTCGGGTATGATTCATCAACTATTTTCACTGAACAAAAATAATCTGCAAGCAGTAACCAATTTGTAAACATGTGTACTGGAAATAAAAAGTCCATAATATGAACAAGAATTTGTAAAAATTGAAAGAAAAAAAAAAGTGGCTCAGAACAGACACCTTAACTTGAGAGGTTCATCAATCTCCCGCCAACCATGAAAACAATAATTTTCTGGTAGCGGCCGTAAGTCCGGCCTTTATTATCATCATCGCCACTCAAAATCAGTTTTTTCTTTAATTAAATGAAGAAAAACTGAATTAGGAGATTTTGTAAAGAAAAAAAAGGTAGCCGTACCGGTTCCTCTGGTGGTTTTGGGGAAACCGAGCTCGATAACGACGCCGATTAGATTGACTTTCTGGTTGATTGCAGAAATGGCGTCTTTTATTTTCAGAAACTTGTAGTCGTCTCTCTCTCCCATTTCTTCCTCTCTCTCACACACTCCCTATCGTGCTTGTTATGTGCTCCCTCTATATTTTTAGGGTTTTTGTGGATGGAGGGAGACGCAATTTTCTTATGAGGATTCAATTTGAAGGATGTTTTACATTTTTATCCTCGCTACTAAGAGTCCGCTTGAAAAAAAGTGGAGATAGAGGAGGATACATGTCATTCGTTTGTTATAAAATGATAAAAATTGATTTTATAAATATTTTATAAAAATTATTTTTTCATTTTTTTTAAAATGATAAAAAATTATTTTATAAATAATTTATAAAATTATTTTATATTATTATTCTGACGAAGCGCCTTTTTTTTATCCTCCTATAACACTAACCAATCAACTTATATTCATTGTTCTGGCATTTTGGTTTAAGTTGTTTTTAAAATAAAAAATCATTAAAAATATTTAGAATTATTAAATTAATATTTTTTTAATTGCACTATAAAAAAACACTAGATAATAGAATTTCAATTGTTTTCGAATCAATTGTTCAATGTTAACATATCAATCTATTTATTTTCTATATTATTGTTATACATAAACTAAACAATTATGTTTTCGAGTACAAATGTAAATTTTTTCAATCTTTTTATTGCAAGTACACTGACAAAGCTATAATGTTTTGGGTTTTTTTTTTGGAAAAAAAATTATATAGATTTGTTTTATATATATATATATATATATATATATATATATATATATATATATATATATATACACACACTTTGTGTATTTATTACTTTATATTTTGCTTATTTAATTAACTAATATACTAAACCGTGTGAGGGATTTACTGTTCCCCCTACACTAAAATCACTGTGGATTACAATAGTAATCCACAGTGATTCTTCTCCCTTTTTTTTTGTTTTTTTTTTTAGCTTTAGCTTTTCCCTTTTTTTCTTTTTTTTTTCAACTTTCTGATTTTTTTTTTGTCATTTATTTTTTTAAAAAATTATTTTTATTGATTTTACCTTTTAAAATTTTTGCTTTGTAATTTTTTTCTTTAAAATACTATAGATTGCTATGATGTTTTTCCACTTAGTTTTTCTATTTTATTTCTTTATTTTTCAAAATTATATTTGTTGATTTTTTTTTTAATATTGAGCTGATTAAGAATTTAGCTTTATAATTTTTTTTTCTTTAAAGTACTGTGAATTGTTGCAGTGTTTTTCCATGTGATTTTTTATGATATTTTTCAAAATTATCTTTGTCAATTTTTTTAAAATATTGAGTTGGTTAAGAATTATAATTACAATAAAACTAAATCATATAAGGAAAGCGTTGTAGTTTTTCTCACAAAACACTGTGGATTGCTACAATATTTCTCTAAATGGTTTTTTATTTTATTTTATTTGGGAAAAGCGTTATAGTTTTCCTCACAAAACATTGTCAATTGCTGCAATGTTTTTTCTCATGAATTTTTTTCCTTCCAAAATTATCTTTGTTGGTTTTTTTTAATATTAAGTTGGTAGAGAATTTAGCTTTGTAATTTTTTTTTCTTTTTGTTAACTGAAAAGCTAAATTATGTGGCGAAAACACTGTATCTTTTCTCACAAAACATTGTAAATTACTACAAATCATTTTGTTCAGTCTCTAAGTTTTGGATCACCAACATAATTTTTTTTTCGTCATGAAATATTTACTCCATCATACCTTTAATTTCTATTACTTATCTAGCGCTGGTTCACAATTATAACACTATCAAATATATTTGTTTTATAAGCCCGCGGCAGCGCGCGGGCATGTCATCTCGTTTTTTATTATAACGGGTGCATCATCTTTTTTTTATCTTCATTTTTTTATATATAAAAAAAATTTTCTTTATAATTTTTTTGAAAAAAAATTATTATTTTTTATTATTTACACTTGAAATATTTATTACTTTACACTTTATTCTATTTATATCATTTTTTTATCTTTATCTTTATTATTTTGTATTTTTTTCTTTTTTTCTTACATTTGTATTTAAACAATTATTGTACAAAAACTAAAAAAAATAGTATTTCACTGAAACAATTGCAATATTATTTAATTTTTTTACTACGTTAAAAAATTAACTTAAGATATTACATATTTTTATTAGCATGTATTATCTTCACTTTATTTTGTTATATATAAAAATGTATGAAAAGGAAATAATTTATAAATAATTAATTTAAAAGATGAGATTTGACGATGAAATCTCTGTAATTGTGCAATAAGTGTGAAAGTGGTGATTATTAGTGGAGTAGAGTTGTAATATTTGAGAATTGTTGAAGTAGTTTATATTTGTAATTCTAATGAAAAAGTATGTTGCATTTTAATACGAGCTTGAGCATGATTGTTCACAAGACAACATAAAAACGTTAAATTGTATAATTTATTTCATTTAATATAACAAAACATGATTTTTCTTTTTAAAAAATAAAAATTTAAGAGCTATAAACATTATTAATTTAAAAAGTGTGGCTAAAAAAACACAATTTTTTTTACATATGCAATGAAGAATCACAGTCGTGACTATTAATGAGATCACTTCTATGTTTTTTTTTTGTGTTTTAAAAATATTTTTATAAAAATTTAAAATTTTTTTATTTTTTTTGCTTCAAATTAATATTTTTTGTTGTTTTCATATCATTTTAATGTGCTGATGTTAAAAATAATTTTTAAAAAATAAAAAATATTATTTTTATAAATTTTCAAGTTAAAAGTATTTTGAAAAACAACCGCAACCACATTTACAAATAGACTCATGCAATATTAACAATAATTGCAATAATATTTTAAATTCGCAACTCTCATTAAAAAAAAAAAAAAAAACCTCCACAGGTGTGAGTAGTTATTTTGTTATTATGCAAATATTGTATTACACCAAACAATTAATTTGAACAACAATCTCAAGTTAATATCCCATTTTAATTGCTTAGTTGTATGCAATATATATTTTTCATTGAATTAATATATTTGTCTTAACGTATTAAACTAAAAGTAATTAAAGTATTTTTTATTGTTATTAAAAAAATTAAGCCATGTATAAAAAGCATATCGATTTTAAGTACAAAATTGAAATATGTATAGTTTCATCCATAGTGCCTGGCTCGGCGGGTCGACCCGGGACCCGGTCGACCTAAAGCTGGAATTGGGCCGGGTTAAAAAAAACAAGGGAATGAAAAACTTGGCTTGATCTGATGGGTTGACGCAGTGACCCGGTTGACCCGGCAAAAAACACAGTTGCAACTTATTGATTTTTGTTTTTTTTCTTACTAAAACGACGTTGTTTTGATTTTTTTAAAAAAAAACTAACCCAGATAACCCGTTGACCTTGTCAAAATCTAAGACCTGAATTTTAAATTGGACCGGATCTAAAAACTATGGTTTCATCACTAACATAAAGGTATTATAAAAAACTTTGGATAGAAAATATAATGTCGAAGATGGTGGTATAAAAACAATTCCTCGTCTACAAAATTCTTAATTTCAAGATGATTGGATTTAAATATTGCATCAAGTTAAATTCAAGAATTTCAATTTATCCTATATAATATTAACGTCGAATAAATTGTTTTGAGTGAATCATATTATTATTGAGAAATTATCATTATAATTGAAAAATTATTTTAAATATAAGTAAAAAAGATATGAGTTAAATATCTCATTTCAAATTAAGGACAGAAGATAGAAGACAGAAGACGTACGTAAAACTATAAATTATTTGAGAGGAGAGAAAATTCTCCTTTAATATCCCCAAGAACAAAGGTGGCTGATGATTAAACAAACGGTGAAGTCACATGATGAAAAAATAAAATAAAATAAAATAAAAAGTATGCTGTGAAGGGTCAAGGCATTACTAAAGAAATTTTATAGAAAACTAAAGTACGGTAAAAAAAAAAAAAGATTTTTCTGTTTAAATGCAATATTTTTTCCATTTAGAAAATTTAAAACTAGTTTTTTATTTTTCAAATTGATACTAGTTTGGAAAACATATTTTAGAATTTCTTCACAAGTTTTATTTTACAGGTTTTTCAAATAAAAAAAATGAACAATACAGTTTTTTTCTTTTATATACTGGCACTTTTTAGCAATGTATAAGATTAAAATATTTTTTCTTTTATATTTTTATATCTAGTTAGTGTCATAAATTTATATTTTATTTTAAATCTAATATAAATATTTTTTGAGTTGATAATATAACTATTCCATGATAATTTTTAATTTGAATGAAATAAAATTATTATTCTACAATTAAATTATCATAAATATAAAATATTAAGTGATTTGTATAAATTATGGTTTTGATTTTTGTATGAAAATTAGTTGTAATCTTGATGTATTTCTTATTTTTGAAAATGAAAAATCTTTTCTTCATTTTGAAGAAATTAACATGTTTTTTTTTTAATTTTTCATTGGAAAAAAAAACTATAAAAAAGAAGAAAAATAGCTTTTTTTTTTTCTCTGTGAATAAACCCATATTTTCTTCACATTATTCTGAGCTTAACAGTAAAAATGAATGAAGGAAAAGAGTCCATGAAAAGCCAAGAGACCTTTCATTGCTGCAATATTCTCTTCCTCTTCTTCTCTCTTCTTCTTCACAGTACTACTACTACTTGCTACTACTACCACCACCAGCAGCTAATTACTGTATAAAGGCACCAATTAGTTTCACTAAAATAAAATAACTCAAAACTGCTACATTTCATTGTATGGATTTCAAGTTGCATTGTAAAGATTCTGAACTATTTTTAAAAAGAAATTAGGATTTAGATTTTGAGATAACAATGATAACATCTCACAATTTAGCAAATGATATTTATTCTCGAGTCAACTTGAACATCAATCGAGATTAAATTCCATTCCTAGATGATTTTAAGGGCGTTTTCTCTGCCTGAGTTGCAAGATGCCACGCTGCAGCCAATATACCCCATCCCACAGGACCGCCATGGTTAATCTGCTTTATCAGTTCCAAACAATCAGAATCAAACTCAACACCATGCCATCCTTTTTCCACCATCTCATTAAATTCCTTCCAAGTAAACTCCAACTTTGATACACTGAGCTCTACACTTGAAGATGATTCTCAAAAGGTGAAGTTATATCAGAATGTTCTATGAAGGGGAGAAAAAGAAAAAGGACCCACGGTACCAAAATGAAATGCATTAAATACGCTAACATGATAAAAACCTCCCAAGTTATACAATCTTAAGTAGCCGGCAACTGCCAAATCCTTCCTCTTGCTGCTGCTTCCTCTTCCAAAAGATATTGAATTTTGCAAACATGACACCCTGAATGTTAGGGATTGAGTAATTATTGTACCATGCAATGAATCTATCTACTAATAACTTAATAAGGGCTCTTCCAAATCTGTTCTTCATACTCGGTTATCGCTTCTCTGGGGCGCTTACAATCGCACTTTAGGCAGACTGCATTCCTACTGAAATTCATGAAGTCACACCTGCAGAAACAGAAAGCAAAATAGTTCAAAAGATCTTTTCCAAAAAGACACCCGATGATGAGAGCCGGGAAGACTCACGATGGGCAGTGCCACTCTCCACCCATTCTTTTGGGGCGGTCACAATTGCACTTTAGGCAGACTTTATTCTTAGTGAAATTTAAGAAGTCACACCTGCAGAAACAGAAACCAGAGAGTTAGATCTTATCCTGGAAAACAAACTCAATCATGAAAGAGCAAGACTCACGATGGGCAGTTCCACTCTCCAGTGTCTCTTTCAGGGCGTGGATCTAGACAACGCAAGCATGTCTTATTGCTAGCAAAATTCATGAACCCACACCTGCAAACAGAAACCAAGTGACATGAACAGAAGAATTTTCAGAAGTACAAACAATAAAATGGAAAAAAAAAAGTAACGAATTAAAATCCCAGGAAAAGTTGATAACTTTCAAGATTAGACAAACAAAGATGATATTAAAGCTGGAACGCATCTTTCAAAGGTTTTTCTTTTATTTTTCCATGCATTTTTTTTATTTACATAACACTTACTGTAGACAAGGGATTTAAATGGTAGTGGTTTGTAGGGAGAATATACCATTTATTAAATTGTTTTTAAATGTATTTGTGCATTCTTTCATAAGATAAATTTTCTTTAACCATCCACTCAAAAAAAAAATAAAAATAGTTAGCATTATTAATGACAAAACTATCTATGAAATTATGCTGGTATGTCATAAATCAAGAAGCTTCACAACAGGGAGACAAAAACGATTTCATTGGGGCAGTAATATGCTACCAATATAAAAGATAGACACATCTTGTGTTTAAGATAAAAGGTCGAAAGAACTACCCTGCCACAACATTCACAACCACCTCTTTAAAATTACCAGGCTTTCATGCTTTCAAAAGTATTAAAAAAATCTCATTAGGGTGAAGAACACAATAATTTCTCCTCGTATGCTAGAATCACAATGGCAATTGTATATATGTACATTGCACTTATCAGTAGGACAAAGAACGAGGCTAACTTACTTGGTACAATTCCAATCCCCCCTCTTCATTTCCACATTATCTACGGCGACCCTCTCTGGGCCATCTGCTTTGCACTTTAGGCATTTTATATTTCTAGAAAAATTCAAGAATTCACACCTGCACCAAAGTGGAACATACCAGTTAATGGATTGAATTAGACAAGGGATGTGATAAGAGACGCAATAGGTTTATGACACTGTAGAGAAGAGTATGTTAGACCATCATCTGTGACAATAGTAACATTGACTCCACTACATAAAATGGAGTTTATATATTATTATGCTACAATTCAAAATAAAAGCATCAATTGGAATTCCTTGGGGGATCAGATATAAACGGAGAGGGTATTCGCATAAATGCAGCCAACAGGTAAGAAATGCTAAACATGTAATAACTAGAGGGTTAACTTCATTGGCCTCCTAGCAATTTTTTTCCTTAAATTTGGTTTACCATTGACCTCCCTGCAGTGTAATATAATTACAAATACCTCCCTCTAGTTTCTATAACCTGACAAGTAGGTTTACAAATTTCTTCATTTGGTCCACACCATGCCTCTTCTTAGTCTTCCATCTTTACAACTCAAACATGGGATAGCCATTGAGATTGTTGAACTAAGAGGAGGCCCTTAGATCTCATGATACTGTGAGATTTACACTCATCCATATTGAACAACATTATAGGTTCCTGAATTAACAAATCGATTTTTTTACTCAAAATAATTAAAAAGAACAAAAAAGTCATAAAAAATCAAAAGATCATTAAAGTCGCATGAAGATTTATAAGAAAACCAAATGCCCCTTGAAATTCTTTAAACCGAAAATGGCTTTAATGGAGACAAAAATCGTACCAAAAAAACTTCTAGATGAATAAATGGGTTCCTAAATATGGTAAAGGAACTCCAAAGGCATAATGAAACTGGACCAACAAAGAACAACACAGATCATTTAATGGCTATGATAGTAAAATCAATCATGGTTCAGACATTTGTTCATTTCCTCTTATACTATCAAGAACGCAAAAAAAAAAAGAAAAAAAAAGAGAGATCTATCACAAGGTAAAGAAAATAAGATTAAAGGTAACTTACTCGGAGCATATCCAATCTCCTTTCTTAACTTCAATAGAGTCATCACCATCCTTCTTTGCACTTTGTTCACCACATTTTCGGCATCTTGTATTTTTAGCGAAGTTCATAAAGTTGCATCTGCAAAACATATCAAGGATGTCAATAAAAATATGCAATTTTTTTAAGTGGATTGTCACACCATGTCTGGTGTCTGTAGATGCATATAAACACTCAATTAAAAGCAAGAGAAAATGTGGCATTGATAAAGTGCAACAATCTATCACAAGGTAAAGAAACTAAGATTAAAGGTAGCTTACTCGGAGCATATCCAATCTCCTTTCTTAACTTCAATAGAGTCATCACCATCCTTCTTTGCACTTTGTTCACCACATTTTCGGCACCTTTTATTTTTAGCGAAGTTCATAAAGTTGCATCTGCAAAAACATATCAAGGATGTCAATAAAAATATGCAATTTTTTTAAGTGGATTGTCACACCATGTCTGGTGTCTGTAGATGCATATAAACACTCAATTAAAAGCAAG
The DNA here is from genome assembly GCA_007827005.2 of Populus simonii. NCBI lineage: Eukaryota > Viridiplantae > Streptophyta > Magnoliopsida > Malpighiales > Salicaceae > Populus > Populus simonii. Next base: position 11,118,432 of record CM017475.2, on the reverse strand, counting down.
AGAAAATGTGGCATTGATAAAGTGCAACAATCTATCACATGGTAAAGAAACTAAGATTAAAGGTAGCTTACTCGGAGCATATCCAATCTCCTTTCTTAACTTCAATAGAGTCATCACCATCCTTCTTTGCACTTTGTTCACCACATTTTCGGCATCTTTTATTTTTAGTGAAGTTCATAAAGTTGCATCTGCAAAAACATATCAAGGATGTCAATAAGAAAATGCATTTTTTTTAAGTGGATTATCACACCATGTCTGGTGTCTCTAGATGCATATAAACACTCAATTAAAAGCAAGAGAAAATGTGGCATTGATAAAGTGCAACATCTATTTTCCCAGCACCAATCACCTTACCAAGAAAAGAAAACACAGAATAGTTTGTCATAACTTCTGATTCATATTACTAATGTTTTGGTGATGTTCTTCGCATTTCAACACTTATATAATAAGTTCTGGCTTCAGAAACATATTGCCATCCACGTGCAAGTATTTCCTTGTGCAAATGGACAAAGCTCTAGCACACACACATTCGAGCACGAATGCACCACCCATATAACCTACATGTTTTAACTGCAGTGCTATCCAAAATGGACGCAACATGAGTATATCATCCAAAAACTGTTATAAACCAAACTAATTGGTCAAGGTTGGGGTTACAAAAAAGATCTGAGAACAAAGGAACCTTTACCTGAATTCCAAAACAGTCTCCATAATTCTTTGGTGGTATTAATGAAAAATCCCACGAAAATTAAAAAAGAAAAAGAAAAAGAAAAAGAAAAAGAAAAGATAATGGAATTCTAATGTGCACACCAAAAAAATTCAATTCCTAATGAGGTCATGCATCTACATCATAAGCTATTAAGGAGCATCAAGTTGGATTGGTCATCCGAACTTTGACCACTTTTGCATGAAGGAAAGATTCTCCTCTGATTACATTATTCAAGAATATGCAGAGTTATCAAGTTATATGGGAAAAAACTTGAAGAGCTAAATTTAATTATTTTCCTATTGTAACTTACTTGGTACATATCCAATCTCCTTTCTTCATTTCAACATTTTCACGCAGTATGCCACCCGTGAAATTCACAACTCGCTCCTTCTTATCGGGGGTTTTGGGAGTATGCTTTGGTAGTGCAGGATCATGGGGAGTCTCACTCAATTCAACCAACTCAGAAAGCAGCTTCCTTGCAGACGCTTCAATAAGCTCACTACCAGGAGATTTCTCTCCTTCTGAAATAACAAGGGGATCCAGTGCATGAAACATTAAGACCCGCACTATGTCTATGGTGCGACCCTCTGCTTCCTTACTCTTTAGTATCACATAAGCTCTATCACAACAATCCCGATGAATACAAGCACTACAAGCCTGCAAGCAAGCAAGAGTTTTTAACAGTATACAAAACACAGCCTTCTGACACTTGAAAATTTCAAAAGAACGCATTTTTTTCAATCACAAACAATTCGGGAACAAAGTATTAAAAAGACAAGCAAAAGAAACATACATCCCCTTCATCCTTTTGCACGTAAGCTCTCATTCTTTTAGCTGAATTTACAACTTTTCGAAGAATATTAGGACATCCACTCTCCACAACTGTTTGAATATCAGGTATAGACAATGATCTGCATAAGTAAAAAAAAATAAAATTCAAGACCCAATAAACATTTCTTGATTCTCAAATATCTGAGAACCTAGATTCTCAATCTTTTAATCTTCCCTTCATTTCATACCACTAATCAAATTTCAAATCCAACTAGAGAAAAAAGGTGGCTTACTTGAGAACATCATATCTATCACGAGCAAAGCTAAGACAACCATCCCTTAACTGATTCATGTCAGTGTAAGCAATAATATTTTCATCCTCTGAAGTTTCCATGAAGTAACCCCTGGTCTTCAATTTATCAACAAAAGTTACCCACTCAGGCCATGGATGTTGTTTTTGTTTATTTTCTTGTTGAAGGGAGTTCAAGGTTTCCATGATATCATCATCTGTGGTGGCTGTGGCTGTGGCTGTGGCTGCAGTGGAGGAAGAACAGTAGAGGTGGAATTGGAGGGAAGGGAGGGGTTTAAAGGAGATGGTTTTGTGGTGATGGCCATTATTAGTTGTACGAAGGAAGAGCGAAGTGCCAAAGTTTACGAATTTAGACGCTGATGACATTGGTGGAAGATAGAAAAAGGAGACTGGTGTTTCGCAGAGTTTTCGGATAGGCAAAATGGCAGCAAGCAAGCACTGAAGAATGAAGATGACCTGCGGTACACACGCGGCTGATACTTGTGTCATAGGGATAACCTACAAGCGTGTCTCTCTCTTTTGTGACTTTTTATTTTTATTTTTATTGTAGTATATTTCATTAATTATGAAATTTCTGAAAAAAATTAATTTTGTTTTAACTTTTTTATACCATTAACTCAAATTGAAGTTCAATTTTTTTTTTTATTTAAGAGTTAAATTGAAAGAAAAAAAAAAGGTGAAGAACACTGGTAATATGAGTAGCAACTCCGCAATTTATTTTACTGCAAAATACACTAAAACGACATTGTTTCACGTGGAAAAGGGAAGAACATGTTTTTGAATATTCAAAGCAAACATCGTCATTTTGCTCCTTAAATCTATAGATTTTCTAGACATTAAAACAAGAGCATAAACAGTTGACTCTCGTTTGATCTCCAAGCTTAATTTTCAATTCTAATTAATCCTATTGACGGCGTAAAAACACAAGAAACATGTGCTCCAACATGCTAATTGTAATTGTAATTATGATGTACATAATCACGATTTAAACCCTTGAATCCACTCTAGAACAGGGATAATAATGGTAGATACGGATTATATCTCTTGTTATCAATACTTTATTTATTATTTGTCGGTTAAAATTTTAAATATTTATAAATTATTTATAAAATTTTGGGTATCTAATATATATATATATATATGTGTGTGTGTGTGTGTGTGTGTGTGTGTGTGTGTGTGTGTTATATATGTCAATATTAATATGTGTATATATCATATTATATTAAAAAAAATTAAATATTCTAAAATATATTTATATAATATAAATATATATTTCAGGTTATGTCTAGACAGATTTTGGGTTGAATCAAACAATATTTATGTTATATCTATTATTCATTGAATTTAAAAATTATTCATTCATTATTAATAATAATATAGAAATTTTTTTTACATGTGTTAGCATCTAATAAAAAAAATCTTTATGTTAGTGTTTTTTTATTTTAAATAATAAATGTTGCATATTTAAACTTTATAATAAATTTATTAAACTCGAATAAAAAATATCTCAATAAACTTAAAACAACCAACCTTGTTTTGTTTTAAAAAAATTTTATTATTTACATTTGACGTTGAAGTAAATGAAACTTTAAAATAAAATTCAAGAACTGTTAGCTTAAAAATTAAAAATTAGAACTTTAATTTAATTTTTTTCAACAAGTCTCTTTATAGGGAACAAGTGTAATTCCAAATAAATGCAACTTTAAAGGATCCAATCAAAAGAAAGAGAAAATCAAGGGATCAAAATGGAGAAAAAAAAGAGAAAACACTATTTTATATATGTATATATTTTTTTTCTTTCATTTTTTGTATTTTTGGAGTCAAAACTTGAAAAGTAAAAAATGGAACAATTAAGAAGGTATGATGAGACAGCTGGGTCACCAGCCAGTAACGCCATCATCCCCACAAACGGGAAAACCCACATTTCTTAAAACAAAAATCCCAAAAAATAAAAAACCCCACATAAACCTCCTCTCTTCTTCACAGATCTCTGCTTTCTGTTCACGGTCATGAGAAAAGCGTCCACTCTCGCCTCTTCCGTCCTCTCTCGGACCCTCACCCCCACCCTCCACGAAGGCGGTGCCCTCTCCACCATCAACCACCGTTTCCTCCTTGTTGCACTCTACAGCACCACCAGCAATACCGGCAGTTCCCACAGTCGCCGGATCTTCAACCCATTCTCCTCGTCTCTCGGTGTCGCCGGGGCCTTAGTCTCCGCCGCTGCCGCTACATCTCTCTCTCAAGACGTCCTCGCCAAGGAGCCACCACGGGCCGAGCTCGTGCCTAAGGAAGTTGTTCTTTATCAGTACGAGGCCTGTCCTTTTTGCAATAAAGTTAAAGGTCTCGTATTTGTATGCAATTATGAAATAATTTTATGAATTTAGAGCTTTTTTAGTGTTATATTAAAATTTGTTGATTTTTTTGGGGTAAATTTTCAGCTTATTTGGATTACTATGATATACCATACAAAGTAGTGGAAGTGAATCCAATTAGTAAGAAAGAGATCAAATGGTCTGATTATAAGAAGGTTCCTATATTGACGGTGGATGGAGAACAGCTTGTCGACTCTTCAGGTTTCTTTTTTATTGTGATTTTATTTTAAAAGGGTTTTTGTTAGTTATATTGTTTGGGTTTTGAATTGTGTTGACAGATTCTATTTTGGTGGTGTAAATGTTAATTATTGATTTTTTTGAATTGAATGTGAGCAGCCATCATTGATAAGTTGAGAAACAAGATACATGGTAAGGAAATGGTAGAATCTGCTTCTGATAAGGATGGTGATGAAGAGATAAAGTGGCGGAGGTATGGCCGCTCTTTTGCTCTGTGGCTTAGTTTTCTTTTTCGCTCATTTTGGTTTCTGGGGTTTCAATGGAGACAGTTGCATTAGTGGTGTCATAAATAGGGAATATTATTTTTATTTATTATTATCATATAAAATGGGAATGTTTAAATTGAGTGCAAATTAATTTTCCTGACAATGTCTTAACCTCGGTAAGCCTTTTCTTTTCTTTTGGTGAAAAAAAATAAAAATTCTTTATGTTTTGTATTGATGTTCTTGGAATAGCACGTAAAAAGTAGTTTTGAACCTTAGCTTTTAAGGAGCTCAATGTGCTCAGATGGATATTCTTAAGAGTTTGAATGAATTGGTAATGCTTGGACTTAGGCTCTTGTCACATGGGAAGAAATGGATTGCTAATATGAGTTTTGGTTGGCTTTGTACTTAATTAGGCTACCTATCTACCATGGGAAAGTTAATAATCTAAGTGTCTAGTAATACTAAAGTGTCAAAAAAAGTTTCTTATTCTTGTCATCATCCATGGAATTTAACTGTACATGTAGCTACATGAGCGATAACCTACTTATCCATGGATGTGAAAAATAAGAAACTGTATGCTGTATAAAATAAACAAAAAAAGGATATATGTGCAGGGAGTAGTGCCTTAACTCTTAAAATTCCCTTGGAATCCTATTTCTTTTGTTTTTTTTTTCAATCAACTATCTGAACAATTGAAAACTTTAACATTAAATGTATTTGTTAGGGGAATGATATTGTGGTCATTTCATGGCAGCCAATTTGTAAATGCGTACATGGTCGAAAGAAAAGATCTATATGTGTATGGTTTTCTGACCAATTAGTAATGAAGATTAGTTTTCCATGATTTTCATGAACCCAGCTTAGGAAATCTTCTCTTTTTCAATGTGAGTCTATATATCTTTCTCAAATTTCTTTTTTAATCCAATTTATCTCTTAGATTTATATGGGTGCCCTGTATCAGTTCCTCTGTCCTTGAGTCGAAACCTAAACATTTACATTTCAGCCTTGGATCTCCCTTTCAAAGTTTCATAATCGGTAATCTATCAGTTTTCCAATGGTTCTTCATTATTGTATCTTATTGTGAAATCTAATCATGCAGAAGATATGGAGTGAGAACTTGCTCAATCTTGATGATTTAGTTATGTCTGCCTTGTTGGATGAAAACTTAGCCATGTGTTAAATTGATTGCAGTTGGGTAGGTTGTTCACTGAATTCTCTGTGTTTGGTTTGAACCACCAACACTCTCTCACTTAACCATGAGTTCATTAATCTCTCTTGAGTCAGTGACATCTTAAAATAGGTGTTAGAAAATTGTGTAGCTCAAACATTCTCATCCCATATGCAGACCATAAGCCAATTGCAAGCATTGAATTCCTAAGACTAGGGAGAGACTCTCTCACTGATTATGGCATCAATTCATTGGGTCAAAGGTCCGCATTGTTTCTTTCTTTTTGTTCCTTTTCCTTTCAAAATCTTTCAGTCATTTTATGTGTTTTTAAATTCAAATAGAAAAGCAATATTTTTCTTATTCTCCCTAATTCATGGTTGTCCTACTTAACTGGTGCATCTCACCTACTGTAACTCTGTACACCTTGACATCCATGCCACCGTTTACTAGCTAAATCAGGTTTTTTTCCTAACAAACTTCTCATTCTGGACTTAAATCGAAGATTTTAAATGTGCAAAAAAACTTGCTGGATTGACAAAAAAAAAAAAGAGCTCTGAAAAATTTTAAAAAAGCTGCCTAACTATTTCAGTTATTTCCTTTAATTTTGCTTATGCATATAGATGAAGTTATGTATCATTTGTAGAATTGTGTTTGGCGACATGCATCTTTGTGATCTGATGCATGCATAATTGCCTATGTCTGAAAATCAACACTCTCATACCCTTGCACTTGCAATGCTTAGATAATTTGGTCTGACATTTTTATGCCATTTTTTTGTTGATGCTCATAAAACAGCTATCAACTTGTCATGTTTTTGTTTCTTTTCTTTCTTTTTAAGCACAATACTAATTAACTTCTAGTTGATTCTGGCATGCCAATGCTCAAATTTAACATACTATTTTTTGCTTATTTAGGTGGGTTGACAATCACTTGGTACATGTCTTGTCTCCAAACATTTATCGCAATACTTCTGAGGCTCTTGAATCCTTCGACTATATCACAAGCAATGGTAAGATGATCCATGGATAAAAGAATACCTGAATGAAACTGTAGTTTTCCTATGGCTAACTCTTATTGGAACAATCTCTTTGGTTCACTTTCTGCTTTTTTCCATTTATGACTCTGTGCCATGATTAATATGTACCTCTTAGTATATGATTCTGTTTTTTCTCAATCATTAAACTAGGAAAGTCTGGCATGTTTCTTCTTATAGCATTCTCTTCATATACTTGTGATGCCTTGGAAAAATATTTGACAATTTTTGGGAAACATAGTACTTAACTACATACCTAGTCCCTATTCTTGTGCATATTTATATTCATGTGGATTTGCAAAACTATTGTTTGTAGATTACTCTAACGTTGTTGCGTTGATGAATATGGTGAAAAACATGATATGCTTGAGAATATGATACTATGTAAATTGATGGACAAGATAACTCATCATTTTCCATAAAACATTGCAAAGCAATGATCATATAAGTTATTTGATCTACAAAAAGACTGACGTGCAAAGTTTGACAGTTAAGAGTTACAGCCTGTCACCTGCATGTACTAAATGCACCGTATTTCATAGGAAGTGTATAATTTAAGGTTTTTGGTTAGGTTAATAGTGACCAAATTTTTCTGAGTTGACATTCATCATGTTAATGATAAGGTGACCAAGCTCTGGGGCAGTTTCACCTCATTTTCTATTCCTTACGATGTTAGAGTTGGCCTTCATTTGTGTCCTAGAACAATTGATAATGACAAACTTGTTTCTCGGGACATTTTCCCAGTAAGAGCAAAGTGAGAGAACTTTTTTTGTTCTTGAGAGCAATCTTATTTTGAGGGAAACATTGATGTTGCTGGTATAGAATATTGTGTCAGGATATTAGAAACAAAATGAGACCCCTGTTTCATTGGGAATTTCTACATTGTTATGCTTCTGGTCATCAGATAATTGATCCCATTGGCCTGTCTGTAATGTTCTAGGAATGGTCTATGATTCCATCAAGCTTTAATTGTGCTATTCTGGTTTCACTCTCTGCATACCATCTCTCTTCTCATGTAATAGTGTGAGTATGCTGTTTCAAGGAACCTTTTAAGATGAGGAAATTCATAATTGTATATAATTGTTTCATCCCGGGATCACATTTACACAATAACTTCTTATAGCCATCCCTTTCATTTGTTTGCAAGTCACAGCTATTGTTTCTTTCATGATTACTTCATCCTGAACTCATCTCATATAGGTTCTAGGTTTACTTATTCCAAGTTGCTAATGTTCATAGAATAATGCTTTTAAGGACCACACTGTTATAATTATTTTGTCCAAATTCTGTGAGATGGCATATATTTTATCCAATTATCTTGATTTCCATGTAAACTTCTCCTGTAAATGCAGGTAATTTTAGCTTTACAGAGAAAATCACCGTCAAGTATGCTGGAGCTGCTGCAATGTATTTTGTGTCAAAGAAATTGAAGAAGAAATATAACATTACTGATGAACGTGCTGCCCTGTATGAAGCTGCGGAAACATGGGTGGATGCTCTGAATGGCCGAGAGTTTCTTGGTATGCATCTCTCTTTATATACTTTACGTTTTTTATATATATATATATGATTGTTCGTATATATGACCCATGCGTAAACCCATTTTAAGCAGAAAATTTTATTACATGGTTGTGACAAATGACTCAGCTTGAGATTCTGATTTTAGCCTTGCACAACCTTTCAAAGTTGCCATGTGACAGATATTTATGGGATGTTCTTTTATGCCACAGGGGGGTCAAAGCCTAATTTAGCTGACCTTGCTGTTTTTGGGGTGTTGAGACCCATCCGCTATCTGAGGTCTGGTAGAGATATGGTGGAGCAAACTCGAATAGGAGATTGGTATACAAGAATGGAGAACGCTGTGGGGGAATCCGCAAGGATAAAGGCTTAGAGTGGATTTATTATGCGCTACTCGTTTAGCTTCCAGCTTCTACAACCACTGTATTGTGAAATACAGGAACCAAAATATTTTACAACGATTTGATCATATGAACAATTTTGTGCTTTAAGAATTCAAAATTGAAGCTCATTTTTAGGAGGTAAAATAATGATTATTATACGTATAAATGGTGAAAAAATAAAGAAAATTTACGTGTGGATTGTCAAACCACCCATGGATAGTGATATTTGTTGCACTGGTACATTACATAGCTACCATTATTTCAATTTGACTATTGGTCGACAAAAACTTCTCTCGATTGTAATTCCCGTGTGAGGATGGGATGTTATTGGAACTGGCCATTTTTTCTTGCCTGGTGAAAATGGTATTATGATTCCTCCGTTTGTTATGCAAGTTAATATTTTAGCCTCGATTATTGAGTGTACAATCTGCTAAATTCAGTTGCTGCTGGAGCTTGTCCCTGATAAAGGTTAATCTGTTATCTGTTCAGCACTGGGAAAAAGAAAGAAGAAGACTGAATAGCAAATTGAAGCTCAATTCCATTGCCCGTGTTTGGGAGATGCTTAATTACGGCAGTATAATCTGCATCGGATACCTTGTACTGATTTGTCCCTTTTGATTGCCTTTACATGCATAATTCCCTATGCATCTATGATAAGAACATAATTTTTGGAAAGGAATCAGAAGAAGAACAGAGGTTTGGAAGATTGTGTTTCTATTGTTCTGCAATGCCTAATTCAATAGAATAAATGCCTCATTCAATAGAATAAATGAGCCTAAATAAGCTACAATGTTACAATCTCTCTCATGATAATAGGAACTAGTGAAACAATAGAAACTCAACTAATGAAACTGAATGCTTTCTGATTATTTCAATTGCAATTAAATAAAACAAAAGGGAAATATCTAAGCTATACTCTCCATCTTTGCTCTTTAATGTGTGTAACTTCCAATCATGACATGCCATTGAAGAATCATATCAATTCATCCCTTTAAGAGGGCCTTGTCCTCAAGGTTGAACTTTGAATAAGTTTTTCCATGTAATATCTTCTGGGAAAGCTTCTTTTCATTGAAACAAAATTTTCATTTTCAAACGGTATTTTTTCTTCTAAATAACACAATAGTCCAAAATGAACTCAAGTTCTGGTAGCAAGGATGCATTTGTTGAGACACGAGGAAGGGTAACTGTAGTGGTATTGGAGATTAGTCCCTCTTTTTTCTTGAGCAAACTAACGTGAAAAACATCATGTATTTGTGCCTCTGTTGGAAGGGCTAGTTTGTACGCCACCATTCCTATTTAGGCAAGAAATTTGAAAGGTCTAAAAAATCTAGGTGACAATTTCAACGATCTTCAGAAAGCCACTGATTTTTGGCGGTAAGGTTGCAGCCGTAAGAATACGTAGTCGCCTATCTCAAAAGTGACCTCGCAGCGATGCAAGTATGCATGTGCCTTTATGCGAACTTGTGCTTCTAACAAATTATGTCGTAGTTCATAAAGACTGACCTTCCTTGTGGGCAACAAGCTGTCCAATGCTTGGACTTTTGTTGTTCCTGGAATGTAAGATATCAGAGAGGGAGGAGGAACACCGTAAACAGCTTCCAAAGGAGACAATTTAGTGGATGAATGGATGGCAGTATTGTATCCATATTCCACCCACAAGAGCCATTCCATCCATCTTTTGGGTTGGTCAAAAGTGAAGCAACATAAATATTGCTCAAGGGTGCAATTCACCACCTCAGTTTGGCCTTCGGATTGTGGGTGATAATTGGAACTGAAACTGAAACACAATGATGTCCACGACAGTTTGAACAAAGATTTCCATAAAGTACTAAGAAATATTCTATCATGATCGTTGATAATGGAAAGAGGCACACCATTCAAACACACAACATTATTGACAAAACTGTTAGCTACTGATGTTGTTGTGCAAGGGTGCTTTAATGGCATAAAATATGTATACTTTGAAAGGCGATCAACAACAACCACGATCACATTGTGGCCTTGTGACGTTGGCAATCCTTCAATAAACAGTTTAAAAGAGGAGTCTCATTCTTACAACGTTGACACACATCATAATTCTGAATGAATTGCTTAACAGAGGTATGGATGCCAGGCTAAACAAAGCTAACAGAAATTTGGCTAAGTGTCTTTAAGTAACTGAAATGTCCACCCTTTGAAAAAGAATGGGTATCGACCATAACAGCTAGTAGCATCGATGAAGTGGGGCTCAAGTGGTTTTTTCATTTTGCATCCACACACCATCTCTTTGAACACAATTTAAAGAATGATTATTACACAAAGAAGCATATTAAGGATGGTGTAGTACCTCTTGTTGAAGGGTTGACCACCAGTCGACAACTAGAATTGACAAGGCCTGAAATTGGAAAACGACAATGTGAGAGAGAGCGTTCACGCCTTGATTTTCTTTGCCTTTCTTGTATTGAATAGAGTAATCGAATCCATAATTTTTTATAGCCATCTTGCTTGTGAAGATGTAGTAATTCTTTACTCCATGAGATATTTTAGACTTCGATGGTCTGTTTTGATGACAAACGGCTTCCCCAAGAGATATGGTCTGTTTTTAAACAACCTTCACCACAACTAGCATTTCTTTGTCATAAGTTGACAGTAATGTGGCCTTCCCTTTTAAGGCTTCACTAAAATAAGCTATTGGTTGGTTCTGTTTAGACAATATAACACCTAAACCATCTTCACACGTATCATATTCCATTATAAACTGCTATGTAAAGTTTGGTAGCCGCAATACCGGAGGTGATGTAAAAGCGTACTTCAATTGATTAATGGCAAAGAGAGATTCTTCGGTCCAGTGAAATCATTCTTTGGTTAGAAGCCTTATTAAGGAAACAACAATCACACCAAGCCCCCTAATAAATTTGCGTTAACAACCAACCAACCCAAGGAAACCATGAACCCTATTAGGTGAGGTCGAAACAGACCAAGTCAGGACTGATTGTATTTTAGTTTGATCTATTACCACGTCGTCGAAAGAAATTAGGTGACCCAAATACCTTACTGCCATCACTCCAAACTAACACTTGGAGGACTTGAGATACAGCTGTGCTCATAAAGAATTTAAAGCACTTGTTTTAGGTGCTGCAGATGATCCGCCCAAAACCTGTTATACATCAAAATATCATAAAAAGAAACAAGAATAAACCTTCATAAATGTGGTAAAAAATGTTGTTCATGAGACTCTACAAGGAGGCTGGGGCGTTTATCAAACCGAAGGGCATCATTAGAAATTCATAGTGCCCATCATGAGTTTAAAAGGTGGTTTTGTGAATGTCTTCTTGCTAGACGCGGATTTGGTGGTACCTAAAATGCAAGTCTAGCTTTGAAAAACATTTTGTGCCATGTAACTCATCAAACAACTTGTTAATGACCAGTATTAGAAATTTATCCTTTACCGTGATCTTATTGAGTGCCTTGTAATCTACACAAAAACGGCAACACCCATCTGACTTTTTGATTAGCAAAATTGGTGACAGAAATGGGCTCCGACTAGGCCGAATGATTCTAGTTTTGAAGAATTCTTTGACCAGATTTTTTATCTTAGTTTTCTAGTAGTGAGGATACCTGTAAGGTCTTGCATTAACTGGTGGCTGGTTCGGTAGCAACAAAATTCAATGGTCATGGCTGTGTGTAGGCAACAACCCGACGGGTTCCTCAAACACATGTGAAAATTCTGATAGTATTTTATTAAGATCCGGTGGCATTTTGGTCTCTTGAATTGGTGTTTCATCTATAATATCATAAACAAAAAACCTCATACCTGATAAATGTAACAATTCTTTTTCACTCATAGAAGCGAGCTTAAAACTTCTCATCCCTTGTAATACATGAGTCCGACCAGATTATGTAAAGGTCATACTGAGTTCCTTGTAATCCGTTTGAATTGGCCTCAGTATCTCTAACCATTGCACTCTCAGAACGGTTTGACAGACAACTATAAGAAGTACGTAGAAATCAGCTCATACTATGAATCCTTGAATTGAGAGGGAGAGTCCCATACAACATCCAGTGCACTTAATAATTGCTTTGTTTCCAACTGTTACCTGAATTGTTTTGCCACAAGCCACTTGTAATCCAAACTTGGTAACTACATATTGTTTGATGAAATTATAGGTGCTGCCCCCATCAATGAGCACTATCAATTCTCTGTTTCTGACCTTCCCAATAACCTGAAAGGTTATGGATATGCAGTTCCAACCAAGGCATGAAATGATATTTCAGGAATGGCTTCTTCTGATGGCTCTATCTCCATATCCTTATCAACTATCTCCTCTTCCGTCTACCCATCAACCATCATAAACATTTGTGGACATGTACTTATCATCATAATAGAAACATAATCCCTTTTCATGTCTCTCCCTAGCTTTGTGTCCTGTAAGTCGCTGAACATGTCTATTGAGATTTCCAGACGCTTAAGGTGGTCATCGAGAGGGGGAAGGTCCAAGTAGTCCCACTGTGGTACTTTGCTGAGGTCAGGGTTAGTAGGAGGGAATTACTGGTCGAATTTGGTTACCAGGTTTTCGCTGAAATTGGTTTAATTCTTCAATGAGGTAAGCTACATTAGTTGTTTCAGATAGCATTTTTGGTTGCTTAACACGTACATCCAATGAATGTCATCTTTTAATCTTGTAATAAAACAACCAATCAAAATTTTTTCTAGAATATCATCTACCTTGTGGGATAATTTTTTGAATGCCTCTTGGTAAGCATTAATTATTGTCATTTGTCTAAGATAAGACAATGCTTCTAATGGATCATCATAATTCGTTGGTCTAAAATGGTGGAGGAGGGATTTGATGAACTCCTCCCAATGCAATTGACCTTTATTTTTTGTATACCAACGATACCATTGAAGCGCGACGTTTCCCAGATGAAATGATGCCAATTGTACCGTTGTGAAGAGTCAATATTCTTAAATTCAAAATCCAACCTGTGTAATCCTCATCTTCGCCTGTAAATGTTGGAAAGTTCAACTTGAGGTGAGTGTGATTCCAGTCTGGAATGGAGGTTGTTGATGCAGAAGGTTTGTGGTGGGAAGTCTCTCCTGCTGCGAATGGATTAACTTCTTTGTTAGATGTGTGATTAGATTGGGCAATTCGCATTGCCTGCAACTCAGCCATGACTCTTTGTAGGGTAGTACTAACTCGACCAAAATTGTGGTTTAATTCCTCGAAGTTGGTATCATGACGGGCAAGGGCTTCATTGACCTCGTTACGAAACTCCACGTTGGTTTTACTATGTGTATCCATGAATCGAACCAGCTTTAATACCACTGATAAAAACATAATTTGGGAAAGGAATCAGAAGAAGAAGAAAAAGAACAAAGGCTTGGAAGAGTGTGTTTGTATTATTCTGTAATGCCTCATTCAATAGAATAAGTGAGCCTAAATAGGCCACAACGTTACAATATCTCTCATAATAATACGAACTCAACTAGTGGAATTAAATATACTAGGAAAGCTTTCAACAACTCCTCTGAGTACAACTAATTATTCATTGACTATTTCAATTACAATTAAATAAAACAAAAAGGAAATATCAAAGCTTTGCTCTATATCTTTGCTCTTCAACGTGTGCAATTTCCAATCATGATAGGCCATTAAAGAATCACATCAATCTCCTCCCATTTGGAAGTTATGTTAGAGTCCCTCTTTTTTTTTCATGCGAAATAGGACTTTAAATGGGTTCAAGTTTGGTTATTTTGATGAAGATCACTTGAAAATAATTATTTAAAGTTGGTATTTTATGAAAAATATGTTAGAAAGTAAATTGTCATTGATAGTTGAGTTCATGATTTTTTTTAATAAAGTTAATCCTGTAAAACATTTCCATTTCCATTTTTATTTTCTATTATTTCATTTTTCATTTCATTTTATTTTATTATAAAAATTTTGCACATTAAACAATTCCTCATGTAATTGATCTAAATTAAACTATTATTATGCACTCTTCATAACCCAACATCAATAATAATCAACCTAATTAATATTTCAATACAAAAATTAGGGGTGATCATTTTCGGTTTGGTTCGGTTTTTATAAAAAAAAAGCAACCAAACCGAAATTTTTAAAACAAAAAAAACAATCAAAACCGGTTCAAACCAACCAGTTTCGGTTCGGTTTTTAGAAAAAAACCGGTTCAAACCAGTTTGGCTCGGTTTTTTTGTTTGGCTCGGTTTTTTCCGGTTTGGGCTCGGTTCGGTTTTAGGCTTATAAAACCGAAACCAAACCGAATCGGTCGGTTTTTTCAAAATTCTAATATGTTTTTTTTGGTAGTTTGGTTTTTTCGGTTATTTTTTTTTTGTTTTCTCGGTTTAATAGGTTTTTTGATTTTTTTGCTCACCCCTAACAAAAATATCATAAACCCTAACCTTTTCATTTCAATCCCCTAGGCAAAAACAAGAGCAAAAGTGAAATTACTAGTAAAAGAACATCTTACCCTTACTAATTAACCCAAAATTAATGAGTCTTTGCAACCAATTCCAAGCAATCCTCTTCTTCACTTCAAATTTAACATTTTCTCCCTTTAGACAACAAACTTACAACCCCTCTTTCTCTCCAATTTCCTCTAATTTGGTTTGTTATACTCGATAACAAACACTTAATCATATTCCATGTCCAATAATCTAAGGAGACTAAGAGAAAAAAAAGAAGAGAAAAGGCAAAATTTCACAAACTTCTCTCTAAACTTATAGGTGACGACTTTTTATGAAAAATAATAAGGATTTTTCTCCGTTATTATGATAGTGCCACTGATTTTAAATCTTGCATGGTATTTCTTTCCAATCTTTGATTGCCATCACTTTTCACATACCGCTTTAAATTTTTATTTCATTCAAGTTTTTATATTAATCAACTAGGAATTTCACTCACAATTATAAAGATTTTTCTTTTAATTTATAATTTTTTTTGTTGGTAAATTAAGCTACTTTACACGAAGTTTACAAATCCCTACATTTTCAATACTTTTCAATTAATAAATTCAATTTTTGTTTTTGCAAAATTAAACTTTAACTAAATGTTGATATCTCGAGAAACTTATGATAAATTAATCAAAATAAATTATTAGGTCAAAAACTAAAATAAAGATGTGTAAGAATAAAATTTTAAAAAAATTTGGTGATTAAATTAAAAATTTCAAGGAATAAAAAAAATGCAAAACAATATTACGTAAGAGGATTCAATAAGCAAATCTTTTAGTTTCTTTTAATTTAGGAAGTGTTTGGTGATGCGGTTGAGTAATAATTTTTAAATTTTTGATTTTTTTTGTTTAAATTATTTTTTGATTTTTAAATTATTTTAATATACTAATTTTTAAAATAAATTTTTAAAATAAAATAATATATTATTTTACTACATTTTTAAACAAAAAAATAAATTAATTAAAAACAATCTCTTACCCTTAATGTAATATACAGTCGTAAGATAATTCCGAACTCACGTGTAAAAAATTGGGATAGATAAGCCATTGGTATCCCTAGTTAAGCGTGAAGAGGCCGCTTTGCGCATCAAATAGGAGCCGCGGGGGCGAGGTTGAATTGTTTAGCTCACTTCTCGATTGTCGGCTGCGGATTCCCTTTGCACAAAGAGGTCAGTCCCTCTGCTCTTCCTACTTGAATTTCATTTCCTTTGATCTCCGATGTCTTATTGTTTTTGCAAAACAATTCTCCATCATCATGGAATACACTACTTGAGACTCTCACCAACCCATTTTATTGAAGCCAACAGCCACCAATTATTCTTGTTACCATTTACCAGATGCATCTCAAGCACTGCAAATCCAAATCAACACTCATTTGCAGCCTCTTATCTCATAAAAAAATGTGGGTTCTCTCCAGAATCTGCTCTATCAGCTTCCAAGCATCTCAAATTCGAAACCCCAGATAAACCTGACTCAGTCATTGACACATTCAGGCGCTATGGTTTCCCCGAAGACAAAATCTTTAAACTTGTTAAGAAATTCCCGAAGGTGCTTTCATGTAATCCTGAGAAAACCCTTTTGCCTAGACTGGATTTTTTTCTCTCCAGAGGCATGTCAAGCACTGAACTTGCCACCCTTTTCTGCATAATTCCTCCTCTTTTGCATAGAAGCTTGGAAAACATTATAACTCCTACTTTTAACTTCCTTAGTGATTTGCTTCAATCCAATGACAAGGCAATTACTGTTGCCAAAACCTATCCGTTTATTATCTATCATCGTCCTGAGAGCTATTTGCAACCTTACGTCAGCATTTTGAGAGAAAATGGAATTCCCAAATCACATATTGCTTCCTTAATTTATAAGTGGCCTAGGACTGTGAGAGCGTGTCCAATTCGTTTTAGAAATACCGTTGAAACGGTAAAAGAAATGGGTTTTGATCCTTCCAAGTTAGTGTTTACTCTAGCAGTGCTGGCACGGTCTGCGCAGAGTAAATCTGGATGGGAAAAGAAGGTTGGTGTTTATAAGAGATGGGGTTGGTCAGACGAAGAGGTTCTGGCTGCTTTCAAAAGGAATCCGTGGTGTATGATGAGTTCCGAGGATAAGATTATGGCAGTGATGGACTTTTTGGTTAACAATATGGGCTGTGAGTCTTCTTATGTTGCCGAACATCCAATTCTTTTGTTGCTGAGCTTGGAGAAGAGACTTATACCAAGGGCTTCTGTCCTTCAATTCCTACAATCAAATAAGTTGATTGATGAAAAGCCTAACTTGGCCACTTTGTTTAAGTATTCGGAGAAGTCATTTCTTCATAAGTTCGTGGATGGTTTTGATGAAGCTCCTCAGCTATTAAAACTATACAGGGAAAAACTGAATCTTTCAAAATGACATGGAAACTTAATAGGGATAAATGTCACATTATGGTTTGCACTCTTTCTGATTTGTTGTTTTATTTGATTACTTTGGATACTGGGATGTACGTTTTTACCATTGGTATCGTTTAGTTATTATTCTAAGATAAAAGAGTTATTATTCTAAGGAAAAAAAAACAAAGACTATAGAGACATAAATTTACATAAATGTATTTAGAGAAAAAGAGTGAGATATATAGATAAATATCTTTATGAGATAATTCGGGAGTAATTTTCTGTATTTCCAAACCAAGAGGTATAGAAGTAATATGTCTTCGGAGACAACCATCTAGGTGGTGATCCAGTGGTAAGAGTTTGGGACCAAGAGGTTTGCTTTTTCTATGGTTTCAGATTCGAGCCCTGTGGTTGCTCATATGATGGCCATTGGAGGCTTACATGTTCGTTAACTTTAGGGCCTGTGGGATTAGTCGAGGTGCGCGCAA
The DNA here is from genome assembly GCA_007827005.2 of Populus simonii. Lineage (NCBI taxonomy): Eukaryota > Viridiplantae > Streptophyta > Magnoliopsida > Malpighiales > Salicaceae > Populus > Populus simonii. Next base: position 11,100,421 of record CM017475.2, on the reverse strand, counting down.
GCTGACCCGGACACCCACGTTAAACTAAAAAAAATGTCTTAAGAGACTATATTTATTACATTTCATTATCAATATATTATTGTAAAAAACTTTCAATTTTAAAATTGTTCAACTAAGATATATAAGGATAAAACAATTATTATTATAGTTTTAAAACTCAATTCAGGGGTCGATCTGAGACAAAACTCGGGTCATGGGTCGGGTTAACACGGGTTGACCTAAGTCAGCATAAGAATAAAAGTGGTAATTATCATAGTTTTAAAATTCGATTTGGGGGTTGACTTAGGGCAAGGTCCGAGTCACGAGTAGGGTTAACAGTTGATCTTGGTCAAAGTAAGGACAAAAGTGGTTATTATCATAGTTTTAAAACATGATTTTGGGGTTTACCTGGGTAAGGCCCAGGTCAAGTGGCAAGAAGGTCAACTGAGTCAACATAAAATAAAAATGATTATTATTATAGTTAAAATTTTTGATTTGGGAGTCAACTTGGTGCAAAGCTCAGGTCACCGATTAGGAGAGTCAACCCGGATTAATGTAAGGATAAAAGTTTTTATTATCATAGTTTTAAAACTCAACTTGGGGGGTCAACTAGGGCAAGGTCCATGTCACAAGTCAGGAGGGTCAACACAGGTTGACCCGAGTCAATATATAGATAAAAATGATTATTATAATAGTTTTAATACCTGACTCGAGAGTCGACTAGAGACAAGGTTCAAGTCATGGGGCAGGAGGATTATTTCGGCTGACCTAATTTATTTTTTAAAATAATCAAAATAATCTTGTTTTGACTTTTTTTTTTTAAATCAATAGTTTTTTTCCCCGTGTTTTTCTCGGGTTGACATGGTTTTTTTATCGGGTCAGGTTAAGTCAATTCTTTCTCAATTTTTTCTTAAACTTGAACCAGTTCAGGCCTCGGGTCAATCCGTCAAGTCAGTTTTAATTTTATAAATAGGATTATTATAATATTATTAATTTTAACACTCAATATAAACTAAAATAAAAAAAAAACAAAATATCTAATTATTTTTTAAAAATATATAAGCTTGACAACAATATATATTAAAGGTAAATTAGACTTTTTTTTTTTATATATTTTATTATGTCTTGTCCACTATAACTAAACCACGTACAAAAATAATTATTTTATCTTATAGTTTGATATCAAATACAATTGTGTCTTCATTTTATTTTTTTTGTTTTATTTCCTTTATTTCCAGTGTCTTTGTCTCTTCTGTACTGTGATGGTACTCATGCGCTTCTTAGAGTAATGCATCTAAATCTCATGACTGATTCACATTTTTTCTTTGGCTTCTCTAATTTCCTTGTTCTTCACTGAAGCTTGAGCCCAACCATTGCTACGCTTGTGTCCTTGTCTTGTATGCAATTCTAATATGTTTTTTCATTTTTTTCTATCGCAAGTGATTTTTGATTCCCTGACATAAGTCGTACCGATCCATTTAATGTTGGTTTTAGCTTCTCTTTGAGTATACTGGATGTGAGCTAGTATAGTGGAAATTGATGATTAAAAAAGAGAGTTGGTGTAAGCTTAAATTCGTTGGAGCAGGCCTGATAAACAGATCTATATGCTGGAGGAAGAACTGGACGCTGAATTCACTGGTCTTAAATAAAACGCTGTTTTAAATTTAGCTCACAAATTCTTCACCTAGTTTAGATATTGATATTAAAAATGGAAGTTTATTAGAACTTTTTTTTGGGAGAAAGATTGGGGTTCTTACTTGTGTGGCTCATGGTTTGTGTTTTAACATGTCTGTTCTTACTTGTGCCCTCGCTGTTGTAGGATGTAGATGTGGTGTGCATGGAGGTGTAATTTTAGCGTTGTGCTGTTTGAAGAATGTTAAGAAGGCATCTATTTTGTTTCCACGATGAGCCAGAAGAGCCTTGTTTTCTCTGCTCCCCGTAATATGGTTTCAAGCAGGGATGTTGTATATGGTTTAGAGCACTAGCAGAGGACCATGGCATCAGGTTACAATGGAGGATGTTCCATTGGAAGCTGAATCGTCCTTTTCTTCTTCTTTTTTCCCATGAGGTGAATTCTTTGATTTCCCATTAATGGAATGCTCTCTGCGTTGAAAAGAAAAAGAAATTTTTTTCACTACAGCATGCAAGTTCCTAGAAATTTATTATTTCCTTGGGCAATATATACGTCTTGATATGATTAAGCTGGATTCTTATACCAGTTTGTTTGTGAACTGGCCTTTGATAAAATCTGAAATTAGGTTTTATTGATGCTGCCTGCATGCTTGAAGATAGGTAGACATTTCACTTGCATACACAGATATCTCGATCCTAAGAAACAGCATGCACACAGCAGACATAACCGTGCATGGATTTATACAGATAATGCAAGTTATTATTCAAGGAATCTACAGCGTGTAGACCAGCTCTTTGACTACTGCCAAGCAGTATGCTTTTGGTTTTGAAACTGCTAGTTTTGAACAAGGAGGTGTGTTGCACTGCCATTCTTTAAATTTTAAATTTTTTTTATTTAAAATAATTTTTTTTTTTATGTTTTCATATTGTTTTGATGTCTTAATATCAAAATTAATTTTTAAAAAATAAAAAATTTTATTTTAATGCATTTCTAAACAAAAATTATTTTGAACCGCCACCGCTACTACAATCTCAGAGCTTGGCTTGAGATGCTGGATGTTATTTCGAATGTGAGATGTTATTTATGTTTAGGTAGTGTTTTGAAAATGCATGAAAGTAATGTTTTTTTTAAAAAAATTATTTTTGATATCTGCGTATCAAAACAATTTAAAAGTATAAAGAAAAATAATCTCAAGAAAAAAATAATTTAAAAAATTATAAAATACGGTTTCAACCGCAAAAATAAACAACTCTAATATATTTATTTTTGCAATTAAAAAATGCTTTTGAAGATTTTTTATTTTTTTAATTTAAATTATTATATTTTTATATTTTTGAATTGTTTTGATATGCTGATGTTAAAAATATATTTTTTTTTTTAATAAAACATATTATTGCTGCTGTCCGGGATAGTCTGAAAGCAAATTAGATCTCTTTTGTTATGTTTTATAACAAATTTGTGTTTAGAATTTACAAACTTGAGAATGTCAAAAAAAGAAAAGAGAGAGCATACATGCTAATTCCAAAACATCTAAAAAAAATGCCCAATCTTTTTTCTCGCTGACATAAAAACTAGTTATGTTAAAGACACTTGGTATATTTTTTTATTTGATAGATATTAATTAAATAAATTTAAAGAGTTTTCATAGAACAAGACTTTTTTTTCTATAGAAATAGAACTGGATAATTAGTCACGGTAGAAATTAATTCAAAATAAATTATGAAATTTAATTTTCAATCAATTTAATATTAAAGGGTGAAATTAAAAAAAAATCAATGAAAAAAAACCTAGAAAATAACCTGAGTTAATCTACCAAATCTGTAACCTAAGTTATGAGACCAAGCTAACTTAGAAAGTAAATTGAAATAAATTATATAGATCAATTTTCTAATCAACTCAATGTTAAATGATAAAATTGAACCAAAAAAACCATAAAAAAAATATAGAATCAACTCGGGTTAACATGTTAAATTCATAACTTAGATTATGAAACAAAGATAATTTCACAGAAAGTATATATTAAAAAAAACCCGAAACAACCTGAGTTAACCAAGAAACTCATGATCTAATCACGAGGTTGGGATATCCTATAGAAAGCAAATTGAGATAAATTATAAAAAATAATTTCCAATTAATTCCATATTGAATGATGAAATTGAAAAAAAAAAAACTAAAAATATGACCCAAGTAAACTCGAGTTAACTCATTAAACATATGACTCAAGACATGAAACCATAATTACCTCATAGAAAGCAAATCAAAGTAAAAAAAATTATGAAGCCTAATCACAATTAGTAAAATATTGAAGGATAAAATTGAAAAAAAATCAATAAAAAAGAAAAAAAACTCCGAGTTAACCAGGTTAATCTGTCAATCTTGGGATCTAGATTATAAGGTTGAAATAACCTCATAAAAAACAAATCATAAGACTCAATAAAATATATTTTTAAAAGATAGAATTAAAAATAAAAATAAAAAATTTACAAAAATACAAAGCATTATCAAAGTGAATAATAATTCATGAGAAGATGCGGTAAAAACTCCACCTCTTTTTAATTAATAAGCATTATCAAGTAATATTCTTAATATTTTTAGAACTCTTCTAACAAATATCTTAAAGATAATTTTTTTTCCTGGACATCTGGAATGTTTCAAGATATGATAGACATTTTCATTATATTTTATTAGAAAAAGTTTTGAAATGTTATAGGTTTATCATTATAATTAATATACGCGAGTGTCCTTGTCATCTTGATATCTTCTTTGTTCGCCGCATCTTCTTCTTCTCCAATTAATTTTTTTTTTTTTAATTTTTGGATAGTATTAAGTTATTGAAGAGAGAAGATATAAAATAAATTTGTTTTTAAAAGATTTTTGAATGAATTTCTATACTTTTAAAATATAAATTCTAAGAAGACATGTCCCTTTTATTTCTACTATTTCTATTTTTTTTGAGACAATAATCAAATATTACATTGATTTTTTTTATTTTTAAATCCATGATAAAAAAATAAAGAAATTAAATTAAAATCTTCTTCCTATCCAAATACGTTCTTTAACATAACCAATATTAAATTATCAAGTTACACTAATAAACACACTATATTTGGATTTAAAATATAAAACAAATAGCAAGAAGATTTCTTGAATAATAACTTTATGAGTCATTTCTTACACGTCAATGAAACTACATTTGCAAAAGCTCATGAAAGGTTACGATTTTTTTTTATAGAATTATATTAAAATTATATATTTTTTATTTTTTAAAAATTATTTTTAATATCAACATATTAAAATAATAAAAAAATATATAAATTTTTTTTTTTTTAATTTATAAAAAAAACATGGTTTCAACCTTATTCCAAAAGAAGTAGGTGGTTGGAAAAATTATTTTTGGGAAGAAATTACAAATATAAAATCTAACAGGAAAAAAAGATGGTAAAATTATGCCGTCATAGCTTGTGCTGCACAGTTTAGTGTGTGTTTGGGTAGGAGGTGTGATGGTTTTTTTTTTTAAAATATACAATCATTTTAAAGCACAAATTCTATCTTCTAAAAATAAAAATTATATATTTTTCATTGAAAAAATCACCATATCTCCCAACTAAACACTCCCATAAAAAAAAAAAAATTGATTTGGAACTTTGAATTAACGTTACTAGGCTTTGGAAGGAGGATTTTTAGTTGTTTTTATGTGTTTACTATTTTTTTTTAATGGGTGTCTAAATTTTATTAATTAAAATTTAAATATATTGACATAAAAATAAATTGTAATATTTTGAATTAGATTTATTTTGATTAATTTACATGGAGCAAGGAAGGGATATAACATGGTATATTTGATGTTAAAAAAAATAAGTAAATGAGATGTCTATTTTTAATAAATTCAAAGGGACTAAGATCTTGTTTTAGGGTATGTTTGTGAGTGTAATAAAAATTAATTTTAAAATATTTTTTATTTAAAAATATATTAAAATAATATTTTTTACTTTTTAAATTTTATTTTTATCATCATACATTAAAATTATCTAAAAACAAATCTCCAACCCAATCAAATATAGGTAGAGTGAGTGCTGCTAATATATCAAAAAAAAAAAAAAAAAACATTGATTTGATAAACAAGATTAAAGGAAAAAAAGAATTAAGATCACACCCTAATTACTTTTCCAATGCCCACATCTGAGGAGGATCAAAATCCAAAGCAAAGCAACAGTTTTTATGTTTTAAAAATATTAGTGAAATTTGTAAGCAACGAAACGACGCGTTTTGCAAAATTATTTTGGCTGTCCAAGTCCTCTAGGGTTCTGCTCTTGGTCTTCTCCAAAAACAGAAGGGTTTTAGTCCAATTCCCATTTTCTTCTTTATCTTTTCTCTCGAGAAAGAGGTTAGTTTTCTCTTATCCTTCTTCTGATGCTACTTGGAACTGAATCTCATTTCATTTGATTCGATTTCCAATGTTTTATTTTCTCTGCAAAACCATTCTCCACCATGGGAGTGGGAGACAAACTACGGCTACTACACTCATGCTAAAACACAAACATTATTTGCTTCAAAACCTGTTTATGAATGCCAGATGTGTCTCCAGTGAAGCAAATACAAATCAACAATCATTCCCAGTCTCTTACCTCATAAATAAATGTGGGTTCTCTCTAGGATCTGCTCTTTCAGCTTCTAAACGTCTCACTTTTGAAATCCCAGATCAACCTGACGCAGTGATTCACATGTTCAAGCGCTATGGTTTTTGTGATGCCGATATCTTTAGACTAATTAAAAGATATCCACGAGTCCTTTCGTGCAATCCTGACAAAACCCTCTTGCCAAGACTCGAGTTTTTTTATTCTAAAGGCATGTCAACCACTGATATTGCCCACATTTTATGCGGATGCCCTCTTCTTTTAGGCAGAAGCTTGCAAAATCATGTAACTCCTAATTTCAACTTACTTAGTGATCTGCTTCTATCCGACAACAAAGTCATTTCTGCTGCCAGAAATGACCCGTTTATTCTATTTCGTCACGGTGACAGATATTTGAAACCTTTTATCAACCTTTTGCAAGATCATGGAGTTCCCAGAACACAGATTGCGTCCTTAATTTGCAACTGGCCTAGGTCTATCGGTGTATGCCTAAATCATTTCAGAAAGTGCGTCGAGGAAGTTAGAGAAAAGGGTTATGATCCTTCTAGTGCAGAGTTTATTAGAGCAGTGGTGGTATTGAGTCAATTGGGAAAATCTGGGTGGGAAAGAAAGGCTGTTGTTTATAAGAGTTGGGGCTGGTCTGAGAAAGACATTCTTGTTGCTTTCAGAAAGAACCCGTGGAGCTTGATGACATCGGAGAGTAAGATTATGGCAGTGATGAAATTTTTCGTTGAGAAAATGGATTGTGAGTCTTTATATCTGGCAAAACACCCAAATCTTTTGATGTATAGCTTGGAGAAGAGACTCATACCAAGGGCTTTGGTTCTTCATTTTCTGTTAAGGAATAAGTTGATTGACAAGAAGCCTAACTTGAATACTTTGTTTGTGTATTCTGAGAAGTTGTTCCTTGAGAAGTTCGTGAATTGTTTTGATGAAGCCCCCCAGCTATTAAAGCTATATAGAGATCAATCAGATCTTGCAAAATGACATGGAAATGGAATCGTTTTGTGAAATTTCCCCCAGATTTCCTTGGATACTGTAATGCAACTCCAAGGGTAAGTCAAACTAATTTTTTTTTGGCTCTGCAAGTCTTCATTTTCTCCATTGAATATCGAGATCTACGCAATGTTGTATCTCCTTGTTCTATTTTGCAACCCTGCTACTACATTAATTTTGGTGTCTGCTGTAAGTATCTTTGTTCACCAGCACGAAGGAAAAAAATGATGGTTTCCATTCTTTGGTGTCTTCTTGAGAAGATTTGTGGATCCATTAATGGTGTAGCTATCTTCCTTTTCCATTTCATTTATCAAAGTCATGCTAGAGTAGTGAAATTGATGTTTTTAAATGATGTTCCAGTATGTGGGATTTTGATGTTGTAATCATGACATGATTGGAAGTCCATATGCTAGAATGTAGATAGATTACGGATTTTGAATTCATGGTTCCACATCTAAACTCATTAGCATTTGCATCAGCCTAGGAAGCATGGCAGTAATTTCCTCAGGATGTCAGATGTTTAAGGTACAGAAAACTAGAGCCCTGGCTCTCTCTGTTCGCATGCATGCTGGCTGATGCTCCTGCTCATTTTTGTGTATCCGTTTTATTTTGAAGTTCAACTTATTGCATCAGTCTCCACCACTTTATCGGAATATACTTGGCGCCATTGATTGTTCTATTCTTATTTTCATGGAACCCTCCACCCTCAGCTTTCTTTCTGACCTCATTAACAATGCTTATAAAAAATCCCCGGTTTATTTCTTTCTATTGTTCTTTTCCTTTTTCTCATTGTTGCATGTTGAGCTCTTTGTGGCACAGCTTCTCTGCTCTTAGGTTGAAGATTAAATATCATTTGATGTGGTGTCATATACGGTTTTAAATCTTAATCTGATATTTCTCTGCTCTTATTGATGGTAGCAAAGCTACTCTAAGATTTGTTGCTGTATTTGGAGTCTTAAGACCCGTCCGTCAGCCCATTTGAGTTTCGGTTGGTGGAGAACTGGGGAGGGGCACATGATATTAATGGACAATACTGTAGGGAAGCTTACAAGGATTTGAATTCATAACCTTGATCTGTACATTAGGAATTTCTGTATCACCTCTTGTAGTACAACTCCGAAGAAAGAAACGATTTCTGATCCTCTGAAGCATCGATGAAGAATCATGAAGCTGTGTTTCATTATTTGGATCATAAAAATCATTACCAGTATTGTGGTGGTATTAGTAATGAAATTTCAGATGTATCTGAATTGAATATCTTCTTAAATGATGGTGGCCAAAAATCTTTGGGGATCAACTAAGAATGTGGTGGGATTATAATGGTAAAGTCCTCTCCCAATAAAGTATATATTTTACTACTGTCATCGCCATGGAACCTAAAACTAAGCAGCCACACTGCCTTGGAGAACGCATAATCAAAATCGAAATGATCCCTGGTTTCATCACGACTTTTGCATAAAACACAGGTGGTGGTGCCAATCATTCATAAATATATTTTAAAAAATTATTATTATTACACTTTTAAAAATCTCTGAAATTGTGCATAAAGCTTCTGGAAATCCCAGAATCTATTCTGCGGAATAAGTTTCTCTTGATAACGAAATTAACTTCATTTATTTTTTAAATAAAAGAGAGTTATACTGAGGTCTGTTGTCATCCATAGCTACTGTATGGGAACGTTGGAAAGTGGTGAAACCACGTTCCACATAATTTTGATTTTTTTATTTAATTTTAGATTATTTTAATAAATTAATATTAAAAATATTTTTTTAAAAATAAAAATATTATTTTAATATATTTTTAAATAAAAAATATTTTAAAAAATAATTAATACCAACCAGTAAGAGGAAGGAAGCGAAGAAGTGGCCTGATGCGTGACTGTGGCTGTTGAATGAGATTTCTGGTACAAGCTTTCACGAAGACAGACCACAGTGAGAGCTTCTTGCTTATGTAATCAAAATTCAAAATCCCACTCGCACCTGCCATTGCCGAATGAGCGAAAGGACCAAGATGAGGAATATCAAAAAATGGACGGACCAAAAAACAGAATAACTAAAAAATTAGAAGCAGATTTCTAAATTCCGTCTCCACATTACACAAACAAAAAAATGTCACTCTCTTATCTATCCCTTCTATCATGTCCAGGAGGAGGAGTGTTCCTTTTGGCTCCTCTTCTTCTGTGCCCTCTAGTCTAGGGTTTTTTCCTTTTCCTTATTTACTCTAAAACTAAAAAAAAAAAAAAAAAACAGTAGCAGCAGTAAGTAGAGAGAGATATGGCGTCGAATTCTGCAAATCTATGGGTGTTATTAGGATTAGGACTGGCTGGGATTTTGTTAATGACTAAAAAGTTTAAGAAATCTATTATTAGACAAGATTTTGGCGCTTTTATCGAGAAGCTTCTGCTAGTTCCTCCGCCGCAGCCCCCTCCTCCTAAAGCTCCTCACCCTCTCACCGCCCTCACCTTCGCCGTCTCCGACTTGTATCTCCCTCCACTTCCCTTCGTAAATTCTTTTTTTCCTAGAAAGTTAGGGTTTTATAACTCATATTTCTTCTTTTTAATTTCTTGAAAGTAATATATTTGGATTGTCAGATTTGAGATAGAAGGATACGTGAGTGGATTCGGTCATCCAGAGTGGGCGAAGACACACCAGGCAGCTTCACGAACCTCTCTTGTAGTGTCAACTCTTGTTGACGGAGGTGCTACTTGCGTCGGTAAAACTGTTATTGATGAACTTGCTTATAGGTATGTTGTTGTTTTCGAATTTCTTTCGACACAAACTGCAATGCAAACTTAGGGCATGCATACTCTCCACTTTTTTTTCTTTTAGTATGGTGATGATGATGATGTTTGCTTTCAGTATTCATGGAGAAAATAAGCATTATGGTACACCTATCAATCCTGTTGTGCCTGCACGAGTACCTGGTGGATCCTGTAGTGGAGCTGCTGTGGCTGTGGCTGCTAATCTGGTTGACTTTTCTTTGGGTGAGCTTCGTATTGCCTCTTTGGCATGCTTGTGATTTCTTGGCTTTTAGACCACCAGGTGATTTGTGATGATCGCGGGGTTTGATTTAAGAAACTTTTGAATTGCTTTCATGCAAATGTTTTAGCAATTCAAAATGTTTTGCAATTGAGTTATTTTATATCTCTAACTTACATCTTGATTGATAATAATTGTTATGGAAACCTAAAGTACATTACCATGGTGTAATTGAAGTTGATTTACATATTGTGCAAGTTATAGTGCTGTGCTGTGCTCTGTGGTTCCTCAAATAGAAATGGAACCTGGTTCTAAGCTATTCTGTAAACGGGATGCATGATTCTTTGTTTGCTGTTATTGGTTTATGTAATATAGGATGCTTGTTGGTCAGGTCTTTCTGCTGTTAAACTTCTTTAGATTGTGCAAGTTTGCTGTGTACTTTTGGCATTTTTGGATCACTCGTTACTAAAATTTTAGTTTTCTGGACTACAATTTAATTTCTATGGAACACTTGTAAATTTTGGAATATGCATTTGATACAAATATTTTATGGCAGGTGTTGATACTGTCGGTGGTGTGAGAGTACCTGCTGGATTTTGCAGTGTCATAGGATTTCGACCCTCATATGGAGCTATTTCAAAGGCAGGAGTCTTACCTGTTTCGGCCAGTCTTGACACTGTTGGTATGTATCGTAACATTTTGGAATTTATCTTGTTTAGGATTCTCTTGTTGATTTTGGTCCTGGTTAAGCAAAGACATAATGTTGTTGAATTTCCTATATTTTTCTTTATTGCAGTTTATTAAATGTTCAATGTTGTTCTCCATTTCAAATCAAGATAGTTTTTTTTCTGATTGAACATTTTCTCTCACAATCATTTCAAGTAGAAATGTGATTGATGCATGTGCATTTCAATTTGCTCCACATGTTTAACTTTAACAAGATATAGTTGGGGCACAAGTTATGGTTTAGCTCTATTTTTCACTGATAGTGGTTTTACCTCTTCAAGAAAAGAATCAATCACGCAAATGTTTTAGTCAGGGTTGATCATATAATTATGTATTGTGTAATTTTACTTCTTGATTGAATGATATCAATTCTCTTTAATGTGAACAGTGATGTTTAGCCTTTTCATTGCTCATCTATTTAATGAGCTGAAGTTTTAAGCTTTGTAGTACCTGTACAACTGATCTGTTATGAAGTAGCTCCAACTGACAGATATCATTTCATTGTTTGTTGTTCGGGGAGAGCAAACTTCAACTTAATCCAAGCTTTTGGAATGTCCTAAGCTGATTTTGTTGGTTTAATAAGCTTCTTGAATGAGATCAAAATAAAATAAAACCAATCAAAACTTTGTGTTGAAGTTGAGATTGCCTCTTTATTTTCACACCACTTTATTTGTAATTTATTATGTTTTGAGCATGTGTGTAACATCATCTCTGATGCAGAGATCATTTTTATTCTCTCGTCTAGCCAGTGATTGAATATTACTTTGTATTGATGAGATTCCTTTTTGGTGCTCTCCATTTTCCCTGATGAATAGTGAATTTGATCAACTTCTGAAACAACTCCTGCAGGTTGGTTTGCTAAGGATCCTAATATTCTACGACGTGTTGGTCATGTTCTTCTTCAACCTGCTTTTGGAGGTCAACGTAGTCCTAGGCAAATTATAATGGCAGAGGACTGTTTTCAATTACTAAAGATTCCTGTTGATAGAGTTGCTCAGGTGGTGGTTAACTCAACTGAAAAGCATTTCGGAAGTATGTCCTGATCTTCTGACCATGAGTTGTAAATTGTTTCCGTTATAATTCACAAATATTTGCTTTCCTCTGGTGGAATTTCTCTAAATTATACCTTGATAAGCTTCTTCAGGACAAGTTTTGAAGCATGAAATTCTTGACGTGTATCTCAATTCTAAAGTTCCAAGCTTGAAAGAGTTCCATAACAAGAAAACAAATGGTGATGTTAAAACTTCTTCAATAAAATTGCTTGCACATGTCATGCAGCTTCTTCATAGGTAAGCTTTCTTCTTTCAGATGTTAATCAAGTTTGAATGTGTGATGGATCGTTTAGTGGAAAAGCTGAGAAAAGGATGTGCTTTTAGTCAAAATCTCCTTTGAAGGCATAGTGACAGTTCTTCTACTGTTTGTAATTGCATCATCATAGGACTTTGCTCTTTCTTCTGCTTTCTGTTATTTGATGGGAAAACCAATCTAAATTAGTTTCCGAATAGCTTTTTCATCTGATCTTTTGGTTCCTTGGGGTGGAGGTGGTATCGTTATAAATCATATGTATGCATATGCATATGCATATGGATGTGGTATCATTATAGATCATATTTATGTACATGGTCCTTGTGAGAAGTGCATACTAATACCTTCTGTGTGTTCAAATTTCAATATCAGTTTTGGAACTCTTTAACTTTTTTTCTGATAGTTGTCTCCAACAATGAATTCAACATACTTTGTTTTGGGTTTGTAGTTAACGAGAGAAATTATCAGATAAAAAAGAGAGAAATTATCAGATGGTTAGGTTAGGTCTCTCCACTTCTGAGCGAGGAGAACTTTGGGATATTGACCAACAGTTGCTTGTGGCTTATAAAATGTATTTATGGTTTCTAATCAGGTGTAGCTAGTATTTAGATGGAAAAACATTACTAGAAATGACTGAATTCAAGCAAGTAGTTTGTGAATCCAATTTATGCGAAAGGAATTTATGTAGGACAGTAATATTGACTGCTGAGAGATGATTAGATATGGAAGAGGTGTGCGGGTTGTGAAAGCAGGTTCTAATGGTCAGCAGTAGTGATTCTTGTATATGGTCATATATAATAAATAACAGCTCTAAAGAATATATAGGATAAAAGAGAAGTATATGGAAAGCCAAGAAGTAACGGAAATATAAATTGTTTCTATCTTCAAATTATGATCAATACTCTCTGAATATACTGTTAATAGAAGTCTCATATTCTGTGGAGCTAAAGGTACCTATTGAATCTGCTATTTCCCCTCATCCTGCAAGAAACAAGGCTTCATCTTGATAAAGATAATCTGGTCTAGATCTAGAAGACCAATGTAGATGGACTTGCTGAACATGGGTTCTCAACCAAATTATGTATGTTTTTCAATGCATTAGGCTTGGCTACTAAGATACCAATGTTAGAAGAGCACCTAAACTTTCCAAGAAAGGCCATTACTTAGTCATCTTCCTACCAACTTGAGGTCATTGCTATTATTTTCAAACAGATAACCTTCTGTATAAAGTAGCTGCTCTCTGGAATCAAAGTCAAACTCTTTATATGCTTTGGACTTCCGCTGCAGACCTATAAGACCCAAACAAAGACCATGTTTTTGTTATAATGTTAAGGCCATGTAAGCCTTGATTGCAATAACATGTGAACACTTCTCATGCTGCATCAACTGATCTATGATCCATTTATTCTGGGGTGAAAATCTGTCACAAGTTACAATGGGCAAACCAAATAATTGTTATCCTCTGCTTTTTGGACAGATACAGGTGTTCTTATACTTAAATTATATGCATTTATTGACCTTGTGGAGGATGATAGTATTCTGTGATTCACATTCATGATGAGCAAGTGAACATGATGTGTGACATGTAAAGTTGGATGCTTCAATTTATTATACCTTTTATTTTGATATTTACCTATAATATGTTTAGGAAAATATGAATTTTTTCTCTATCTTGTAATAGATATGAGTTCAGAAGCAATCATGAGGAATGGATTAACACAGAAAAGCCAATTCTTGAACCTGATTTCTCAGCACAGATGAATGAAATAATGAAGATATCAGAGGCAGAGATTGAACTCTGCAAGTCAATTAGAGAAGAAATGCGTTTGGCTATGAACTCTCTATTGAAGGTATTCTTTCTTAAAATGATACACTTTGAATTTAAATATTAAGTCAGCAATAGTGTTTATAAACCAAAGTATCCTTTGCTGAAAATTAAATGACATGTTTTTGTTAATCACAAGCTGACATTGACTTATTACAGGCTGTTTGGGAGTGCTGTTGGACCACACTTTTCCAAATTTTTGAATTTTGTTTTTGAAAAAGCTTCAAATTAATATTTGTTTAAGTGTTTTTTGATCATTTTGATGTGCTGATGTCAAAAATAAAAAATATGAAAAAACATTATTTTAATGCATTTTCAAGAGAAAAGAACTTTGAAAAACAACCTCTACCACACTCCCAAACCAACACTTATTATGTGTTTGGTAATGTGGTGCAGTGTGCTTTTTAAAAGTGCTTTTTAATTGAAAATGCATAACAATGATTTTTTTTTCTAGATTTTTTATTTTATTTTTGATATAGTACATCAAAACCATAAAAAAGCACATAAAAAAAATCAATTTGATGCCTTTTTAGGCGAAAAGTAAGAAGCTACCGCAGTGCCAAACAAGCACAATAGATTTTTCTCTGCATAACCTTCAATCAACTCTTAATGGATGCATTAATGAATATAACTAAAGGACAAGAAGTAGTCATTTAGAGTTTTAATACATGGCTTTATTTTTTACCAAATAAACAAACTTAAGTCTTGGGGAAAAGTTTAGAGTTTTATTACAACGGCTTTATTTTTGCCCAAATAAACAAACTTAAGTCTTGGGGAAAAGAACAGAATTGAAACAACAACAACAACATTATTTTTTGTTTGCTTGGAGCAACCAATTAATTTATGTAATTAGTTTGAGTCAGGGTTTTGGAGCTTGAAGCAACATTTTTTGTTTGCTTTTCCAAATAGAGAATACCATTCATGGTGCAACCTTCTTGATTATCTTATTTTGATTTGTTTATTCAGAATGGCTATATTGATGGTGCCTAAATACCTATCTTTTTTGTTCTTTTAATTCCTGTGGCAATCCAGGATGATGGGATACTGGTAGTCCCTACAATGGCTTATCTTCCTCCAAAACTTGATGGGAAGGAGATTTTATCTGAAGAATATCAGAGCTCTTCATTTAGTCTTTTGAGCATTGCTAGCCTATCAGGTTGCTGTCAGGTGAAGCTCTCTCTCTCTCTCTCTCTCTCTCTCACACACACACACACACACACACACACACACACACACACGCACGCACATGCATGCATGTGCAAATGGCAATTAGATGTGGCACGAAATTCCTGTTTCCTTTTATAATGCAAAGTTTTATCACTTAAATTTATTTATTTCTCTTATTCATGTTTCAGGTCACTGTGCCATTAGGATATTACGACAAGTGTCCTGTTTCAGTGTCCTTGATAGCCAGGCATGGAAATGATCGCTTTTTACTAGATACACTGCAGACCATGTATGCATCTCTGCAAGAACAGGCAGAGACACATGCGAAATCTAAATCAAGGAACACAGACAGCGGGGAAAATTCTGCTGAGATGGCTAAAGAAAAGGTAAATTACGCATCTTTAATGTGTCTATCCTGTCAAAACTGTATTTTGGATTGAATTTGATTGCACATAGCATGCTAATCTTGATCTTTCATTTGATGACTTTAATGCCACTTTAAATCAATTCCCATATCCACCTCAGAAGTTGAGCGAGCGTTAAAAGAGATGCTGGGCCTTACACTGAGTTGTGCTGATTGATTTACTGTCATAATTAAAGAGTTGTTCATTGTACACCTTTTGCACAATGTTTAGATAAATTAAATAGACTTTAATGTTGGCTCTGGTGCCTGTCTTGTTTCAATATCAATAATAGAGAAAAGGAAAACCACTGAATTTTTCTAAATGTATTTGCTTCTATTTCATATTGTCAATGATACTGCTAATTTTCAATGGTTTATATGATAAGTTTGAATTAAATTATTTTATTTTATTTTATTTTGATTAAAAAATATAGTACTGATGGGTGTACACTTGTAGTGATGATTAAGATGGCAACTACAATTATCTGTGATCATTATAACCATTAATAGTTCTTTTTGAGAAAATTGGCATCTTGTTTGTTGCTCTTTCCACCTTTTTTTAAAATGGTGTTAAATAGCTTCAATAAATAAATGACAAGATGTTAAAAGGAAGATGCATAAGGGAAGATTACAGACCAACAACACCTGAACATAAGCTGGGTGATGCTGCCAAATCCATGGATGTTTGTATTTAAATTTACTCACATTCTATAAACATGCATTTTCATTTCAACTTATCTAGGAATCCATGAGATGGAAGACTTGGGATTCTCATAGTTTGGAAATTATGTTAGTAGTCAGCTTTATGACTATCAATGTCTGATTTCACGCAAAAGATTAATTAGTTCCATATTGTTTCATTGTCCTATATATAATTTGCAAATGTTTTGTGCTATACTAGTTAATGAATCTCTTTAGAGGCTGAACTTCCTTGCCACCCATTTCTATGATGAAGGGCAATCAAGCATTTAAGGAGAAGCAGTGGAAGAAGGCTATTAGCTATTATAATGAAGCTATCAAACTTAACGACAAGAATGCAACATATTACAGTAACAGAGCTGCAGCATATCTTGAACTGGGAAGGTATTGTTTTATTCTTGAATGTTGTTGTATTGGTATCTTATTGTACTTGGCTGATAAATTTCTTTTTCTTTCAGTTTCCATCAAGCTGAAGCAGATTGTTCAAAGGCTATCAACCTTGATAAAAAGGTGATTTCTTGCTATTTTGATTAGCTTTGTTACAGATTGCTTGTTTTCACTATTTTTCATCAACTATGATGAAACTCTCTTTGAAACCTGCCAATTTGATAAGGTTTGCAGAATACAGCTGTAACATCAGTTGTTTCTGGAGATTTATTGGACTGTCCTGTAGCTGTATTCAGGCTGCTATAACATTGGTTCCTATTTTTTATTTCATTTTTAGAATGTAAAGGCCTATTTGCGAAGAGGGACAGCAAGAGAGATGCTTGGTTATTACAAGGATGCAATTGAAGGTAAGTCATTTCATCACATTACATCCTTCTTTGAATAGGTTCATTCTTTGTCTCATCTTGTCATCTGTTAGTTACCTGCTTCCTGGCTTTAGCCAATCAGGTGATGTCTACAGAAACCGACCGGTAGTCAATTATTGAGCTATTTTGTTGTAGCGGCTTGTTGAGACTGAGAATATGCTAAATATCTGTTGATCTTGGAATTCTCCTAACGCACCTCCTTTAGTTATTTCTAATCTTATTGCCCCAACCCCGTGGACTAATGAAACCTCTTGTTCTTGCAGATTTCAAATATGCCCTGGTGCTCGAGCCAACTAATAAAAGAGCATCCCTTTCTGCTGAGAGATTAAGGAAAGTTTTTCCAGTAGGTTATTGAAGCAAAAGCAAAAGTTTCTGGGACGGGAGAAGTTTTGAATTTAGTTTCATACAGCAAAGCTTTGGTTGGTGACTCAAAGCCAATGATGAATGACCCCAGTTAAGTAATGATACTTGATAGATGCAATTTTATGCTTGATATTTTTATGGGGTGTTTTTTGTGGGTAGAGAAAATCCTTCATGTGGAGGTAATAGAGGTCAGGCGAAATTTGTTATTTGATCCGATAGGACATTTTGGAGCGGTGGAAAAATTGTTGTCAAAACTTGTAATTATATTCCAATTTTGTTGTTTAAATATCCACGTCAGGCTTTTATTTCTAGTTTTGAGGTGATCCTTTATGCTTGAAAAATCTTTGCTTCATTGTGACGTGGGGAAACTTCTGCTAATTGCATTGTTTCATTAACGGATAAGGTTTTTATATCTTGAGGGGTTTTAAGAAGATTATGCATTAGTTTGATAAAATTAGCTTAACATTTTTATAATTTTAATAGAAGATTATAAATACTCTGTTTTTTTATTGGATAAAATTTTATGATGATTGGAAATGAAAATTTCATTTAAATATGGTTCAAAAGTTATCATGAGGGATTCGTTTTATTTATTTTATTGTATTTGAATATTTTTTTCCTACTTAGTGTAACTTTGAATTTAATCAGTATTCTAATGCTATAAGTTTTAATTAAGAATTCTTTTATATAAAGAATATTAAATCTAGAACTAGAATAATATAAACAATGATGTCTAGTTTATTTTGAGAAGATTTTGATTTTTAATAAAATATGTGAGTTTTTCTTTATTTCTCAAAAGTGTTTAGGGTTGTGATTTTAGGGCTTGAAAACCTTTATTTTTATCCACTAAATATGTTGTATTAATTGATATCAAAGTATGCTGACCTATTTGATCAAAGAGGCACTTTGTGATGCAGGAGTTGTTGAGATCTTTCTTGATATTTGAGGGGCTCAGGAGCAAAAACTAAATAGTTGGGAACAAATGTTTAATTGTTTGGAGTAAATCATAATAGATCTAACTTGGCTAATGAGAGATAAAAATAAAAATTGTAAAGAGGAGAGGAACTTGTCTAAAGATTTACCTCGAGACATGCTATATCTAAAATCTATTTCTAAATTTGATAAGATTCTATTATATGATATAAGATTTTCAAAGAAAAGATCTATGAACTAATTATCAAGGTTTTTTATAATCAAAATGTAGGATTTGTCGCACATAAATTTTTTTATGGTGCTAGGAAATGATTTAAATTTCTAGATTTTAAAAATCGTATTGGCTATTCCTGATTTTGATAAGATTCTATTTTGTAAGATTTTTGAAGAAGAAATTTATGAACTAGTTGGCAGAGTTGGAAATTTATTTTTTTATTAAAGTTTTTTATTATCAAAAGGTAAACTTGTTACACAAAATTTTTTTTATGGTGCTAGAAAATAATGGTTTGAATTTCTAGATTTTAGAAATTATATTGTATGCCTTTAATTTCATCCTGGCAAGATTTGAGACTAATTAATTTTAGAGTTTATATGATATGATTACAAAAAGATTTTATATTGACTAAATAATCAATTATAATGTTATTATTAGTTTTTTGTTCAACATTCTAAAATAACAAGGAAAAAGAAATCATAGGAGTGTTGTCTCTTTCAAGTAGATATTTTCAACAATCACAAGAGTGACAACAACAACTTCGATATCGATATAACTACTACTTTACTTGTTGACATTTCATCTACTAATAGTGAAGAAAAAAAATCAAGAAAGCTCCTAAGTAGTATCCGCAAGAGTGACACAATGTAATGTAAAGCCAATATGATTTCTAGAAATAATACTGAAGAAATTTCCCCACGTTACATTGTGCTCTAAGCTTTTCTTTTTTGAATTAATCTAAAGCCTGCAAATGGCTATCATATTGGCTTTCTTTCTTGATTGAGTTGAGCGCTTTGGCCTCCTCTCCGCAAAAGGAACATGTATGAACCAGTCTTTTTCGCCTTCCACGCCCTTTCTGCTTTGTTCGATTGCGTTTATGCCATAAGTCGGTTTTTTTTTTTTTTTTTTTTTTTTTTTTTTTTTTTTTTTAAGATTAGATTTTCAATGATATGCCAACTATTTCATTACTGCATGTCCATTGACAGCGTAAGAAGGCGAGAAAGAAAAAAGGAGCTCTACTGCAAGCAAGCTATTTTCCAGTATTAGATCTTCATTAAGTGTCTGGATTTTCTTAACAAGAAAAAACGAAGGGATGAATATACAGAGAAATACCATGCACATAATCAGATAATTGTGGGTTCAATCATTTCCTTTTCCTGCAAAAAGGTAACGACAAAAAGAAACGCCAAGGAAACAATCTGTTCTAACTTTTAGGCCATTCAGCGTGCGCAACTATCACTAGATTAAAGCATATTCATCAGTGTAGATGAGTCCATTTTCTTAAAAATGTAAAAGAAAAAGAAAAGGACACAAACATGAGATATACATACATCTTTAAACTTCGAATTTGATTTCAGTTAATCCTAAACGTGATCAAAATATTAGTCGGAATTGGAGCAAAAGCAACTCAATCAAATGCAAAAAGCTCCTCCAGCTGTTCATCTGTCCATTGCGGTAGTGCAGCTCTTGAAGTTGGTGGTAGTCTATCTTCAGTTCCGTTATAATTCCTCTTTTCTTGGTTGTCAAGGGCACCAACTGAGCCTGCTGCAGTAGTACCATATTCAGTACCTTCCAATATATGGTCTATGCCTGCTTTGTTGTAATTGTTTAGCTTCTCACTTGTCACAGATCCCTTGTCATTGTCACTGGTGTCTGGTTCAACAGCCCTTTCTCTTCTGCCACTATCCAAATCCTGTCTCGCCAATAAATGATCTTCCATTGGAAGAGCATTTTCATTTCTGTTGTTTCCAATGCTATGACATCTGCTTCTTATCGGTGCATCTTCTTCCATCTGTTTATCAATGCACGCAACTGCCATAGCATGTTGTCTCAGACTATTCATGATTCCTTCAGTTCTTCCTTGTGACAACGATAGATTTTGTGTCATCTGTGATCTTTCACCCTGTCCTGTGATATCTAAGGGGATCATAAGCATTTGTATTAGGCATTTCTTTCTGAAAAATGTAACACCAACAAAAGTATTAACTATTACAAGGAGAGCAAGCATATAATCCAAAGAAAAAGTGTTTTTAGATTTCTGAAGGCAGAAAGAAAACTAAGTGCAAAGTCTTTGTGTCCTACCAGAAACTACAGCAGCATTTTTTACTGTTAAATCACGAGCAGAACAATTTTGTTCTGGTGAAGCTCTGCCATCCTTAGTGATGACCTGAAAAAGGTTGGTATTATATTGTCATCAACCATATAAACACTTGCATGATTGCACACATTTTTATACATGAATATCAATTGACATGAAGCATCTAAGCGTTTCTTATAATCCAGGACCACAAACTCAAATAAGTTGCTTTGATTTCAGACATCAGAAATCACTTTTCTATTAAGAGATCAGTATTTGCATGTTTTAGAATTTGAAAATATGGAAACTAACAGGAATTTATAGATCCTAGCATGCAAAATCAGTAACTACACTAAAATAGAGAATGTTCAGATGTGAACCATTTATAGTTCCTCATCGAGATCCTGACTCCACCATTGCATCAAGAATCTGACTATACTTCCTCACTGCCTGTTTTTATTATTGATCATTCTCAAAGGAAAATCAACTAAATGATCTTAACCTTCACAAATTCTTTAGTATGAGCAGGTGTGTTAATCTGATGTATAGAGCAAAAACTTCAGATTGGCTCAGCATATTCCCCAGCCAGAAAGTTAAAATCATAAAAATTAAAGAGTATTAGAACTCCTTTTGAATGAACATAGCAATGGGACATTTCTTTAAGCTCATAGAAGTGGGTGGTGAGAGATATTCTTCACTGGTAACTTGGAAAATTGCAAGCACCAGAAAGAACACATACCTTGACCATGTTACTAAGTGTTATGTTGAGATAACGTGCTAAACGTGTAGGACAAAAAACTGCAACCTGTAAACAGCATTCTTTGATCAATCTCTCAAAGCAGAAACTATCTCATTGACTCCAATTTGAGACATAAGTTTTACCAAAGTCCCAAGTGTCCATATTTAGAGATAATAACACTCCTCTTATTCAAAATGTGATAAGAAAAGCCATGGTCTAGGAACATTTATCATGAACATGGTTTCAGGGGAAGAATAATAGTGAACCTTTTGGACTATCATCACAGCTCCAATAGATATGTCCTTTCCAAAATCTCCCTCAGCGAGGACTTTGTGATGAATGCTAGCATCAATTGTACCCGTGGGATCCTAAATCAAAACCCACTTCCGTTATACTAAATACATGCATAATTCCTAAAGAAGAAAACAAGAAATTTATCTGCATTTGATATCAAAACCCTTTTTTTATCAACAAAATCAAAACTCTAGTA
Source organism: Populus simonii (assembly GCA_007827005.2). Classification (NCBI taxonomy): domain Eukaryota; kingdom Viridiplantae; phylum Streptophyta; class Magnoliopsida; order Malpighiales; family Salicaceae; genus Populus; species Populus simonii. Next base: position 11,078,448 of record CM017475.2, on the reverse strand, counting down.
AACATACCTTTAGAGTCACCATCATATCACCAAGGCCATTTGGTCTACATGATTTAACAATGGCAACAACCTAATCACATTTTTTAAACATAGAAAATAAGATTCACAAAAAAATCGTTGACAGTAAAATTAATAATACATTCAGCTATCCTAAAATTAGGAAACATGCGCATTTCTGTTACTTTCCCTTACTTTCTCAGGAACCAAACATAGCCCAAATAATCTTCTAATTTTGTCTACTAAATTAAACACATAAGATTCATAATTGCGAATAGATACCTGAGCCACTCTATCAAAACTAGCCCATCTCTTTATCACACTCAAAGGGATCCCAATTGCACCATCACCGTCCACCACCAAACCTAAATTGCATAACCCAAATGAATAAACGACAGAAAGAAAAACTCAAACATCAAATGAAAATGAAAATATCAAGAACCTTGATGACGAACAAAATCAACAGCAGAGAGCCAAGGATCACGCGTAAAATCATCATCTTCAGCACAACCACTATCCTCCACAGCCCTTCTAATGTACTCTTGAGTAGGGATTGGTCCTTCTTCTTCCATCAGATGTTCGTTAATTTGACTCTTGCGGCGGTGCATGGCAGCTTGTACGGTTCCAGCAGGGCCCGGGATTTTGGAGTAAGTGGTTGTTGGTGGTGGTGGGTTGTTTTGGGTGTTCTGAGAGCAGCGGCCAAGAAATGGTTGGGAGAGAGTGTGGTTAGGTCCCCCACTTCCACCAGTAGTGGTGGTGGAGGGGGTGAAATTCTGATGGCGTTTGAGAGGGCGGAGAGGAGGGAGGTCCGAGTCTGAGTCTGACGAGTCTTTTAGGTCTAGTGCCTCTTCCCACGGAGTGTCCATTTCCTGGTTTCTTTTTTCGGGGTTTTGTGAAAGCGCGGGAAGGATTAGTATTCAGGAAAGGTTTGTTAACTATAGGGAAAATTTAAGTGGCGTGAACAAGTTAAAAGCCTCAACCCGTGCCCTGATTAGCCTAAAGAAAATTCAGTCAAAAACTGTTAATATTATTTTTATTTTTTATAAAAAAAACATGACTCATGACTTAAAATTTATCCTATTTAGATTGAGTGTGATAATTATACTTAAATCTATTATTAAATCTAACAAAAACAAAAATACAGGAATATAATAATTAAAATCAAACTTATAGATCTATTATTATATTATTTTATCATTAATTTATTAATAAATGGGTTAAACCCGGCTTAAAGTCCAAGCCTGGCCCGATCAGATTGGGTTAGGTCGACTGACTATCCAACAATCTTCTCTCTTTTTTTTTTAATATTGTTGGAATCAGCCCAATAATCTGGGTGGGGCAGAAACGAGTCCACCCCAACTTATATACTTATTAGCCCAACACAATGACTATGTTAATTAAAATTGCACTGCATGCAAAACGAATTCACATTCTAGAAGCAGTGGCCATGGTTTACAGGGAGGAAGAGGGAAGAGAAGAAGGTTACCTGGTGCAGGGTAGGGGTGTCGCAGCCGTTTTTGGCCTATAGGCGTGGCTAAGGTGGCGCCAGAGCTGCTATTGATGTTGTTGTTAAAGATTATCGCATAGGGGGAGAAGAAGAAGCTCGTGGTGGCTGTTCTTGTTGCTTGTAAGAAGATAAGGTTGCAAGGGTGTTGGGCTGCTGTTGGTCACGACTTTGGTAAGGTTGTGGTGGTTGAGGATGGGGCGGAGGAAGAGAGGGATAGGGCTAGTAGATGAAAAACAAAAGTTGGGAGAGACTGATTTTTTTTGCCACTTTGCACTCAGATTTCTTGTTTCTCAATGCTTGATATCCATTTCTATTTATAAGGGGTGGAAGAGGGACATCTTGTCTATATTAGGAACCAATCATGACTCTTGATTCAAGTGGGAAGGATCCCAACCATTGGTTCAAAGTTGTCATCATGGTCTATGAGAATTGGGCTGCTAAAGGCTGATTAGGTTGGCCTCTCTAGGACGGCGCTGCGACGACTGTAGGGGCAATCAACCGACAAGAATTAAGTTGTGGTGTAGTACAATGTTAGACCATCATAATAGTATATGGTTTGCCTGGTGTGGTTGAGATGAAGCGTTAAATGCTTTGAAAAAGTAGCCACCCGAGCAGCCTTTTCGGATAAAAAGATAGGAGATGATAAATAGTAACTGAATGACAAGTCGTCTAGTTTTTTCTTTTGTTTCTGTTGGTCAAAACAGCTCTGTTTTGACTTCTTAAGGTTTTAATTAGGGATTTGACTAATGTTCAATTTAGTTCTTCAACTTTTGATTTCTTTTAATTATCCCTAATTGACCTCGAACTTTTAATTTTATGCAATTTTACCCTTGCTGAACTTCAATACCAACCCTAAATTTTATTGTCCTTTTCATTTTGATCATTTGTTTCGGATTTATGCAAATTGACCATTAAACTTTCAATTTTCTTCAATTTCACCCCTGTTTTTAAACGAATTAAGTCCCCGAAGTTTAGCGCATTTTTGAAAAGGTCATTGGCTATGAATTTCTTCAATTTAACCCTTAATTGACTCTAAACTTTGATTTTCTTGTAATTTTACCCTTGATTTCATTCAATTGACTTTGTAAAAATTAAGTTTGGTCCTCTAAAATTATAATCTTATCAATTAAGCCCATATTGGGCTATGAAATTTAATTTTTCACCAATTAAGTCCCTAATAGAATTAATTTGACCCATTAAAAGTATAATTAAGTCCTTGCACCTAGTTAAATCTTTTAATTTAACCCAAATTAATCCTTAAATATAATATAATTTTTGATTTGGCCCATGGTTAAATTAAATTGGCCTATTAAAAATCTAATTATGTCTCTGGACTTAATTTTTATACATATTCGTCCAATAATCAATTAATTTGACCTTAAATTCTCATTGTCTCTTAAATCTTTTATACATATTAGGCTTCTAATTTTGTCCAAAGCTCTAGCTTGATTCTTTATATATATATATATATATATATATATATATATATATATATATATATATATATATATATATATATCTGAACCTTCTAAATTTGTTTTTGCTATGTTGCCAACCCTTTTTTTATAAGGAAAAAACGGTAAATTTTTTGAAAAAACCCAAAAATGGGTTATGACATATATTATTGATAACAAAATATTGTTCACAGGGAAAAGACTTGGAAACTCTTATGTGATTAATTTAAATGATATTGATTATGAAGTTAAGTGTTTTAGTTTTTTAGTAGACTCGTCTTGTATTTGTCATAGAAGACTTGGACATGCCAATATGAGATTAATTCAAAAGTAAAAAAAAAAAAAGAGCTTATGAAAGGACTTCCATAACTTGAGTACAAAAAGGAAGTGATTTGTGATGCTTTTCAATATGGAAAACAAGTCAAAAGCTCCTTCAAATCCAAGAATCAAGTCTTTACAAATCAAGCACTATAACTTCTTTATATGGATCTACTCATGGATAGAGGGACACTTCGATGCCTAAGTTAATATTTGAGTTTGGTTGATCATGTGAAAAGCATGTAAAAAATCAATAGGATGAAAAATAGTGTTAAGTTGTGTGTAAACAAGCTGTATGTGTTATCTCTGTGTTTTTTAAATGAAAAAATATCCTCCTCTTTTCTTTCACTAAACTTGAGGATATGTAACTTATCTTGAAAAAAATCTAGAGTTGTTAACCATGAAGTGCTAGTTTTATTTCATAGCTTACTCATATCAAGAGTAGCTTGCTCATATGTAACTTGTATAACTCAACATAAGAGAGTCAGCATAGATAACAATAATAAAAAGGACATAAAGAGAAGAGAGAGAAATGGTGGTGAACTTGTTATGCTTTGCAATTTGGTCCAACAGTTACAAGGTAGCCCGACTGGGCTAAAAAGAATTAGCCCAAATTGAGATACCTTATAGATCAACCAGGCTAAAAAAATGAGCTCCACCAAGTTACACAATAGCTCAGTCCACAAGACTGCACATGACAACCCAGACTGAGGCTGCATGGACCCGGTAGGGGCTGTATGTATAGCCTTTGTGTGAGCTACATACAACCTATTTGAGGGATACTTGCAGCCCATGTTTGGACTGTCAAGTCTAAACCAAACCTTTTTTCTTTTTGTATTGTCAGTAAAAATGGGTAGTGAAATCTTAATTGGCAAATCATAATTTTCTTGATTCTAAAATTAATTTAATTCAATGTTTTTTTTATATTCTAGTCTTTATAGGGCATAAATACCTTTTCTGTTAGTTTTATATATATACTAGCTGGTGACCCGTGCTCTGTGATGAATTAAATAAAAAAATTAAATGAAAGATATATGCATACATTGTCAACGCATCTTTTAGCATCAAGAAAATTTTAATTTTGAATTGAAAAGTTGATGTATATGTTTAATAAAAAAAAAGTGAAAATTATATTTGTCAATAAATATAAAAAAGAGTCCTTAATGCTAACTAAAACTAAGTCAATAAGAAAAGATATAAATACAAATTAAGATATCTTATCTCGTGACATAGGGAGCTCTTTAAATTTTTTTCCCTCTAATTATATGGCAATAATTGTTTTTTATATATATAAAATAGTAATATTTAAATTCCATTGAAACAAAATAATTTTATATTATAATTTTTTTTTTCTTATTAATATATTTTTTTAACAAAAAATATAGCTTTATAAGTTACATTTTGAAAGTAATTAGAATAAATATCAAAAACATTTTAAACGCTTTGAAATAAGGATATATTGGGTGGATGACGAGTCGTTAGCCTAATTTTTTTTAATAAAATAAGTAGACGACACATCATTTATTGGTAGAATTTCAACCGTCTTAGAAGTATGAAAAGTCAAGTTCGTCCTATATGATCCAAAAAAACCCATTTGCAACATTTGTTTTTTCATATGAAAACTTCTAAAAAAAATACTAAAGATCTCAATAAACCTATTTTAAACTTGGTTAAGAAAATAAAACATTAACTTGAATCCAAATTAATCAAGTCCTGATATACCTTTTTTCTTACATGATGAAGGATTAAAAAACTTAAATGACACAAAGAAAAAGAAAAATAAAAATAAAGTTTTGTATCTAAACAAAAAGAAAAAGAAAAAGAAAAATAGGTAAACTAACTAAAAGTACCTCTCTCTCTCTCTCTCTCTCTCTCTCTCTCTCTCTCACACACACACACACACACACAACCCACTGACTTTTAAGACTTATAAATAATTGTGTCTATTTTATCAAAAATAAAATATAAAAGTAGCGATTGTTTGTTTAATATGTTTTTTAGCTAATAGGTTGGTTAGACGTGATATTATTATATTCATGTAAATACATATTTATTATTAATGAAGGTTTTATTTATCTTTATATTCATATAATATTATATTAATGAATCTAATATTTTATTTGTGAATCTAGAGTAAAAATAAAGTTCATGGAATAAAAATGCTTTGCAAAAAAATTTATAAAGTTGTTATAATTATGAGATTCCTATTGCATTAAAGCATTGTTTCTAAAATGTTCCTAGTCTATGCTCTCTTAAATACTTGACATTTATTAGAGCCGTAAAGACTGATACATATTATGTTCTTTCCTTTATGAAAGGAAACAATTGTTCTCATAAGTTAAGGTATAAGAAATACTTAGAACTAACATGTAGGTGCATGTCATAAGACATGTACACTAAACTAACCCATATGAGAATTGCATATGGAGAGATCACCTATGTCTATAAAAAGACTTACATGACAGTTGTGTAAATGATCCTTAAACTTACGATCACTAAGTTATCTTATATATAGAGAATGTTATATTTTGATCTTGTTATATGATATCTTAATCGAGGTAACAAAGGGCAAAAATTGAGTATAATATGATAATATGAAGGTACTTGAATGATCAAGAGATGATTCATCATCATAGGTGAATTAGGAAAAATATTTTATTTGTTCTCAAATAGTATTGACTGAAAAATCATTGGCCAAGGTGGAATGAGGAGTTTCAAATCTTATTCAAACAATCAATGACTATTATGTAGAGAACATACATGATTTAACATAACAGACATACTTCATGCTTTAATGTTAAATCGGAAAATTATTGGTGAAAGGATATTAATTATATTGAAAAACCGGTCACTAAAAGATTAAGTCAAACCACTAATTACTTTTCTAATATTTGGGGGATCATGACACGTTGGTAGACAATGGATCTGATCTTCAAATATAAATTAATCAATTGTTGAATTAATAATAAATTAAATTATTTAATTTATTTAATTCTATTTAATTAGAATTAGAATTTATATTTGAACCAACATATTAGGAATCTAATATGTCACACACATTAAGAACCATTAGTCAGAAATTAAACTGTGATGATTTGATTAAGTATGATTTGATTAAAATATATTTTAGAAATTAAGGACTAGAATATAATTAATATAGAGATTATATTTCTAGATCTTAAGAAATCAAGTAAGGGCTTAATTGAGTTAATTTCTAAAATTATCCTGAATTAATAAATGGATATTATTTTAGGAAAAAATTGATATTTTTCCAGTTTATATGGTTTTTTAGATTTCTCTATAAATAGTAAGCTATGTCTTTTATTTCTTAGTAAACAACATTTCTACCATGTGTTAGATCTTTTAAATCTATCGATACGTTAAAAGACTTTTATTTATTATTTGTTTTCTTTTTATCTTTTTTTTTTCAAAAGAAAAATCACTCTAAATTATGCTCCAATCAACTACAAAATAGCATCAAGGATTTAACCATCCAAGACAAGTAAATAATACATAAATATAAACATACAATTTACCTATCAATCAATCCAAAAAAAAAAAGGGGATAAAAAGAGTTTAACTGATAAGAAGGTAGTTTTCTGGTTCTTTAATGTTAAATTACTTTCAATTCTTAAAAAAATACAAAAATGGAATAAAAAAGGGTTTGGTTTTGAAAGCAAATAGACTTTTGGACGCAAAAAAAGAAGAGTTGAACTTCTGGATTGTTTGTGGAACCAGTCTAGATAACGATAACACCCAATTGTTCAAAAAATATTATAAATACGCGTCCAAACGAGCCAGATGGCAATCCATACGAGGATGCCTTCTTCAAGCTGCTGCTGCTTCCTCTATTTGGACGCCCTGTACTCTTTGGTCAATGAATTTGTCACCCTGCTACGTTAGCCGACACGAAACGGGGGACAAGAGACAAAAAAACAAAAGAAAATAAGAAGATGTCTTGTCTTTGTGCATTGAACTACGACTACGCGTACTTGTTATCTTTATCCTGATTTACTGTGGTTTTTTAAAGTATTTTTTTAGTATTAAAATACGGTAAAATTCTCAAAAACCACGACGAACAAACGGTCTCGAACCATATCATGATTGCCGTTGTTGCAGCCTTCCTTACAGCCAAGGTGGTCAGCTAGCTGTCTGTCTATTCAAAGACAAAACCACCCAATTCACCATATTATGCCAGCCTCACCCAATTCACCATCTTTCATCTTCCCTCCCTCTCAAACTCACTCACAATTCTTTTACCTGGCCAGAAGGAAAAAACAACACCTGCAGGCTAGTTTATGAGAAATTATTTTTTAAATTTTTTTGTGTTTGTTTGTTATTAGAAAAGTTGGTCAACGAAAAACACTTTTCAGTTAAAGAAAAATTTGGTTTGGTTTTCAGGAAAGTATTTTTTTGAAAAATTTGGGCGGAAAACACTTTCCTGAAGTTGTGAAAAATTTAGAAAAGTCATATTATTCGTTGATTATATCAAATTTGATCCTCAAACTTTTGATTGCTATATATATTTTGTTTTAAAGACTTATTTTTCAATTTCATCTCTTAAAATTTAATTTTTATATTAACTTTAGTCCTTATTTTTATAATTGTTATTTGCTTTTCCCTTATTATTTTTTATTGAATTTTTTTATCTATCAAATTTGATTCTCATTCTTTTGATTGTTACTTATTTTATTTAAAATAATTTATGAAATGTTTATTATTATTATTTTAATTTCTTCATCTTTCATTTTTTTTATTTTTTAGATTTGATCTCTATTATTTTGATTATTATTATTTGAGATAATTTATGAAATTATATTTTTTTTAATTTTATTTTCATTCAACCTTTTAATTTGTAAGATTTGTTTCTCATTATTTTAATAAACTTGAGAAAAATAAAACATTAATAAGTTTTTTTCCAGCTAATTTTTCATGACATAATCAAATACTGGAAAGTATTTTCCTACTTATTTTTCATTACACTATAAAATATCAGAAAATAATTTACTTTTTTAAAATTTATTTTTTAAAAAAATTATTTTCCAGTAAATAACATGTCTAGAACGGACATGGCAACGCAGCTGGGCATCTCTGTTTTTTTTTTTTTTTATATATATATATATATATATATATATATATATATATATATATATATATATATATATATTAAAGAAATATTATAGACAGCTGTAACACGTTGTACAAAAAAATCAAATTGTGTTGACTTAGTTAAAATTTGATTGAATTTGGTAACATAACAGTTTTGTATTTTTTTTTTACCTGGAAACTCCTGTCTGTGACGTCATTGGTGGGGCTTGTTGAAAATGCAGTAATATAAAAGAGGGAAGGTGATCAAAGAATTTTTTTTAAAAAAGAATCATTTGTAATTCAAACGCATCAAGGAGGAGAAGCTTTGTGTCTAATGGAGAGCATTTTGGGTTTGCTCAGAATTCGTGTCAAACGTGGTATAAACCTTGCTGTACGTGATGTTCGTAGCAGCGATCCTTATGTCGTCATCAGGATGGGCAATCAGGTTGGTTTCTCCTTTTTTTTCTTTTTTGTCATCTCTCTTGCAGTTTTGTGTTCTTTCTTCTTATTTTTCCTTCGTTTGTTCTTTGCTTTCTTTTGGTGCTGTTTCTTCTCCGTGATCGGAAAATTTCGAAATAAGAAAGAACTTGTTAATCTTGGGTTGTATTTTTTAATCTAGATTCTCAATTCTTTTAAGGAAAACCCCAAGAACTTCAGGTCTCAAGTATTTCTTAGATGCTTTGATCTGATATGTTTAAATGTTTCTCTTGTTGAGCAAGTATCTTTTTAGGTTTATGATGTTCTTATGCCCTCAACCAAATTACTACTTATTGTGGTAATAAATTGAAGATTGATTAGTTATGATGTATTGGATGAATTGATAATCAGAAGCCAGAAATTCTGTAAGAGAACATATTATTTTTGGATGTTTGTCTTAAATTTTAGCAAGGGAAAACCCAGAATTAGCAAGGTTAGCATAAAAAAAGGGTATAAAGCTAGTTGGCTACTGCCTAGTTGTTTTGGTAAGAAAATCTGGATGCCAATCTTTTCTCATTTTGTGCTGTAATCCTAGTCCAAAATACTTTCTTCGATATCTCCAATTTCTATATGAGCGATGTCTGTACAATTCCTCCTGCAACATAGGATGGTACAATTTCTTCGACATCTTCTCAGTAATCTTGACAGTTCAGCATGCTGTGCTAGCAAGTTTAACTTAGGATGAGAACCACATTGAAGTGCATAGATTATAACTTTCTATCGCTTTTCACGGATTTTTCTTCTTTTTTACATTTATTTAATTTGTCCCCATCTAATTTCCTGTCAAGATTTTATTGCTTATAGTACGGTAGGATGCAAATGTTGTAGTATTTCATATTTACTTGGAGTATATGTTTTTCTTCATTTAGGCCTTTTTAGTCACTACATTACGTCTGCTAATTTTATGATTGTAAACATTTGCTGCAGAAACTGAAAACTCGTGTGATCAAGAAGGACGTTAACCCACACTGGAATGAAGATTTAACTCTTTCTGTTACAGATCCTAATCTTCCAGTCAAGCTGGTAAGTTTAATGTCTTGTCACATTAGGACATAAGAGCTATTTCAGCAAGGGACATGCATGCACATGTTTACTGTGCAGAAAAGAACTACTTTTATGGTTGCCTTCTCTTCAGTGCTCTTTGTCCATTTGCAAATCTATTTCCAAAATGAGTATTATCACAATCTTTCTGAATTCAAAAAGCCTAACTGATTGAAGGTGCTTTTAAAAAAAATGAGTTATGTTGAAAACTTTTAGTTAACATTACAGAGGATGTGGTTTAACCTGAATCATCAGTGCTCAATACTGCAACCCTTGGCACCCCTATCCTCCTCCTAAGACCCCCCCCCCCCCCCCCCCCCCCCCCCCCCCCCCCCCCCCCCCCCCCCCCCCTAATGGGAAAGAGACAAAAACGAAACAGAGTGAAACTTCATTATAAAATACATCTCAAATTCATTTCATTTTTTCAGTCGAACGATATTGGTTTCATCGCCACTATCTTTTTTCTTTCTTTTTAGTTGGTAGGAACAACAATATTTTCATTGCCTGTGGCTCAGTAGGATTACTTAAGGTGAGTCCTTCAAATCATAAACTGGCACTTCATTGAAAGGTGCAACTCCAATTGTAAAATCACCAATCTTCCATTATGATGAAGATTGTCACAGAACCTCTAGATTCACCAATAAACAACACTGGCCAGTAATGCTTTCATTATTTCAACCTTTATTTACTCGAGAGACCTGCAGAATCAAATTGGGATTGTGCCTTTTTTCCTGTTGAGAAAATTTTTCATCAATTTGCTGAGTAATCCCACGTTGGTGCTGCACAGTATTTGTAATGTCCCCACAGAATGCATGGGCCTCTCCAATGCTTGTACCTTTTAATCTGGATACTCTGATTTTGTATCAAAACCAACCATCATTTTTCATCATTGTTGTGTAACCTCACATGCTTTTCATTATTGTTCCTGGACCATGGCACTTTGTTATTGTTGTTCTCATTATAATGTTAAATGTGCTTCTGTTGAGCTTGTATTTGAGGCATATGCTAAGTGCTTTTATGATGGTTGATAGAGATTGCTATGGCTTTACACAATACTCGGACCTCTCCACCTACTTGCTTTTACAAGTGACAATGATCTGGATGCAGCGTTGCCTAAGCAGTTGTTACTCTGGAAACTGAAATTAAGCTAAATACAACATATTGGATGTGAGAACTCAAGAGTTTTCGTACAACTGACTCCTCGTAACAGATGTGGAGCATGCAGTATATTGTGAAGGGACAGCTGCATGCATGATGTCTTGCTCCATGAACTTGTAAAAGTCAAAACAATCACTTAATCCAAACACAAGAACCTGAAAATTAGGAGGCAGTCAAGGAATTACTAACTTCAAGAACCCAAATGGGCATAGAGTAGTACCCTTTTATGTTGAAGGCTTTCTTCTTCCTCGACCTATATTTATAGGATCACCTAATGCATGCAGAAAATATCATCTTGTATGTTTTTGCTATGTATCATGCTTTCCTAATATTCCCGGATTCATATTCATGTTTGTTGGTGATTTCAGATCGTCTACGACCATGACTTGTTTACCAAAGACGATAAAATGGGAGAGGCAGAGTTTGATATTAGGCCATTCATAGAGACCTTGAAGATGAACTTGGCAGGGGTTTCAAGTGGCACTGTCATCACAAGAATACAACCGAGCCGGCAAAATTGCTTATCTGAGGATAGCTGTATTATTTATAGTGATGGCAAGGTTGTTCAAGATCTCTACCTCAGATTAAAAAATGTGGAATGTGGTGAATTGGAAATCCAACTCCAATGGATTACCTTCCCTAGCTCGAGGGGCTTTTAAAGTTTATGATTGTTCCTTTATTTGCTTCCAATCACATGATATGGACAGGTTGCTTTCAAGTTTCTACCACCTGTGTGGAGGTCTTTCCACTGATTTGCATTACAAACCAACCTTTTATGTACTTCTCTTACCTGTATTCGGATCAGGTTCTTAGCTCACGATAGAGGATTGAGCAGTTTATGGTTCTTGTTCTTGATATGTATCTAAATCTGTAAATACGCTTTGTGCTGGAAATTTCTGAACTTCGCGAGTTTACCTGTTGAAAGCATGATGACAAGTAGATAGGCCGAAGCATGTTTATTCATTACTGGAACGTGTTTGACAGTACTTTATACAAAAGAATGAAGCTTGCTTTATATGTATTTTTGGTGCAGTTTTGGCTTGCATAATGTGCCGCACTACTTGCTTCTTACATGCTTATATCCTGAGCACTCTTACAATCCCACCGTACCACCATGTTGGTTTTATTATTTAGCTATCCTGACGTTGAGGATCGGTGGATGCCCCTTATTGTGCAGGAGCGTATGCTTCCACTCAGACGGGCTTGTTTTGTAGGTGGGCTTTCGAAATACGGGCTTAATTCAGTTTTTGGTTGCCTGTCTGTAAGCCTATCAACACTTGCATGCACCAATTTGGACCTTTTTGAGTTCATGTTTGATATTATGGTTGGGGGTTGATATTTAAAATGTTTTTATTTAAATATATTTAAATAATATTTTTTATTTTTTAAAATTTATTTGTAATATCAACATATTAAAATAATTCAAAAATACCACCATCGTTTTGGAAACACTTTCAATAGGTTGAGTTAGTTTGGCAGTAACTCAAATATGACCTAACAATATAATCTTTGAATTAATTTCTATATATCGAAATTAGGCTTCTTCATCATTGGATCTTAAATAATTTATTTATATTTTGATCAGTAAATTATATATATATATATATATATATATATATATATAAATTATTTTATATAGTAGGATTTGTTGCTTAATGAGAGAGAACGTAAAAAAAAAAAAACCCTACTTATCAACAATATTTTTTTATAAATTATTTGTTACCTCCTCATCACGTTGATAAAGAAAAATAATTTTTTATTTGTGTGACTTTTTCGAAAACCTATGTAATATGAAAAGCTTTCGTGTCCATGTTCTCAACTCTCACTGCTTTAATTTATAAATTATTATTATTATTTTTTTTTTAAAAAAGCAAGCAACCATCCTTCAAGTTTATATATATATATATATATATAAACTTGAAGGAACAACCCACAAATAACTTGATCACACGTGTGCATGCTGACATATTATATTTATGTATACGAAATCCACTAGATAATTTAGTTTAGTTTATCCTTCACACAGCCCCATCCTCTCCTAATTTCCATGCTAAGGTCAATATATTATTTTTGAAATTCTATGGGAATCCTCGCAGAAAAGAAACGTCCCATTCTCCAACAAGGCAACTAGCTAGCGACCTTTGCCGGCTATCCATGAGAAACAATACCAAGACCAATATCTGCAGATCCTTTGCTTACATTAAAGCAACTTTATAGCTGAAGTTTGCCTTTTGTTCCAAGAAAAAAACAATACATGGGGAGTGTTCATTCAAGTTGAGCATGTGTGTGCAGATTTCCTTCACCCTACTCAATGTGCTTTTGCCTCTTTGTCTGTCTAATTACCTGCCAAATAATGTAGCATCTTTCTTGTCCACTTCTCTTCTCCTCTCTCTTATCCATTTATATAGAAAATTGGGGAATTAGCACACAAAATCAAAACAATTGGCAAATTGACATATGAGCAAAATATTTTTACGAAATAGTATATTTTCATCTTATCACGCTTCAGAAACATGATATTTATTAAATGTAACTATTTCTAAGTATCACAAGATAATTCTCGCACTTTAGAATAGCAACATTTAGTAAATGTCACGTTTCTGAACCGCGACAAGATAAAACTTAAATTATATGGTTCAACTGGTTGATCGATTTATAATGGCTAGTAAAATCAGTTGACCGGTTCCAAAAATAACAAGAAAAATCTCAAAACTACTAAAATTGAGGGCCTCAGTGAGATTTTTAATATCTAAAGATCTAACAGTTCGCATAGCGACGCAATTGATATAATAGGGAAAACAGCCTCCGAAAACTCTTGTAAAAACTTGAGCACAATTTAACGGCCGGATCAAAAGTTATGGCATTTTGAGCTGTTATTCTGGTCTGGTGCGACCAAATCTTCTTTTGGGCTTAAACCTGTCTCACTGGTTCATAAATGTATCTACTAGGCCATCCACATAATTTATTTGGGGCAGATCTTCATTTAGTTATAACAGACTCACACCTGATTGCTTATAATCACCTATTACTGCAAACTCAACTACATCAATATTGACATTGAAAAATAAAAGACAACTTCTATGTTAACACTAACTTTTTGAGTCTACAAGTTGGATAAAGATATATGTTTTGACTCAAAATATATTTAGAAGAAAAAGTTTATTAAATTATGGTTTTTAAGTGAGACGGTCACTGTTTCATACAACTAGATCCAACCGGTCGACCAGTTGAGCCAGATGGTTAGAGTTTCACCTTGTCATGCTTCAGAAGTGTGGCATTTATTAAACGTCGCTTTTTTGAAGCGCGACAACATAAAAAATGCTATTTCGTTAAATCTTTTTTAAATGGTGTTATTCTACCAAATATTTTAAGAAACTGTGCTAATTATAAAAAAATTCACAGTTATAAACCACTTTCATAGGTTATATATTCGATTGTGATAAAAAATTATATGTAAAAGAAATGAGCCACTATTGAAAAATAAAATGTACTGCAAAAGTGATAAATTCTTATCCAGAACAATTAATAGGTTCATTTTACAAATTTATTTATACTACCTACACCAATTATATGTTGTAAATGATGAATTCATTGAATTTTCTCTATAATTTAGTATCGACTCTCGGAATGTGTCATATGCGAGGCTTATGAAAGAAAAAAAAAGTATAATTGAGGAGAAAATAGCTAAAAATGTAATTATTTTAGAAGTGTCTCTAATATGTCTCTATATATTTAATTACTTCTAATATATTTCTAAATGAATTTATATTAATTTAGGAGGAATTAATGAAATGTACATCAATTTAATCATGAATCAACTTGATAATGATAGAGTGATATTGCATTTTTAGTATGAACCAAGAGGGCCTTCAAATATGATGCAAAATGAACCTTGTTTTATACAAAGAAGGTCCATTAAATGCTCCTAATGACTTCTCAAGGACTTCAAACATTCTTTAATAAAAATACAAAAATACCAAAGGGTTCGAGAGAGGGCAACCCTATAAAGAATTTTGGCCAAATCGAAAAATTAGCAATCATGAGAAAGGTGGGAGAACAAAGAAGTATCGATTTAAGCAAGATGCCTTTATTTGAATCAAATCACAATGGAAAAAACCACTACAAGTTAAAAATGGAAAATCACCTGTCACTTTTTCTACAAGGAGAAAATAAATAACCTATTAATATTTATATATTTAAATAAAAAATAAAATCTTATTTTTTAATCCTAAATCATTATCATTTTTTACATGATCCAATAATTTATAGAAAAAACTTTCCCTTGTATGTACAAAACGAGCTTATTATTTGCCATCGTCATTCTACAAGTTTCTTTCTTTTTGTGGATGATATTATCATTTTCTTTCACAACATCTATTAATTTAGAATTTAATTTGAAAATCATATTTTGATATGGGCACTTGTAAACCTACTTTCAATGCCAGAAAATTAGGAAATACAAACAATAATACTGATAGAATTTTTTTCATCGGTAAATTATGGTGAAATTTATCGACAAAATATTTTCTCGCAATGTCCCTCAGTATACACCAATGAAATTTTTTTGTCAGTGCATACCAATGGAATTACAATGAGAAAAGATGGAATGAAAAAGAAAAAAAATAAAAAAATGACATATCAAGCTTACAAAATAAAATATTGATGAAATAAACTCATTGCTACTATCCATCAGTAATATTTAAGTTATGAACTAGCGAGCGACCCCTCTCCCCCATTTTTTTTTCTTCCTCCATTTTTCTATGCAAATAACAGTAGAACCCTCCTTATTTTATCACAAATCAAACTATCATCACCATAAATCCGACCACTATAACACTCAGTCTATCATCATCCTTGTTCTGGTTCCATTTTTTTTTTAGAATTCCTCACATTAAGCAAGCAAAACTACCCATTTTTTAAAATCAATTTTAAAATGTTAATTTTAATGGCATTTTAAGGTAGTATATGTAGTTTGTTTGTGTGTTTACTTATTTTATAGCTTTTTTCCATATAAATTTGTTATATGAATGTATGATTTGTATATGTTAAGGTTTGTTTTATATCTTAAAAAATTATATTTGTTTGTAATTTGATAAAATCGATTTCAATTTTATGACTTAGGTTTTTTGTAATGAAATAAATAATAATTTATTTAATGGTTACATTTCATATTTTGTCAATTTTATTGTTGAGTTGAAGATTTTGGTAAATGTGGAGGAATTTGAATTTTTGTAGAAAATTAATAATGATTTAAGAGTATTATTACAATACATTGAATAAGTTTGAGTTAAACCAATACTAGCTAAATTATTTAGTTCATATAATTAATTAATACATGTTGTCATCAATATTCTATATAGATTTGATATAAGTAATGGATGATCGTTCTTGGATGTATTGAGTTTCATCTGAAGGGCTGTGCAGAATGGATTATTGTAATGTGGTTGAGAGTTTTATTAATTACGCACTATCTATCCAAAAAATATTAGTGGAGACGATATTAGATGTCCATGTAAGAGGTGTAAGAATAAAAAGTTTCTCGATCCAGATGTTGTAACGATGCATCTTCTACAAAAATGATTCATGGAGAAATACTTATAGGTTTGCACACGAAAACCATATGTTCCTTACGAGATCATGATAGAAAGGATGATTCACTCAACTTCTAGTTCTAGCAACATGCATGAAGTTATAGACGACAATAGTAATCATTATAAGAATATAGTTATAGATGCGATGTGAATGAATCAGAGTTACTTATATGAAAGAACCAAATGCAAACGCGGCCAGGTTTTTTGATCTTTTAAAAGACTTCGATGAACCATTATAGGATGGGTTCACAAATCACAACAAATTATCAGTCATTGCACAGGTGTTCACTATCAAGTTAGAGCATAGGTTGGGTGAGATCGGTTATGACAGAATTGTCGAATGCACAAGAAACATTTTACTTGAAAGGAATAAGCTGAAAGAGAACTTCTATACTACTAAATCCATGATGAAACCTCTTGGCCTAGGATACCAGAAAATTAACATTTGTCCAAACTTCTGCATGTTGTACTATTTTGAAAATGCAGATTTGACCGAGTGTAGAACCTATAGGCATGCTCGTTATAAACCTAGAACTGGCAAGGAAATGACTTGTCGCATATAAAAAGCTTATATACTTCCTAATCACTCCAGTAGAGATGTGTATGAGGCTGGAGTTCATGTTTTTATCTATGATCATACCCGATCCTAATAGTTCGAGTTGAAATATAGATGTTTTTTTTTTTTTCCGATTGTTGATTGATAAGTTGAAGCAATTGTAGTCATCTGAGATTTTGACTTATGATGTCTCGAGGAAACAAAATTTTAAGATGAAGGTAACTTTGATGCGAATTATCAATGATTTTCCTGCGTATAGAATGATTAGAGCACACATGGAAAATTAACATGTCTATATTGTATGGAAAATAACAAGGCTTTAACCTTAAAAAATAGTGGTAAAACATTTCTTTTATTGCTACTAGAGGTTCTTGTCAACCGATTACTAGTACAAAAAGATCAGAAAGGACTTCTTTACTGGTAGAGTTAAAGTGATGTTGCATCACTGGAATCGTTGGGTAAAGAATTATAAAATATGGTATTGCAGTTCGATGATATTGCGTTTGGTTTTCAATTCAGTAAGCAGAAGTTTCTTGATTTTGATGTAACCTCCATTTAGGTAAAGCAAAGTATTTTTTAGGAGCTTTTTTATTGGAAGACTAATCTCCTATGCTATAATCTTAATGTCATGCATATTAAAAAAAAACTTGTTTAAAAATATTTTTAACAAAGGCAAAAGTTAGAGGCCTTGTCCAGTATAGATGGATGTATTCATTCAAGAGGTTAGTGAGTAAACATGCATTCTAATTAAATTTCTATTGTCTTTTTAAAAAAAATTAAAAAAATTATTTAATTTCATGTAGTTACTTATTTAACCTTAAGAGAAAATTAAAAAATAAGACGCATGTTAAGACTTTGATATGCGATGCTTATATTGTTAAAAAGATCTCAACATTTATCTTGTACTATTTCGAGTCTCATTTGAGAACAAAAATGCACCGCGTTTTAAGATATGATGACGATGAAGAAGTACCTTTGAGTGAGAACTTTTTAATATTTTCCCATCTTGGATGATATGTACCCAAAAATACATTGAGGAGAAGATATTTGACAAAAACTGAATTCAAACATGTATATAATTATGTGTTATGTGATTGCGATAAATTAAGACATTTTATTCAGTAAGTACAATAATTAACATGTCGTTATTTTCTAATATTTTTTATCTTATACTCTCATAAACTAATAGATTAAATAATTCATTGTAGGAAACATCATCAATTTTTACTATTTTAAAATTCACATCAGATTGAATCTCAAGTTTTTCAATTATAAGATGAATAATTTGCCATGTGCTTTAGAACACATGTAAGCACTCCTTAATTATTCTTATCTCTTGTAATATTTAATTTCATTACACATTTTTGTTTAGCTTGTTAATGGTTATAATTTGGGAAGGAATGCTAGCGGTATTTTGAATTTAATATGTCTAGTTCCCGAAAGAAAGATTAAGTGTTATAACATGTATTTCATCAATAGACATGTCTTTTCATACTAAAAAGCATGATTAGAGTAGAAAGACATATAACAATGGAGTTTATGTTAAGGGATTGACTTATGATGAGTTTGAAGTTAACTATTATGGGAAGTTAGAAGAGGTAATTGAATTGCAATGCCAACAAGTTTGGTTTGATAGAGTCTTTTTTTCTCAAATGTTATTGATTTGATACAATTGATAGAGGGATTAGAGTAGATCCATATCATGGTTTGGTCGAAATTAGTACAAAGCCTAGACTTTGTAATGTCGATGATGTCTTTGTTTTCGCCAAGCAATGCCAACAATTTTATTACACATACACTCTTTTCTTTAGAAATAATAGTTCTAAGGTTGACTGGTTGTCTGTAGTGAAAACCAAACCTAGGGTTCGTGTTCAATTTGTTCAGGATGGTAACGATAAAGTCACTACGGGAGATGATGTCTTTTAACTTGATAAGTTAGTTAATCCATATCGAGTTGCTCTATCTATTGACTTAGAAGAAAATTCAAATTTTCACATCACTAATAATACTTTTGTTAATGTTGATGCTGAGGAGTTGAATGATATATTGATAACCAACGGACATACAAAAGTCGATGAAGATGATGATATTGACGAGCAGCAATTCAATATAGAAGATTATGGTGGACATGACGATGATGAAATTAAAGAAGAAGAAGAAGAAGAAGAAGAAGAAGAAGAAGAAGAAGAAGAAGAAGAAGAAGAAGAAGAATACAATTCGAGTTAATTTGTAAAACATTAATGCCTTATAAACAAACTTTAATGTAATATTTCTTGGTTGTTCCTTTACAAAGACATGGATTATTATTACATGACAATGAAATGATTATTTTTGTGATTTTATTATTATAAACAGAAATGATGTTATTGTATTGTGATTTTATTGCATATAAAGGATGAATAGATATAGAATACAACAATTCAAGAAAAACAATTGTTTTATACCGATGAAATCACTGACGGTTGTTCATTATAGATGAAACCACCAACGGATTAACTTTATCGGTATGTTTCCAAGAGTTGGAAAAAAATTACACCCTTATGTCATTGACTATTATAGATGGAATGACCAACATATTAACTCTATCATAAAGTTCCAAAGAGTTAAAAAAAATTACACCCCCATGCCACTGACCATTACATATGGAATCACCGACGGATTAACTCCGTCAAAAAGTTTCAAGGAGGTGGAAAAAAATTACACCCATATGTCATTAACAACTACCAACCGAATCATCGACAAATTGAAAATGCATCGGTGATTTTAGGAGGGGTTCCTTGAAAATTTTAGGTTGAATTGATAATTTAATTCTTAATTACAAATGAAATTACCGATGAAAATTAAAAAAATAATATTTTTTTAATGTTTGTCAATAAAAAAACCCTAATTAAAAGAGCAAAATCCCTAACTTTGGAATACCAACCCATCTTCTATCTTCCTCTCAAAGTATCTCTGCATCTTCTCCCTTTCTTCTCTCTCTGTCACTGTTATTTTCCTCTTCTTATTGCCTCTCATTCTCTTCGTCTCTCACTCCACCCTCACGTGAGAACCCTCCACACCAGGTAAATTTCTTTATTCTTTATTCTTTTTTTTTTTTGTCAAGGTTAATGGGTTGATTAATTTTTTTTTTCACTCTCAATCTCTTCCCCTCTCACACCATCAATGTCCTTCACCCCAACTAGGCGAAAACTTCCAAGTTAATCTCCTTTTTCTTCCTTTTTTTTATTAAAAGAATTGTCATTGTGTTTTTACGAAATATAATTTTTGTGGCCAAACTTATAAGCCAAGTAGTCAAATCTCTTAGCTGATTTCCATCATTTTTTTTAATATAAGGTATTTTGTATAATTAATTATTGTTTTTCATTGTTATTTGTTATGGAGTTTTGACAAGATGTTAATCTATTATAGTAGATTTTAATCCTAGATGAGAAAATGGAAAGGGATAGAAGTGCATTTTGGGTAAAAGAGAAATTTGTTTTAAATTAAGTAAAATTTTATTTGAGGTTATATGTATTTTATTTCTTACAGTGAGTAATTTAGGTTAATTTTGTTTCATTAATTAATATACAAATAATTTGTTGGTAGAAAACATGTTTATTTTAAAAATAATTTAAAATTACTCGTATAAAATTAATTTTATTTTAAAACTGTAATGAAATTCAATAGAAAATCATTGCAAGTTGCTTGTTATGCAATGCGCATGTGGAAAAATGTATTAATATACAAAATATAATTTTTGTGATGGAGTTATGACAAAATTATAAAAAGCTTGTTAAAATTGGCCAAATTGTTAGTTTATATAATTTTAGAAAATTTTAGAAATTAACCAAATTGTTAGCAAAACTAATACCTTTGTTGATTCCTCATATTTTTATGGGGTTCTTTTTTCATTTGGTAATAGATAGGAACAAGAACTTGTCGTAAATAAAATCAATTGGTTTGTGGCTACATATTATTGATGCGTGTTTATAAGTTGTTAAATTATGGGTAGTCTGTTGTATAAGGAAGGTGCTGCCGAATTTTTTTTAAATAGGAATGTTAATATTTTTTAATCATTTAATTTGTGTAGATGCCAAGGGAAAAATTGGTTGTGAGTCATATGGACATGAGCTCTACTAGTTCTTTTAACAGTGTTTCTGGCCACCATGAGTTGTTAGGTGCCGATCATAAACATATCCCCGAGGCACAAGCAACCTCTATCAATGCAGGCTTGTTGATTGCGATGTTGCCTCGTTGAGAGGGGTCCATTCATGGCGGGATGTATAAGCTGGGAAGTATGTTGCCCAGTGAAAGTCTGACCATTTAATGTAAGTTTGTTTTCATTTCCTACACGATTAGAAAATAAAGAATAGTTAATATTTTTTTTTAAATAAATTTCAATTAACAAATTTAATTTTAGGTTTACAAATGTTGAGACTACCCACACAACAACATTCGTGATGAAAGTGCAATTTTTTCAATGGAGTCATGTTTTCAAAAATCTTTAATGAAAACCCAAGGTTGATGTTTGGTTCGTAAAGTTTAAGGTTAGCATATACTTAAGCAATTTTTATGTTAATTCGGTTAGTTTATTAATTTTAATGAATAGATGTTTTTACAAATTTGATGTGCAAGGAAAAGTTTTGCTAGGATAGGGCTAACAACGTTGTTGCTAAGAGGGTTTAGGAGAATCACAATGTAATTAGGTAAGATTGAATTTAATTTGTTAATTTATTTTATTTAAATATTAAAATTCAATTTTCATTATCTTAACCGATAATTCATTTCTACCTTATAGGTTGCGTAGTTTTTGGTATAAGACGCCAAAAAAATGCTAAAGAAAGAGGTCTTACAGGCTGGAAAGACGTGGTGGTTTGGAGGGGTTTTAGACCACCGCACGTCTCGGAGGCTATATGGGCAGATAAAACCTAGCACATGACGTCCATGTGTTTCATGCGGTAGTCGTAGTTTGGTGTAGAGACTCAAAACAAGGAGATTCACGGTTCAATTATCACTCATATTGAGGGATCCATTCTGTTTGTTTTACATGCGAAGCGGATAGTAATATTCTTTTTTATTACATTCATTCTTTTAAAAAAATTGTTGTTTTATATAAAATGTTTAACTAATAGTAGTTTATTTTTGTAGGCTACAACTTTTAGACGCGAACTAAGACTGATGATTTTTTTTGTAGAAACTTACATGCGAAGTGCTTACCATTGAAAAAGGGGTATAACAAACTCATGGATAACTGAGTTTAGAAGTTCATGTTAAGTTGGATTTCAACAATGTTTTTAATTAAGTTATTTTTAAGAATTTGTTGACGTGTTCTTTTTTTATTTTTTCAGGAAACATATAACACCGATGGAATAAATCCCTCAAAAAATTATGAAAAGTTTGAAAAAAAGTACAATAAATTCCATTGACAACATGTACTCATTGATGGAATTACAAATGGTATTTCTGTAGGTGATATGACATACTCACCGATAATATTACCGATGGAATGATGACAATAACTTTTTTTTGTTTGACACGCTTTGTTCGTCTATAATTCTATCAGTGGTAATATTATCGACGAAATGTCCGACAAAATAGAAATCACCAACGATAAGTTTTTTGATTAACAATAACCATTTGTGATTTCATCATTAAAATTTTTTTCGACAAAATCAATGTCTAAATACTAATGGAATAATCCATCAACAAAATATAAAATTCTAGTAGTGTTTAAGATGAGTGCTCTCTGTAAAAAAAATCCAATCATTCCTCATCTCTAATAAAAAAAACATTAATTTATTTATAATACTCCATCATTAGACTAAGAGTCATCTAATTGAACTTGATATTTTATTCAAAAGAGATTTATATATATGGAAAAGAAGTCACTCTTATTATCATTCTAGAAAATCTATTTATATATGCGTTTGTTTATGTGTATGTTATATTTAGATATTTATTAATATTTATTTTTACCAAATGTAATAGTTTTTCGAAGATGATAGTTATAGATATGACGTCTTTTTATTTAAAGATGATAGTTGTAGTAACGTTTGTAACACACACACACATACACGAGACATCGAGGCAAATTAAAAAGGTAAAAATAAAAATAAAAAGTAATTTTCTAGTTTTATGATAGCTAAAAACCCTAACAGGTCTTTAAAATTTTAAATAAGGGGCTGATTATACAAGAGAGAAGATAAACATCACCTTAAAACATCAAATTTTAAGTAAGTTGTATTGTGATTGTTTTTAATAATAAAATACCTATTGTACTCGTGCTAAATTTAGCCTAAAATGGTATGTGTATTCTTATGAAAGGATCACTAAACTTAGGATAGTGATTTGAGACCTGAGTCTAGCAACAAAGCTTAATTACTTTTTAAAAGAAAATGACGGGTGTTGGACCTATGAATATGATAAATTATGAATTAGGTTTTGATTATGCTTGATGAGTTATGCCTAAGATCTTTTGGAGTCTCATTGACCCAACTTGAATTCACTTGTAATGATGGTGTCATACCCTAGCACATGATAAATTTTAAAAGAAATTTGCACACATTGATTACACAATAAAAAGAGAATAAATATTTATAAAAAAATAAAATTCATATGGTAATATTTGTTTTTTAAGAAAACAAATGTTTTCACCATAAGAGCAACATTGCCGATAAAATAATGTATGAAAAAAAAAGTGAATGGAAAGAGATTTTCAACTTATAAATCAAATTCATATATATAACTTTGAAAACAAATGATTTTTTAAATTTCAAAAATCAAAATTCTTCGAGTGATCGTCTTACCTTGGGTTTAACCTAAATAAAAAAAATATTTTTTTAATTTTATTATAAGAAAATAGCAAAATTCGATTACTGTTGTTGGAAGGAGATAAACGGTTGTATTGGTTCGGGTTCAATGAAGGAGATCAGGTTGTTAGAGGCTAAGGGCTATGGCTGAAGGAGGTTATGTTTTATGGTTCTTGGTGGATCTGTGGTGGAGGAGAAGAAGGCAACTGTAGTGGGTTGGTTTGCTCAGGAAAAAAAAAAATGACAGTGGGAAAGAGGAGGAGATTTGATTACTTTTGACAATGCATGGAAGAGAGATGGAACCGTGGTTGTGGACAGGGGCGGAGTGAAGGGGAGGCAAGCAGGGGCCCGGGCCCCTGCAAGATTTTTTTTTTTTTTTAGGGGTAAAACAAAAGTGTGAATTAATAGGTATTAAGACTGTGCCACTGTGGATACCTGCCGGGTGAAGAGAACAAAAGGCTGAAAAGAATGGTCCCACAGCCCACCAATTTTGTGTAATTAATTAATGGATTGTGATAACAAAAATGCCTACGTGGAAAGTAATAGGTTACAAAGTGATGGATTTGTTTCTTGTCTTTTCTCTCCCTGTAGATTACAAGTACAACCCTAATATAAATTGTTACAAGTCCAACGCAGCCTATCAAAACAAAAACAAGAATAAAGATCCTAAACAGAATTTTTGTGCGGAAAGATTGAAGTAGAGTATTATTTGATTTATTTCTCAGTAAACAAAACAAGGTTCGTAATTGGATATTGATAACTTAAATTTAAAATATTTTTTTATTTTGTTTTGAGATGTTTATTAAGAATTTAATAAGATTTTTTTATAATTTTATAATTTTTGCTTTTTTTTTCAAATTTGCTAGTTCTAACAATTGTTTTTTGAATTCTTGTTATAGTGATTTTTTTTCTAATTGATTAGATATATTTTATTAGTTTGTATTGATTATGCATTGATTTTTTTTATGTTTTGTTTTTAGCAGAGCCACCAAAATTATCAATTTTTTCTCATTATATATGTTTTGATTTTAGGTTGAACCATGAACAAAATAAGAAGAATTGATTCTTTTTTTGAAAAAAAAAAGGAAAAATATTGACAACTCACAGCCTAGTGAACCAACTCCAAATAATGTTGAAGTTATGGTTGAGCAGCCTCTATGTGCTTTAGTTTACAAAGAACCTGCGCTGATTAGTGAGCAGCCTCTTACTAGAATCGATATTGCTCATTTAATTAGAGATCCAAGCAATCGTCCTCAAATTTGGGAATACCCGGTTAATCAACAAGATGAAATTCGAAGGGCATACATTAATTTGGGGCCATATCAACCTTTGATGTCTGAATATCCGCTAACTGGTAATAAACATCCTCGTCGATTTCAGTCTCATTGGTTCAAAAGTTATCCGTGGCTTGAATATTCAGAGAAAAATACTGCATTTTGTTTCCCTTGCTATTTATTTCCAAGTAAACCATCTGGAAAGCCAGGATCAGACACATTTACTGTTAAAGGATTTAATTGTTGGAAGAAAGTTAATGATGGGGAACGATGTGCTTTTTTGACTCATATGGGGAAAGGTCCAAATTCAGCTCATAGATTTGCTACCAGGTGCTTGGAAAATTTGAAAAACCAGTCATGTCATATTGAGAAGGTAGTCAAGAGGCAAACTACTCAAGAAATTCAGAATAATCGATTGCGTATTAAAGTTTCAATAGATATTGTTCGTTGGCTCACATTTCAAGCATGTGCTTTTAGAGGGCATGATGAACGTCCAGAATAAAAAAACCGAGGTAATTTTCTTGAAATGATGGAACTTTTAGCATCATACAATGAACAAATAGGTGCTCTTGTTTTGGGTAATGCTCCACAAAATGCTAAATACACCTCACATCAAATTCAAAAAGAAATTTTGCATGTCTTTGCTAGAAATGTTCAGTCTTCAATTCGTCATGAGATTGGTGATGCAAGATTTTGTTTAATTGTTGATGAAGCTCGAGATGAATCTAGAAGAGAGCAAATGGCCCTTGTTATTAGGTTTGTTGATAGAAGTGGATTTATACGAGAACGATTTTTGGATATAGTTCATGTCAAAGATACAACTACTGCAACTCTTAAGGAAGAGATTTCCTTTGTTTTATCTCATCATAATCTGGATGTTCAAAATATTAGGGGTCAAGGGTATGATGGTGCCAGTAATATGCGTGGAGAGTGGAATGGTTTGCAAGCTTTATTCATTAATGATTGCCCTTATGCATATTATGTACATTGCTTAGCTCATCAATTACAATTGGCTCTTATTGCTGCATCTAGAGAAATATCTGATGTTCACACTTTCTTTCAGAATTTGATTTTTATTATTAACATTGTTAGTGCTTCTTGTAAACGTAATGATGAATTACGGGCTTTTCAAGCATCTACAATTGAACATTTAGTTGATATTGGTGAGATTGAAACGGGTAAAGGAGTTAATCAAGTTGGTGGTTTGCAACGACCTGGAGATAGCAGATGGAGTTCGCACTTCAAATCAATTTGCAGTTTGATAAAAATGTATGGGGCAACTTGCTTGGTTCTTGAAAACATTGCTTTAGATGGATCTACTTATTCTCAACGTGGTGATGCGACTTTTTCATTTAAGTTGCTAATGTCATTTGATTTTGCACTCATCTTACATATAATGAAGGATGTTATGGGAATTACTGATATGCTTTGCCAAGCTCTGCAACAAAAATCTCAAGACATTTTAAATGCTATGCATTTAGTGACTACCACAAAGACTTTAATTCAGAAGTTAAGAGATGATGGTTGGAAAACTCTTTTAGAAGAAGTGACATCATTTTGTAAGCATCAAGACATTGAAGTTCCTGATATGGATGCTTGTTTTTCTAGTGTGGGACGATCTCGCCGTAAACAAAAATCAGTAACAGTTGAATATCACTACCGAGTTGATATATTTACAGCTATCATTGATCAACAATTGCAAGAGCTAAATAATAGATTCAATGAGCAGGCAATCGAGCTTCTTCAGTTGAGCACAGCTTTAGATCCTAGAAATAGCTATAAATTATTCAATGTTGAATATATATGCTTACTTGTTGACAAGTTCTATCCTCAAGATTTTTCTGACCAAGAAAAAATTCATTTGAGACTTCAGTTGCAACATTATGAGCTTGATGTACCCAATCATCCAAAGTTAAGGAGCATGTCATCGATTGCTGATTTATGTCAAGGACTGGTTGAAACAGGAAAATCAACAATTTATCCACTAGTTGACAGGTTGATTCGGCTTATTTTGACTCTTCCTGTTTCGACAGCAACTACTGAACGAGCTTTCTCAGCGATGAAGATTGTTAAAACAAGACTTCGTAATCGGATGGAGGATGATTTTCTTACAAATTATTTGATTGTCTACATAAAAAAAGAAATTGCTGAAAGATTCACAATTGATATGATAATCGATGATTTCTATTCTATGAAAGAACGACGAGCACAATTAATATAAATATGTAAGAATCATTCTTTATTATTTTTTATTTTATTTCAAAGTTTATCAAACATAAATAATGCTTCGCTTTACCTAATGTTTCTTTTATACTTTGTATGTTTATATTTGATAGGTATAAAGACCAACAACATTAAAGTGATGGATACATCATGAAGATGGAATTAACTTCATTGCTTTGACTGAATTCGGTATTGCTCCAAACCTTTTACCTTCTACAAAGGTCATTATATGTCTGTAATAAGTTATTTGAATAAAACTAAATAATGCAGGTTTTTTTTTTACAACTCATGTATAATAAATAAAAACAAATATTATATATTATTATATTATTTTTTGCCACCCCTAACAAATAATCCTAGCTCCGCCCCTGGTTGTGGAGGTTTTGTTGGCTATGGAGGTGTGTGGTGGTTGGCTTGAGTAAGGGAAATCGTGGTAGTTTTGATGGAAGGGATAAGAAATTAAAAACCCTGATTATTTGAAAAATGGGTCTAAATTTTATTTTTGGCCCCTTTGTTTTTCTTTTCTAAAATTTTTATTTTCAAAATATATTATAAAAAAGGTAAAGATTGAGTTATGAAAATACATCTATCAAATATCTATAAGATTCTATTCTTCAATCATTTTTTTTATAATTAATATTTTAACAATTAACAGTTAACCCCAACTTTTAACTTCAAAGCAAACACAACTTTAATCAAAAGACAAACAATGATGGCTTTAAATTACCTTTTTCCCCTGAGTGCTGTATAAATATTTTACCATAAAGAAACCCCGTTTTCCCCACCGTTCTATTCACCTTTCAAATCATTAATTAGAGTTACTCGTTCACCTAGTGTGAGAAAAAGTTTTTTTTTTTTAAAAAAAAAAAGCCAAGAAAATGACTCATGCCATCGAAATGTTCTTTGATCTAATTGAATATATATATATATATATATATATAAAACGTGGATGTCCGGACCAGCTTGTGCACATCTCAACTAATTCTATGGGCCCTAAAGTTAATGACTATATAAACCTCTAGTGACCATCATATTAGTAATTATATGACTCAAACCTGAAATTATAAGAATAAATGTTTCAAGTTCTTACCATTAAACTATTTACTTTTATATATATATATATATATATATATATATATATATATATATATATATATATATATATATTCAAGCTGATCTCTTCATTATGGCTTGTTTGAAGTCCCAAGCACTATTACATAATGAGGGTATTTTTTTTCATTAATTCATAGCCAAGTGATATCGTACCTAGAGGTGAACTTTCTTTCCATGATATTAATAAATCCATTTATCTGATTTTTTTTCAGAACAAGTCATTCATATGAAAAAAACTGAATCGCTTGTAGTAGTTTCATATATTTTTTATAAGGAAAAATAATAATTTTATTAATGTTAAATAAAGTAGAGATAAATTACTTCTTTCACATTATATCTAGAGAAATTATAAATTGTTTGAAAAAAATAATCAACAATATCAAATGGTTTTTTAGACAACTTATCATTTCAATTATTTAAAACACAAAGTCTATATATATAAGAAAACTCTTTAAAATTCTCCAAACCTAGATTCTACATATAAAATTAATTTTATTTTACACACAAATAATTTTAATTAATCAATCACAAATTAATAGAAACAATGGAATATAGTACTAGATTGATCAATAGAAAATCAAAAACCTCCAATAAAAGCATCTTCAATTAAAAGAATCATTTTGAAGAGCTAAATTGTCCGTATAGCATTTTAAATAGTGTAAATATGATTTTTATTCTTGTATAAAATTTAATGGTAAAAACTATTTAGAAAAGTTTAATTGTTAATATGGTATTTTAACCTAAAGTTTTGAAAACTCAAAGCTTAAAAATAAAAAAACTTGTGCATTTAAAACCCAAAATTTAAGTACAATACAAGATTAATTAGGGGTGAGTAAAAAAACCAAAAAACCGATTAAACTGAGAAAATCGGAAAAAAAAATTAACTGAAATAACCAAACCGTGAAAAAAAAACTGATTAAAATTTTGAAAAAACCGACCGATTCGGTTTTATAAGCTTGAAACTGAAAAAACCGAACCGAACCGAACCAAAAAAAAAACCGAGCCAAAACCGAAAAAAACCGAGCCAAACCGGTTTGAACCGGTTTTTATCCAAAAAAACCAAATTGAACTGAAACCGGTCGGTTTGAACTGGTTTTGGTTTTTTTTTAAAAAAAATTAATTTGGTTATTTTTTTTATAAAAATCGAACCGAATTGAAAATAATAATCTCTAAAATTAACTATTTTTTAACTTAAAAAAAAAACATGTAAAAATAGCTTTTGGCAAAGGAAAGCTATTTTACATTCTCTTTTAGCACTTTCATTGGAGTGAGTAAAATAAAAAAGAAAAGCTAATTTGGCAATTATTTAGTTTTAGCATTTCATTTACGTACCTTCAGATTCCTAGATATCAATCTTATTCTTCCAATAAAAAATAACTATCAAATCTATATTTAAAGTAGAAAAATCACAACAAACGAGGAGAGAAATTAGGTGCTTTATATATTTTTTTTCTCTATAATTTAAATCATAGATACAAGAGCCTTATGGATAAGTACAAATTCTAGATTTATAGATACAAGTGCTTTATATACATAAAAAAAAAAAAAAAAGGTTTTAAGGATATTTTCAAAGCGAATGTTTCCTTTCTCTAGCTAGCCCTTAATGTTTATTAATAGAATTCTTTTTTCTCTAAAATTTCATAAGTGAAATGGTATGGACAGGGAGAGGCATTTATGATTTAGCAGTAGGAGTGATTATTTTTAATTCGATTTGATTTTTATTAAAAAAATAATTAAATTGAAATTTTTTTAAAAAAACCAAAATCGGTTCAAACCGACCGGTTTTGGTTAAGTTTGGTTTGGTTTTTTGGATAAAACCAGTTCAAACCGGTTTGGCTTGGTTTTTTCCGGTTTGGGTTTGGTTCGGTTTTTTCGGTTTCAGATTTATAAAACTGAAACTGAACCGAACTTGTCGGTTTTTTCAAAATTTTAATTGGTTTAATCGATTTTTTTTTACGGTTTAATTTTTTCAGTTATTTTTTTTATTTTCTTGATTTTAGCAGCATCATTTTGAAGAGAGGGAACATGGCATGCAATTTGAGAAGGGATGCCTCGTATAATCAAGGCAGTGTAATTAAGGAGATGTGTGATATTAATTGGGAGTGGTTATTAATACTTCATTTAAAATATTAACTTAATTACAAAATTTGAGGGCATGGCCCCTTCCCAAGTATCATATGTTTTATATTTAGCTAAAGGGTCTTGCTAACAAATTAATGTACCTTTCAAATATAATTAATCTCTTTAATTATTGTACTTCACGTTTAACTAATTACAAGTGCTATTAATCTCTTTAAAAATATAATTGTATTTTTAATATTTAATATAAACTTATTAATAACGTACCCTTTTCCATATAAAAATATCCTTCTTCGCATAAATCACTTTTTTTAAAAGTTATTCTCACAAATCATTGTACTTTCCTTATTTCTTACATTTTTATTATTACTATGTTCATTTAATTATTCTTTATATTTCTTTGCAAAAAGTAAAGAATAAAAGAATACTGATTTTCATGTTGATATATAAAAAGTTTCCAAAAAATCTATAGATCAAGGAGATGAATTAAATTGAAACCTACAAAAAATGAATGCTACATGCTATCATTAAAGTAAAAATAAATAAATAAATAAATAAACAATAATTATCCTAAGCTATATCCTCCATGACAATGGATAATAGTTGGCTCCATTAACTACTTCTTAGACACCCGTTGTGGGGGGGCGGGGGGGGCCTTGAAGAAACTGCTATATATATTCAATATTCTAGAAATTAAATAATATTTCATGTAAATAATTTAAAACTTTGTGAACAAGAGAAATTAACCTCTCTATTAGAAATATTAAAAATAGTTGACCTAACCATCTAGTAGATGATACAATGATAAGAGCTTGAAATTAAAAGGATAGCGGGGGAAGGAGGGGTTAGAGCTTGGAATCAAGAGAATAGCTACTAGAGATTTACATGATCGTTAACTTTAGAGCCCGTAAGATTAGTCGAGATACACGCAAGCTGTCTAAACACCCACATTACTAATAATAATAATAAAAATGGCTAGCCTATAGTGATTACCAAGAGATAAGATTGGAAACAGAAGGAGTTGATCAATTAAATTAATAAATTGCACGCCCCTTATACCCTTTTAGAAAACATAAACCCTATTGCAGTGCGTGCAAATTAAGCATGGTGTTTAGGGTTTTTGAGTTTCAAAGAGAGCTATGATCGAGGGCTGACACGCCAATCTTTGTCCTCGTTTTGCTTTTCATTCTTTGCCCATAATCCCTCTCTTCCCTTTCATCATTGGCATAAATGCATGCTTCTGTGTTTTTATCCCTTCAAGGCACTAAATCAATTAAGTTTCCTAACTTTTATATTATTTTTCCTTGCCATTAGTTAGCAAGAATATATTAAATTAGACGCTGATTCTTTTCGAGATGCTAATAGAATACCAGAGAATTAAGCATATTTATTTGAGACGGGGTCAAAGTATAAAAAGGTAATTAACATTTATTAATCTTGTACTTTTAGTGATCTATGGATTTATTTATTTATCTGAGCACATAGTATTTTGCTTCAATATTTCCTCTTGGACTCTGTTCCGTGAAATATAAATATCCTATAGTATATCAAGATACTATATTTATAGTCGCTTTCAAATGGTTGGAAAATTGAAAAATTATTAAATAGCAATAAATACTGTGAAATTATGAAACATCAGCATGGATATATATATATATATATATATATATATATATATATATATATATATATATATATATATATCCCATGTTTTCCTTCACAATACTATAGTAATTCTTCTGAAGGGTAGTAGAAACTTTTGTTTTTAGGGAAAAAAACAAAAAGGAACAAAAACCAAGGTCCAAGGAGCAAGCTAACTACAATATAATTTTGATATTGTGACCACCTTGAAATTAACATCACCTAGTTCCGTTAATGGCTATATTGGTGGCTCACGTTATGTTATAGGTTGGATTAGATTTTACATTAAAAAATATACATAAATAATGGTAAAGTTTTTAGATAAGCAGAAAAATTTGAGACTCGAGTTATACACTCGGCTAGATTTATAAAAATTTGACTAATTTAATAATATGATTAAAAAAACAATATTAGATAAATCATAAAAAATAGCAATAATTAACTATATTTATAAAAAATGAACGTTTGGAGATTTTATAGAAAGATATCCCCCAGTATTCTTAAAAGATTTTTATGATTTTATTCGATAACAAAACAAAAATAAAACAAGAATAAGATAACCCAATGAAAAAAAATGAATTCTGAGCGAATTAAATGTTGAAGGAAGAAATTGAAAAACATATCATTTTTTTAAAAAAATAACCTCGACTCCACCCAAGTTAGCCTATCAAATCCACGACCTAGTCGTGATATTTTGATGACCTCGTAGAAAGTAATATGAGAAAACTATGAAGTTAATTCTCAAACCAATCCAACATTAAATGGAGAATTTGAAGGAAAAAATAAATTTAAAAAAGAGAGCAACGGAAACCCTTGTTAACTTATCTAAAGTTTAAATCTCAACATCCATATTTTCTTTACATACCTGATATTGAAAGATAAAATTAAAAAAAATACAATTTTTGAAAAAGATCAAAATCAACTTGACATAATCTTTCAAATCAATGACCTAGGTAATGAGTCTAGGATCACCTTATAGAAGACAAACCTGAAAATATCATGAAATCAAATTCCCAATCATCAAAACACTAAGAGATGAAATTTATCATAACCTAATTTTAGGCCCCTAAAAAATATTTATGTAAAAATATTTTTCTTTTTTTGAAATAGTAAACAACCCAAAACATCATAAATCCAAAACCTAAAAATATTTTCAGGACACAAATAGATGGACTTTTGAGCAGTAACAAGTCAAAACTCTAGAAAGATAGTTATTAAAGCCATGCCGACTTATTGTAAATTTAAAAAACATCAAAAAATCAATCTGTTAATTTTGAATATCAATGATTACAAAATTATATATAAGATGTATTTTCAATATTAAAAGAAACAAATGCAAAAAAAATAAAATTAGCTTTAAAATGGCTAGGCTTGACCCATAAAACCATGATCCACCTTAATGTAGTAAATCTACTTTGACCAATAGACATACCAATGGATAGTAAAACACGACGAAGCCTTAGAAATAATTGGACAAATAAGCAATGCAGTTTATCTTAGGTGGAGTGTACTATTGTTCACCCTATACATAGTCGATGCCGACTTGCCTTAATTTAAAAAACATCAAAAATCAATCTGTCTATTTTGAATATCAATGATTACAAAATTATATATAAGATGTATTTTCAATATTAAAAGAAACAAATGCAAAAAAAAATAAAAAAATTGGCTTTAAAATGGCTAGGCTTGACCCATAAAACCATGATCCACCTTACTGTAGTAAATCTACTTTGACCAATAGACATACCAATGGATAGTAAAACACAACGAAGCCTTAGAAATAATTAGACAAATAATGTTATCGTGGAAGATGGTGTTTGGATGTTAGGTGGGCACCCACATGCTATCTAAACATAGTGGGCACTTCCAACTCGATGACATGTGTTTTGCATGCATCAACCAAGTTGCTCTACTCATATTTTTCAGTCCTTTGATTTTTTTTTTCAAATTGAATCCCTCAAACCTTAAGTATTTTAGATTGATATAATTGTATTTTATTTTAAAAACCAAGCATCAAGCATGTGTCATAATTTATAATCAATAATGTGGGATCCCTATATCTAGGTAAAAAAAAAAAAATCAAGTTCAATCTAAAAAAATTTCAATGTTAAAGGATCAAATTGAAAAAAATATTGAAGGATAAAAAAAAAAAGGAGATTGAATCTCTCCCTTTACTGTGCAATTCAGTCCATGATGCATGCAAGGAAAAAAAAGGCTCAATACTCGTCAACTACTCAAATTTGATTCTCATTACTTCAATTGTTCTAATTCAATTCAATTTCATTAAATTTTGTTAAATTAAGCATCAATCAAGAGTTGGTTTTGTTTTTCACATTGCGGGCATTCAATATCAAGCCATCTGAAATAAAAATCACAGTTTAATTTTAAAATAATCTAATGGAAAAGGATATGATGATCAAAATTAAAAAAAATAAGAAAAAAAGAAAATTATTATTCTAACAGACAATGTTTTGGCTCATAATTTACAATAGGATGATACTATTAATTTTAATAGAATATTGTTTTGTCTCATAATTTACAATAGGCACCCATAAGTCAGCAAATGCTGCATATGATATTGAAAAAAAAAATTCCGGCTTTTCTAATTATACAAGGAGGATGTATTTGAACAATTTATCTTACATTTCTTTTCTAAGAAAAGATCATTAAAGTTAGGTATATACTTGCACCAATTTTCGACACTAAAACAATTTAAATCCGTCTTTTAAATCCGATCACCTAGAAGATTTATAATTTTTTTTTTAATTTATTCCTTATATTTTTACTTGATATCTAAATTTGATGTAAAAAAAAAATATAACCCCACAAAGAAGCTTAAAAGATTTCACAAATCATGTAGGGTTATTTTTTTCACAAATTAGATAGTATTTTACTAAGGAGACAATGACAACCGATAAAACATGTTTTTTTTTAAAAAATAATTAAATAAATTCAAACCAAAACTATTATAAAAACATTTATTTTTTTTATCTTTATCTTTGTTTTTCTAATATTTTTTTGTGTCCTTTTCTTTTGTGACTCGGCTTAAAAGGTTTGCGAATTAATTTAAGCCCTTTTCCAATCATTATATATCTCAAGCTAGCATAGGAGAACTCTTTAGGCTATTTTGAATTAATGGCATGCCTATGATGGAATAAAATTGGTGAAAAAAACCGAAAAAAGCTTCAAAGATCCCTCTCAAGTAGTCGAAAACATTGACGAATTTAGGGCTACTACCTATTGGTGACAAATTTGAAAATTGGTCTGCACTATTTAATATTGAACCATAGGCATCAAAATCTTGGCCAAACCTTTCCTAACAACTTCCCAAGGCAACTCACTTTCTTTTTACTGATGCTGATTTTACTCTCTCTCTTTTTTTAATTAACATACGTCAGCCAGCTTGTATGTATCTTGATTAATTCCACAAAATTTATGGAATTCGAACTAATAATCTCTAAAGAGTAAATCTAGAATCTAATCAGTTAAATTACACCATTTATGTTACAATCTCTTTTTTACAAGTCCAATACATATCAACAGAACATTGGTCTGCACTATTTAATATTGAACCATAGGCATCAAAATCTTGGCCAAACCTTTCCTAACAACTTCCCAAGGCAACTCACTTTCTTTTTACTGATGCTGATTTTACTCTCTCTCTTTTTTTAATTAACATACGTCAGCCAGCTTGTATGTATCTTGATTAATTCCACAAAATTTATGGAATTCGAACTAATAATCTCTAAAGAGTAAATCTAGAATCTAATCAGTTAAATTACACCATTTATGTTACAATCTCTTTTTTACAAGTCCAATACATATCAACAGAACAGCCCCCCCCCCCCCCCCCCCCCCCCCCCCCCCCCCTATTATAGTAATTAAGATTCGGTAAAGGTCCTCTAAATTGTAAAAAAGCTCAAATAAGCCCTCTAAATTGTAAAAAAGCTCAAATAAGATTAGCCGAGTGAGTTTACCAGGTCCTCCACTCATGCAAATTGCTCTTTTTTTTTTCCTTCTTTTCCATTTATCTTTTACATGTTTATTGACTTTTTTCAGAGACTAATTATTTTTATGTTTTAAAAATATTTTTAAAAATTAATTTTTTATTTTAATTATTATTTTAGATGATTTTATATTATTTTTTGTTATGAAAAATAAAAAAATATTATTTTAATATATTTCAAATAAAAAATATTTTAAATAATAATAATAATAATAATAATAATAATAATAATAAACGTGCTCTCAGTCTTCATTTGGGGCTCAGATTAAACCTGAAGCTATTACAAAAATCTCTAGAATAATTTTGTATCTGTTGAATTAAAAGTTAGAAAATATAATTTATGCTTTCCAACTTGAAAAAAATATCTTACAAATCCACTATTGTCATGAAAACCTGCATCCCACCACCATCACCAACAATCCTTTGTTTTTATCTTTTATCAACATTTATTTTTTTCAGACGAACGAAACTCCAAAAAAAAACTATTAATTAAAACTAGTTTTTTCGACACATAGTTAATTTTCAAGTATTCCATTCAATTATTATATTTTATAGTATTTTGTATACTACTTAATGGATTGTTTGAATTATTTGTATATTAATAAATTTTTAAATATTATTTATCAAAAATTAAAATATTGAATTTTTAAAAATTACTAATTCTTATAATTTATAATTAAATGAAGTTTTTTTATTTATAATTTCAATAAAACAAGAAATCTCTATAAAAATAAATAGAAATAAAATTTATTAATTTTGATGCAATTTTAGTATTCTTGGTTTTTAATATTATTCATTTTTATTTTCGTATTTTAAGTATTAATTTTTATGGTTTTGATGGTAAGAGTTAAGTATCATCAAAGTTAGGGGTGATTTTATTAGAAGCTTATTTATGGTTATATATGGTATATAAATAGGAAAATAATGGGAAAAAAAGGACTGATCTATTTTGTAGAAATTAATATTTTTTTAAGAATCTTATTAGTGCTGGTCTCTGATCATAATTAGAGGCGGGGTTGGATTTATATATTAATATATTGGAGTAAATTACATTGTTAGCAGTTATTGAGAGTATAATAGTAAATGAAAATATTTTAAGGAGTTCGAGATTTTATACATTGTTATAAAATTCGGACCGGTTTAGTAGGTCGACTCGAGATTTGATTAACTCAGGGTCTAAATTAGTCCGGATTAAAAAAAATTAAAAAAAAAAAGAAATTTAGCTGACCCGGTCAAAAATCCTGATTGACTCATTACTCAATTAATCCGGACTTAACCCAGTCAAAATCCAGCCCTCAACCTATTAATCTTTCTAGAAATTTTTTTTTAATTAAAATGACATCATTTCTAATGTTTTTTATTTTAAAAAATAGAAATTCACCTGGTTGATTCTTTCAGTAACCCAAACCTTGTCCTTCATCAACTTTGGATTAGATTAACATTTATGATTTTATATATAGTTACCAAATATACAAAATTGATTTATTTTCCATGAAAATATACATAATATCTTTCATAAACGACTTATTTTTTGAAAAACAAAGCTTTATGTTATTAGAAAGATTGTCAATACATGACCATTCCCTTTCCCAACATGAGGATCAACAACTCCATAGAGCATATTGAAGAAAAAACCAAACAATCTTAAGATGTCAGATGTAAGGACTTTGATATAAGATTCTGTAAATCTTTAGTGTTCTAGTTGACATAATTGATTTTTTAGGGGATGATTTAAACTTTTTTAATAAATGAGGAACTAATTCGAGTTTATCCTTATTTTAAACCAATGGGAAAAATATTTAAACCAAGCAAATTTGTTTTTGGTTTTTTATCTTATTTTATTTCAGTAATCAATAGTTTTTTTAAAAAAAATTTCATCATTTTAAATTGAATTAAATATTTTTTTTATATAATTTATTTTAACTAGCTTCCTATAGAGTTATTGAGGCGTCAAAAAAAGTTTTCGGCATTATATTGATATTTGATTTGACAAGATAAGATTTGATTTTATTAATTAAAAAAATTAAAATTTTGAGAATTAAATTTGACAATAAAAGAAACATACAATCTTTTTTAAAAAATTATTGTGCTACATGTCTTTTCTTAAAAAAATACCTTAAGATTTTTTATAATTTTTTTTGTTCCTTTAATTTAAAAATTATAAATTTTAATATAAAACTACATTTTATTGCTTATCATGCACTAAGTTTGCAAGAGAAGAGGAAAAGTCATTGAAAAATAACGGAGAAAAAAGAAAATATTTGTTGGCAAGATTTTGTCAACAAAAAAAAGCCAATTTTAGTGTTAAAGCATTTAACTTGATGAGGGGAGTGCTATTAATAAGGTGTTTTTGATCTTTCTTGTTGTGGGGAAAGGTTGATTGAGGTTAGGAGATTTCTGTGTTTTGTTTAATTTTGTAGTTTTTAATAGATTTTGGTATTTTTATTTTATTTGAGTAATTCATGTATTGAGGTTATAAGAGTGTGTTTAGGTAAATGTTGGTTAAAAATTAGATTTTTGAGTTTAAAAAAAAAACCTAGCCTATATTTTCAGTCACCTCTTTAGTAACCAGAAATTAGGTAGTTGACAATGTATTGTCTACCTTTTTTAAAAAAAATAAAATAAAATATATTTAGATAGCTTACGTGTTTTTTTTTTAAAAAGGATTCAAACAAGTGGTCATGATCTTATTTTTAAAGGGTAAGGTGCGCAGAGCCACTTAGAACCGGGCACCTAGCTTTTTTTATTTTTTATATTTCCTTACATTCAATTTAATTTCTTTAAAATCCATTAAGTTAAAATATATTTTGTATATTATTTTATTAAATTTTTAAATCAATTAAGAATAAATTTTAAATATTGTTTTATTAAATTCTATTCAATTTTAACTTTGTTTTCAAATAAAGTTTTAGCAATCTTTTAATAATATTAAAAAGAGTTATTTTTTTACATTTCATCATGATCGCTTTTTTTTTTAAAAAAATTATTTGATAGTTTTCCTATAGCACCTATTTTTTTAAAAAAACCATATTGCTAAATAAAAAAAATTAAAACATGAATTTATTAAACTCAGTTAGGTTAATGAGCGAAGTCATAGATTTAATGAGTTAACTCGGATTGATTCAAGATATCTTCATTTCAAAATTTAAAAAGATTTTGTCTTTCTTTTTCAAGTCAAACTAAATTTTTACATGTTGTTCAATAACTTTGGATTAACTCCCGTATAATTTAATTGAACATATGAGTTAACAAAGAGTTAGATTGAAAAATTTCAAAGTTGAACTACTAAATCTGGTTTAATAATATTAACAAAGATTTTCCCACGATAACACACAAGTATAGTATAATTTTTATGGCTTTTAATACAATCACATCAAAATTATAGTATATTATTTTAATTCAAATTTGCATTTAGAACAATTATAGAATATTGTTTAAGAAGCAAATATTCCTGTAAACAAATAATTCAAACTTGCAATGTAAAAAAAATTAGCACTTTTTTTTTTAACATTTTTAATATAAACATTAGATTTTAAATTCATAATTAATATATATATTTTTAGAATATAAGTTAATGATACTTACATATTTTTTTTAATAATAAAAAAAGACTTTAACTACTACCTGCAAAGTAGCAAAGGTCAGGTAGTAAATCTATTTCAACAAGAAGCTAACCCTAACCTTAAGCACAATTTAAACGAAATGTTGATTTAAGTTTTGGCATTGCCTATTTCAATATAGGAGATTGGTACTTGAGCTATATCACTGTCTTACAAGGTGTTTGTGTTTAGATACTGTCTTAGAATAAAATAGCTATAACAAAACAAGTTTGGTTTATATATATATATATATATATATATATATATATATATATATATATATATATATATAAGGCATGGGAAATGAAGATTAGACGAGTTTTTTTTCTCTCCATAAAAGCTACTTTAAATATATCATAATTTCATTTTTAAAAGACAAAGTGATAACAATAACCAGAAAAAATATAAAGCAAATTAAGAAAAATAATAATGGTCAATCCCTAACAATTCAAATGTAAATGGATAAAATAAAAAAAAATTAACAAAAAGAAATCCAAAAACCCAAAATACTTGTAAACTCGGGTATGACTGATAAAACTTGTGAGGGGATCATGCAAATAAGATAATCTAATAGAAGAAAAAAACGAGAAAAAAACAAAGCTTAATTTTTATAGGAATCTAATTTTAAAGGATGAAACCAAAAAAATATATAAAAAAGCAACCCAATAAAATATCTAAATAAAATAGCCAAACCTGATGCCTAAGTCATGAGATCATAATAACCTGATTGAAAGAAAACCGAGAAAAATCACAAAGCTCATTTTTCAAAATTCATTGTTAAAGGATGAAATTGAAAAAAAAAACGATGTTAATTTTTGTTAACCTTTTAAACTCGTGACTCGAGTCACTAAACCAAAAGAACCCACTTGAAAAAACTATGAAGCCTAACTCCTGACAAATCAAAATTCAAATGATGAAAATGAGAGGATAACCTAAAATTTTGAATTGAATGAGAAAATTAAAAAGAAAAATCAAATTGAAAAAAGAATGCAATATCGGTAAATAAGAGGGAAATTTTCAATGGCTAGTGTGAATTTCGAGAGAAGGAAAGAGAAATAATGAAAAAAAAAAAGAGCTTGCCAACAACACAACGTCACCCAAAACACCATACATGTCACCCCATGTAGAAAAAGGTGTTACGACGCTTCCAAAACCGTAGCAGAAGCTAAGGCTCCTCCACGCCTCTAGAAAAGCACGAAGTGGCTCCACATGCCAACCTCTTTTTAATAATATTTTATACTTATCAATGTACTGTATTTCCCTAAGCTAACATGATTATAACAAAAAAATCAGAATAAAAATGGAAAAAAAACCCTTGAAAGATAGTTTAATAACTTTTGCTTACAAGGGTAATTCAATAACTTTATTGTGAAAAAAAAACTAAAGGTTAAAAAGCACTTGAATAAAAGCTAATAATTTTTTTTGTTTGCTTTGAAGAGTAATTAAGTCATTTACTATGCTAAAAAGGTTAACAGACTAATTTAACTTTGATCAATCTAGTAATATCCAATGGATCTAGCAAAAAAGACCATATTACCTCTAATAACAAGCTTTTTGAGTGTTTTTGTAAGGGTCAAAATCATCATTTTATTGTTT
This sequence comes from Populus simonii, assembly GCA_007827005.2. Classification (NCBI taxonomy): domain Eukaryota; kingdom Viridiplantae; phylum Streptophyta; class Magnoliopsida; order Malpighiales; family Salicaceae; genus Populus; species Populus simonii. Next base: position 11,036,942 of record CM017475.2, on the reverse strand, counting down.
CATTCCACAATATAATAAGTCTAGGGCCACAATATTTTACCGATACATTTTTATTCCCTCCATAAAATGATGATAATTACTATTACTATTACTATTGCTAACAACACTAAAAGAATTGAGGGATAAACACTTACTTGCACTATTCATATGAACAGTACAAGTAGGACCTTTTTAAAAAAAAAATTATATTTCAACAATTTATTGATTTTGAATTTTATAAAGTTATTGTAGTATCAAACAAACGTCTTAATATTTGGTTGGTACTTGATTTTTTGAGGATTTATTTTTGTTATTATATAATTAAGTAAAAATAGTTTAAAGAAACAAAATTATTAAATCTAGTGGAGTCCATGATCTGGGTCGTGGGTTTGATAGGTTATGCTGCGAAACTCGAGTCAATCTAATATGTTGTTTTCTCAATATTCAAATAAAAAAAGATATCATTTTGATTTTTTTTTTAAATCAAACCATATTTTTATTGGCCATTTAGATTGTGTTTAGACTCATTAAGTTGACCGGATCATGTTAGAATAACTCTCACATGATTTAATTTAAAACTCAAACTAAACAAGAATTAAATGGAAAGATTTTAAGATTGACCTGATAAAATTGATTTAACAACGATGTCCAATCTGTAGCGCAGCACGGATAGCAAACTAGTTTTACCACTAATTAGGAAGAGAAGGAATATTGTGTTCCTCATTTCTATAGCAATATCTTATTAGTGGTACAAACATAGTTTTTTTTGTTTATATATAAAGAATGAAATGAAAAGAACAAAACATATACACAGAGCAATAACACAATTACTACAACCCATGAGCTCAAAAAAGAGAATCCAAGAAGAAAAGGAGGAAAAAAGAAAAGAAAAAGGTAGAGGGTCTTTTACCAAATGCTTAAAAGGGGACTCTCCAAGCGAGTACTTGGAGACACACCCACCTCCCTCTCCCAACCAAAATGCTTTTTCTTTTCTACTACACACTTTTGTACTGCAATTTAGGCCATTGAAGATCGAGCCAGATACCAATTTAACAAGATATATCAAATAATTATTTATATTATAATAAAAATACTGCCCGAGGCCATCATCTCTCTCATTCTCAAATCCAAACAAAACTCAAAACAAAAGGGAAAAAAACAAAGAAAATAAAAAAGCAGACCCTGTGCTTTGGGGACTGCAAGTGCAAGCTTGCTCTCGCAACTCTCAAAGCAAAGCTGTATATTGTATAGTTCAAAAAGAATTCCTCAATTCTGTTTATTACCACCCACTACTCCATAACCCCAGAGCCACATGCTTTGCCATTCTCATCATCACCACAACCATCACCATCACCATCACCATCACCAGCAGTTCAAGAACCAGTTTCGTCTTCATCCTCTTCTTTTTCCTCTTTTAGCTAGCTCAAACTTTGTTTGATCTTGAACAACATCAATCTATTCTTCTCATTCAAAAGACTTAATCTACCAAAGTTTTGGGTTTTCAAATAGTAACCAAAGATGATTAGTTTACTAGATTTCTACCATGTGATGACTGCAATGGTGCCACTTTACGTGGCCATGATTTTGGCCTATGGCTCGGTGAAATGGTGGAAGATTTTCACTCCTGATCAGTGCTCGGGCATCAACCGTTTTGTGGCGCTTTTTGCTGTCCCTCTCCTCTCTTTCCACTTCATATCTACCAATGATCCTTACAAAATGAACTTTCGCTTCATAGCTGCTGATACTCTACAAAAGATCATAGTTTTAGTAGTATTAGCATTTTGGACTATGTTTAGTAAAAGGGGTTGCTTGGAATGGACCATTACATTGTTTTCACTTTCAACACTGCCCAACACTCTTGTTATGGGCATTCCTTTGCTCAAAGGAATGTATGGTGATTATTCTGGTAGTTTAATGGTGCAAGTTGTGGTCCTTCAATGCATCATTTGGTACACTTTGATGCTGTTTCTGTTTGAATATAGGGGTGCTAAACTGCTCATCTCTGAGCAATTTCCAGACACTGCTGGTTCCATTGTGTCAATCCATGTAGACTCTGATATCATGTCACTTGATGGTAGACAGCCTCTAGAAACTGAAGCAGAGATCAAAGAAGACGGAAAGTTACATGTCACTGTTAGGAAATCCAATGCTTCAAGATCGGATATTTTCTCTAGAAGGTCTCAAGGTCTTTCATCAACAACACCAAGGCCATCAAACCTTACCAATGCTGAGATTTACTCCTTACAATCATCAAGAAATCCAACTCCGAGAGGGTCTAGTTTCAATCACACGGATTTCTACTCAATGATGGCGGCTGGTAGAAACTCAAATTTTGGTGCTTCAGATGTTTATGGACTATCAGCATCTCGGGGCCCAACACCGAGGCCATCCAATTTTGAAGAAGAGAATGGTGGAAGTAACAAACCAAGGTTCCATTACCACGCGCCAGGTGGTGCAACTCATTATCCAGCACCAAACCCTGGCATGTTTTCGCCAACAACTGCATCTAAAGGTGTTGCAGCAAATGCCAATAATGCTGCTGCAAAGAAACCTAATGGGCAAGCTCAACAGAAAGCTGAAGATGGTAGGGACCTTCATATGTTTGTTTGGAGTTCAAGTGCTTCTCCTGTTTCAGATGTTTTCGGTGGTCATGATTATGGTGCCCATGACCAGAAAGATGTTAGGCTCGCTGTATCTCCTGGAAAAGGTGCTTAATTTTTCCAGTTTGCTTAATTAGTTTGCAAATATTATCAATAAATCCAGATTTTAGATTGTTCTCTTTGTTTTTCTACTTTTATTCATCTGCTTTACACTTACTATTATTTCGTTTCTTGATTGCTGTTTTTGTCGGCTTTGGAGTTTCAGTTGAGGGACATACAGAGAATCAGGAGGACTATAATTTAGAGAGAGATGGTTTTAGCTTTGGAAATAGAGGAATGGACAGAGAAATGAATAACCCTGAAGGTGAGAAAGTCGGTGCTGCAGGCAAACCAAAACCAATGCCCCCAACAAGTGTCATGACAAGGCTTATACTCATCATGGTCTGGAGGAAACTTATCAGAAACCCCAACACTTACTCCAGCTTAATTGGTCTCACCTGGTCCTTGGTTTCTTTCAGGTACGGTACACCACTAAACCCATTAAGATCTCTGTGTATCTGGACAGCACAGTAGTTAATGTATCTGGGTATTTTTTTTGTTTTTATTTTTGATTAATGGGATATTGATTGTCTTTGGACCCTCTGGTTTCTTACAGGTGGGATGTACAGATGCCTGCGATTATAGCTAAGTCCATTTCCATTCTGTCAGATGCAGGGCTCGGCATGGCAATGTTCAGTCTCGGTCAGTATCAGACTCTTGTCGTCTCCTTTTTTTACTTTCGTTACAGCTTACAATCCTTTAGTCTTACCATTTGTTCTCTAAAAATCTTTTTTGATTCTCTCTTTCTACTTTTTCATTATTAATGTCCCAAGAAAGCAAGCAGACTAGCAAAGTAAAGTGTGCCAAACAGTCCGAGGGTGATCATGTTGTTGGGGTTTTCCTTTTTTTTCTCTCACTCTATTACAAATCCCTCGCTTTTTGCCTAGTTTGTGCTGATGAATAGTAGTGGTAGTGATGATGAAAAAAATGGTGGACGAGCATGCTCTTATTGCCTGCTGCCTTTTGATGTGTTGACAGGTCTGTTTATGGCTTTGCAACCAAGGATCATAGCATGTGGGAATTCCGTCGCAGCTTTTGCTATGGCTGTGAGATTCCTTACAGGTCCAGCTGTCATGGCAGCTGCTTCTATTGCTGTTGGTCTAAGAGGCACGCTCTTACACATTGCCATCGTTCAGGTCACTTTAACACACTATCTCCTGTGTTTTCTTTTCTGCTGTGCTGTTTCTCGTTCTCTTGCCTCCTCCTGACACAACCAATCCTACTTAACTACAGAAGCTCCAAAAAACTTAATTACTTCCTAAACAATGTTTGCTATCTCCAGATAAGATTTTTTATTCGGTTGAAATTATCCCCATGTTGGAATTAGACTCTTAGTGCAGAAAACATTGAATCTGTTATCTTGCCAGATGAATAAAACAACAAATATTTGTTTACTATTTTCAGATATTGTTCATCTCCAAAACTTTGTAAAAAATGGGTGTTTGTACTCGTCGGGTATTGTATCTAATATTTTGAGGAAAAAGATTGAAGCATTCTGGAGGTAGCTAAAACTGATCTGGAAAAAGGAATGACAGCAAAAAGAACAAGAGTAATTACAGCGAGCCCAATAATGAATCAAACCTTGAGGATTTGTTTGGGGTTACTGATGAACAGCAAGTATCTGTACCTTTACTAACATGTCCCTTTGCCCTTCTTGTGCTTCCCTTCCCAAACGAAAAACACAGGCAGCTCTACCACAAGGAATTGTCCCCTTTGTCTTTGCCAAGGAGTACAACGTGCATCCTGATATTCTCAGTACAGCGTGAGTATATTTTTCAAACAAAGCATCATAGCTTATTTGGGATGCTAATTGCATTGCCCATATTCTCAGTACACCATTATTTATATTTTTTTCTCTTTTTCATTCGCCATCTTTTTCCATTGTTTTCTCTTATTCTCATCACTTGCTTTTGGGTTTTGACATCGCAGTGTCATATTTGGGATGCTAATTGCATTGCCCATAACTCTTGTGTACTACATCTTAATGGGGCTATGAAGAGGAAAGAAAAATACCTCGGATATTGGAATCCATGCAGACCCCATCTGGGCTACTAGCTAGTGCATGGAAAAACTGAAAGTCAAAATTTTAAAGGACAGAGAAAAGCAGCCATGGTGAATCTTTCTAGCGAAATGTCTTCTTTTGCCTCGAGAAGTTGTAAAATTAATGTTTGTAGTAAGGTTATCAATGAAAAAAAATGGTGCCCTAGTTAATTAGCTTTTCTTTAACCATGTTCCCAGACATTTATGCTAGAAGTGCAACACAAATTACAAATGAAAAGAAGGGAAGGGATCATTCTCAGTGTTGTTTTATTTTTAATTAACATCGATATTCGGGCTAACTTGCGCGAATATTGATTAATTAATTCTACTGGTCCTGAAATTAACGACTATGTAAGCTTTTAGGGATTCGGACTTGAATTTCATAGCTAATTTTATATATTTTTAATGATGAGTTTTTTTTTTAATTTTTTTAAATTAATTATGACATGAAAAACTTTGAAACTCGAGGCCTTTACAAAAAAAGAAGAGAGAGAATCCAAAAAGAAAAGAAATAAGAAACAGAGATAAAATAAATCCTAGTAATATAAGGGTAAAATTGGAAAAAAAAACATTTATTTTCATCTAGGTGTTTGAGCATCCGATCTAGAGAGTATTTGAGAGTATAATAGCAGATAAAAATGTTTTTTATTTAAAAATATATTAAAATAATAATTTTTTGTTTTTAAAAAATTATTTTTAAAATTAACATATTAAAATATTATAAAAATATAAAAAATTAAAATTCTTAAGAAACATGGTTTTAAGAAACTGCGCTTCCAATACTTCCTTGATTAAATGGATGGGTTACTAGATGAGGTGATTAAGAGGGATTAGAGAAACATTAGTTATTGACCTCAAATTAAGATGATAATTTGGGGATACTTTTTAGACCATGCTTTTGGATTGCATGTATAAGAGATAGTGCAATTAGGGCCCCTCCATTACAAGATGGGGTTTCGAAATTGATTTGGACCTCCTTGGAATAATGGGAGACAATAGTCACATCCAGAGTTTCTCCTCCTCCTCCTTCTTCAACCTCCTAATTCTTTAGTTACACACATGACCTTTTTCTTGACACCTTTCCCTTTCATCCTTGCTCTATGCTTAGTGCTACGAATAAATTCATTTTGAACAAGCATGTTGTGTTCTTAATTATACAATAGAATATAAAGGCTACCGTAAGAACACCAGTCATTCATTCCAAATTCATCTTATTTTCGTCCTTCAAATCATTACATTCTTCCACAACTAGAGCATGAAATGCCCAAACCCAAGAGCTCCCCCATGAAAATACCTTCAAAAGGGATCACGTTCGAGACAAGTTTTTCCTCCCACATGAGGTGTAAAGTTTAGCTGCTTAAAGAAATAGATGTCGCTGGTGTCATGCATAATCATTGCTGTGAAATCATGTGCGCATCCAATTTCCTATACGATAATCCTCTTTTGGATGAGGTTTGCATTAAAACAATCTTATATTTCCTATATATATTAGGACGAGAAGGAAAAAGAAAAGGACTTCATGAATAATGAAATCATATACTGTGTAAAAATCACTGTTCTTTTTCTTGAAATCATTGGATTGTCACCTAAATCTTCGTTTTCTCAATTAATGCTTCAAATTTAATTAGGTATATGTCTTCATTATAGTTATAAAATGTAATGGTTTTTCTGTATGCAATTTGGAGTTGCAATTAGTCCCATCTCGTTAATTAATATATAGGTGTTCAATTATTGTAATCACATGTTAAAAAATCCATTTGTGTTCATGAGAAAGACATTTTGGAAGCTTATAGTGGAAATTAACACAAAGATTTCTTCTTCTTTTTTAAATAAAAAACCGATATTAATATATTATATAATATGAATTAACTATTTTGACACGCATGGTTAAAAAGAAAACATGGGAATTGAAGCTTCGAATTTCAATAAATAAGTTGAAGGACCATCGCTCACTTTCGCTGACTCGGCTGCCAATAAATAGCATGGGTTTTGCCTGAAGAGCACCACAACAAGATGTCACTATACGCATTATGCATTTGTCAGTAAATTATTGAGCCGTTGGCTTAGAACACTTGCCCTCGTCTGTGGCCTGCTTGAAGAAACTTGCAGATTCTATTCAATGAGGTCAAGATGCCTCTCCATTGCTGTTTTCACCAAATTTTTCTGTGCTGTAGTCGGCTCCCAGAAAGCGACTGTTGCTTCACCTTTTAGGATATTTTCTGCTTTATATATATCTATATCGTTATCGATGAAAATCCTGGTGAACATTCATTTTCATGACCTCGAACTAGGAAAAACCTTTCCCCAAGAATTTAACTGTTTCCTAATGATAACTGCTACAGAAACAATGACAATATAAGCATATTAGTTTACCTTTTGATTTAAACATAATTGAAAAGTGCTTTCTAGTTAATTTTAAATTTTGCAATTTAATGTCTTCTATGAACCGACATATAATAGTGTTAAAGTTGAGGATGAGTTTAATTTTAAGGCATGTAAGATTAATCATAACATACACAAGTTAAACCAAATATACACGTTAATTAAATTTAAAAAGTTGAGGACCAGTAAGAGTTTGAAAAATAGATAATTTGAGTAATAGAAAAAAAAATTCCAAGTTTCCTGAATTTTAGAAATTATATTATTTATTTGTAAACTCTTAGAACTAGTTATTAGCTTGTAATTTTTCTTGAATCTAATTTATGTTAATCAATATTTTTCTTGGGTCTAATTTTAACTAGTTAATTATAATTTTCTTAGTATTTTAGGTTAAAAGAAAACTCAAAGGGTAGTGGGGAAAAATCAGATTCGAAATTTCTTACTCATGAATTCGAGTAACATAAAAAAATAAGGTAAAAAAATCATAAAATTTACTAAAATTGACAATTTTTATTAGAATTATAAAAAAAAACTCACCCTTATAAATATAGTTGGTGTTTAGAGATTTTTAAATTTAACTCTAAGTAGTTGAGCACAAAGACAAGTTCCTTTCATTGAATTTTTGGATAAACACTAAACCCCCTAAAACCCTCAAACATTAAACTCTAAACCCTAAATTCTAATTTTAAACCCCTTAAAACTCTAAACCCTAAATTCTAAAACCTTAAGAGCAATACACTGAAAAAAATATATTAAATTTCTTTGAATGCACGATATAGAGGATGCATTTTACACTGAGGAAGTTAATCCCAGTTAACATGTAATTAAACTGGTTGAAGAACACATTTTTATAGTCGAATAAAAAAATTCTTAAATTTTATTGGACAACCACTCATAATCTTATCATCTTATTGTGAATCATTGGATTTCTTCTTTTTTCTTAATTTATTTATTAGTGTTGTTATTAATCTTTGAAAAAGATGCGTTTGATAGAGAATTGATATGAAACTCAATCATTTGTGCCCCTAGCGAAAATGAACTTATCTTGTAAGGCAGCTTCTTCTTCTTCTTCTTCTTCTTCTTTTTTCTCTTTTCTTTCCTCCACAATTCTATTAAAACATGTGCTACACATATACACGGGATAGCTATATGACCTGCGTTTTATTGCAAGTTAAATAAAAAATAATTGAGAAAAAAATAATGTTCAATCAACACCAACATGTTTTAAAGAAAGGGAAAAAACAATATCGAATGAAAAAAAAAATATATCGAAAGATGAAAATAAATAAAAAAACAAAAAAAACGGTTTCGACCTGTGTTAATCCATAAAACTCATGTCCCGAACCATTTGATTAGAAATATCAAATATAGAAAAACTACAAAATCCAATTCCTAACAGATCAAATATTGATGGTAAAAGATTGAGAAGTGATATTTAAATATACCAAACTAAGGGAACTGCTTTGAAATATTAAATGTCCGATGTGAATCTTGAGGAAGGGGAAAGAAAAAAGAAAACAACACCAACAATAATAAGTCCATTGAAACCAAACATGCACCGTCTATTGATGAAAATGATGTTGCGATGAATCAAATAACATTGCGGAAGCATATTTTCAACCTCTGTATGATGGCGCATGCGTCGCGAAAGCAATGTGGCTTCTCCCACGTAGCTGGTAAATTTTTTTTTAATATTTTTTAATTATTGTAAAAGATTAATTTTTATAGTTATCAAATCCAGCCCGGGGGTTGACTCGACCAAGGGGTCACATCCTGGGTTTCATGGGTCAACCTGAAAAAATTAAATTTTTTTTTTAAGTTTTAATATTTCATATGAAAAAATTAAGAAAAAAACCATGTGAATATAGGCTATGCATATTTTAAATAATGAAGTTTTAAAAAATATTTTAAAAAGTTTTTTATCTCACATTGAAAAGATACTATATTATCCTTTTAAGTTGAAGTATTTAAATCAAAAAAGTTTTTTTTATCTCACATTAAAAAAATATAATTTTTTTTGTGAACATAAAGTATATATACTAAAGTGTTTCAAATTCGACATTGAAAAAATAATTTCTTTCTTGTGAACATAGAGTATATCTATTAAAGAGTTTTAAATCCCACATTGAAAAGATATTATGTTATCCTTTTAGGTTGAAGTATTTAAACCAAAAAGTTTTTTATCCCACAATGAAAAAACATAACTTTTTTCTTGTGAACATAGAGTATATTAATGAAAGGGCTTCAAATCCCACATTAAAAAAATAACTTTTTTCTTAGGAAAATAGAATATATATACTAAAGAGTTTCAAATCCCACATTGAAAAAATAAAATATTTTTCTAATATATATATATATATATATATATATATATATATATATATATATATATATATATATTGAACTTTAAAAAGTGTTAATAACCAACTAAAAAAATATGAAAAAGAGAGGTATAGGAGAAAAACCACATTTGAAAAAAAAAAACGGGTCTCGTTCGGATTCGTCTGGGTCATGGGTCGACCCGCCGGATCGACCAGTCTTTTAACAAATCAGGACCGGTCTAGCCACCAAATCTATCTGCCGAGCCGGTCCGGGTTTAATAACAGTGCTAATTGTCCCCTCAAATAGCTTTATAATAACAAAAAAGACCAATTTAAAATACAAAAATTCCCCCAAACAAATCTTAATTAAATTCCTTGTGGTAAAAAATATGAAATCTAAAAAAAAACCTTGGAGACTAATTATCCGATTATTTTCTTTTAAGGAATTTTACTGTTAAAAAAATAAATTATTTTAACTCTAATCAAAACAAAAATAATAAATAGATCACGTGAAAAATATTAATTTACCTCTGAATTTAGTTTTTTAGGTTAATTTGATGAAAAATAAAATTAAAAATTTTATATTATAATCCAAAATAATCTCTCTAATAATCTCTCTAGTGCTAGGTGTTTTCTCCACACGCTATATTTTATGTATATATATTACACGCACAATGTTTTTCCTTATGTTTTATATATATAAGTGAATTGGCATTTTCCATGTACAAAATTAAAAGCAATTTTTGTACTCCAATAAATCCTATTATTTTAGTAAATTAATGGCTTTAATGACAGGTATGCCTTTATACACAAGGAGGATTTGCAATTACTAAAATAATTCTTATGCATTACCTCTTTGTATGCATTACATTATTTATGTATATTAAATTGATAATTTTATTATGACAAATTATAATTATAAAAAACTCTAAAGCACGTGTTCATTTCATTGTTGAACTACACTGTTTATATATACACAAAAACTATAAACATATTATATATTTTTCAACAATTTATTTTGGTCCTTTAATCCTAATTTAACATCAAATGCTTTTGATTGTTTTGGCGAGGGTAAAATTAAAAAAATAAACCAAAATAAAAAAATACCAAACATAGGTATTGTGCCAGAAAAGTTTTTTAAAAAACATCTAGGTCCTCAAACTTTAAAAACAAAGCAAATTAGAAAATTTAAGTGCCTTTAGATTTTAAAAATGATTTTTGGTATAAATGTTTATTTATACTATTTTCCAGGGACATCCCTGATTAGAGAGAGTAGAGAGAGAAGGGTCATCAAATTCCAACAATGAGAGAGAAGGTCACTATTCAAGCCATCTCTTACCTCTAAAATGAATTTTTTTGGTGTCCTCGAGTTTCGTGAGGACGAGAGGAACTTGATGGTGGTTGTTTAGAACCTCAATGTTGGATTGAAATGACTTAAAAATTGAGTTTTTTTTTTGGATAAAAAAGACGTTACCTGATTTTCAGGCCACCACTAGGTGGCTCGGGCTTGAAGGCCCTCTCCCATGCCTGGGCTTTTCCTTGTAATGGCCCAGGTGCACTAGGTCATGTGAGAGCCTAGACTATTTTTTGGCCCTTTTTATTTAAGGTTAAATATAATTTTTTTAAAAAATATTATTGAACTCGGTTAAGTCCATGACCCAAAGCACAAGTTTGACGAGTTAAATCACAACATTCAGGCTATTTTTTTTCTAATATTGCTTTTTTTAATTGACATCTTTTTTAATGTCTTTTTTATTAAATAATTTTTAAATTTATGTTTCAATTAATATCCCTCCTTTATGATTTTTTTTCTTATTTAACCTCTTTTGGATAGAGATTGTGTTTTTAAGGTGTTGTGTGTATTTAGTTTTTGAAAAGATTATTCTTATTCATCTATGAATTTTTTTAATCTTTTTTATAGATTAACTTTATTTTTTAAAATAAAAATATTTATCCTCAGCTAATATTTCTAATATGTCCAACTCTACATTTTTTTTATTCAATCAATTTAATGTGTGTCTATTTTTATCGTTTGATTGAATAAAAAATTTAATTTAATACACAAGTTCAACAAGTATAATCATGTAAATATCCCACCTTGCGAGGATAAATATCTTGATTTATATATATATATATATATCTTGATTTTTTTAATTTTATTTGTATTTATCATTAAAGACTCCGTTCTTTTATTAACACATATAGTTCTCGATTTATTGGATTACATATATGCATGAGTTTTTTGATTTACATAATTTTTTTATTTATAAAAACATGTTGAAAAAGTCAGTATATATAATTTTTTTTTGAAAAAAAGATTCTGACTTGCGGCAAAGCGCAAGTCAAGTAGCTAATAAGAGTAATTTTAAAACCAGTTTACCTATTAATTAAGGTTTATTTTCAGAACAATTCTAGAATTATATCCCGAATGGAACTTATGCATTGATGAAAAAGTAATTTTTTCTAGATGTGGGTCTTATAAAATTTGAATTAAAAATAATAATTTAAGACACATAATCACTAGGCTAACTATTAAAAAATTATTTTCAATATACAACAATTTGATATAAAATGCTAGATTTTCTCCATGAATGAGTAAATGGGGAAGAAATTTAAGGAGGAAGTGGGAAAATATCTTACTTTATGGCTCAAGAACATTTTTAAAAGCCTTGAACCATTATGGTGTCTTATCCTTGGTGAATGGTAGGATGATCTTTAGCTCGACAATTTGTTTGGTAGTGGAGATCTTGTGTGTCTTTGTCAATTGTGGTATAAGAGATGTTGGTTTAGAGATAAAAAGAAATTTAAAACAAAGCTAAGAGCTCTCTTGCGCTGCTTAGCCAAACTGTCAGCTACAAAATTTCCTTCTCTATTAACTCTTCTAAGGCTTGCGGTGCTTAGAATATCTGTTTCCTAGTTGATTAGGAAGAGACATTGCATGGGCATGGCGACACTACTCGGTCAAAGAGACGGTAGTTGGTCAATGAGATATTTGCCTAATTAAGGAGATACTAACATTGTTTTAAGTCCCAGTCTTGGGAGTCAAGCCTGCCAAGGCCTGGATTTAAATAGTTTAATTTTTTTATTTATTAAAATATCGTGGATGTTTGGATGTCTGTTGATACACGAGAATCCATCCAATAACAGTGGATCATCGCTGCAGCACAGATACCATAGATACCAGATAGGTGCTTTGCACCATTACTTATTAGTAAATATAGAATTTCATAATGGTGTAAACAATTGTAGTCTTTCTTAGATGTGTTATTCCTAGTTACATGAATGTATATATCTCAATCGTGAGAGGGATAATGTTAAAGTAGTTTATCGACTGGCACCTGAGTAGTACTAATGAGGTTTGTTCATTTGACGATCAAGAAATTTATTGGTGCCAGTTTGACTCGTAACCGAAGAATTATTTACTAGTACCTAAGTAGTACTAGCGATGGTAATTTGTCTGACAACGCGGGAATTATTGACTAGTACCTAGTCGTACTAGTGGTGTCAGTTTGTTTGACGACCTAGTTTTTATCAACTAGTTAGTCTGAGGGGCACTAGTGGCTGGTTTTTATTAATTAGTTAGCCTGAGGGGCACTAGTGGCATCAACAAGATTGATAATCGAGATATACGAGTTAATTAACTAATTCGGGGAAAGTGGTGATATATATATATATAGAACTACTGAACTACAAATAGTAAGCTCTCAATTAGAATTTAATGAATGATATTAAAGAGTAATTTACTCTATGAATCTCCTAATTTAATTCTTTAACTCATTTATAATGCATGTTATAAATTTTTCAGGCAAGTCTCGACCTCATATGTAGCATTAGATGTTCTTAGTATATCTTTTGTTTAGGAAATGAATATGTAATCTTGTATTGTTAAATTATTTTGCAATGTAATTTTGAGAATAATTTTGATATGTAAACAATGTTATAATTAATTATACATGTAATATTGCCATTAGTATTGACTCATTAGACTTTTAAAATATTATGAATTCACCTTTATATATATTGGATTTGAGAATGCATGAATTTATTTTATAACTATTTCTATGAATTTGATATTTTAATTAATTTTATTATTATTATGTTGTTGAGATTGTCATATAAAATGAGAAGTGTTCGAATTGTGTGAGAAGTGTTTGAATTGTGTGACTATATGTATTCTAATCAGGTGATATGATGAGATGAATAAAGTATGATGGTTGGACCTTATAGATATAATGATCACAATGACTCACCAGTTGTGTTTTCAATAACTTGGTACTGATTTTTAGGAAAACCCTGCCAGAATTATATATATATATATATATATATATATATATATATATATATATATATATATATAAAAAATTCCTTGGTTTTTCATTTAATTGTATTAATAATTATATGGAAGTTGTGCTTTAAAAATTTTCAAGATAATTTACTTCATGCTTCTTTGATTGTCTTGAAGCATACGCTACCACCTTTTCATAGTGCATCAACACATATCCAAGGATTTTTCTAGAGATATTGATATACATTATAAACCCCTATTGTCCTTCGAGAAGGGTAAACATTAAGGCTAAAGTTATTTTTTTTTTTAATTCTCGGAAACTAACTACACACTTTTCTAACCATTCAAATTTTACTTATTTCCTAGTTAATTAAGTCATTAGAGTGGATATGACAAAAAAAATCCTTTAAAGAATCGTTTATAATACTTTGCCAATATAAGAAAAATATGATTTTTTGTTACATTTATAGGCCTTTCCTATCTTAGCACCGCTTGTACTTTATTCGGGTCCACATATATACCTTCTGAAGATATGACATGCCCCAAGAATATAACTTTATCTAGCCAAAATTCACACATGTTCAAATTTGTATACAATCGAATTTCTCTTAAAACTCTCAACATCATTTTAAAATGTTGTTGATTCGTCTGATTTTTAGACTAGACTAAACATGATCAATTAATACTACCATATATTTGTCCAACAATGGTAAGAAAACTCGGTTAATCAAATCTATGAACATTATTTGGTCATTTGTTAGCCCAAAAAAGCATCACTAGAAATTCAAAATGCCCATAATAGGTTCTACAAGCAATCTTCTGAACATCTTCCTCCCTCATCCTTAACTAGTGATATTCCAATCTTAAACCAATCTTTAAAAACACTTGTTCCACTTTTAGTTGATCATACAAATCATTGATCTATGAAAGAAGATATATGTTTTTCATTGTTACTTTGTTCAAATGTTTGTGGTCAATATAGAGTAAAAAAGTCTTTATAAATAGTACTAGAGCTCCTTAAAGTGAATTGCTAGGTTAGATGAATCTTTTGTCTAGCAATACTTGCAGTTGTATATTTAATTTCTTTAACTCTACCAAGCCATTCTATAAAAGGAATGATAAATAGGTACAACTCCTGGTAATAGCAATGTATGCCATGTAAATTTGAGGGTGAAAATTAACCCTTAAATTTCTATAATAGTGGTAGTGGTGGTGGTGGTGGTGGTAGAGGTTGTTATAACACTAGCAGGAGTAGCAGTAACAGTAGTAGTAAGAGCAGCAGTAGTAGCAGTAGCAGCAGTAACAATAAAAGGAGTAGTAATAGGAGTAACAGTAGCAATAGCAAGAGAAGTAATAACAGTAACAATAGTAGTAACAGTAGCAGTAGTCATAATAGTAATAGTAGTAATAGTGGTTGTAGTAGTAGGCATAGTAGTAGTAGTAGTAATGTTACAGCAATAAGGATGAATACGGTGGTAGTGGTTGTAATAGTAGTTGTAACAATGGTAGTAGTATTAGTAGTAGCAGCAGTAATAACAATAACAGTTGTAGGAGTAGCAGTAGCAGTAGCAGTAGCAGTAATAACAGTAGTAGAAGTAGCAATAGCAGGAGAAACAAGAGCAGGAAGAACAATAGTAGGAGAAGCGATAACAATAGCAGTAATAGTAGCAAGAGTAGCAGTAGCAGGAGTAACAATAACAACAAAAGTAGTAGTAGTAGTAGTAGTAGTAGTAGTGGTTATAGTAATAGTAGTAGTCGTAATAGTAGTAGTGGTAGTAATGTCTCAGCAATGAGGATGAATACGGTCTCTCTAGGGTTTCTTTATAGTAAAACATTATTGTTCATGTATCTTGTATTACAAGGCATATACTCAAAATCATACTGAATATATACATTATTGAAAGTATTTTACGTATGTGTCTTGTATTTATTAACCAAATAATAAAATAAGTTTATACTGAAAAACTAACTAAAGTCATCTGCATCAATAATCAATAAATAGAATGCTAGCAAATCATATATAAAGAGAGAGACGTTAAAAAATGTCAATAGAAGTGTTGTTACCCATTTTGACCCCATAATAAAATAAAAAAATAGAAAAAAAAATCCAAAAAACAAAAGGATACACATTAAGAAAGTTTAGAAGACTGCCCAAGTTACTGTGAAGGACCCAAATGACAAGTGAAAAAGTTGGATGACTAAAATGTATAATTCTATTTGATAAGAGACCCATTCAGTGAATATATTTTTATTTAGGGTAAATAAATACAAATTTGAATGAGTACGGACTTAATGAGGATTTTGAAAGGCTTATTTAATTTTACCGAGGACTTAATTGCAAGGAAAATCAGTTTTTTAGTCAATTTAGGTGTTAATAGGAAGAAATTGAAGTTTGAGGACTGAATTAGACTTTGGAAAGTTTAATTGGTCAACTTAGGGGCTTAATTGTGAAAAAAATTAAAGTTTGATATCCAATTAAGGGTTTGATTGAAAGAATTCAAAACCAATGACCAAATTATAATAGGCGCGAGACTTCATGGGCTGAAATTGACCAAATCAAGAGCTAAATTGAAAAAAAATAAAATTTTAATGGTGTGCACAAATTTGAAACTAAGGACCAAGATGATAATGACTCTAAATTTTAGGGCTGATGATTGAGTTTGGTGGGGTGAAATTGCATGAAATTAAGAGTTTGTGAGGTAATTGCGGGTGCAATTAAAAGTAATTGAAAGAATAAGGTCTAAAATAAAATGTCATATCACAAATTAAAAACCCTAATTTCTAGGGGTTTAATTTAAAGAACATGTCGTTCACCAACTGTTCATCTTATTTCTTGGTAGTTTTGGATGATCGGGTTGGCACCTTCTAAGAGCTCGTTGTGGAATTTTAGACCTCCAAATAACACGAGGTTTTTTTAGGCAAATAGAAGAAGAATATCCCCTCTACAATGTCATTTCCATAAAATTAGATGTTTACATCCCAATTCATCCTTTGAAGTCTCCAACATCTTATCCCTGATCAGCCACCACTGCATTTTCAAATTCTAGGCCGGTCAAGTTGGCACCTTTAAGCGAATGAATATGAAGCTACAAACCTATAAATGGAGTAAGGATGAATCCAAATGAAAGGTGTGCATCTCCTCTACTAAATTCTGGTCTCCGATTATATTTACATTAGTGTTTCTTCGATGAAGCCTCGAAAATAGCCAACTCAGTCAACCTTGACTAAGATACCTATTTTTGCAAAACCACCTAATCTTTTTATGTGTTCACACTTAAAAATTCCCAAAGAGTTTTTATCAAAGACCATAAATCTTTCATATGAAATTATAAGGTGAGAAATGCATTTGTCTCGAAGAAAAAGAAAACAACATAGGCAAAACCATCATCCCTAAACACCATTAAAAGGCAAAGGTTCCAACTGTTAACATTTATCCAGAGCTTTCTCATTGTGAACAAAATACTAAGCTTTGATCAATCTTTGAGGGAATCTAAAAAAAAAAAAACTTAGAAAAACCCTATAAATACCTTTAGAAATCAAAGAAACAAAGAGAGTGATAAGAGAGAAAAAATACTAAGCTTTAAAAGGCAAAACCATCATCCCTAAACACCATTAAAAGGCAAAGGTTCCAACTGTTAACATTTATCCAGAGCTTTCTCATTGTGAACAAAATACTAAGCTTTGATCAATCTTTGAGGGAATCTAAAAAAACAAAAACTTAGAAAAACCCTATAAATACCTTTAGAAATCAAAGAAACAAAGAGAGTGATAAGAGAGAAAAAATACTAAGCTTTAAAAGGCAAAACCATCATCCCTAAACACCATTAAAAGGCAAAGGTTCCAACCGTTAACATTTATCCAGAGCTTTCTCATTGTGAACAAAATACTAAGCTTTGATCAATCTTTGAGGGAATCTAAAAAAAAAAAACTTAGAAAAACCCTATAAATACCTTTAGAAATCTAAGACAGAAAGAGAGTGATAAGAGAGAGAAAAAACATGAGGAAATATTCGGTAAAAAAAACCTACTTTGAAGGTTTAAAGACTTAACATAGAAAGTTCTAGCAAGCTTTTGAAAGAATAAAAAATGATAGGGATGAAAGGAAGGAAAAGAAAAGGGAAATAATAGCACAACACAACTGGTGCATTTGACAACGCAATACCTTCTTTCATAATATCTACAATATAACCGAGTAGGCATCACATTCGTTCCTTAGCAATCTCTTTCTAGTCACGGTTGAAAATGATGCAATTTGGCACCTCTCATCTCTCACCCCCTAAATTCAAATTTTTTGTCTATCGGTACCTTAAATGTCATTTTCCTTTTAAAATAGTCCATAAAAGCACGATGCTTGGTTAACCAATGCATTCCTAATATAATATCAAAATCATATATCTCTAAAGATAGTAAGTCCAATTTCATACTATGACTTTTATTTAATTTGTGCTTTAGCACACTTAGTTTACTAATAAATTTATAAGATATAAAAGAATGTGCGGCTCCTGGATCTAGTAAAGCATACATATTTTGAGAATTAAAATTTTTTATCATACTCGTCACCATATCTAGCAAGGCCCTAAAATTCCTTTTAATTCACATTATAGACCCTTTCTTGGGTCCTCTCATTATATACTCAGGGATGACCTCTACTAGCACTTGTTCCAAACTAAGTGGGTCTCGTTGGCTCTCTCTATGATTTATCAATAGTCACTGATTATTACTGACTTTGCATTGGGTTTTGATCCAGACAATCTCTTTTAAGGTATCTTTATTTTCCATACACATAACACCTACTCTCTAGGTGCTTACAATCTCTCTAACGGTCCTTCTTATCTATAAAGAAATCATATTCCAGTTATTGATCTACAATCATCAAAATGTTCCCAGTTAGAAAAATTACACAATGGAAATAAAGACATTCAATGGGATATAGTCCTAGCTGAACTTCCTACTTGACTTGCCCTTCGACAAAACCTTTTACCCAAAGACTCTTCTTTATTTGACCGAGATGACCTACTCAATACCCTTCTTGAGGAGGAGTTTCCTACTCTTCTAGTGCCCCTTATGAGGAGAATTTCTCCTTCTCTTAAATAACTAACTCTACCTATATTCACTACCTCCTCTTATTTTTGGGAGAGGTGGTTTACCCACATGTGAGGCTGATTTCTTCCTCTTCTACATCATTTGTTGTTCTTGTTCCAATACCTCATGTTGTTTCTCTTTCAGAATTGCCTCTAAAAATTGGGTAACTTTTACTAGCTTTTAGACTATCACTGGCTTAAAAGTAATCAATTTGTTCTAATACCTCCTGTTGTTCCTCTTTCAGAATTGCCTCTAAAAACAAGGTAACTTTTACTAGCTCTTAGACTATTACTGGCCTAAAAGTAATCAATTTCTTTCTGATCTTCTATATAGAGTCATCCCTTATTCTTTCAATCTAATGTGGTATGTAGTCATTAAAGTAGAAGTGAAGATAAAAACATCCTGAACGCATATCTTATACTCTAGTACCATCATGTTCCTCTTCTTAAGAGTAAGAAACTCCTACTCCTTACTCTTTTGGTGTGCTAGGACTCGAATCTAGTCTCAAATTCTAGCAGGAAATCAATCCAATATAGTATCTCTATAGTTCTTCTATGCCTAACAGTCACCCACCAAAAATGCACACTATCTGAAAGTAATCATGTTATATAATTTACTCATACACCTAAAGCATATAAATCTAAATGAGAGACTCTTTTACCTTTCGGATCCAGTGCCAAAATACTTTAGCATCTTTTTCCCCTATAAATGGAGCATACCCCATTTCCTTACCTGTACCACTTGCTACCCCTATCAAACTAGACACAACAACCCTTAAAATTTGTTTCAGGGATGCCAGATTATGTTATGGCATTGGTGTTACTGGTGGCACCATAGACAAGAGGTTTACTAGATTGTCTTGCCATGTCGGAAGCAACTAATCGTGCCCTCCCCACTTGTAATGATAGGAAAACGCCTTTAAGTAATGACATACCTCTATAAGATGACTTTGATGGTACAACTTATGAATGAAATGTTGTGTCTTTTAAGGGATCTTTCATATGATCCTCTTTCTTATCAATGAACTAATCTCTCTTTTGATTATATGGTCAATAGCCATACCGATTATAACACCCTGAGTCTTTTCATGTAATGTTTTTAAAAAATTTATCATGTACGTGAAAGTTAGGGTACATCTTTTTTTATAAATATAATGGACAATGTCTCCCTTATACATAGGCATTTCCAATCAATAAAGCAAATACAAGATTTACTTATGCATACCCATCAAACATGCCAAGGGTTTTCCACTTAAATTTTAACGATTCATATAATTTTAACAAAATTTCAGCTGAATTACTCGTGCATAAGGCCTTAACAAAAATTATATCCTGCAATTAATACTTGCACAACACAACCATAGTCCAAACCTTATTCAATTTATACAAGCAATGCTCATAAGAAACCTCATACACTAATAGAGTTTACATTATTTAATGAAATACAAGAAATCATATGTATATATAATGACAATGAAACCTAGAATGATTAATAATCTAGCATTTTACTTGCTTACAATTTCAATATATTAGACTTAAAATATACATCAATTTAACTACAAGTTATAAGAATTAAAAAAAACCCTATGCAGTCTCAATCACGAGATCACTGTTGTGGTGGTATGTATGATAAACCTAAAATACATATTAATATAGGCAATGAATAAAAATATATAAATATACCTTACACAAATGTGTATGGTGTTAAACCTTAGCACAACACAACTACAATAATTCCATTTCATTCAAATTATTTTTTTTAACTTGTACTCCATCATTATGATTATAACAATTCCCTAACACAATTTTCATTATTATGGCCAACTCAACACCATATAATTAGTCCTTACCAGCATGACCAACTCACATTTATACCATTAGTCATTGCTAGTGCTACCAACTTTAATTTAACACATTTAGTCTCCACTAACATGGTTGGCTTTAACATATAATAATTAGTCTCAATCCAAATAACTGACTTTAACATATCCATAATTATCCTATGTCCAAATGATCGACTTTAACATATAAATAATTAGGTTTTGCTCAAACAACAAACTTTAACATATATTAATTAGTTTCCTTCCTAACGATTGACTATGTTTTAACATATATATAATTAGTTTTCATTCAAACGGTCGATTATGTTTTAACATATAAATAATTAGTATCCGTCGAAATGACAGACTATCTTTTAACATATATTTTTTTTCCTTTTGTAATCCATTTCAAAACTCATTTCAGATGTATAAAGAAATTCTAACAATAACATATCTTTAAATAAAAAGGTTAGATGACAGGCACCTACATGGCTCTCAACTAGTATGAGCTCTCCTAATTGTTGGTCTAACCTCAGATGTCCCTTCTGACTTTCAAGGAAACATTCCTGGGTTTGATAGTGTATACTGGATTTTCTAAGCAACCTGGGTTCATGTTCTTCATGTTCATCTGAAGAACATGGTCTTGAGTGTCAATTTTAGGTGATTTTAGTTTTTACAAGTTTATATATCATTATAGTAAATAATCTAGGGTTTTCGTGCATCAATAACATGTTTTGTAGGTATTAATCATAGGGTTTTGGTTTTGAACCGAAACTCATTTTAACAAAAATCATGATGTTTGAGTAATAATTGAAGCAAATGGATACTTGATTTTTTTTTATCTATACTTGATTGTAAACAAAACATTGCCTTTTATTGCTTGAAATCTGGTTTATTTTGATGTTTACGTTGCTGAGTTTGAGTTTGAATGTTTCGATTTAAATCTATGTCTAGTTTAGTTCTAGGTTAAACATTGGTTTTTTAGTTCATGGTTGAACTAGTGTTTTCTGGTCGACCCAGTCGGGTCAAAATCAGGTCAAATACTTAATGCTTTGTTTGGTTTGCCACTGTTTTGATAAAAGAAATTTTGGCTTAAGGGCATGTTTGGCAAACATGTCCTTATACTTGTTTTAACTGTTTTGTTTTGAACAAAAATATAGTTTTGCAAAACATGGCCCTAAAAAAATTTCTTTTAAAAATTAAAAGAACGATTTTTTCTTGTTACATACGACTCAATCTTTGCCAAAATTGCATTTTTATTTGTAAAAAGGAGATTTGTTTTTTAGCATGATTTTAGAAATATACTTGTGTTGATTTTCCTTTGCATCTTTTGAAATTTATAAACAGTTTGTAAAATTCCTTAAAGATTTGGTCAATATTTCAATAACTCTAAAACTTTAATTCATGAAAATTAATAGTCAACATCCTAGTATAAAAGTTGGACCTATAAGTAGACTGATATTTAAATACTAGGAGTTGACTAGAAAATTTTCAGGATTATTTTAGATATTCGCTAATTTTAATTGGAAGTATTTTTCACCACAATATACGAGTTGTAGAAAATCTTTTTGCCTTCCAGGATAGGTGAACCCTGTTAGGGTATCTACATAGACCATTCTCAAAAGAATTTATTTTGACATACAAGCCCATAATAAATTCAAAGTGCTAAATTTATTAATGAGAATAAATCTTTATTCTGAATCATAGACAAACTATCAGTTAGAAACTCGTTAAAACCTTTAAACTATATTTAAACTATACAATGAGCTTACCTAATATAAGATGTGTTAACGATATTAATATCTTTTCTAACTATAAACAGTTCTTTATCCTTAAAATGTTTTATAAAACTAATCCATCTAGATCTTCAAATGACTCTAATCTAAACAATTAAATAACACCATCTTAATTCCAACTTTCCTCGTGCCACCCACATACGTGCAACAAGAAATATGACATGTAACAAGTTATTGCCTTATGTGAGTGTCTGCGTTTCTCATTTTATATTCAAAATGTCCCTTTATTATTTTTATTTTTAATATAAATATGGTACATCACATTTTCGTAATCATTACGCCCCTTCTTTAGTTAATGTTATTAATATCATTAGAAATTCCTCACACTATAAAATTTCTTATGATGCAAGTTTTTCTTCTTTTGAAAATTTACTTTGCTCGATGTATTTTATTTTTCTTAAAATAAGTCCTTAAAAAGTTTCTTAAATTAGTTTCTACATATCAAATCATTTTCGGTCAACAAACAATTTTAATGGGTTTATACATAAGATATGAGTTAATTAGATTTAAATAAGTATATGCATTTAAAAGAATTAAAAATTTGTTTCACATAATATCAATGTAAAAATATGATATTATAGAAAACAAATTCTCATAATTATTTTTGCTCTTTTATTTTAATTGATTTGTTTTCAATTTTATCTTTTAACATTGAATTGACTAGGTGATGAGTTTCATAATTTATTTAGATTTGGTTTTTATTATATTTCTTGGTTTCATGTCTCTAGTCACGAGTTTGATTAGTTAACTCAAATTGACTTGAGCTGTTTTTTATTGTGTCCTTTTTTTAATTATTGTTTTTTTCAATTTCATATTTCAAACTGGGTTGGTTAGAAATTAGACGACTTGGGTCGTGAGTTTGGTGGGTTAACCAAGTTAACTCGAGTTGTTTTTTTGTCTTTCTTTTTAATTGATTTTTTTTTCAATTTCATCCTTTAACATTATATTGATGGAGAAGTTATTTTGATTTTTTCTATAGGATTATCATAGTCTCATAACCTAGATCATGAATTTAGTATATTAACCTTGGTTGACTTGGGTCAAACCAATATATTATCTTCTCAATATTTTTTTTGCAAAAAAATATTGTCTTGAAATTTTTCTATAGTTAAACTACAATTTCACTAATTGTCTAGTTTTTTTTTTTATCCATTAAATTGATTAAGCCATATCAGGTTATTATTTGCATGGCTTAGATTTTCTTCTATTACAAAACACACAAGCAATTTTTAGAATTTTTTTTATATTAAAAAAAGTTAATTAAACTGGCAAAATTGCACAAATGAATGATTAGTAATACCTAACCTAGAATGATGTTTTTGTAGGCTATGTTTGTTTTCTGAAATTCACTTTTCGGGAAACCACTTTCCAAACTTTCCTGTGTTTGTTTGCCACTAGAAAAGTTGGTCAACAGAAAACACTTTCCAGTCAAAGAAAAATTTGGCTTGGTTTTCAGGAAAGTGTTTTCCTGGAAAATTTAGGCGGAAAACACTTTCCGGAAGTTATGAAAAATTTAGAAATGTCATATTATTTGCTGATTGTATCAAATTTGGTCCTCAAACTTTTGATTTCTATATATATTTTGTTTTGAATATTTATTTTTCAATTTCATCTATTAAAATTTAATTTTTATATTAACTTTGATCCTCATTTTTATAATTGTTATTTGCTTTTCCCTTATCATTTTTTTATTGAAATTTTTTACGTATCAAATTTGGTCCTCATTCTTTTGATTATTACTTATTTTATTTGAAATAATTTATGAAATGTTAATTATTATTATTTTAATTTCTTCATCTTTCATTTTTTTTATTTTTTAGATTTGATTTCTATTATTTTGATTATTATTTATTTTATTTGAGATAATTTATGAAATTATTTTTTTTTTCAATTTCATTCTCATTCAACTTTTTAATTTATAAGATCTGTTCCTCATTATTTTAATAAACTTGAGAAAATAAAACTTTAATAAGTTATTTTCCAGCTTATTTTCCATGACATAACCAAATACTGGAAAGTGTTTTCCAACTTATTTTCTATTACACTACCAAACATCGAAAAATAATTCACTTTCCTGAAATTCACTTTCTCGAAATTCACTTTACAAGAAAAAATTACTTTCCAGCAAACAAACAGAGGTAAATCAACATTAAGAAATTAGAATGGCCAGAACGGGAAAAACAACAAAGGTGATCATGTTTATATGCATTGACGAAATGACTACATAGATATAGCCAGTGAAATAGTGAGTTGATAATCATTATGTTTTATTTATATATCATATATTTATTAGTGTGATCTAAAAATAATAAAACTTCATCTACCCAATATGCTAGCGTGACCTGTCAAGAGGATGGAAAATATTTATAAGGATTGTATTTACCTTCCATAATATTATTGCAGCAGACATCTTGGTGAATCACAATGTAAAAAGAATAAAAATAAAAAAATAAATCGTCATTTAATTTTATAGTTAGTAAAAAATTCTAATTAGTTTTTTAAAGGTTTTAGATAAGAGAATAGTTATATAATATGTAACTTTATAATCACTTTATATATTCTACTTAAAGTAAATTATATTATTATCAATTTTTTATTCACAATAAATACTATGATGATCCAAAATAGTGATATGAAACCTGAAATTGATGACAAGACTTAATCCTCATTTTTGAAATGTGACTATTGAACCTGAGAGGATGGTGGATAACAAACTAGGCTTTGGCTTATTTCTTTGTTATGTTGTAGAATGGTTTAAAGGCCATCATTCACACTCAATCGACTTTTATGGAGTATCGATCCCGTCCAAGTCTACTCACCATAATAGGGAGGAACATATCCTACCATAATAACAAAAATATTTATACAAAAGTATCTATATAATTTGTATATATTTTATTTAGGAAAAATAGCATTTTGAGATCATGAGGACACAACCCTTTTAAAGATTACATCATGCCCGCATCAATTCTTCGGTAAAAACAAAACAATAAATTTTCTAAAAAACTAACAAAGTTTCATCATCTTGTAAATAAAACTCTTTTTAAGGATTATACCACTCATGCAATAACCATTTCATAAAACAAAAATCAAACTTTTTTTTACACATTTTAAGAGAAAAAAAAGTTATATTCTTAGATGACAAAAATTCAAATTCTCAAAGACAGACCCCAACAACAAAAGTAGTTTGGGATATGATTGTAATTACCTAGTTCAATAAAAATGACACATCTCATGTATATAGTATGAATAATCATGTAAATCAATTGAAATAGGAGGGTGGATCCTTAGAGATCTATTAAGCTTGTCAAAAGCACTTTTCTTAATATGACACGAAAAATACAATGTAATATCAGGTTGTAAGATTGTAAATTCATAGGTAAATGTTTTTAACTAATTATATAGACAATTTCATCCAAGTTGTTCCACGTGTGTGAAAGGAGAGTAGGGACTGAAGGAGTCGCCACGTAATTGTTTGGTTCAGGATCATTAGGGAATCCGGGTGTACTGGTTTTATCAGAGATTCGAGGGTAAGAGACTAGTTGTGGCTAGGAAAAGTATTAACACCCCTACCACACCATATCTGAGGTAAGCTGCTTTATGTGGTTTGATGTGGTTTAAAGGTTTAAGATTAAGATTTACTTGTATGAATAGATCCGGTGTTTAAGAATTTATTATGGACTTGTGTACCCTAATAAATTCTTAGGAAAAAAAAGGTTCCTCATAATTTGTGTATTATGGTGAAAAATACTCCTAATTAAACTTGGCGAATATTTAGGATAACTCTGAGATTTTTCTGGTGAACTCCTGATATTTCAAATATCAACCTCACTTGTAGGTCTAGCATTCTATACCCGGATTTTTAACTATTAGTTGTCATGAATTAAAAAAGGTGATTTATTGAAATATTGGCCAAATTATCATGAATTTAATAAATTGATTATTAAATCCTAAAATGCATGTCAAAACACACACACACACAAACACACACATCTATTTTCGTATGAAGATACTAAACAATATGTTTTTTTATAATTTTTTTTGAGAGATTTGACTGTATGCAATACACAAACTAATTTTTTGTATTATAGGTTTCTTGAAAATAAAAAACAATCCTGAGAGTTTAAAAGGAGTTTTCCTAAACACATCTTAAAACCCAAAAAAACTAAACAAAAGAAAAGAAAATTTTGATTTTATATTTTTTTTCATTTTTATTTATCCTTTATTTATTATTTTATTATTTCAGTCGGGTCGGGCGACTTGCCTAGGTTGAAATGGTAGGGTTGACCCGACCGAGTCAACTTAAAAAAAATCAATGAAAAGAAAACACAACCGAAACAGATCAAAAGTGGCAAAAACACGAAAACTTAAAAAAATTTCAATCAAAATGGATCAAAATAGTAAAGACAAAACAAAATAGATGAATGTTCTGTCTCTTCACAAAATGTAATTCTCAATTTAGAGCAGATTTCGAACAAAGGAATGGATGTTTTTGTTCATAATCCTCCACAATTCAATAATCAAGAGTTCATTTGTTCTAATGATCATCAAAATCATGCTATTTTTGCCAAAATAGATTTCAGTTTGAAACAGAAACCCTAGAATTTAAATCTATGAAAAGTTGTTATTGATGCAAAAAAACACTCCTAGATTACTTATCAACAATGATGGACAAACCTATGGGAATTAGAAACAAAACCAAACAAGCTTTGAAACTAGCACCTAAGGCAAGATTCAACAAATGAATCTGCCTAAAACCTATAAAAAAGCAAGCCAGAAACCCTAGAGGGCAGATGCACCCAAAATAGCCCTTTTTGGCCTCTAAAACGTATCCTTCTTATCCCAACAGACCATATTAGTAGTGAGGAACATTATTATGGCCAAAGAAATAACAAAACAACACAAAAACTCAAAAACAGCATTGATTTTCAATCTTAAATGCTACCAACTCAAAATAGCAATCAATATTTAACAGAATGAGCTTCAAAATCTGACCATTTTCACTTTAAAAGGTCGAACCAACTACTTAGAAGTAGGGGCTATCCTTTTATTAATAGAAAGTGCCCCTTCTCCTTTGCTGCCACCTTTGACATCCATTAAACCAAGGTTTCATGCAATGAAATGGCAGAAAAACAAGCAAGAGCATATCAAGGCATTCAAGACTTCATATTGAACATAAAAGAAGGATCTAGCAAGCCTCATAGAGTCTATTTTCTAGGTTTGAATGTGTATACCTTCTTAGCTTTGAAAATCCAAATCTGAATTGATTTTTGGTGTTGCTTGCCTTTCTTCTTGTTTTAAGACCTTCTAGACCAGAGTTAAAGCTTCAAAAACTTTCTAGATAGGACTCTTGCACCTTAGCCTAAGTTTCTCTTTTATTCTTTTCTTTCACCTCTTTCCCTATGTTTTTCCTCCTTCCCTCTATGTTATTCGACCCCTTATTTTATAGGCAAATTTAGGTTTTCTAGATGGGTTGGCTAAGGTCCTAATAGGCTAAAACCTAGTTGGTTTTGCCATGGAGCTACTAGTTTTAGGTATAGGTGGTTTTGTAGGGTATCAAAAAAGAGACACTATATTTTGTGGATGATTTCAATACCAGTAAGGCAAAAATATACAAGACTTATCACGAGTAAGAAAGAGACATATATGGTTATGGAACCTTTGATTAGGGCATCCATCATTTAACTATTTAAAGCATTTATTTTCTAGTTTTTTTTTGTTGTTGTTGAAAGATTCAGACTTTAAATGTGATACATGTATTCTTTAGGTTTTAATACAGGTAATATACCATTTTACTTGATTCAGTTTGATGTTCGAGGACCCTCACCAATCCATACTTTTTTTCTTGGATTTATTACCTATATACTTTTGTGATTAAATGTACATACATGAGCTTACTTTATTTGTTGAGAAATAAACATGAAGAATTAGTAGTTTCAAGATTTTTCATACAACGGATCAAAATTAATTTGCAAGTAATGTTCAAATTATTCACATTAATAATGTAAGAAAGTATGATAACTATGAATTTCACAAGTACTTTTAGACAAATGCTTTCCTTCATAAAACATCTTGTTTCAAACATCTTAGCAGCATGGAATTATAGAAAGAAAGAACAAACGTATCTATGAAACATCTAGAGCATGCCTTATCAAAGATCAGATGTTATGCTATTACTAGAATGAAGCAATAGTCATAACGATACAATCTATCTTAATATATTCTCATCATATTTTGTTATTGTGATGTTTTTGTTTATATTCATAAAAATCAACGTATAAAATTTGATCTATATGTTGTTTTTTATAGGTTTTTTAGGTATGTAACAATCCAACTATAGGTTAAAGATACATGAAATATCTTCAAGAATACCAGAAAGATAATCTCCTAATAATATTCTTGAGTTAATACAATCCACTTCACCTATCAATAAAATAGACACTTCTACCGGATATAGATTACCTTTCAAGTATAATAATGAGAAACCACCAAATCAATATTCTTAAAGGCATATGGCAGAAAAATAAAAGTTTACAATTGTCATGTATCATTATAGAAGCTATTAGAACTATTTTAAATTTGTGTACACTTGTTGTCATTTATATAGGTTCCTAAAAAGCTACAAGAAGATCTATTGAAACCAGAATGGACTAAAGCAATAATGGTAGAAATGGAGGCATTATAGAAAAATCAAATGTGGATTTTTATTCCCCTACCCATGGGAAAAAGAAAACCTCTAGGTTGCAAATATATTCTTTTTTTTTTAACCAAACATAAGGTAGATGGAAATATTAAAATATATAAAGAAACACTCGTGATAAAAGAGTATACTCAAACATATGACATAAAATACTAAAATAAGTTATCTCTAATTGTGAAATTGAATACAATTAGGGTTTTGATATCTTTAGCAGTAAATTTGGATTACCAATTACATCAGTTCAATGTCAAAAACACTTTACTCTATAGAGATAGAAAAACAAGTTTATATGTACATTCTACCTTGATGCACTACAGGCTCACAAATTAGATTAATATATAAGTTGCAAAAAGTTATGTATAGGTTCAAAAAATCACCTTATTCATGGTTTAGACGCTTTAGTTCAACTATAAAGAAACATGGATTCAAACAAAGCAATTTAGATCATACATTGTTTCTCAAACAAGAAAGGGAAGGTAATGACCTTGATAATTCATGTTAATGATATGATAATTATAGTCAACGATATGAAGATCTTTTGAGAATAAATAAAAAAAAAAAAAACAACAACTAAATTCGAATTAAAGAATCTTAGGAGATTGAAACATTTTCTAGGCATTGAGGTAGTTGGATTAGCAAGAGGTATCTTCCTATTATAAAGAATGTATATGGTGGAGTTAGTTTCAAAAATAGGTGTTAGATTGTAAACTAGTTGACACTCCAATCATACAAATTATAGTCTTAAAGAATACCCATCTCAAGTTTTCACTAATAAAAAAAGGCATTAACAATTAGTTAGAAACAGATGTACTTATCTCATGCATTTTTGGATATAGCTTATACTATAAGCCTGATGAGTTAGTTTATAGATAATTCAAGTGAACGAACATACAAACAAATAGATTAGATTCTCTGATACTTGAAATTGACACTTGTTAAAAGGCTTGTGTTATAAAAAAATAAGCACTTGAACATTGATGGATATATAGAAGTAAATTAGGAAGGAAGCTTCACTTGAGATTTACATCGAGTTATTTCATCTTTATAGGAAATGACCTAATTACATGGAGAAGTAAGAAGCAAAAGATAGTAGCATTATCTAGTATAAAAGTTGAGTTAAAAAAAATGACCAAGAGATTCTGTGAGCTCTTATGGTTGAAGGAGGTATTCATGAAAATTAGTTACACACCAAATGATAGGATGTGACTTTTTTACAACAAGAATGCATACATAGAATTAGCTTATAATCTAGTTCAATATGACCATATAAAACATGTTGAGGTGAATCGACATTTCATTAAGGAAAAACTTCAAGTTAAGATAATCTAGTTCTCAATTGTAAAATTTAAAAACCAATTAGCTAGCATATAAATTAACAATCAAAGACAGTCTCTACTAAAATCCTCCAAAACTCACTTTACAAGTTGGATATTGAAGATTAAAGATAACTATGCATCAATTTAAGGAAGAGGAATTAAATGGAGAATATTTATAGGGATTGTATTTACTATAAATAAAACTCCATGATACATGGGTCAGCCTTAATCCTAGCTTTATATTAGTACATAATAGTTAAAAATACTATTCCATAATATATACCACCCTTCGAATCAATATAAACATGAGAAACAATTATATCATAAACTCTTTGCAATAGTTTCTCCTCTATAGGAGAAGTTAGTGAGGTCTCCTTCAACAGTCCAAGATCATGTAAACTGATCATATGTAAAGAAGAGATGTATTAAAAGTTGTCAATGGAACTATGACATGCAACCTTATCAACAACACACAAACATATATAATTTCCACTTGATGAAATTAGATTTAGGACAAGTAAACATGAGATTTTGCTTTAATGTCTGGAATTAATTATAGTACCGTGCATAAGAATATGCTCTCTCAATTCATGCATGGCATAAGAACTAACCTAGAATGATATTGTTGATGATGTCAGTCAAAATTAAAAAAATATATATATCAAGAAAGACATTAATAATATTTTAGTTGTCTAATTGTTAAACATATAATAAACCATTCCAATTATCAACCAACATATATATATATATATATATATGGACAAAGATAACTAGCTTTGTAAAATGGGAAAAGATTACATGTAAAATGATTCAATATGAACATTAATTATTCTAATCTTATGTTTACTAGCTTGTGGTCACGTCAAGTATGGGATATATTGAAAGGACATGCGACAAGAAGTTGGATTTACTTCATGTCACTGGATCTTCAATGAAAAAGGTCTTGTGATGCATAATGCATATATATCAAGCTTTTAATTCACATTTTCTTGAACCACAGAAGAATCAAGCATCCAGGCAGGGCAGTGGGGGACATATTTACTTATCAATCATGAATGTTTTCAGTTGGTTTCGGGCACTATGTAAATGTGCATTCGGAGACATCTTCATGAAAGAACATGAAATAAGGTAGAGAATTTAATCATGTTAGGTTTTGTGGTGATGCTTTTACTGTTCATATAGCACTCTTTGTCAACTTCAGGCTAGCAAGCACTTGAGACCAATATGAACACAAAAGAAAAATACGAAAGATTATTGGAAAATTAGGATCCATGAAAATATATAACATGCATTCTTAATCAAAATTCTTACATCATTGCTTGTATGTATATGTTTAATTATTCCCCTTGCATATATATGGTAATATGAGATGGGAATAGTTCTGGCCATGTCTCTTCGGATGCTTTAAGGGTTATAGCAATGTGTCAATTATGATTAAGAAAATGTCACATTTAGAAAATAATATTAGGTAAATAAACACGAGTTCTGATAAATCATAATACACTTGCACTTAAGACAACACACATATTAGTTTAGACTTTTAGATCGAAGGTGTATCCATTATTATACATTAAGTATTTATGCACACTGGTTCAATAAATACAAAAAGAAATGTTTCTCCTTGAACATGAATAACTCCCTAACACAATATATAACTTGGTCATACAATGAATAATATACAATAGTTAAAAAACAAATATAAGCAATTTTATTATATAATTAATTATAATACATGTAAAAGAATTAATATAAAATCATTCTTGAAGTTTTAGCTTAATTGTTTAGATTAAGATGATTTATAATATAATATTGGAGCTTTAATAACCAAGCAATCATAAACTCAAATCTAATCTTTTTAATTTTTTTTCTAATTAAATGAATACAATTAAGTAATTATTTTTTAAATCTTAAAAAGTAGTTTAAAACTTTGCACTAACAAAAGCGTGTTGTTATCCCCTAGTCTTGCTCACGTGTCAAGGGTGTAGTCTTGCTTTAGTGGCAAGGCTATGTTAGCTATTTTAGATTATTATGTAATGGAAGCATGTTTTGAGAATCTGTCGCTTTTGGAAGATGAAGATACTTGTTCTGGAGGTTGAAGATTCAATCTCAGAGATATAATCACTCAATCTATTTTAGTAGGTCATTTTCTAACGGATAGAGGGATTAATTTAAATGCCATGAAAAACAAGGTGGAAAGCTTATGGTATCCTGGGAAAGGGATGTCCATTAGGGGAGTTAATGTTGGCAAATAGATATGAACAGAGTCCTTGATAGGGCTCCATGGATGTTTGATAAGCAATTATTTCTCTTGCATTATTTAAAAAAAGGTGAAGTCTCGAGCCAAATGGCGATTAATAATGTTGAATTATGGGTCCATATTCATGATCTACCAATAGGCTGCATGTCCATGGCTATTGGACAACAATTAGGGAATTTTATTGACGTGTTTTTGGACTATAACTAGAATAATAACAGTGGAATATAGAGTAACTTTATGCGAATTTGAGTCCGTGTTGATACCAACAACCTTTTAAGAGATGGAAGAGAATTTGTAAAGATGAATGGTATTGGTCCATGATACAACTCAAATATGAATGTTCGCTTTCTTTTTGTTTCATTTATGGCATGCTAAGACATACTGGTAGGTTATGTGGAAAATTATTTCAACTACATGAGGGGGAGGTTAAAAAAGAATGGGGATCGTGGTTAAGGGCAACTTCGAGTAGATCTTCCAGTGAAGATGGTGGTCGATGGTTGAGGGATTCAATCAGTCAGTAGGTTAGGGGAGGTTCTGATTCCCATACATTACAATCACAAGGTCATGAAATGGTTGAACATTATGGGATTGTTATAAGGGTTTATTCATGACAATTGGGGAGAAAGTCTGATCTGGGAGCTATAGAGGATATGGTTATTACTCCAACAATTTATGAGCAATTTATGGACCCTAATGTGAATTAGGATGCTACTCTTGAGCCAGATGATTTAGGCTTACAACTGGTGAAGGATAGAAAGAAGAGAAGATGTGGCTCTAAAATACATGTTTCTAACTCTAAGGTCTTTGAAGGAGACTACATAAATGATGGGCCAACTTTCTCCACCATGGAGACTGAAAACTCATCTGCTAAAAATTTATAAAATGCATATCTTGACAGTCATGCCTGTCAGGAGCTATGAATTATATCAGGTGGAATTATTATGGGCTTGGTAACCCACAAGCAGGCCAAACTCTTAAAGAGCATGTTAATTCAAAATGGTCAAATGTGGTGTTCTTGTCTGAAACACTTGTTGAATGTAGTAGAATTGAAGTAGTTAGGAGGGAACTTAACTTTGACAATTGTTTTACAGTGAATAGGTATGGTAGGGGAGTTGGCTTAATTGTTTTTTGGAGGACATCATGCTTAATTTCAATGATAGGTTACTCTCCAAATCACATTGATCTGGAAGAAACAGAGGTTGGTGGTTTTAAATGGAGACCAAATTCTATGGGTATCTAGAGCGTAATAGATGTAGAGAATCATGAGATCTTTTTAGGGTGTTGTGTCATAGATCAAACCTGTTGTCTTGGAGACTTTAATGACATGCTTATAGTTGATGAAAAAATTACTCAAAAAAGATATGAGATGGTTCACTATTCATATGAACTATATTTCTATCTCATTTTTTCTTTTTATTTGCATCTTCTTTTTTATTGAATCATTTTGTTTTTCATTTAACAATTATAGTTTGATTTTGCAACATTAATCATCGTTAAATTATGAAATGATATTCAAAATTGTGAACACATAAAACAATGCAAAATGGAAAAAAAATATCA
Organism: Populus simonii; assembly: GCA_007827005.2. Classification (NCBI taxonomy): domain Eukaryota; kingdom Viridiplantae; phylum Streptophyta; class Magnoliopsida; order Malpighiales; family Salicaceae; genus Populus; species Populus simonii. The sequence goes on along the minus strand of CM017475.2, from coordinate 11,002,710 downwards.
AAACAATAATGAAAATGCAACATAGAAAGAAAAAAAAAACTCAATAATAGGGAAAACAATTTATTGTTAAATGTGAAATGAAAAAAAAAATTAACTTCTAAACTGAGTTTGAGAAATCTATACAACTTCACATTATATTTCTTCACCAAATTGCCCTTTTATGATTATCCAAAATCTAAAACATATAAAAAGATCCCAAATACATTTACCTTAGTAAACATGAATTATTCTCGGCAAACCAACTTAAATAATGATGTACTGATTTACTCCACTGTAAGTGAAACCAAAATATTTTGAATATATATATAAAAAAGTTCAAACGAAAAAAATTTAGTATTGCTATTAAATCTCTCTCTGACTTCTTATTGATTTAAATTTAAAATTAAATTGTATAAGAATTATCACAAGGTGATTCAGTTGAATTAATGGATTCAAAGACAACTTAGATAACTGGTAAAACTTGTTGTTTGACTTTAAAATAATTTCATGACGATGTTTTCTTTTTAATATTGATATAGTGATTTAATGGATCAATATGAGTTTCACGGCTTAATCTCCAAACACATGACCTTAGTAATGGACTTCATTGGTTTTAAAATAAAAAAAAATTGTTCTTTACTTTAATATGATAACAAAAATAGACACTTGTAAAATTAAATATCAATTAAATATCAAAATATTTATTTAATACTATAATAATTTTATAAAATACATACCAAAAAAATGCAAATATCAAGGAGAGAGAGAGGGAGGGAGAGAGAGAGAGAGAGAGAGAGAGAGAGATTTTATCACTTATTGAACTTTGTATATATATATATTGAACTTCGAACACCAGTCTCAAAGATTTTTGGTAACCTAAAACTAGAAGAATATATAAACTTCGCACGCACTTGTATGGGAGAAGCACATTGCTTCAGACATAACGAGTGGGGTGTATGAAAGGACGTCTATAGAGAGAGGGACTTTAAGCAAAACAAAGCACTAAATTTAGCAAAAGAAAAGGCCAGCAACGTCAGTTTTGTCTTCATTTTCAACAAAGAGTGCTGCTGAGAGAGGTGAGGGGCTAACATGTTGACGTCTGTCTCCCACTAACTTGTGTTGGGTCGGCCGTTTCCAAGACAATACTTTGTGGCTTTGTCACGTCCGTATTAGGATTGCTCTGCCCCCTCTCTCTCACTTTACTTACCATCACTTCACTTCAAAGCTTATATTGTTAAGGGAGGAGGAAAAAAAAAAGAGTACTTGAGGAAGAAGAAGAAATGGCAGCAGAACGAAAGCATGCGTGTCAGTGAGCATGTTTTATTCCCAGCTGCAATATCTACATGAATAAAAAACACGAATAAAAATTAAGAGGACCACAAATCACAAATGTGACCTTCGCATTTTTTTAAACAAAGTTTTGGTTCTCTGTACGTTGAATTCACCAACCTCTGCAATCTTTTGAAGTTGAAAAGGTAAGAATCTCTACATGCACGTGAAAAGTGAATTGATTTGAATCAAGAATCATTTGTTTTTCTTTACAGTTTAATACTAGATAGGTTGCCCTCCCTGTATCGCAGGCCACCTTTAGACATGTAAATGAATTTTTGAAAGAGCTAGCTAGCAGGACATAGCTACACAAAGCTATAATTTTTTGTTCAAGTAGATGATCAAACAGGATTTACAGAACATGAAGATGCTTCTAGCAGGAAAAAGCAATGTAAAAGAGCTCATAATTTATACAGAGTGAAAAATGCAGAGAGGGCTGGCCGATTGTTTCTACAGATGTGAAGTCTGATCATGCTGTCCACATCTTCAAGCAATGCATTAGAAAAGGGTTCAAGGTGAGTGATCATGCTGTCCCATAACGTAGCAAATAAATGATGCATACGTTACATGCAAATGTGATATAATTCAGCCTTGGGTTATATTCGGCCTAACCCTAATGAGGATGGTTTGGGCCAAAACACATCAGTTCAAGTTAGGCTTGGATGATGGCAGCAAGGTATGTATGAGTGTCGGTTATGGGCCTCAATTTTGGGTTTGGAAAGCATTGGGTCCTAGTTTGGCAAGGCACTACCACAACTTTTAGATTTACCAACGTAATTTTCTCTCAGTATATATGCTCCCAGTTTTTCGGTAAGACTTTTATCGACGGGCTCATGAAAAAAATGCTTCATTGAAAAAACTCTTGTCAGTGATTTGTGGTATGTCGGTGAATTCATTGGTAATAATTTTACCGATAGATTTATTGACATTAAAAGCGCAACAAAAAATAATTTACCAGTTTTATTTTGTTGGTATGTCCATTAGTGAATATAACATATCATCGACAGATAAACCTTATATAATTCCATCAATGATTGTTTTTGTCTAACAGTATTTCACTATGTGAATTTAACATATAATTAACAAACAGACCATCTGTAATGTCGTTGGTGATTAAATAGTGGCATTTGCAATAATTTTTTGTCAACTCTCTAAAATATACTGACGGACTAAGCCCGTCAATAACCCTGTCAGTAATAATTTAAAAATATATATTTTAAAAATCTATTAAACTGAAGTAGAAAGTAATTAAAATCAAATAGATTAATTTAAAAAACAAATATTTATTACAAATTTATAAGTTAAAATACAATTAATCTATAATAGAGGCGTTGGAGGAGGAGGTGGCGGTGGTTTTTCGCTAGGATTGTCATGATGTGCACGACGTCGAATGACGAAACTGGCTCATAAAGTAAATGGAGGGTTTGGGTTTAATCATAAAGTTATGATTAAAAGGTTTAGGAGTCACCACCTAATATTATGGTCACTAGAAAACCTAATAGTCTGCGAGAGTTTGGGTAAGGAGACTAGTTATGCAAGAGGAAGATGTATCACCCCTAGTACACCCTACCTAAGATAAGTGGCATTATTGATTGCTTATTTTTTATTCTAGATTATTTTTCTATTTGATAGTCTCATATAAGGTTCAAGGCAGATCTTTTTTCGTGAGGAAATCTCTACCATATTGTGTTAAATTCTAACCGTTCTAAGTCTCAAACTTAGCATCTCATTTATTTTTTATTTTGTATCTTTAACTTGAGAATATAGTGTAATTTTATACCCCTATATATTAAAGTCTACAGCTAAATCTTAATACTCCAAATAATAAACTAATTGTTATGGGATTTTTGGTATTTTGGCCAAATCCTACTAGATAATCATAAACTCGATTACAATACCTATTTTGCATTTGTAAAACATGATAAAAATATGATTTTATCCTTTTAAAAAAAGTTGCTTGAAAAACCTTTAGGATTTTGTCATATGCATGAAAAAAAATATATTTTTTTGTTTCTGAAATGAAAGTTTACTTTAGAAATTTATTATTATTTGTTTTGAAATTTTGGAGAAAAATCAGATATTTTTTATATCGGGTCTGTATCTTACAGTGTAAGTCTATATCTCGATATTAGACAAAATTATTGAACAAATATGTGATTGACCCATAAATAACTTTAAAATGATCCTTAAAATTTTTTACTTTTTTTTTTATGGGTTGCTCGGGCCCAAAGCCCAAGCCTAGTCGAGTCGGGTCGAGCCGAATAAAGGCCTGGCAATCCCCCTTTTTTTTAGAATGAGCTAGACCTAGCCCACTCATATGGCTGGGCTAAAATGGGTCCAGCCTATATTTTCCTCTGCTAGCAGCAATTGCAAGATGTGAATTAATTCACGTCTTGCATGCGAATAAGGGAAGAAATTGCAAGAGAAAAGGGCGGTTGCTTGGCGTAGGGGAGAAGCATCGTTACTGGTCTATTGGCGTGGTTGAGGTGTTGCTGGAGTTGCTCACGATGTCGTTGTTGGAGGTTCATATGTAAAGAGAAGAAGAAGCCTGCAGTGGCACTGTTGTTCACCCAAAAAGTACAGGTGCCTCCTATACTTTGTGGCATGCCACATACATCCCAATAACTTTTTTTTAATAATATTTTACATTTTAAAAATACATATGAGGTGAAAAGAATGAGTTGGTGAAGTAGATGCACAGTTGTTAGTGGAGGAGATTGGTGTTGGTGAGGGTGTGGAGGCCTAAAGTTGCGGCGGAGAAAGAGAAGAATAAGGTTGGCAAATGAAAATGTAAAACGAAAGTTTTTTGCTCACTTTTCACTCTCTTTTCTTGCTCTCTAATGCCTGAAATTCACTCATATTTATAGGGAATGAAAAGGGGATATCTTGTTTTTTTTTTTGGAAACAAATCTTAACCCTTGATTTAAACAAGAAGGATCTTAACTGTTGGCTCAAAATTATTATCTTGAGCTGTAAAAATTTGGTTGTTAAGTCATCATCTTTGGCATGATGCAATAACACTTTGGTGATATATCCATGTCCCCTCTCAAATCACTAAGAACAAGATTGCAGTGGGCATTACTTCTTTTAGAGCGTGGTTACGGTTGTTTTTAAAGTATTTTTTACTCAAAAATGCATCAAAATAATATTTTTTTTATTTTTTAAAAATTATTTTTGACATTAGCACATCAAAATAATTTGAAAAAACTAAAAAAATATTAATTTGAAGCAAAAATAAAATAAAATAAATTCAAATTTTTCAAAAACGCTTTTGAAACGCAAAAATAAACAGGGTACAAAGAGTGATACTAAGAAGAAAGTATTTAAAAATAACAATCAGGTACCATAATTTGTTATTTAAAAAAAAACATTTTACTATTTTTAACATAATTCTCAATTTTATATTCCAAAAAAAAAAATTAAGAAGTGAAAGTTCAGTATTTTGTTAAAAATTTTATGTTCTTAATTGTTCACATAGAATTTCCAGCCCAATTATGAAACTTCATTGATCACTTGAGAAGATTTTACCTTCTTTTTTTTTTTCATAATTCCATTATAATAATTTTACGTATTTTTGCACAGAAAAGGGCAATCTTAAATTTAACTTTTGTTTTTGTAAATCCATAATTCGTGTAAAGAGTAGAATTACTAATCTTCTTGAGATTTTAAATTCTTAACAATATTTAAATTAAATATTATATAAACAAAATTTCAGAATTGAAAGCATGCACCTGACAGTGAACATGTTTTATTCCTAGCCTGGATTCCCAACTGCAATATCTAAAGTTCGAACACGAATAAAAATTAAGAGGACCACAAATCACAAATGTGACCTCTGCAATTTTTTAAACGAAGTTTTGGTTTTCTGTGCATTTTATTCCCTTAGACGTTGTTTTGGGAATGTGGTTTTCTATAAATATTTAATGTTTTTTTAAAAAATAATTATTATTTTTTATATTTTTAAATTGTTTTGATGTGTTCTGTCAAAAATAATTTTAAAAAATAAAAATAAAAATATTATTTTAATATATTTTCAAATAAAAAAATACTTTAAAAAATAATAATTATTATAATTTTAAAATACGTGGCTAACTTTCCAAGATGAAACAAGCACGTGAAAAGTTAATAGATTTGAATCAAGAATAATTTGTTTTTCTTTACAGTTTAATATATATTGTCCTTCAAGCTTGCAATTTTCATTATTTTTATTAAAAAATCATTTAAATATGTATTAATTTTTTTTTTATCAATGTGGATATTTGGATCAGCTTGCGTGTATTTTGACTAATCCTACGGGCCCTGAAGTTAACGACTATGTAAGTCTCCAATGGCTTTGAGATTTGTGGGACTCGAACTGGTGACCTCTAAAAAACAAATCTAGAACCTCATGAGTTGAATTATACTCCTCAGAATTAATATATTAATTAAAATTTGAGTTAACCGGTCCTACATGTGTGTCATTTCTCTCAAGATTTCCTTGTTAAATTATTTATCCTCTTAAATATTTAATAGTTTTACTATATCTTCAACTTCAATTTGCTACCTTAATTTGTATAATGAGTGCAAGTCCAAGCATTAATAATTTGAGCACTATTATTAAACCCAGCTCGGCCTGGCAGGTCAGCCCGGGACCCGATGGCTGGACCGGTCCAGGTTTAATAAAAGACTGGCTGTGGTAACAGCCCGGCCAAACCCGGACGACCTGGGTGAACCCGGATGAGACCCGGTTTTTAATTGTTTTTCAAATGTGGGATTTGAAACCCATTAGTATATATATTATATGTTCCCAAGAAAAAAGTCATATTTTTTCAATATGGGATAAAAAAACTTTTTGGTTTAAATACTTCAACTTAAAAGAATAACATAATATCTTTTCAATGTGGGATTTGAAACCTTTTCGTATATATACTCTATGTTCCCAAGAAAAAAATCATGTTTTTTCAATGTGGGATAAAAAACCTTTTGGTTTAAATACTTCAACTTAAAAGGATAATATAGTATCTTTTTAATGTGAGATTTGAAGCCCTTTCATATATGTACTCTATGTTCCCAAGGAAAAAGCTATGTTTTTTCGATGTGGGATTTGAAACCTATTAGTATATATATTCTATGTTTCCAAGGAAAAAGTTATGTTTTTTCAATGTGGGATAAAAAACGTTTTTAGTTTAAATACTTCAACTTAAAAGCTTAACATAATATCTTTTTAATGTGGTATAAAAAACTTTTTAAAATATTCTTTTAAACTTCATAATATGTATAATCTATATTTACATGGACTTTTTCATATGAAATAATAAAACTTTAATTTTTTTTTAATTTTTCCAAGTTAACTCGAATTGATCCAGGTTGACCCATAAAACCCAAAACCCGATCTCTTAATCAGGTTAACCTCAAGTCGGGTTTAATATCTATGAATTTGAGGCGAGGCAAGATGTAAAGAACGGTCAAACATTTTATTCAAGTAATTATGAGAGGCTGCCTGCCTGCCTGGCTGGTCCCTTTTGCACATGATGGCTTCAATGAGTAGCTCATGGTCGATAAAGGCAATGATTCGATAGCATTGATAATTAGAGACCATATTTCTTAACATAATATAATTAATCTTAGCTCATTGACTTTAATGATATCAAAATTAGTGGAAGCCTCGATGGATTAGCCCTAAAACAGGGGCATCGTCTCGGTTTAGCCATGGCTTTGCTCAAACACTGCTCAAAAATACAAAAAGTATTTTCAATCATGATATCTTATATTATAGTATATTTGAGAGTGTGGTTGTGGTTCTACTTTAAAGTATTTTTTATTTAAAAATACATTAAAATAATATTTTTTTTCATTTTAAAAAAAATAAAAAATTATTTTTAATATCACCACATCAAAACAATCCAAAAACATTAAAAAAATCATTTTTTTAAAAAATAATTTTTAAAAAAATACAGGTTCATCCACGTTTTCAAAGGTAATAATAACTCTTTTAGTTTAAATAAGAACACTTCCAACATCCAATATGGAAATTTTGTTATCGCAACTTAATTAGTATAAAATCTCATTCATTCGAAACACAACTTTTGAAAATCCACCCGCTAATATTATTTATTTTATTTTTTTTCACTTGATTAGTATGATCATGCCTTTGATTGGAGGCCTCAGCTGAGGAGTAATTTTATGGTGCTTAAAAAATAATTAGTGATGTTTTATTAATTATTTTTTAAATTTATTTTTAAATAATAGAAATATAAGAGAAATTCTTTGTGAATATATTTTTATTATTTTTGGTTAGTCATGGATTTTATAAATAAAAAGAGGGCACTGTCAAAAGGGAATTAAACAACGGATCGAAAATATCAAAGTCCAAAACCCAAACTAAATTTCAAACTCCAAACTAAATTCCAAAACTTATAAACCGAAACCAAAGCCCACAAGCCTAAAGGCTCAATTGGAAACAAAACAGAAAACGTAACAAAGGAATTGCTAAGAATTTTTCATCTTTATTTTAGATTTTGATATCTTAGTTTGGGTTTTGATATTTTCTAAATAATTTAAAGAAATTAGTAGCAGTACATATTATTTAAGAATCAAATGAGAGTAACAGAATCTTTGAAAGTGTAGTAGTGATTATTTTTTAAAGTATTTTTTGTTTTAAATAATATATTTTTAAAATTTTTAAAATTTATTTTTGATTTATCACATCAAAAATCTCAAAATAAAAATTAAAAAAATTTAAATTTTAATAAAAAAAAACATGATAAAATTTACTTTTAAGTGGTGCCTCGGAAAAAAAAAAAAAAAAAGGGGCATAGAGAGGGGAAAGCCCACAACTTTAAACTAATGTAAGACTCTTGAAGCATAAACAAAGCCCAGAATAAATTCTTAGATCGCAAATCAAAGCTCAAAGGCCTAATCAAAACCAAACCCAAAATTTCAAAACTTTAAACTGATGCTTAATTGAAGTAAACCCAAAATACTACTAAAACAGTGTTTTGATATGGTTTTCTCAAAGTGAGCAAGTGAAAAAAAAACAAACAATTCATTACTTTTGTGATTTTACACTATTCCTTTTGTATATGATTTTTAACAGGTTTGAATATGATTTCTCTAAGAGTTTGAATATCCACAAGCAGCTCATGGACAACGCAAGTCACCATGTTAGCTTTCTTCAACAAGGACACATGCAGTGTTTGGTGTATCATGGCTCTTAAAGAAGCTAGAAGATGAAGACTACTTTTACCCTCTTTTATATATGATATGAGAGGGGCGATAGTAAGAAGAGGCTAATTTTAGAACCAGTTTCCTAGCCATGGATTACCGCTGATCATAAGCATAAAGCTTTAAATAAACCCAATCCCGAACATGAAAATATATTTGAGCCCTTCTTTTGTTCTTTAGAATCCATACTGAAATTCCTTTCAAGCGTAGGCGATGGTCTTGATAGGCTAGAAAATGAAACATTTTCATATTTGTTTTGTTAGCACACGTCGCGGCATCTGCTCTTATAAGTCAGTAAAGGTAGTGGAAATGGCTAAAACCAGCAAATCAAAACTGCTCTTACTTGACAAAGAATCAGCTACAATGCTCTTTTTTCGCCTTCTTGTAAACAATTTTGTAATCCAACTCCAAGAGCTTTACTAATCAAGTACTGTTGCTAGGAAGAGTAGCCTTTTCTCTAACAGGATTGAGTCTTTAATGATCCATATTAATGATGAAATGATTTAACACTAGCTAATGATGCCACTTTTTGATAGCATACATCACGACATGCAACTATTTCTCATAGACTGATGATAATTGATGCCTGTAAGGAGGACTGCAGCAATACTCGTTCCATACGCATCAGTCTCCACTATAAAAGGTTTTTCATACTCAGGCAAAACTAAAACAGGGGCTATCACCAATTTTTTTTTTTTTTGAAAAGTAGTGTGAGCTTTGGAATTGCATATAAATTGTTCTTTTTTAAGCAAGTTAGTCAATGGTAGACTTAGAGACCGTTTGTTTACTTGTTAAAAGTTGCGTTTAAAGTAAAACACAGGAGTTAAGTATTTGGTAAAAAAAAAATCATTGACTACTGTTCATGGGCCCCATCAATTTTTATATTTGAAACGCGGGTTTAAAAGAAGCAGTTGAAGGCTGCTTTTCTTGCACTGTTCATGTTAATTGCATTGTTCAATGAACAGTGCAATTAACATGAACAGTGTGCATTGGTACACTGTTCATGAACAGTGCAATTCTCTTGCACTGTTCACATGCACTGCGGGTTTTTTTTTTGTAAGTTTTTTAATACTTTTTTTTAATTAGTTTAGAGTAAATTTTATACCTGATAATATTTTATCTAAAAAAATTATGGAAACTGTAGTTCTTGTCGGATGTATTTTGTACGTAATGGAATTGTAGATGGTTTTATGAAATAATAAAAATATTTTATATTAAATATGATTTATTTCATGATGTAATAGCAATAGTTAAATTCACAATATTTAAATTAAAAATCATCAATATTAATATATATTTTTTAAAATTATTTTATAACCTCAATTTCAAAAGCATTCTTAACCAAACACATTAAACTACTTTTTGTTCAACCTCAATTTCAACCACAGTTTAACCAAACACCTATTTTTTCAAACCAACCTCAATTAAAAGTACTTTTTATAAAATAACTTTTTTCAAACCACAACCACAATAGCTACCGCAATATCAAACACTCTCTTAAAACCCTGTATTTTCTTTTAAGCCTCTTTTAATATCCTATAAGGCCTGAGAAACCTTGCAACTGCTTCAATGTTTTCAGGAGAGGCCATAGCTGGATTATTGATACCATTTTTGGGTCAGTTGACACTTTCTTCTTACTAATGTAAGGTGTAATTATCGATCTAGCTTATAAAGAGTAGTCTTCCACATTTGTAACATAACACACAAATGACCCAAATGCTCATCAACATGTTTGCTAAGAACCAAAATGTCATCTGAAATTTAAGAACAAAATTTAAAAGGTACTAAGAGTGTAATTCATGAGGTTTTAAAATGTAGATATAACATTTGTTAATGCAAAAGCATTCTTTGATACTCATGCGTTCTGAAATTAATTTTAGAGATATCAGCTTCATACATTTTAATTTAGTGATACCCAATCTAATGTTCAATTTGGAACACACCACAATCATCTTCAACTCGTCTAACAGATCATCACTGATAGATATATGATATTTTTCTTTGATTCTATGTTTGTTCAACACCCTATAATCCATAAATATTCTCCACGAGTTGTCTTTTCTTTTTCCTAATATTATTGGAGAAGAAAAATGACTAAATCTAGAATGAATTATACCTAGATTAAGCATCTCCTACACCAGTCTTTCAATAACATCTTTTTACAAGTTTAGATACCGATAAAGTTTTAGGTTCAACATTGATGTGCCTTCCTTCAACATAATTCTATGCTCTTGAAACCTGTGAGGTGCTAGCTTTTTATAGTTCATATAAAGAATAATTTTAGACTCCACTAATTAGGGCTTTAGTGGTAATAAACTCGAGTAGACTTTTCATGTTAAGCATATCCTTATTAAACTTCTAGTGATATACTATGATGCTCTCATCTTCTTATTAACTAATGTAAAAGAGTCCAGTTATGCTCTTTTTAGCTGGTATACTTGTACTAAAATGGGAGATATGTTTGGTTTAGAGATTGTGAAATCTAATGATAGAGCATGGCTCTAGGCTATAATATCATGCTTGAGCAAATCCATGAAATTTTGTTGTAAAATTTTTGCACATAGCATCATTCTTCTATGTTACAAATTCTATGATGTTTTGTACATTTTATATGTGTTCTCTTATGCATATAAGTCCATCATAATTATTTGATTTTTCCTTCATGGATATGCAATCTTTAAAGAGACAAGTGTGTAGCACTCGATGACAAATAGAGATTCTTTCATTTAGAGGGGATATTGTTCATTCTCAATAGCTCATGCAATTATTTATCTTATCTTGCATCATGATCTTTTTAGTAAGGAGTACATAGAGATTTTATATGATGTTTTATACCTTCAATATCAATAATGGATATTTCATTAGAGACATAAAGATTTCATATGAAGATTGCATTAGAGACATAAAGAATTCAATGAAGATTAAGAGGTCTGGAGAGTTTATTGGAGATATGGAGATTTTATTTGGAGACATTGAGAAAGACTATTGCTATTATTAAAAAAATTAAAAATATTTTCTCTAAAAATAGAGGTATAATTTCTAAATATTATCTAATTTTAGTCGATGTATCATATGATATGTCGATCTCTTTCTCTTTCTGTTCAAGTTGCATTTTTTTTCTTATAAATTGTTAAAGGTAACCTCTAATGATCAATATTTTTATCTCTTTTCATTACCTTTTTTTTTTACTTTTAGAAGAGTTTGGTCGAGAAAAGTGTATAATAGTTCATATAAGAAATAATTTTAGACTCTACTAATCAGGACTTCAGTGGTATTAAACTCGAGTAGACTTTTCATGTTGAGCATATCCTTATTAAACCTCTAATGATATGCTATAATGCTTTCATCTTCTTGTTGTGTGATGGAAAAGAGCCTAGTTGTTCTCTTTTTAGCTAGTATACTTATATTGAAACGGGAGATGCATTTGGTCTAGAGATTGTGAAATCTAATGATAGAGCCTGACTTTAGGCTGTATATCATGCTTGAGCAAATCCATGGATTTGTTACTTTATGTTTTTGAGTGTTTAAACATGTTTTAGAATGTGGTTTGAACATATTGGAATCAATTTCCATAATGAAAAAACAAAGGATAACCTAAGATTACCTAAAGAGGTCATTCCGCCATTTATGCTTTAACGAGGGGTTTCAGGCAAATGAGAATGGTGTAGGATTGAATTGTTATGTGATGAATTTGCATGATTGTTAAAGTTTATATCAATGTATTAATATTGGTAAATTAAGAAAGAAATTGGAAGAAAATCCAAGGTTGGGGAACTTGACAAAATTTGGTCACATAAGGATAAAGATACAAAAATGGTTTTGTATGTATGATTCGTTGTTTTGATTTATGTTAAAACTTGAATTCAAACCCATTAAAACAATTTTAGAATGATGAAATTGGAATGAATGTCTTGAAAACATAAATGTTAATTTTTTGTCACTGATACTTGATAAAAAGAAGAGGAATGATAGGAAATGTTAGTCAAGTGAAAGTGTGCTGATGACCAACGTTATATAGCGATATAACTTAGGTATTAGGTTAATGAACTCATATATCTAAGAAAAAAATGGTACGTTTAGTATAAAATTTTGGATACATCAATGTTAGCTGATGTGTTTGAATGCTTTGTTATGCATTATTGTGTGAATGAAGGAACGTATCTGAAGTAAATGGTAGATTTGGACCCTATGATATTTGAAAAGTAAAAGTGAACATTAAATCCTATAATTTTCTTTGTTATTGATTTATAAACATGAGTTAAATGGGATTCAAAATTAGATTCCTAGGTCATATTGGTGTGGTTATAATGGATTATAATCTTGTTGATACAAGAAAGACGGCTAGAGTTGGACAAAAAATTGGAGCGTTGGGACATAATGAAGCTCCAGGTAGGTCTCCAACACCTTGACTCTCAAAATTTAAAATATCATTTAAGTAGTTATTTCTAGTAGCATTGTTTTTTAATAATGAAATAATTGTGTTGTGAAAAGAACAAGTTAATGAATATTAGGAAATGCAAAGTATACATTGGTTATGATACGAGATATTGAAAGACAATATTTATATTTGTGTTTAATGTGAAAGGTCGGAACAAGATAATAAAGGTTGTAACCAAAATAGTATAAATACGGCATGTTAGTGGAAGTGAAAAAAGGCATTGATTTCTAAAATCAAAATGTATGCATATATGATGAAGTGAAATCGTATATTCACAATATGAATATTGGATTTTAGGAGTGAAATGTCACACTTAGTAGTCCAAAATTGAGCATTTTGAATGGGTAGTATTGCATTTGATTATAAAACTTAGCATTTTGAATGGGCAGTATTGCATTTGGTTGTACAAGAGTGTATACATAAAGAATGGTTGTGCAAGGTATTCGAAATGGATAATAAAAATACAATATCATGATTTATATTTGGATTTGAGATAGAGGAATTGTATAAGTGTAAATACAATAAGGTATTGGGTAAATTGTGAGGTGAGTATGAAGGGTTTCGGGTAAAGGTAACCCAGTGAGATATGTAAGGTGTTATGATAAATATGATTTTGGTTGAAGTGAAATAACGGATTGGGTATGTTACCAAGAAACACATGGAGAACTTGATATTAGAGGTTTAAGAGTAATGTTAGATTAGTTTACCATGATGTGGAGACTAATCAGTGGTTATCAATGAGTGACATTGTTTGATTAGTTTGCTAGTGTGTGGAGACTTATGGCATCAGTGGTTATTAATGACTGATATTATTTAGTTAGTCTATCATGTTGTGGAGACTAATGACATCAATGGCAACTGAAGACCGGCATTGTTTGATCTACTTAACCAGGTAATTAAAGGCCAGAGTTATCAAGACCCCCGTTATATAGATAAATGGTAGTTACTAAAAGTGTAAATAGGCTAATGGATGATCACTTAACTTAAAGATAATGTGATGTCATTATGAGTAGCATCCATGGAAGGAAAAACTGTATAGTGATGGCAACACACGATATGGAAGTTAAGAAATTTTAGGGAAAAGAATATGAAAATTTAAGGGTCATTATGATAGCTTATGTTAAGTTAGGAATTTGATATGAAGGCTAAAAAATAAAAAGTATTGGACTATTGAGAGATTCTGGATGCATGAAAGTGAAGGCTTGTATGTTGGGTTACATGTTTAAGTAAAGTCACATGTTGCATGAAAATAGATGAGCATCATTAGAGTATGTGCAAGGTTTAGACCTTACACAATGTGCATTAATGATGATGATTCTTTTTAATTGGGTTGACAATGTGAAAATGAGTAAAAATCTCAATAGAATCCTAATAATAATTATGATATAATCTCTCTCTAAGAGGCTTACAACTCCTTAAATAAAACTAAAAAAATCAACCTAAACAAACTAAAAAACTGGAAAATAAAAGAAAATAAAAAAGTCCTCAACAAACTAGGAAAAAAAAATTTCAATCTCAAAATTTGATTTTTGAAACTAAATAGAAAAAAAATAAAAACACCATAAACAAAAATATTTTCTTAAATTAAATAGAAAATTACAATAACTAATAAAAATCTTCTTGCATCGTATTGTGAGAAAACAATCTCTCATATTGTATTAATCTAAATATGGACAATTTATATAAAACTTGTTAAAAAAATGAATTTATTTTTTCTAATTATTCTAAAAAAACTCTAATTGTTAAAAAGAGATATATAGCAAATACAAAGGACTAAAGTTTTATTGTATTATATGTTGAAGATACTTTTGAGCTAGCAAATTATGTTTTACAAATTAAGAGTCTCAAATCTTTTAAAATTAAGATATATTTTTTTTTGTCTCATTAACCTACAATACTAAAAGAACTAGAGTTTTTTTATAGTGTTTTACTGTCCATATAAATAATAAAACACTTTTAAAAAAAATTAATCAGTTTATAACAATTTCATGTTGTGATTCATTTGGTTGAGGCGCGCATGACAATGATACAAGGCGTAAGTTTGAGAGTCGAATGACACGTTTATTTTATGAATTATGATAGACGACCTATTGTTTATCACTTCTTCTTCTTTTTCAAAAAATAAAAGGGTGAAAAAAAAAATAAAGGTCTATTATAGGTGGGTCAGGCTTTACGGCTAACTCTTTGCTCTCTCTCTTTCTTTCTTTTTTTATACTTCAAATGTTTGTTACCAGATTCACTTATTCTTCAGTTTTAATATGGTTTTTAAATAATATTATAGATTTTTATTTGAATCTTTATAATTTATTTTTCAATAATTATGTATCTGATATGAAAATAATAGTACTAATAATAAATTATTTATTAAAATTCAATTGAAATAAGTTTTTTTCTTTAACATCTTTAAATGAATTGCGAAAATAATTTTATCACACTTATGACTTTCTTATCTTTCAATCACACAAACTATGGACATATTATTTTGATATTTTTAGCTAACTTGTTTTAAAAGTTATAAAATATTTTCTTAAATAAGAAAAATAATTCCAATTAAAAATATATTGTTTACTAAGATAAATAAGAAATACATTAATAGAAAATATTATCATCATGGAAAAGTTTTTCAAAATGATTTTATTTCAAGGTTAATGACATTACCAAAAAATCTTTTTTCATATATTTTTTTTAATTCTCATCTTAGATATACAAACTAATTTTTATTTAATAAGATGATGATGTCGAATTACTCCCACAAAACAACATATTTAAAAGAAAAATTGAAAATAAATCTTTATTTATTTTATTTATTCAAAGCAATGGTCTCTGCATATTTTTCTAAGTTATATTTTACTAAAAACTGTTTCAGAAAAATGAATTAAATTCAATAACAATATATCCAAGTATAATTTTAAGAAATAAAAGGAAATAAAATCAAAGTCCCGTGACCCCAAATTTCATGAGAAAAAGATGAGTCATATACAAATAGTACAAAAATGGCGGCAACGCACAGTACCAAAAACTCGTCGCCTTATGTAGAATCTTTAACAGCAGTAATATAGCGACAAATGGAAACAGGATAGAAAAATTATTGAGGGAAGGTGGGCCATCGAGTGCACGTGGCAAGTGACCATAGGCTCACGTGACACCATACCACTGCCAGATTTGCTTCGATCTCGAAGAAAAAATAATCCTATATTGGTATAGATTCTGAAGAAGTGGTCCCTCAAGTTTTCTGTCGGATCGAAAAAGTTACAAATACTCCTTCCAATATCGAATATTCAATTATCTTAATTAATATTAATTTAATTAATAATCTTAAAACTATAATTTTGTATATCCTTAGACTTGGTTTCTTAATTCCACTTTCGTTTGTTTCATGCATATTTGTGAAATTGCAATTTATATGGATTATTTTTTTTTTTTTTTTGGTTTATGGATCACGATTAAACCGTGCTTTTAATTTTTTTTAAATATCTTTATATTTAAATTAATTTTTTTATATTTTTAAATTATTTTAATGTGATGATGTCAAAAATAAATTTTAAAAAATAAATAAATATTATTTTGATATATTTTTAAATAAAAAATACTTTGAAAAAAAATCTATTCTGAAATCATAAAAAATAATTATTAATTATCAAATTATTAACTTTTCAAATTTAAATTTTGACATGAATATTCAAAATAATTAATTCTTTTAAATAAATTAAATTAAGATGTGATTTCACAATTATGTATAAAATGATTACATATTTTATAATCACATAAAAGATTTTTTTATTTTATATTTGATAATAACACATCATTAGAAAAGCAGATATAAAAAAACCGACAAAAAAAAATGACTGTGGTAGGTGAGATACTAAAATAGTTATAGTAGTGGTATAATACTGTAATAAAGAAATACTAAAATAGTATATTAGTGGTATAATACTGTAATAAAGAAATACCAAAATAGTATAGTAGCGGTATAATACGATAATAAAGTAAAAAAATTAAACATGCAGTTAACTCGGAAAAAAAAGGGGGCAAGGAGGAGGCAGCCACCTCTTCACCGTTTATCTCTATAAAAGCCCACACATACCTAGGTATCAGCAGATCCCAAACAGAGTATCCTGAGCGAGAGAGAGAGAGTTTGATTGCAGAGCAAATAGGTGGTGATGCAGCAGAAAGGCAGGGCTTGTAACCGTAGATCCAGGAGCTTTTCAAGATCTCGCATTGCCGTTGAGGGTTGGTAGTTAGCGTTTTCATCACCATCATCTCTTATCAAAATCTTTTCTTTTTGAGAGAGATCCCCCTTCCTTTTCTTCATTATCTCTCTGCCTTGTTCAGCAAAGTTCGTTTCAACAATGGCTGCTCATGGTAAAATGCCCTTATTCTTTTTCTAATGTTTTTTCAAGAATCACTTATTTTTATTTTATCCGATTTCTTTGTTAGTCTTTCTGTCTTTGGAACTCGTTTTTTAGGATATTGTAGGTGTATATGTGCGTGCATTGTGTTGAGATTGGACTTATATTGGTTTTTGTTTGTGGGTTTGATAGTGGAAGAACGCGAGATTCAAAAGAAATATTGGATGGATAACATTTCTGATTTGAGTGTGAATGCGATGATGCTTGACTCCAAAGCATCTGAACTTGACAAGGAAGAGAGACCTGAGATACTTTCTCTGCTTCCACCCTATGAAGGAAAAACAGTTTTGGAACTTGGAGCTGGTATTGGCCGCTTCACTGGGGAATTGGCACAGAAGGCCAGCCAAGTTGTGGCTCTGGACTTCATTGAGAGTGCCATAAAAAAGGTGACTGTGGTCCTCCATATTCACAAAGAGCTTTTTGTTTGTGCTTGCTGAACTGGGCGTCTAATGTTTTTTGCAATATTTCTGTTTGAGTTTTATCTGATTTTTTTTCCCATCTGTCGAATCTTCTGTTTGCAGAATGAAAATATTAATGGACACTATAAGAATGTCAAGTTTATGTGCGCTGATGTGACATCCCCAGATCTGAATTTTTCAGAGGGATCGGTGGATTTGATATTCTCAAATTGGCTTCTCATGTATCTTTCCGACAAGGAGGTGAACAGACTTGATCCTTATTCCTGCTTGTCTTGCTTAATTGTTGTTTTGCTTACAGATTTGTTAGTAATTCATCTTAAGGCTTCTTGGAATCAGTGGTCAGTGCTTTGATGATCTTATTGGAGTCTGTCACATACATTTGATGAAAGCTTGATATGATTATGACTGTTGTTGCATCAATCTTTAAGTGAAATGCCCATAAATATCATGTGATTTTTCCCTGGCCTTTTATTTTCTCGATGCCTTCAACTGTTTGTTTTAAAACAATTATGAGAAATGCTTCCAAATCTTCTTTTACCAGACCTTGCTCTTCTGGGACCATAAATATGTAACACTCCTCCACCCTTGTATATTATGGAGATAATAGAATGCAAATATCTTCTTATTGACCTTTTGCAACTAAAATGGTACTCCTAATGCAGATAATCATTACATATCAACAGTAAGATCTGACCTTTTTAGTTTTAAAAGTGGTGATATAAATGTTTCCTTCCCTTTCCTTTCCATTTTTTTTTAATGTTGGTTGGTCGTAAGGTTCATTGGGTCTTGGACTACAAAATAGGGCAGCCTTCTCATTTTCTTTAAATCCTAACCACCCATTCCATGATTGGATGGAACCCAAAACCTGCAGGTAGAAGAAGTATCTAGTTAGATTTCCAAGATGTTTTCGAGTACTGGTCCATTGCTTCAATTTCTACTTACTTAGTATCAGAGTGTCCCTGCAGCGCTACTTTTTTTTTTTGGCAAATGATCTACTGGGTTGGTTCTGTTGGCTCACAATTTTCATTGTTCTAATGCTGCATTTCTATGTCATAGCTTTTGTATGCCCAACCTCATCCATGCTTACTAAGTATCTGGTGTATTCTTTGTGCTTGAAAGTTAGTGATCTCTAGTACTTTCTTTTTCTGCACTCTGATGGTGTCTTTATCTCTTGTATATTCCTAACATGAATTGCAGGTGGAGAATCTGGTTGAAAGGATGGTCAAATGGCTAAAGGTTGGTGGGTTCATTTTCTTTAGAGAGTCTTGTTTTCATCAATCTGGAGATTCCAAGCGAAAATACAACCCAACCCACTACCGTGAACCCAGATTCTACACAAAGGTTTGCTTCTTGTTCAAATTATTCCTTGAAAGGGCTCTGAATTTTTATTATCTGAATGTGATAAACTAGAAAATTATATTTATATCTGTTATAATGTGGTTTGGTGGCTGGATATCATTTTATTTTCAGTTTTAAATAATCACTCTAAAATGGAATTTTAGTGCCATGTCAGCATATAGCATAAATCTATCTAGCATGTGAAAATTGGATTTGATTGATGATTGGACCCAAACTTGGCTGTGTTAAATGATTTGATTTAAGTCATTCTGGTTGGACACATGGGTTTGATAACACCAGTCAGATTGGAATGTTTCTTGAACCAATACGATTCTTAGTTTCAGGAGGAAAATGAATGATGGATGATTCATCACGCCTGCTGTTCCAAAATTATATGTGATTCATGAATCATAATGCAGGGTTACTGCCACATGGAAGATCATTTTACAGTTAACATCTAGGTTTTAAGCAATAACTATCAAGATCTTCATCAAGTTTTGAAAAACTAATTATGAATACTTGGATAAAACATTATACATCTATGCATCATTCCATTTTCTTGGGATTGATTAATGCACACAAAAATGAATTGGTAGAACTATATAATATGTGATGGTAATTTATTTTTTAAAGTACCTGATACCTATTTATATTGTATTGCAGGTGTTTAAAGAATGCCATACATTTGATGGGTCTGGAAATTCTTTTGAGCTTTCTCTAATTGGCTGCAAATGCATTTCAGCTTATGTGAAAAACAAAAAGAACCAGAATCAGGCAATAAAACTGGATCCCTTTGGTTTTGTTTCCTTTGAGGCATAATTAAATGGGTTAATTGACAAGATGTTTTGCTTTGTCGGTGCAGATTTGTTGGATATGGAAGAAAGTCAGTTCAAATGATGATAAGGGGTTCCAGCGATTCTTAGATAATGTCCAATATAAATCTAATGGCATATTACGTTATGAACGCGTCTTTGGTCAAGGTTTTGTGAGCACAGGAGGAATGGGTATGCTACCTTTCTATTCTTTTTTTTCTCTTCTTGCCGGGGGGGGGGGGGAGCTATAAGTTGCCCCTTTCCACTAATGCATTCATGCCCATAATGTCACAAGGAAACTAAGTTTGAATTTGCAACCTGAAAGCCAAGAACTTGAATAGACAACATGCTTCTATTATTTGCACTTTATTTATCCCTTCATTTATTGAGAAGACCATTGTAAATATCTTTAGTTTCTGGGAACTCTCTTAATTGTCTATTACACGAGTATTTTTATTTTTCAAAGTCTTTAATGCAGGAATTCTTCCTTGCACATGTTCTTTATCAATATTAAAAGATTTATCAGATTAGTGCAATGATCTCTTATTCCTATTTCTGCATTACCGTTTCTAAATGAATATTTGTATCTGAGCAGAGACAACCAAAGAATTTGTGGAAAAGCTGGATCTTAAGCCTGGCCAGAAAGTCCTAGATGTTGGCTGTGGGATTGGGGGAGGTGACTTTTACATGGCTGAGAACTTTGAAGTGGAGGTTGTAGGCATTGACCTCTCCATAAATATGATTTCATTTGCCCTTGAACGTGCCATTGGACTCAAATGCTCTGTTGAGTTTGAAGTTGCTGATTGCACTACGAAGACATATCCTGACAATACTTTTGATGTTATCTACAGCCGGGACACCATTTTGCACATTCAAGTAAGTTCCCAGATGTTTCTGCCAATTAGGTTTTGATATATTGAGATTGGAGAGTTGTGTCTTTCTTTGGTAGTGCATAGGTTTCGTTCTGTTTTGTTGGAACTGGTCAGTTTGTGGTGCTGCATTGAGTGCTGTTTCCTGGAAATAATTTTTCCACTCCTTTATCTTTGTTCTTGAAAAATAGAAGCTCTTTGACCTGCAAAAAGCTGATTTATGTTGAAGCTTTTTATATTACCTGTGACATGAGAAATCCATTACAGTTTTCACATGGTGCTTAACTAGCTGTGTTGTCAGAAGCTGTCTATTTGACTGTACAATCCCATCCTTATTTATTTTTACTTAATGGACTACCATGTTTCAGGACAAACCTGCATTATTTAGATCTTTCTTCAAGTGGCTGAAGCCTGGAGGTAAAGTACTTATCAGTGATTACTGCAAGTGTGCTGGAACTCCATCACCAGAATTTGCAGAGTACATTAAACAGAGAGGATATGATCTTCATGATGTGAAAGCATATGGCCAGGTCTGTTTGCATCTAAAATAGTTTGTCATTGCCTGACATTGTGGTTTTTGGTTCCAAATCCTAAAAATGTCATGATCTACAGATGCTTAGGGTTGCTGGTTTTGATGAGGTCATTGCGGAAGACCGAACTGATCAGGTGCTGCACAAATCAACCATAATCTTGTATCCTTTTTTATTTTTTCTGTGCTCTTTTGGCCTTTTAAATTCAACCTAATTTATTATTTCTGCCTCAGTTCAACCAAGTTCTGCTAAGGGAATTAAATGCTATAGAAAGGGAGAAGGATGAATTTATCCATGACTTCTCTGAAGTGAGTTTACTGCATTCTTTAGTCCGGAAGTCTTGGTTGATTTTTCTTTAATTTTATACATCTCATTTTATACACTCCTCTTGATCATTATCGATTTCCAGGAAGACTATAATGATATAGTTGGTGGATGGAAGGCAAAGCTGATCAGGAGTTCATCTGGCGAGCAGCGATGGGGCCTGTTCGTCGCCAAGAAAAAATGATTCTTGGCTCCTGTAGCACGTTGCACTATCCATATTAAATAAGTGTCGTGGACACTAGTTGATCTTTTCTTCGCTGTTGAATGATCCCAGCCGATGTCTAATGTGTGAACTAGTTTATTTTACCTTCTTTTTTGTTGTTGTCGTAATAATAATAGAACTATCCCATCTTGGTCACAGGAGTTTTAACTTGCAAGATGTTCAATAAGATTGGATACCATCTTTCCTGAGTTTATGAAGTTTATTTATACTAATGGTATATTTTAGTTGCGGGATATGTTCCTATGTATATTATTCATCCAGTTCAAGCTTACCAGCAATATCATTCAATTCGAGACAGTTTGGTCCACTTGGATCTGGTTGTCTCCAGTTGATCACTCATAGCGCATGTCAGCTTGGGCGAGGAAAATGAACATGCTTTAACCAGGATCATGGGGACGGTATTGATGCATTACACGTTACTGCAAAGAAATATCTGCAACTAAATTCATGTAATCAACCTTCAATAAAGACCTCATAGTTTGCATGTATAATATGGAAAAGTTCTGAATTGTTTCTCTTTTCTGAAGCCTGGGGCAAAATTTTATGATAGGCTGTATGCAATCAAGTTCAAGGCTGCAAAATGCCTTCAGAATGATGTGGATCTTGGTTTTTTCCTGCACTGAGGAAAATATATACATTGCTGCTGACTATTATCGACGCGTATACAATATTTGTCAGCCGTTCTCAAGTCTCTGTAAAAGCAAACAATATGTCATGAACTTAAGGAAGATTCTTGTTGATCATTTGAACTTGTCAGTTATGTGATCTGACAACAACTGGAGAAGTTGAGAGACTGCCCTGTGGTTTTGTCTTGTCCAGAAGCAGAAGATCACGTTTCTGTTCTTTCTATCCAGCCTTCACAGATTTCTAAGGAGTTTAGGTATCAAGGATCACAGTCCATGGCAAACTAGGATTTAATCTGGCCTGATGTGGGCTGGTGAACCTAGTAGATCATCTATCAGTTTCTATACTGCTAAGGAAAACTGAAATAGATTGATACAAGTTTAGATGAAACACTCAACAAGCACAAGAGCAGCCCCGATCCATCCAGCAAAACCAGCACCACATAGTGGCTCGAGCCCATAAACTATGGCTGAAACATCACGCACGGCAGCAGTCTGTATGAACAAATACAGTGGACTTAAGGGCCAATCCAAAAACAAGCAAATAGACATCGAATGCTTCAAACAAGAGCAAATTTTCAAGTAGCCATACGCCTGCAGTTATATTGAAGGTGGAATTAGAAACAACCTATATCAGATTCAGCAAACTGTGCAAGAGAATAGAATAAAGTGCCTCTACCCATAAGCATAATCCAGTTGAGAATGCACCCGTGTGAAGAGCAGGTATCCACGGAAAGGCAACAAACCAATGCCATAGCATTTTGGTCAAGCTCTAGGTCGCCATCTCTGATTTTGAAATTTGTTAAAGGGCAAAATTGTTTTAAATCAAAAGTTTAGGGTTAATACGGGGTTAATTGAAAGAAATTAAGAGATAGATGACCAAATTGAATTTTGGCCAAAATCCCTAATTTAAGGTCCAAAACAGCGCTGTTTGTAAATAGTAAAAAAAAAAAACAGATAACATGTCGTCTGGTTACTATTTATTGTCTTCTTCTTTTGACCCGAAAAAGCTATCTAGGTGACTACTTTTCAAATACATTTAATGTTTCATCTCTCAACCAAACTAAACCAAACATACACTACTATGATGAGTTGATATTGTACTACACCCTAGAGTAGGTCACGCCGGCCAATTGCCCCTATAGCTACCGTGGCGCCGTCCCAAAGCTGCCAACCCAACCAACCTTTAGCATCCAATTTTGACAGTTCATAATGACATTGAACCAATAGTTGGGATCATTTCGGATTGAATCAAGAGCCAAGATTTGACACCAGTAAAGAAAAAATATTCCTCTTCTACCCTCTATAAAGAGGGGTTAATTCCATGCCCTAGAGAGGAAGAAAATTGAGTCCAAAGTTGACCAAAAACCAGTCATCCTACTTTTTTCATCTTTTCTCTCATCGTTAGTTTTCCCCACCTCCTCCGTCGAGTCATCATTGCCTCCTACACCAACAGCTCCACCATGAGCTGCCGCCAACATAATCACCAGTCGGCCACCCCTGCATCTGAGATAGCCACCGCGAGCTCCTCTCACTCTCCTCTGCAAGTTTCTTCTCCCTCCTCTCATAGCTAACGTCGGCTACAATTTCTTCCACTGATGCCTCCTGAACCACCAGCTAAACCTCCTGATCACAGCTGAAACTCTTACGTCAAGTGAGCTTCTCCTCCTTCTATCCCTCTCTTCTCCCTGCAACCTGCAACCATTTCAGTTGCATGCAGAACGTGAATTACTGTTCATATTCTACAATATAATTAGCTGTTGGCGGTGGACTGGACCTAATTCGGCTCAGCCCAAGTTGATGGGCTGGGTCCAGCCCACCTGAAAGAAAAGGAGGACTAGATTCGTTGGGCCGATATCAGCCCAACCTTTTTAGGCCGCTAGTCGGCCCAAACCGACTAGGCTCGGCCCAACCCAATATAATAATATATAATATTATTTAAAAAAAATCTAAAAAAATTCAAAGGGTCATTTCAAAAAATTTGTGATTTTCTCACATATTTTTTTTTATCAATTTTTCGTAATATTAGGTTGTATATTTATACTGTAAGATACAAATTTAGTATTAAAATACCCAATTTTCTCCGAAATGTTTCTAAAAAAATTAAAAAATCCAAAAAAAATCTCAAAAGTTTTTGAATTAATTTCCTCTTTAAAAAAAATATTTTGTTTCATGCATATGATCAAATCCTAAAAGTTTTCCAAGTATGTTTTTCATAAAAACAACAAAAAATTTGCATCTTTCTCATGTTTTTAAAAATGCAAAAATGAATATCGTACTAGTTTATGATTATTCGTAAGGATTTGACCCAAATGTTTAAAACCCTTCACCAATCATTTTATTCATTTTATATTAGAGTTTAGGTGTAGATTTTAATATTTGGGGTATAAAACTACACAATAGAGTACACTCTCAGGTATTAAAGATACAAAGAAATAAATGCGATGTTAAAATTTAGATTTTAGAATGATTAAGATTTAGCCTAATAAGATAAAGACTTCCTTATAAAGGGAGATCTGCTTTGGACTTTAGATGAGACCAACAAATAAACACTCGACCTAAAAAAACAATCAAGCAATATTATAATTTATCTTAGATAGGGTGCACTAGGTTAATATGTTTTTTTTCTTGTATAACCAGTTTTTTATCCGAACTCTTGCAGACTATAAAATTTCTAATAACTATAATGCTAGGTAACAACCCCAAAACCTTAAACATAATTTTATAATTAAATCCATAACTCTTTTTTCTTCCAAACAATACCTCTCAAAGGAATTTTAAAGCGTGTGAGCCGGACATCGCCCCGCGACATTGCTGCTATGATTTTCTCGGGGGAAAGTATCTACTTATCCAACATGTATGTGTTTTGTATTTCCATGTGTGAGACATGATACATATGGGATTTGTCGCGAAGGAAGGTCAAATGCTGACGGGGTGTGAAAAACTCCCCAAACCAATAATGTCGAATTTCTAGAAAAATTCTATCTTGGTCAGAACTTGGCAACAAAAAATGCACAGGGATCTAGCAGGATATGAGACTGGTTAATTGATGAAAGCAAACAGAGGTATTTTGAAATGTAGATGCTTGAGTTGAAGAATCTAGGCAAAATCATCACCTAGTTCTACATTTTTTTAATCAAAGTAAGTTGCAAACAAAAAAAAAAAAAGTCTGAGACTGATCATACAAGAGGCTTTATGCCTTGTTCTCTTAAAGCAAGTTACTAGAGTGGCTTAAGCAGAGCAGCACCACTGCAATGCCTTCGTTCTTATAGAGAGAGCCATTCCTAGGGCTCATTTAAATCAGAAAAACATTCACCATCATCGCCATAAGACTTCAAATGAGAAAACAAAAACCTATCGATTTACTGCAGAACGTAACATATGAAGCAGCAAAATAACCGAACACCTTCAGTTTTCAACTCCATCCTCCTCCTCATACTCAATTTCTTCTTCAGCAGTGGCATCCTGGTACTGTTGGTACTCGGCCACAAGATCATTCATATTGCTCTCAGCTTCAGTGAACTCCATTTCATCCATTCCTTCCCCTGTGTACCAGTGCAAGAAGGCCTTTCTCCTAAACATTGCCGTGAACTGCTCACTCACTCTCCTAAACATCTCCTGTATGGAAGTTGAATTGCCTATGAAAGTTGAAGCCATTGAAAGCCCATTTGGAGGGATATCACAAACACTAGACTTGACATTGTTTGGTATCCATTCCACAAAATAAGAAGAGTTTTTGTTCTGCGCATTGATCATTTGCTCATCGACTTCTTTGGTGCTCATTTTGCCTCTAAACATAGCTGATGCTGTGAGGTAACGCCCATGTCGAGGATCAGCTGCACACATCATGTTCTTGGCATCCCACATTTGTTGGGTCAGCTCAGGGACAGTGATAGAAAGGTACTGCTGTGATCCTCTAGATGTCAGAGGAGCAAACCCCACCATGAAGAAGTGAAGCCTCGGGAACGGGATTAAGTTCACAGCTAGTTTTCTCAGGTCTGAGTTAAGCTGGCCCGGAAAGCGCAAGCAACAAGTAACACCACTCATTGTTCCCGAAATCAGATGATTCAAGTCTCCAACTGTAAAAAAAGAAACAAAAACTATTCATCAAAGGAAGTTTCAAAGAGAAATCATTGGTTTAAAATGGTCAAAAACCAAACCCAAAATTACAAGTCTTATTTGGTCGCATGAATTTCAAACCACTTTATTGCTTTATGACCAAGATTCAGTAATACTGTAACCTACTCACAGCTTGGGGTAGTGAGCTTGAGAGTCCTGAAGCAAATATCATAGAGTGCTTCATTATCAAGAACCATACATTCGTCAGCATTCTCCACCAGTTGATGAACAGAGAGGGTAGCATTGTAGGGCTCCACAACCGTGTCTGACACTTTGGGAGATGGGAACACAGAGAATGTGAGCATCATTCTATCTGGATACTCTTCTCTGATTTTTGAGATGAGCAAAGTTCCCATTCCAGACCCAGTGCCTCCTCCTAGGGAATGACATACTTGAAATCCTGCGTTGATCAGGAAAACGGTTAATATACTTTTTAGTCCACAGAAATTATACTGAAAGAAATTCCAGTGAATTTTTCAGGGGAAATGCTGTCTAATCTATCAGGATTATGAGCAATTTAGTATCCTAGTAATCTCCGACAAACAGCAACATAGGATTATTAAACAACAAATTTGCTTCTAAATTTTATGTCAAGCAAACTTACCTTGTAAGCAGTCACAATTCTCAGCCTCTTTCCTGACAACATCAAGGACTGAATCAATCAGCTCAGCACCCTCAGTGTAATGGCCTTTAGCCCAATTGTTTCCTGCCCCAGATTGCCCAAAAACGAAGTTATCAGGCCGGAAAATCTGCCCATATGGACCGGTCCTGATACTGTCCATAGTGCCAGGCTCAAGGTCCATAAGCACACCCCGTGGCACATACCGGCCATTACTAACCTCATTGTAATATACATTCACTCTCTCTAGCTGTAACTCCGAATTTCCGACGTACCGGCCGGTGGGATCAATGCCATGCTCATCACAGACCACCTCCCAGAATTTTGATCCAATTTGGTTCCCGCATTGCCCTCCTTGAATGTGAAGAATTTCACGCATACTGGCCTAAGAGGATGTTTGCAGTCCAAGGGCAAAATGGGCACAAGATGTAGATATTATAACAGAAAACTCTCTCTCTCCAGGGGGGCTTGAAATGAAGAAGGGGTCGTGGTGGGTATTTGTACTTGGACAACAAAACGATCCTCCTCGTGGATCATTGAAAATTACATGATTGTCCCTGGCTTGTGATGTTGAGATGAAGGGTGGGGATTGAGTTTTTGGTACGTGATCGGATGGTTGAGGATTGTTCGTCTGTCTAAAGATGACTTACGTGTTGTCCACTAATATGGGGATCTATTGTGTGAGTCGCTGCCACTTGTCGGTGCAGCCTGCAGCGTTGCCGCCTCAACAGGGCTGAAGTTTGTTATTTTGGTAGGAAATGGAGAAAGCACGGTTGATCTTGTAGATAATGGCTTCGGTAACATCTGTTGGTCGTGCTTCATAATAATACCTTGAGGATCAATGATCTAATAAAAAAAAAAAACTTCAATTGTTTTTATAGAATTTAAAACTGACATGACCAAGAAAAATCCAAATATAAATAGAAAAGGTAGTTAGAATTTAAAATGAATTAGAAAAATAATTAAAACGAAAAAAATATCTCTTGGGTCTCTTTTGAAAGTCTTTAAACCATGACTAGTTATGCCGAGATGTTAAGTTATGATTGTTTTGTTAAAACTTTGCGTTAGATAAATAACATATTAATTATCTTATTATAAATATATTTAGAGTAAAATACTAAGTTAAACATTATATTATACAATATATTAAATTTTTATTACTATTTACTTTGATATAAACTTTGTGGACTGGAATAATATAATAATAGAGTTATCCTTATCACAAAGAGTTGTAAAAATTAAAGGGGGTGGGTGGGGTTATCTTTTTATTAGGATGTATTTGACATTAAAAAAATAGTTTGAGAGAAAACAATTATTTCTAATTTTGGTAGAGTATGGTAGAGCTCCAGGCCCTAAGCTGCATATACTTATACCCGGAACTATCATGCCCTGGATACTAGAGCCAGACCAACATATCTAGCTGCATATCTAGACATGTAGGTTTTATTAACTAATTATAACTAAAAGTGTGCTAAAGTGTGCTAAGTGTTTAACCTAGTTTCTTCAAAATTACCAGGACATCGATCCCTGTTTAGTGATTCAGTCAAGCATGGCTTAATTCTTTCCATTTCTCGATAGCTTTGTAGGGCTTGATGAGCACCTGCGTTTTTCATTCATTAAACATCAAACCATAGCATTTAAGAACAAGGTTAGCGAAAGCCAAGCATAAAACAGTTGCGCGTACTGCTAAGGAAGGGGACGAACTCACAAGCATAAAACATATTTTCTTCAAAATTTTACCTCGTACCAAACACAATCTTAAAAACTTCCAAAATATTCTCTACCATGGTTATAAAATCTAGACTAGTATGGCGGTTCAGTCTAGAATTTAGATTACTCTGGCTTTCATTAAAAAAAAATATTGATTCAACGTAATTTAGTAAAATAAAAAAATTAACTAGTACCCGGATAAAAAACTTGTTAACATAACCATCAAGTAAATGATCCAATGGTAAGAGATTAGAACTAAGAAGTTTGTTTTACTTGTGATCTCAGGTTCGAACTCTATAGTTACTAATATTGATAGTTATTGGAGGCTTACCTGGATGTTAACTTCAGGACCTGTAGGGATTAGTCGAGATACATGTAAGTTAGTCTAGACAGATCACGTGAATAAAAAAAACTTGTTAAGGCTTTTTTATTTAATTTTTTTTTAAAACAATATCATTTTGATTTTCCCTCATTTCATTGTTTGGGCCTTATTTATAGGGCTACACTTTATTCAATATGAGAGTCCATATTAGAGCCACGGCTAGAGTCCAAGTTGCTCGTGTTGGGCTTCTAATATTTTAAAAATATTCAACGCAAGCCCACCTCATTCCTCATTCTTCAAGACCATACCATCAATCCACTAGATTTCGTCTCAAAGCCAACTTCCTTTTAATTACAATCCGCTTGTAACCTCGAGATTTGGCTAGAATTGATTTCATTATTTTTTTTTAGTGTATGTTCTTTATTGTGATGGAAGAGTTTCCAAAAGTAATTTTTAATAATTTTTTTAAATATTTTGACCATCAATATATTAAAATCATAAAAAATATTATAAAAAACAAGGATTTGATATTGATTTTTAAAAACATTTAAATGCACTTTGAAAAAGAATTTAAAAATACTATTAAAATCTCAAACACCATTGCTAAATCTTATGTTTAAAGCTAACTCTTCATTGAAGAATTAATTTCAAAAATCCAAAATTTCAAAATCACACCCAAACAGGTTCGATGATTTGCTTAGAATTCCAAACTATGAGCTATGTCTCCATAATGTTCCTAACAGTTGTTACATATATAAAATTGCATGTCCTGATCAAAATATCTCCCCCACCATACAAAGTTCCTAAGGTGATGTAATAGAAAGGGATACAAGTATGAATTTTAATTTTAAATTAATTTAATATTGAAGGGTTAAATTAAAAAAAATCAAGTAAAAAAATGACATGAGTCAACACGAGTTAATCTGTCAAATCTGAGTCAAGAGACCAAGATAACTCCATATAAATCAAATAAAAAAACTATAAATTTTAATTTTCAATAAACTAAATGTTAAATGATGAAATTGAAAAAAATAATATTCAATTAAAAAAATAAAAAACTCAAGTAAACCTGGCTAACCAGCAAAACTCACGATCCAGATTATGAAACTGTAATAACCTAATAGAAAACAAATCAAAAAATAATTATGAAATCTAATTCATAATCAACTCAATAGTAAAGAATAAAGTTGAGAAAAAATTAGTTAAAAAAAAACTTGAGTTAACATAACTAACTCATAAAATTTACAACTCAAATTATGAAACCGAGAATTTAAAAAAAATTAAAATAAATTATATAGCCCAATACTATGTAAATTTAATGTTACAGAATGAAATATATATATATATATATATATATATATATATATATATATATATATATATATATATATATATAGGTGGGTAGAAGAGAAAAATAAAAGAAATGTTAAATAAAAAAGGGAAGATAAGTGACTACACAAAGTTTCGGGCAGAGGAAAGAGTGCTAGCTTATCCCTAAATATCTGTCAGCCAGTAAGAAAATTAGTTAAAAGTTTTTTTTTTTTTAAATCTTATTATTACCTGTGATTTATACGACGGTAATATGATAATATTACAAAGTTTTGTTTATCTTGTTATTTTGTGAATGTTAAAATTAAATTCAACCATTTCATGTAAAGAAATTAAATTAGAAATCAAATGAATTCAACTTTAATTTTTTTATATTAATATAAATATCTGGACCAGGTTGCATGTATATCAATAAATAATATAATTTTAAAATTAATAATTATATAAATTTTTAATGACTTTAATTTTTATAAAATTCAAACTAATAATTTTTAAATTTAAAATTTAAAATTTTACTAGTTAAATTAAACAAAACAAGTTAATTCAAGATAACATAGAATTGCTTGTTAATGCCGGACATTAAATGATGAAGTCACATCAGAATGGGAAAAAAAAAAAAAAGGACCACACCATCGTACTATCTACGCGCCACCCCACGTTCACACGCCTTTCGTAGGTTTTATGCTTGAGACAGAGAAAGCATGTACCATAGCATGGCCCATTAGCATGTACCTAGCTAGCCTATTGCATGGAATTTGAAATTCCATTTGCAAGGATTAAAAATTCATAAATTGGGATTTAAGAAAATAAAAATATATTTTTAAAAATAATCTTCATAGAACCAGTGACGAAATTAAAACAGAATATTCTACCAATAATTCCAGTGCTGAGATTCTTGGTTGATTATTTTTTTATTAAAAATTTGATTGAGAATTTTACGGAAACACAAGTATGTTTTGAGAAAATTATATAAGTAATTTACAATAAAAAATAAATAATAGAGATATTTACTGAAAAAATTGTATGTAAAGTTCATAAGTAATTATTAGTAAAACAATCACTAACATCACCTTAAAGAACATGAATAATATAACCAAACACCGGAAAATATTTTTCAATTTATTTTTTATAACATTACTAAATATCAAAAAATAATTTATTTTCCTGAAATTTATTTTTTAAAAAAACTACTTTTTAAAAAAAAAACTATTTTCCTTCAAACAAACAGAGCCTTAATTACAATTCGTATGGAACCTCGAGATTT
This sequence comes from Populus simonii, assembly GCA_007827005.2. Lineage (NCBI taxonomy): Eukaryota > Viridiplantae > Streptophyta > Magnoliopsida > Malpighiales > Salicaceae > Populus > Populus simonii. Next base: position 10,970,851 of record CM017475.2, on the reverse strand, counting down.
GGCTAGAATTGATTTCATTTATTTTGTTTTTAGTGTATGTTCTATAATGAAAGGGTTTTTCAAAAGTAATTTTTAATAATTTTTTAAAATATTTTTAGCAGCAGTATATTAAAATCATAAAATATATTATAAAAAACAAGAATTTGATATTGATTTTTTAAAAATTGAAATGGACTTTGAAAACGAATTAAAAAATGCTATTAAAATCTCAAACACCATTGCTAAATCTTATGTTTAAAGCTAACTCTTCCTTGAAGAATTAATTTCAAAATTTTAAAAATCCAAAATTTCAAAATCACACCCAAACAGGTTCGATGATTTGCTTAGAATTCCAAACTATGAGCTATATCTCCTTAATGTTCGTAACAGTTGTTACATATATAAAATTGTATGTCCTGATCAAAATATCTCCCCCACTTCAGACCAGACAAAGTTCCTAAGGTGATCTAATAGAAAGGGATACAAGTATATATGAATTCCAATTGATTTGGATTAAATTGGAAAAAAAACAAAAGTAAAGTTAAAAAATAACCTGAGTCAACACGGGTTAACTTGTCAAACTTGAGTCGAGAGACAGAGATAACTCCATATAAATCAAATAAAAAAAACTATAAATTTCAATTTTCAATAAACTCGATGTTAAATGATGAAATTGAAAAAAAAATATTCAATAAAAAAACTCAAGTCAACCTGGCTAACCAACAAAACGTGCAATCCAGGTTATGAAACTGTGATAACCCTATAAAAAAAAATAAAAAAAAATATTTATGAAACTTAATTCTCAATCAACTCAATGTTGAAGGATGAGGTTGAGAAAAAATTAGTTAAAAAAAAGAACAAAAAAATTACTCGAGTCAACATGACTAACTCGCAAAACTCTCAACTCGAGTTATGAGACCGGAAAAATCCATAAAAATCAAATCAAAACAAATTATAGAGGTCAACACCATGTAAATCTAATGTTAGAAAATGATATATATATATAAAACAGAATTTTCCGTCGATATTTGCACTACCATTCGATGAATCTTTCGTCAGTAATTTTTTGTCCATCGGTAAATCCGTTGGTAATAAAAAAAATATTATTACCGATGGATTTACTGACAAAAAAACAAAAAAAAAATTACCCGCTTCATTCTGTCGGAATTCCCTTGGAAAAATAGCGTATGTAATTCCGTCGGTAATTATTTAAAAATATTTTAAAAAGATCTATTTTATAAAACTATAAAATAATTAAATTAATATTAATCAACACTCTATAATACTCAAAATGCTTGGAAAAAAGAAGAAGAAAATCTACTCAAACAAATTTGCAACAAATAAATAACACGAAAAAATAAATTCAACTAAAAAAATTCATATGAAAAAAATTTAAAAATCCTATAAATAAATCAACTAAAAATTGATCTCATATGAAAAAAAAAAAAATCCTATAACAACATTCATACAATTATTAAGAACAAAAACAATTAAAAATAAAATAAAAAACAAATATAGTGAAAAAAACACGAAAAAAGAAGAAAAATTAGTTTTAAGTGAAGCTAAGAAGAGAAAAAAAAATACAAATTCGTAAAGTATACTAATTAAAAAAAACTGAGAAGAAAAAATAAGAAAGGAGAAGAAGACATACCTGAGCATGGAGGAGAAGAGAAGTGAAGAAGAAGAAAGGAAACGAGTCTGTTGTGAAATTAGGAATTCAAGACTTTTTTTCGGGGCTTAACGACGGTTTTACCGACGGATAATTAAATTTTAATATTTTTAATCATTTAGTCGGTGATTTCATCTGTAATATTTAATTTAAATTTTGAATTTAATCAAAAATTTTCAGAAACCGCCAAATATTACCGACGACTTTTCAATTCGTTGGTGATTTTGTCTGTAAAGAACAATGCAATTGGGAAGTGAATAATTCCAGAGCTCTCTGTAAAATAACGACGGAATTTTCCGTCTGTGATTCCCTTTGTAATTGACATGATGAATAGTGTTCACGTTTTACCAATGATTTTACCGACGGAATGATTAAAAATGACACGTCATCATTTTTTTTGCTTTGTTTTAATTTTTTTTCCTACTGTAATTCCCTCGTAAATACCGAGAGAATATTTCGGTCGGTAAAATCCGTTGGCAATTTATTAGTGAAAATATTTTCTCGATATTTTTGTTTGTATTTATTGATTTTCTGGTAGTGTATATATTTAAGAGTTCTAATTTTTTTTTAAAATTTTGAGAAAAAAAACAAAACTTTTCACTCTCTGCTACGTACAAAAGTCAATTCCTTTTAGTATATTTTAATAAATAGATGGGTAGAAGAGAAAAATAAAAGAAATGTTAAATAAAAAAGGGAAGATAAGTGATTACACAATGTTAAATATCTGTCAGCCAGCAAGAAAATCAGTTCGAAGTTTTTTTCTTCTTTTTTTGTAAATCTTATTATTACCTGTGATTTATTCGACAGTAATATGATAATATTACAAAATTTTGTTTATCTTGTTATTTTGTGAATGTTAAGATTAAATTCAACCATTTCATGCAAAGAAATTAAATTAGAAATCAAATGAATTCAACTTTAATTTTAACATAACATAGAATGTTAAGGCCACACATAAATGATTTGGAATGTCGTTGAAACTATGTTTATTTAAAATTTAATTTTGTTTTTTTATTAAAATTTATTATTTTTATTTTAAATTGTTTTGATATACTAATTTTAAAAATAATTTTTAAAGAAATAAAAAATATTATTTTAATATATTTTTAAATAAAAAATATTTTAAATTATAATCTATATCAAAATTCAAAAAAAAAAACTCGAATTCACATAAGAATCGAAAAAAGAATGGACCACACCATCGTACTATCTACGCGCCACCCCACGTTCACACGCCTTTCGTAGGTTTTATGCTTGAGACAGAGCAAGCATGTACCATAGCATGGCCCATTAGCATGTACCTAGCTAGCCTATTGCATAGAATTTGAAATTCCATTTGCAAGGATTAAAAATTCATAAATTGGGATTTAAGAAAATAAAAATATAGTTTTAAAAATAATCTTCATAGAACCAGTGACGAAATTAAAACAGAATATTCTACCAATAATTCCAGTGCTGAGATTCTTGGTTGATTATTTTTTTATTAAAAATTTGATTGAGAATTTTACGGAAACACAAGTACGTTTTGAGAAAATTATATAAGTAATTTACAATAAATAATAAATAATAGAGATATTTACTGAAAAAATTGTATGTCAGGTTCATAAGTAATTATTAGTAAAACAATCACTAACATCACCATAAAGAACATGAATGCATTGAAAATTATATTTTTAATTTTTTTCAAGAGTTTCATGATCCTACTAAATTATTTATTTAGAGATAATTAGTGTAACGCCCGTTCTTTATAATGTATATTTATTCATTCACACAATCTTATACAAGAAAAATGGGGTAATTTTTTTATATTTTAAAAAATTACCCCATTTTTCTTGCAAGGGAGGAAAAAAAAGACATTTACATGACAAAATGGTTTACTATATAGTACTAATTAAGGCCAAACAGAGAGACTTCACCATTGATTTTGGGTAATATATTTCTTACAAAAGTTTCCTCGAAGACCCAAATGATTTCACTACTCTAACTGGGGATCTCTTTGTAGTTTTTGCTAGTTTTCGCACAGTTCGAAATTAAGAGTACTTCCCCTCAAATCAAGAGCCAAGTAATGAGGAAGACACAAAAATGTAAAACAGTGGTTCTTGATTCTAGTGTCTGGTTACTAGTTTAAATTGTTCGAAGCCATGGAAATATTGCTATGGCCTACGAGCTAGTAACTTGAAGGGAGTGCAAATGAAATTCTCACTGCTCTATCTGAAGCTCTAAAGGAAGGTTTGACATGAAATTACAGACAGAAGTCAACCTTATCCTTGCGTTTAACTAGGGAAGAATGTGTAGCTTAGAATATACTTCTCTCTCTACTAGGGATGGATCTGCTTATAGCAAAAGGTACAGTGTGTTTAGGGTTCCAGACATTAGATCTATAGAATCATTTTTTATTAGGTAACATTTACGTACTCTCTTGATATATTAATTATTTGATTAATTCACCTTCATTTATTTCCTTCATGAATGCCTGCTAGGGTTTCGTGAACAAAAAATGGCTTTTTGACTCACTTTTTAGAAACAAAGCTGTGGCAATAATAACGCAATAATGATGATATCCAAATTTCAATAAGGACAAAAGAGTTTCCAACCATCCGCTTAAATGGAATGATTCCATCATAATGATGATTTCATTTGTAATGAAAGAAAGAGAGGATACATAGACATGGCAGGAGGGAGAGGGATAATTCCAAAATGAGGGACAGTAGCTGTGGGAGCACGTAAAAGTGTAACATCATTCTAGCTATAAGAGCATCTCCCCAGGTGTCAAATTGATAGTATATATATATATATATATATATATATATATATATATATATATATATATATATAGTATGAATATAGTTATTTTATGTGCAAGATAAAAAATTATTTAGAAAAATCAATTGTATTTTAATATATTTGATACATAATTATTTTAATAATTTGATATGATAACGAGTTTAAAAACAACCCGAATGATTCTTAATTAATTTAATCTAGGTAGGCTTGTCAAACTTATGATATAGATTCTAAGATCAAAATAATTTCATAAAAACCAAACAAAAAATATATAGATTTAAAAAAAATCAAAAGAAAAAAAACTTGTGAAATAAAAAACACATATTGTAATGAATGGTGTTTTAGTAATTTTGCAAGACATATATAAATAACATTCTTTTAAGAGAAATGATAAAATAGTATTTTATTTACCACACTAAATATATAAAATAAAATAATATTTTTTTATTTTTAGCTCTCCACTGGAGGTGCTCTAACATAACCCATACTCATATGCTAACCAAAAGCAAGGACAACCATGCTACATAATCAAACAAAGAAACAAACGTTAGTGTTGAAATTTTTGAAAATATACATGTGAACGGACAACTAGGAATGGATGGGACTGTAAGAAATGTGGTGAGTCGGCAAAAAATGTACAAAACAAGAGACAATTCATGATCTATATATGTCTCTATTACAAATTATACAATCGACATATAATATATGTACAAAAAGAGGGAAAGAGAGAGATCATTGAGGGTTGTAGCTAGGGTTAGTAGAGAAAACGTAGACAAAGGAAAGGGCGAGGGAGGCAGGAGGAGGAGAGGGGCAGTTCGGATTTAGAACAAATGTGAAAGGCACGAGACATGAGGAGAATAATAAATGAGAGGTAAAGAAAGGGTGACGAGGCTTATGATAACCCTCATGATCGTCACGTCGATTTCAGTCGATAGTCCCAATAATCCTCCCAGAATTCCACGCTTCTTCTCTCAGCTTTTTTGGCTTTTCTCCTCCCCGCTCTTCTACTGCTACACCATAGTATATTACTTTCTCGCACTTGAAAACACAAAAAAATAGTGTTTCTATTTCTCACTCTAGCTAAAATATAGCATGGTAAACTTCATGTCTTGCTCTCACTTTTGTTTTTGTTTCATAATAAACCAATACTTAATAACACTCATTTCCTTGCCTATCTCTTTGTACGTACATGTAGATGTGTAATGATCAATCCACATCTCTTCAAAGTACTGAAACTCAAATTCTGCTTCAGTGTTTTTTTTAAGAGAAATTAATTACTTCATTACTATTTATTGATCAGCAGCTGATCACTCCCTACATTTTCAACTAGCTAGGGCAACACCCTTTACTATATATGAACAACATCGATCTATTCCCTATATTGTAGAGGTAGGAGCAACATTTCTTGGGTCACCTCTAGCTCTATACTATTCTTGCATGCTCCTTTCCTGTTCCTGCTAAACCAACACCATATTTTTCAGCCCCATCATCTCAACACGCATTTCCTTTTGAGGAAAGGAGTGCGAGGGGATCTTTAAAAGAATCTACTTTACTCCTCTTCTTCTGGTTTCACTATCCAGTTCTATCGCTAAATCTTTCCATTCAGTTCTCTTTAACCCTACTCCTATTTGTCCTTCAAAGTTGTATTACGAAAATGTGGATGATGGGTTACAATGATAGTGGTGACTTCGACATGCCAGATTCTTTCAATGACAGGAAGCTTAAGACTCTAGTTCCGAGGCCACTACCCTCCACAAACAACACTTCAACTGCCTCTGGCCATCCTTGCCCTGGCAGCCGTCTTCATAGTACCGATTTTCTTGCTCTAAATCAGTACCATCTGGGACTGGGTATGCATCTTTCTTTTCTTTTATCTCTCTCCCTTTAATTAGGTGTGATCAGTTCCTGATTGAAAGTGCGTTAAGATATTGGGAAATGTTTGTTCTTCATTTTTGCTTTTGTAGCAAGTATGGTTGATCAAAGCATAAGAGAGTTCAACACACAGCCAGTTGTAATGAGCTCAAGATGGAATCCAACACCAGAACAGTTAAGGACCCTCGAAGAGTTGTATCGAAGAGGGACTAGAACACCCTCAACTGACCAGATTCAAGACATAACTGCACAGCTTCGTAGATATGGAAGAATTGAAGGAAAGAATGTGTTCTACTGGTTTCAAAACCACAAGGCGAGAGAAAGGCAAAAACGTCGACGTCAAATGGAATCTGATTCTCTTGATGAGCATCAGCAAAATGGACATGGTGTTGAAATGTTTGAAAGGAAAGAACCAGGTAAAAAGACTCCAATATAAACAACCCTTTCTAGAGTTATCCCCAATCTTGGCTTGAAAAGGAGAGAAATGTTTGATATGTATGGCTTTTTGTGAATTCCTTTTTGTTGTTATTTAGAGAAGTTTGAGATCATCTATGTAATGCTTCTTAGCATTCCAATTGTTGGTTTTAGAGAGAGATGTAAAGTTTTGTATTCTTTTTGTTTTTCCTTTTGTCTACAGGAGCAAGTATGACAGGTTATGAAGGTGAACAGACCAGGAACTGGGCTCCCTCTACAAACTGCAGTACACTATCAGAGGTCTATTCTTTATCCTTTCTATGTAGCCTTCCTTTCTCTTTCTTCATAGAGTAAGATTCTCTTTTTTCTTAATTTAAGTATATCTTTAATCTCAAATAAGGAACACAATACAAACAATCAAGAAGGTTTAATAATGTCGTTATGATTAGAAGTGCATTTTTTTATATTTTCTTTTAGGTTTTTAGAGTTTAAAAAGATTGTCTAGAGAGATTAGCGAAGGGAATTGAAGAAAACAACAAAAAGCTCTGTTTGTTGGGAAATGAAAAGGGTTTAAAAGCTGCATTCTTTCCTTTCTGCCGGGGCTGCTGTTAAAAGACTAGCTGGGTTTTTGGGTCTTGTGCTTATCAAGCATTTAAGGCATTGTTTTGGGCACCCATTTTTATTCCATTGAGTATTTGGGCATCCTGATAGTGAATCTATAAAACGCCAACCCTACTGGTAGGAACTTGGCTTCTCACACTCTTCATGAGCTCTGAATTTTTTATTTTTTTTTTAAAGTTGAGGTTTGAATTCCAGATATCCCAACATCGCTAGTAGCATGGATTCATGTGCAAACAACACAAGAGTTAAAAGAATAATGTTTAAACTTGTTGCACTATTCAAATTCTCTTTTGATAATAAGAGAATTCTTTCTTAGGAACAAGAAAATAAGAGAATTCATGTTTTGAATGGTACTCTTCATTAAATCTCAGGAATCTATTTCAATATCAAAGGCAACAAAAGCAGCAATGGCAGAGTACTATAGACCAGATGGATGGATCCAATTCGATGAAGGAGAAATATTGCAGCATAGAAGGAACCTCATAGAAAGGAATGCGACGTGCGAGAGGATGCCGTTTTCTTGCCCATCTCCCACCCACCTATTAAACACTATATCTAGCGCTACTGCTACAACTATAGCTACTACAAGTGCGTCAACACAAGGAGCGGCAACAGTAAGAACAATGGACCCAACAAAGCTCATGAACGCTCATGACCTCAACATCCTTATAGCACCTTACATAGAAAATTATGGGCATCATGGAGCCCGTATTAACCACTTCAATAACAGCGTCATCAACGAGGCAGATGAATATTGCAGAGATGGCAATGACGAATCTCAAACCCTTCAACTATTTCCTCTTCGTATTGGCGGTAACGGAAACAATATTGAAAGAATTAACGAGAGAGAGACTGAGGTATCGGTTTCTGCTGCTGAAGCCTTGAATGCTAACGACTTCTCTCCTTGCCAGTTTTTCGAGTTCCTTCCACTGAGGATCTAATGACCAGCCAAAGCAAGACTTTTTATTTCTATTTTCACTTTATGAGTAGTTTTCTATGCATGTAACACGATGGTGGTAGGGGTTCTGGGGTTTGGATATTGTAATGTTGTTGGAAAATATGGGAAGTACTGTTTCTTGTTCAGAGATTAAGATGCTGCATTTCATGGCATTAGCAATGGTCCATGGAGGATGAAAAGGAAGGCGATTGCCTTAAAATGCATTTGGACCATGTATTAACGTTGAATCCATGAAGAAACATCATGTTGACAGGATAGCTAGCTAACTAGCCCTTGTTCGAGTAACTTAAATCATGTTGTTCGATTGTCTCGTAAGCTGAAAATCAAAATAGAGAGAGAGTGGGAGCTTCTTTCTTTCATGCATGCTACTTTTCCCTTGTACCTTGAAATTAGAGATGGGTAGCTGCCTTTTCTCCCTCTTATAATAACAAGACCAAAAGTAGAGTCAAATGCAGGCGTAACAGATTCTATAACCGAGTAAAAATGTGTACATATAGTTCTCTATGTTTGTATTTCAATATATATATCACTTAGACTAATTTTACTATACACTAAACTAGTGGAATGAGGAAAAAAATCAATTGTCTTTGATTCGGGATATTTCAATCTTTTTATATGACATATTAGTTATTAAAGATTTGTGCATAAATATAATTATCTTTTTTTTTAATATAATAAAATGACCTAATAATTCCGGAACATATATTTTAAAAATATCCAAGAGGGTTATTTTGATCTTCTTTTCAAATACAGTAAAATAATAAATTTTTTCTTGAAATCAAAAAAGATTAAGCCATGCTAAGAGCAGCATTTTGGTCTTTTCATAAAGATTTTTTTTGTGAATTTCAAGATCATTAATGACACTTTCATCTTTTAAGTTTGCTTAATTAATTTTTTAATAAAAAAATTTCTAGCGCATTGGTACATATACTAGCATGTGAGAGGTGTCCATGCTCATTCAACAGCGTATGTGGTGCCTCTCAATGATCGATGTTACCCTACCACCATGTTATTAGATGTATCATCGCGTCCTCTTCCCTGATGGTATGATGGGCATCAATAGAGATGGGGTGGTTCATTGTTGATAAGCTTCTTTTTTTTTTTCTTTTGTCTTTTCTCTACAAAAAATTATAGGTTTATCCTTTTTTTTCTTTATCGTTTTGATTTCAATCCTTATTATTTTGATTTTTAATTTTTGTTCTTGATCCTTTTATAAAAGTTTTATTCATTTCAATTTCATCCTTCAACCCTCATTTATCATATATTACTTTTTCTAATTCAATCTATATTCTTTTGATTTTTTATTTTTACTTTAATCATTCAATCTAAATTTATGATATATTAGTTTTTACATATTGGTTCTGATTCTTTTAAATTTTTATCATTTTTATAAAAATTATTATTCTTTTCAATTTAACCCTTAAATTGAAAATTTATTGGTACCCTCTAATTTACTTTTTATTTTGATTTTAACCCTCATTCTTTTAGTTTTTATTCTTTATTTTGAATTTTTTTGCTTAATTGATTTTTTTTTCCGATTTCATCATTCAACGTTTTATTTTTTAAGGATTGAGCTTCGCGGTTTTTTTTTTCATATATGGTGTTTTTGGTCTGATAACCCAGGACAAAGGTTTGAAAGCTTAATAGGGGTTGACATTTTTTTTTTATCATATTTTCTTTTTTTGATATCATCATTCAAATTAATTTTTTTCTTAATAAATGGCTATGTGGTTTTCTTTGATTTCTTTTTCTACCATGTTATCCTAACCTCTGACTTTCTCATGACTTAGGATACAGGTTTGGCTGGTCAACTCGAAATGACTCGTCCCTTAATGCCCAGATTACATATCTATCATGCTAGCTCAGGTTGACTCACACTGGTTCTTTATCATTTGTTATACCCTATTTTATCCTTCCATATTTAATTAGCTAAAAATTAAACAAAAATGTTTTTCCACTCTTTGATAAAGGTATTTTTTTTCAGGCTATCATGATTGTTGTTTTTACATTTTTTTCATTTCCTATTGTTGCATTTGTTTTCCATCTAATTCAAATAAAATAAACACAAAATTAAACTAAAAAAAAAATCAACCCCGATCTACTTTTCCAACAATATAAAAGGTTAAAAATACCTCAATAACACTCCTCTTATCAAGTGGAACACATTGACATCAAATTAACTTTTATTTTGTTAACATAATATGGCCAATCAACTATTATTTACCTCTCATCTCTCTAACATAGAGACTAAAATATGATCAAATCAAATTTGATCCAAAACAAAAGTTTCAAACTAAAAAGACCACAAATGAAGATGAACATTGTTTGGAAGAAATGTTTTTAAGAAGGCATCTCATGAACAATGTAAAAAAGCCTTCATTTTTGCCTTACTATTAATTTTGCTCCGTATTTTTTATTTTCACAAACAATAAAACCGAAATTTGTTTTTACAAAATCAAGCATCAATCCAATATTAGAATATTTTTTGACACTATGATAATCTTATGTAAAGTAAATCGAAACAAATTATCAAGTTCAATATCCAATCAACAAATTGTAAAGACTGAAATTAAAAATAAATAAATGATAAGAGTAAAAAACTTCATGTATCAAGTAAAAAAGGGAAAACATCATTAAAATCCACCCGTGTTTTGTGAGTGCCTGAACAATGTTTTTCACACCTCTTTTAATTTAATATTGTCACTAGTTTTTTCACTAGAAAAAAATTGTTTGATATTTAAAACACAAAATTCATTCACTTTTGTAATTATAAAATTACTCCTTAGTCATTAAGCCTTTAAACTAGGCATTAAAGGAAGATGGTCTTTTCATTATGTAATTGTCTTTTACAAATTGTGTAGGGTCAGATTGATAATTTTGTTTTTTTCACAAAAAAATACTAATTTAACCCTATAATAAAATAATATAATAACTACTACTTGGGGGCTTTTATGTCTTTCTAATTTTTTTAGAATAGTATAATTACTTTGATGTCCTTAAAAACAAAACCAACAGAACTCACACAAAAGCTTTTTTTTGTCATTTTACATTGATTTTATTGTAAATTCTAAGGCTACTTAGGGTCATGGTTGCAATTTATATTAATTAAATATAATTAAAAAACTTGTTGGCGAGCGTAAAGTGTGGATGGCCTCCACACTGTTCAGGCGGTGAGAGTAAGGTCGTCGGACCACCAAACACTGACTTTTAGGGTAGCATTTGAAAAGTCTTGGTGCCCTCGACGCAACGAAGTAGCGTGTGCCCCTATCGCACATCGATTTTGTGAGTTAATTCGGTTTAACGAGTTTTTTATTTATTTTTTTTAGTTTTGCCCTTTAGCATTGAGTTGTTTCATAATCCGGGTTAGCTCAGATAACATTCTTCTTATCTTTTTTTGTCATTTTTTTGTTTTATTATTTATTATTGTTGCATTTTTTCATCATATTATCTAAATTACCAATTGTACTAATGAGTTGGGTCTCATATTTTTTTTCCTTAGCATTTGTTTTGCTATGAAAATAATTTTGTTTGGCCCATGGCGGAGCACAGGCCACAAATCTAATTTAATCTGTTCACTTTCATGTTAGATGACCGTACAAAATGGGCAACACATGTTGAATTACGATTGTCTTTTCAAAGTGTTTTTTTTTTAAACACATCAAACTAATATTTTTTTCAAAAAAATTATTTTAAACATCAAAAATTCATAAATGATTCAAAAACCTTAAAGAAATAATTTGAAGCTAAGAAGGAATCATAAATTTTCAATATTGTGGTTGGACAATAATGACAAACACCACCTAAATTTACTAATTAACAAATGATACATATGGTAAATTCATCCACACTTCGCCATGGATCGAATTAATTTTTTTTAATGCAAAAAAATAAATGTAAAGGTGTTGTCAACATATTTTTAATACAAAAAAAAAGATTTAATTAAAAATTAAAAATTTGATGCATATATTTAATAAAATAAATTGAGAACCATATGCATCAATAAACATCATAAAGAGTTGTTCATTATAGCAAACAACCTCTTGTTTGGGGTCTAGGTTTTGTGACATCAAAAACTCATTTTCAACTTATCTTCACTAAAACAAATACTTAAAAAATACCCTTAGAACATCAATAAAGCAATTTTTCAATATAAAACGTCCTTAAAATGGTCTAAAACACAAAATTAATTCGATTTTTTTTCTTTCTCAATCCCGGTCTACTTTTTCCAAGAAAATGAAGAGCGAGTAAAAAAACACCTAAATGAAATTCATTGACACCAAGAACAAGTTTTTTTATTGCTAGAATGTGGATAACCAATGATTTTCTCTCACAACTGTTATTTTTTAGTGAGTCTCTCTCTCTTCTCTCAAACTCAAAAATTAAAAAGTGAATAAAGACTTTTAGGGTCAAAACATTAATTTGTAAGACTAAAAGGATCCAAAATGAATTTGACATATAACTTTTTAGGCAAGAATCAACTAAAACACATTTTGTATAGTAGAAAAATAAAAAATAAAAAATAAAATGTTGCATTGTTACCTCCTACTCAATTTGGTCCTTGACCGTTAATGTTTTTCAAGCCATAAAATAATATTTTTTTTTTGTGAAATTGAGTATGAACAAAATGTTGAGATGTTATTTTGTGCTTTAATAATTTTATGGAAAGCAAATTCCAATAAATTATTGAACCAACTCTAAACTCAAACAATGTATGAAGACTAAATTGAAAAAAAAAATTATGAGTGGACTGAAAAACTTTTGAAGGAAAAAACCAGATTACGGTGTAAATCCATTAGACACAGTGTGTGTACAGTGTATTAACCACACCCATTGAATTTTCTTTTAATACTACTGTCTGTAGTAATTAATACTGTGTTAGACATTTTTTAGAAGCAAATTTGAGCAAAGTTTTTTTCAATCTAAGTGGAAGATTGTTTCCTTCTCAAAGAAGACGAAGAAAAAAAAAATGTTGATTCCGTGCGACAGATTTTCAAAGGCCTACAGGATCTTACTGCTGTTTCGAACTAGTGATCTCCCCCAACAAAGTGAAAAATACCTGTATATTGCGAGATCCCATTATACAACAAGATGATTTTAACCCAAGTTGTGGTTCATTTTCTCGGGTAACATTTCCAAGGAATAGCTTGATATTTAAATGGAAGTAAAGAGATTGATAATATTATTTTTAGTTAATTTTCCTTCTCTGTTGCTAGCCATAATTTCTTATTTGTTTGATTTTCTGTATCATTGGCTATAGTACTTCAAGCCCAGAGCAGCAAACTAGTGAGTTGTAAAACAAAAGATTAACCAGGCAAAAAAACAAAATCAGCAAATAACGAATACACCATAATTCACAAAACAGTAAAATCTTGTTTTGTTCTTTTCTTTGTTTGTTGGACAGAAGATGAGACAGGTGATTGGGTTGCTGTGTGGAATGAGGAATGTGGAAATGGCAGGGAGTGAATTGACTGAGCAAAGAGGGCATCAAGGATACAGTCTGGCGCCATGGAAATTGACAACACCTAAGAATACTAGACATATGGAGACAGGCAGCTTGTGGACTGAAATTTCCTTCATATATTTAAAGCTATCATGTGATCTCTCCCTTCCCTTACGCCTTGTATTTTTGAGTTCTGTGTCATGTGAATGTGATCTCCTGTTCGATTATCATGAGGTCATGATGTCATGTCTCATTCTCTTCTGCCCAAAAGCAAACCTGATCTGGCTTGTCCTTCGATTTCTTTACATGACGTATGGATTTTCTAAGGACATAGCTTCGGGGGACTTCAAACTTCGAAGTGAAGAATACTATATGCCTGCATTTGGGATTTATTTTATTAAAAAAAAAAAAAAACAAATCAGCACCTAGCTAAGCTAATTATTATCCCATCATTTTATATAGTTGGCATATAAATAAGCTACGGTAAAATATTTCTTCCATGGGGGAAAGGATAAGCTAAATCAGTATGTGTTCTAATAAGATCAATAAAGCCATTTGATTAAGGATAATGTATTCTTGGATGATGCTGCAAGAAGATTGTTAGAAATATTCAAATTCAAATATATAGTTAGAATTGTTTTTTTTTTTAAAAAAAAGAAAAGTAGTTTCAGATAGTGATAGATTAATATTTATCTTATTTAATGGTTCAAAAGTTCACTTTGAAATCTATATTTATATATATACGACACATGTTAGTGTATATGCTATGCAGCCTATTGATTAACTATACGTAACATTAATTTTGTTCACGTAAATATATTTAATTTTAGTAAAGGTTTTATTAAATTTTGATATTCCTAAATATTTAATTAATGAATCTCGAGTAAAAATAAAACTTTTAGAACTAAAATACTTTGCAAAGAAAATTATAAAGTTATTATAATTATGAGATTTCTTATTGCATTAAAGTGTTTCTAAATATGCCTAGTCAATACTTTATTAAGACTAAACATTAATTATAGCTGTTAAGACTAGTTATATTATGTTCTCTCTTTTATGAAAGGAAGAAGTTGTTCTCATAAGCTGAGGTATGAGGGATACCTAAAACTAATATGTAGGTGCTTCTCATATGACATATACACTGAACTGACCTACATGAGAATTTTATATGAAAAAATCACTTGTGATCATGAAAAGGCTTACGTGATGGCTATGTATATGATACTTAGACTTGAGATTACTAAGTTATCTTATATAAAAAAAAAAAAATGTTATTTTTTGATCATGCTATACGTTGTTTAATCAAGGGTAACAAACGGGCAAATATGGAGTATAACATATACTATATGAAGGTATTTAAGTAATTCATATAGGATTCATCAACGTAGGTGAATGAGGGAAAATATTTCATCTGTTTTCAAATAATTTTGATTATAAACCTTGTATAAGATGGAATAATATTTGACAATAGTTTTAAATTTTATTCAAATAATTGATGACTATGGTGTTAAGAATAAATATAATTTGACAAAATAGACATAGTCCATGCTATAATGTCTAAATCAGAATATTATTTATGAAGGAATAATAATTACACTGAGAAACTGGTTACTAAAATGTTAAATCATTTATAACTTTTCTAATATTTAAGAGATCATGACAAGTTACTTGACATTGTACTTAATCTTCAAATATAATCAATAATTATTTAATTAATAATAAATTAATTTGTTTAATTTATTTAATCATATTATATTTAGGATTATAATTTATATTTGTGCCAACTTATTAGTAAACCTAATGGGTCACACATATAAGTATCATTGGTCAGAAATTAAACTGAGATGATTAATTAAGTGTGACTTAATAAATAAATTTTAGAAATTCAGAACTAAAATATAATCTATACATGGAATCACAATTCTAAACCTAGAAAAATCATGCAATTAAATTTTTGATTTTATATATTAAAATTAAAGCCATAAATTAAATTAATTATAGAATTAATTATCCTAATAGGATTAGGATTTAATTAAAATGTTTAATTAAATAATATTTGGAAACAATTTTCTAAAATATGGAGAGTTTTTAAGGTGGAAATTTTTTATATAATTGATCTTAAAATAGTTTATGATATTAATAAAAAAAATTAATATGGTTAATTGTCTTATTAAATTTGAAAAATGATTTTTCAATAAATTAAAATCTTGTGTTTATTAAAATTTATTATCTTTGAAAAACTATCAAATTAGATTTGATTTAATATTTCTGAGTGTTAAAAGTATTATTTTAAAATTTCTCATAAAACTAATAATTAGAATTAAAACATGAAATGTTTTTAACTATACATATTAATAAGTTCTTATACATGATAGGTGACTATGAACATTTAAAAGATCTATGTGATGGTGAAACAAGTAATTCGTATGGATCTGTAACACACATTGAGTAAAATATGAACACATCCTAGTCAACTATATTATTTTAATTAAATGATTAATTAAAACAATACATGAAATCAAACAATATAATTCTTTCAGCAAATAAGGTATAATGTTTTTCAGTCGAAGTTGTTTAAAATTAAGGGTAATCAGATAAGTTATTTGGTTGCATTTTCATCTTTTGCTTTTATAATATCTCTTCCACTTCAGCAGCGTTTGGAAACACGGCTGCGGCTGTGTTTCTAAAAAATTTTAATTTTTTTTTTTGCTAAAATTGAGTGCGGTTTGTACCTTTTGAATCGTTTTGATGTGCTGATGTCAAAAATAATTTTTAAAAAATGAAAAAACATCATTGACATGCATTTCGGCACGAAAAGCTATTTGAAAAGCACCCGCAACCACACTGCTAAAATATTGCCTTTCATCATTTTAAACAACTGTTTCCTAATTTATTGACCGTTAATTTTATGAGACTAAACTATAATTATTTATAAAAATAGTGATAAAAAAAATATAAATTAAATTTAATGAAAAAAAAAACTTCTTGTCGTGATGATTTCAACAACAAGAAGAAAAATCATTGTTAGATCATGGAGGAAGCCTCACGCGCCTCCACAATGCAGTAGCCTCCTTCACATGTCTGCATGTGTATTACACCCTCCAACCACTTCTCCACTTCAGTCTCTGGTTTGGCATAAACAAAAAAAGTTGAATATCTGTTTCAAATTCAGTCCATAAAGATTCAACAGTTTCCAATCAACAAAATTGCATTTTATTTTTTTAAATTGAACATTAATTCATCCCTTGGGATTTTTTTTAGCACCACGATAGCTTAACATTAAGTCAAATAAAACAAATCATAAAATCTAATCCCACATCAATAATAATATGTGAAAGGATCAAATTGAAAAAAAAAAGATTAAGTGACAAAAAAAAATTGAAATGGAGCTGAACATTTAGTCCTTGATTTGAAAAAAAAAGGGTTGAATATTTGATTCAGTTTCAAATTCAATCCTAAAGTTTCAATTGTTTTAAATAAATAAAATAAAATTTTATTTTATTAAATTGATCATCAACCAAACTCTAGATTGTTTTCTCAGCATTACAAGAACCCAATATCAAGCTAATCAAAATAAATCATCAAGTTTAATCTCATATCAATTAAATATAAAATGATTAAATTAAAAAAAATAATACAATATTATTACGATTTATAATGGATTATGTGATATGCACAAAAAAAAAAACCCTGAAAATGTTTTAGTTTTATTTAATGATGTTTTTTTTTTTTAATAATGGCTACAAGTCCTAATACCCAAACAATTCAGTACCCATTTAGATTTATTTTCAAACAAGTCAATTTCCTACATTGGTAGTAAGAAGAAGTTGGATGCAACAAAATTTACGAAACATAATCAAGGGGCTAAGATTCCTTTTCAAACAAATCATTTAGTTATTTTAATGGCGATTTGGCCTTGAAAAGGAGTCACCTGCAGCTAAGATGTGATCCCTCAAAACAATTTTCTTTTTTTATAATAATCAAGGGGCTAGCCATTTACTATGAAATAAACTAAAACTTGTGCCAAATCAGTACGTACAGACAAACATTTTCCAAACTGTTTTAGCCGAACAGATATATAAATTATGATTATAAACATCCTTTCATAAACCAGGCCCGGCAGGCCAATCCAGAACGTGGCTAACATGGGGTCGGAATCGGGCTTGATTTATAAAATAATAAAAAAAGTTAAAAACCCAACTGACCTGATCAAAAACCCAGTTATAATACGTGACTATTTATTCTTTTTAACCATAACGATGTTGTTTCGAGTTTATAAAAAAAAATTAGAGATGACCCGACCAAAACCCATGACCCGGGCCTTGAACCGAGTCAACTATGGGCTATGTTTAAAAACACTTATTAGAACAAGGGCTTCAAACTCTTCTAGGTAAAGTAATCCCATCTACATATTTTGCGAACACCAATATGATGAAAGCAAACCCGCCTAGCCAAGCACTGAGTACTCTTACCCATAATTATCAAATCCTACTTGGAAATTGACCTGGTCAAGAGATCGGGTCTTGAGTTACACGAATTAACCTGAATTAATCCGAATCAATCTGGAAAAAATTTAAAAAAAAATTAAAAATTAAATATTTCATATAAATTTTTTAAAAAAATATATAAGTTATACATGCTATATATATATATATATATATATATATATATATATATATATATATATATATAAAAAAAAGTTTCCATCGAGTTTTAAAAAAGACATGAAATTAAAAATTACCATGTTTGGATTAAACTCAGAATGTAAAGCCCAACCCGAACTCAAAGCTTGTTGCCCGTCCCACACTGTAATAGTATGGAACGTACGTCCCTAACTTCTGCTTCCTTCTTGCCATCAATGTATAAGAAACCTTGGCATTTTGAACTCCTCTCGGTAGCATTTGATTAAAAATTGAGAGACAATAGTTTTCCTTCTTCTAGAATGTCGTAACACTATAATTTGTGTAATGAAAAATGAAAAAATAAAAACCTAAAGCTCATCCCTAATATATTATATGATTTTTAATTTTATCCCATGCTATTTAATGATCAATTTTCATTCGAAATCTATACGTGATGCATGTTCAGAGTCACAACACATGAAAAAAACACTTGACAATTCTTTGATGGGGAAATTGATACAATTAGTTGGTCTGGTATGAATTAAAGAACATATAATGTGAATACATAGAACTTTGAGCCTGGCCCAAACGGCTAGGAATTTTCCCAGCAAAGAGACCCATTCATGTCCAATGAAAAATGAATTTCCCCTAACACGCATTTAGAATGAACATAAGTCAAACCTTAGGTTTCTGCAGATCTGACGACTAGCAACAAAAGCCGAAGATATCCAATTGCTAGGAATAGAGGAGGAGAGAATGAATTGGCACCAAAGACAAGGTAAGAGAGAGAAATGAAAAAAGAAAGTTTAAGATATTAGATATAAAATTGAAACTTTGATTATGTTATTTTTGGTACCATTAAAAAGATTTCAACAAAACAAATTCAGTCATATCAAGAAAAGCTACATTTCGATGTCATAATAAGTTGTATGCACCGTCTAAAGATGACTAGAAATCCTAATCGTTCGGGTTTGGCCTGAATGGCTAGGTTCTTTTTTTCTCTCTTCTTCTTCTTTTTCTTTTTCCTTACCAAGCAAGGATATCCCTACCACACATCTTCATGCATTTTCATTTCCCTAGGATTGCATTATCATAATTTCTCAACAAGCACCATATAATGCCCACACAAACGTTTTTAGGACAACAAAACAATTTTACACCAATTGCAACACTACTCTATACAAGGGTTTGTTCTTAGCTATAAAGCTTCAAGTTTTAAGTTTTAGGAATTGGACTCCATACATATACATAGACTAAAATAGTTTCTTGCAAGCTCCACATATTCTCTTCACATATATTTTAGCCTTGTACAATAACAAACATAAGTATTAGAAGGTTTTGTATTGTGATAAGAGATTTGTTTTTTTTAAGTGAACACCAACTAGATTACGATAAAGATTAGTAAACAACACATGATGCAGTTATGCAAAACCCGATTCTAGTTTGAAGCTTTTCACAACTTTATCATAATTTAAAAACAAAATTAGATTGAAATAACATAACATAACGTTAGTGGAGTGAGGATTAAGAATATCCTATTGTTTCCTTTTCAATCTCTGATAGGGAGAAAACCTTCTTGCTTGATCTTTCGTATGAATTGCTATGGTTGTTTGTCAAAACAGAGACTGTGCAAATTGATTCAAGTTGTTTTTTAACTTTTTTATTTATAAAAAAAGCTATATTAGAAATAATCTTTGACTTAAATCAAAATTTTATTAAAAAATTGATTCAAAATTTTAATCTAATCAAAAGTTAATATGTCTTACTTTTAATATATGGATTCTAACTAATAATACATCTTTCATAAAAAAATAAATCATTTTTTACTAAAAATACTTCTAATTTGAAGTTACTTTAACTTATTTTTTTCTTAAGTTAATTATTAAAAATAAATTCTGAATTATAACTCAAAATCAATAGTCAAATTTGCTAAATCATTGAGAAAAGCAAGGGATGTAAATTAGTCATCCAATATTTTGTCTCGCCAAAATGGAATTAATTTGCTTTCTATATTAGAAGAATATTAGAGTAGCATGTTTTCCTTGAAATGGGTTCGTTCGTTTCTTTTTTTTTTTTCTTCTAAACTATGGAATGAAAATTATTTGTTTATATTACGAAAAAGATTATCAACAAATGTGCTGAGAACATGGGTATGAAACTTTTGGAGGAAGTTACATAAACAGAAGATCCCTCAGCGTTGTATCATATAGGAGAATCTGAAGGCCACCCGAATGTTGGTATCAGAGCAATTGTTATTAGAGCGCGGTCGTATTCTTGGCAGAACAACGAGATTGTTATGTGGGCAACAAATTAAAGGATTGATTTATTGAAGCTATCGTTGGGATAGTTTGCGAAATTGGTGGTTGAAAGTTTTATGCCAGCGGGTATGGAGACTATTCGGGAAAGGTTACTTCGTCTAGAGGGCTGGATGGGGATATTCCTGATGAAGAAGATCGTTCAGTTCAGGATCGACTTGAGTTGGCTATGGAAATCGCTGAAAAGGTTGTTGGACAGTATGTAGAACTTGTGGCAGAGATGAGCCGAAAGTAAAAAGACCCTCATTTAAGTAAAAACGAGATTCATAGACATGCTGTGTACACCGACAATAAAGATGATATGGAAGACTATACATTGTTATCAAACTGGTCCTTGGCACTGGTCTGGCTGTTGGAGTGATCAGCGATAGGCAAAACAAAGAAAAAAAGAAATCAGTAAACCCAAAATGTAGTATTAATATGGAAATAAACAATTTGAATAATTAACAAAAGCTAATAATGCTTAGAAAAACACTATTTAAAAGACTTATAAGCACTGTTGACTAAATAGTGCTTATGAATATGCATGAATATAAGCATTGTTCATTAGAAAAGTATAATATAGTGGTTGATTTGGCACCTTTTTCACAAAAAAATCTTTAAATTGGTTATTGAGGATATGATTGTCATTTCAGAAGGCCCATTTGGTCATTCCCGGATTGTTCGAGGGGTAATTTGATCTTTTTTTCATTTTAGAAGTATAGTGAAAGGACTAAAATACCTTTAGATGCAAAAAATTTAAAAATAAAGTCCAGGAGCACTTTAGTCTTTTCATAAAAAGTATTTTGCTAATAATTAGGCTGAGTAAGGGTTAAATTAGTCTTTGAATAAATATAAAATATATTTTTTTAAAAAAAATGGTTGGTGTTTACTCACATGCCAGTAAGTGGGAGGTGGAGCGTTATGTCATCCTTTTCCTGATGGAGTGGCGTGTGGTGGTGTTGGTTTGGTGGAGTGATGTCAGTGGTTTTTTTTCTTCTCCTATTTTTCTCTCTTATCACATTGAAAATCATGCTACCTATAGAAAAATCCAGAGTTGTCATCTAATCTATGGGGATGTCAACTTCGATCCTTATTCTTTTTATTTCTAATTTTATTCTTTGCCCTTTTGTAAAATTTTGAATTGTTTTCAATTACAACCTTCAATCCCAATTTGTGATATGTTATTTTGTCCAATTTGATCCTTATTATTTTGATTGTTTTTTCTTTAGCCTTTTATTAAATTAATTGTTCTTTACAATTTCAGCATTCAATAAAAAAAAATTTATTTTTTATTTCAATGTTGATCATCATTCTTTTGATAATTTTTATTCTTTTTTTCAATTAATTTTTCTTTTCAATTTCACCCTTTAATTAAAAATAAAGTTTATTTTGTATTTTAATTTTGATCCCCATTCTTTTAATTGTTATTTTTTTTGTTTTATATCCTTTTGTATAATTGATATTTATTTTCCAAGTTAATCATTCATTATTTAATTGGAAATTGGACTTCGTGGCATTTTCAAATAGTGTGCTTTTAGTTTATTGGTCACGGATTTGAAAAAATAACATGGATTGATGTTGTTTTATTATTTATTTTCTCTTTAACTTTGTGATTTTTAAGTTCTCTTTTTTATTAGGTTACCTCGGTCTCATGACCTAGTTCACGGGTTAACTTGGGTTGGCTTGCCCCTTATTCTCGAATTATAGGTTTATCATGTTAACTTAGATTTTTTTTTATCTTAATTCTTACCTAATTTCATCATTTTGTATTTAATGTACTGAGAATTAAGTTACAACATTTATCTCCTTTTACAGAAAACTTTTCCCCATGTTATCATTATTTTTTATTTTAATTTAGTCCATTTTTTGTCATTATCTATTTTTTATCATTTGATTAAAATAAAACCAACTTATTTGATCCATTCAGGTTTATGAATCAAGTCGTAGATTTTTTTCCTTCTTTAAAATGCATTTGCACTACCTAAACATTATATTTAACACATGAAAAAGGCCTTGTGGTGTTGCACAAGTCCGCTACTAGTATTATCCAAGAACTTTCTTTTATCCTTTTATTAGTTAGTAGGATTTTCAATTTCATTCTTCAACACTTTATCGAATATTAGAATCAAGATTTCTTAATTATTTTGTTTCTAGTTTATTTACATTTGTAAGGTTAAAAGACTTTGATTTTAAATTTAGTATAGGATTATTTAGATTGTATATTTAAGATATAAAACTGATGTGGTAATGTGCCTAAAACATGGATTGCAAGTTTTCTAGACTAAATAACTCAATAATGTTATATATATATATATATATATATATATATATATAACACATAGGATTGGTACCACCAAGCAATTCAAGTTAGCCATACACAATCGTCTACAAAACCAAGAGAAAAAACTTCAATTAATTCCCAATCAAAACCTAAAGTTCAATTGAGCCCTTAAATGTTATAAGAAAAATTAACTAATATCTGAAAAGATTAGTGAAGTTGTCACATTTCATAAGAACAATGAAGTTGCTTCTTTTTTTTTTGTCTTTCAACTTTTTTAATTATAATTTCATCCACCAAAGTCATAGAATCATGGATTTATAGGTTGACATGTCTTTAGATTTGTGTTTTCTCATATTCATAAAGTGTTTGGGATATTTTGGTTATGAATTGAACTCCAATTTGTAAAATAAAAATTTATTGGTAGTTAAAAATAAACATTAAAACAATAAGGATCCAATTTAATAAATAAATAAAAAGATCCCATTTTGATACTGGTACTGAAAGTTTCAATTTGCGTCTTATACTTTTCAGTTTATCTATTTTTTGGTCCTTGAAATTTTAGCATTTCACATTTTGGTTCAAAACTTCAATTTTCTTATATTTTAGTCTCTAGAAGTTGAGAGAGAAGAGAGAGAGAGTTGCTGAAAATATTGAGAAAAGAGAAAGTTATCAGTTGTCGACATTTCAACCACTAAAAAGGGTGATCTTAGTGTTAAAGGAATGGATTTTTTAAAAGAAGTTTGATATAGATGGTTTTTCCATTTAATAATGCCAGAAAAAATAGATCGGGGTTGTTAATTTTTTTATTCAATTATTTTTTGTTGTTTAGAGAGATTGGAAGTTGTTTTGTGGTTGCAAAAGATTTTTTAAAGACTTCTAATGTATTTGTGTTTAGGTATTTTCAGGTGCAAAGAAGTTTAAAAAATGGGCTTTTGGCTTCCCAAACTTTATTTTTTTATGACTAAAAAATATTGTAAACGACACGTCATCTACTATAGCAGATGACTTGTCATCCAGAATAAGAAAATTTGAAGCGAACCCCTTGTCATCTGCTCCATCAAAAATAAAAATAAAATAAAATTAGCCCAACTTTTTCAGCCAAAAGGCTCTTAGGCTCTAGGTAGCTTACTAGGCCCAACAAAAGATTACTTTTTTTTTTAATTTTGAATATTTTCTTAAAAATTTTAATTCATACCCTCCTACATTCAAAGTTTAGATAATGAAAGTAGCGATTGAGGCAATGCCTAGCACACCAACCTCGACAATTCCACTAGCTCAAGCAACACGAACAACACAAGTAACTATAGCATCTACAAATAATGTAGTTATATTGGTGCAGATTGTAAAGTGTATGAGAGAGTTAGGGTGCGAACCCTATTTAGGGGAGTCAGATGTTGAGTTGCGGGTAAGTGACTTCATAGAGTTGAGAATATTATAGATCGAATTAAGGTAGTAGAGGATCCGCGAGAAAACTGTGCTACTCATTTATTATCGAATAAGGCGCGACCTTGGTAGGATATAATGTGATCAAGGAGACCTGCAGGAACATAGACATGGACTGATTTTAGGAATAGTGTGAAAATTAGATTTATTCATCATATCATCGTAAGGTAAAAGAGTAAGAGTTCTTGGCCTTGGTACATGGAGACTTATCCGTACTTGATTATAAGAGAAGGTTCCATGTCCTCTCCATGTTTGCTTTGAATTATGTTCGTACTGAGCAGCACAAGATTGAATAATAAACAATTGAAGAAGAAAATCCTAGGGTTGTGAAGGGTGGTAGTGCCGACCATAAATAAATAAAAAAAAGGAAAAAATTTAAAATAATGTATAGATGTTATTTGTTTATAACTACTTTAGCTTGTGTTAAATGTAAAGAATGAAATGAAAAGAAATAAAAATTTTGTGTTTAATTTATAATGAAAAGTTGGTTATGCTTTGAGTTAGGAACATTGCAAGTTTGTAGGAAATTATGGAATTTTTGTGTTATGTTGAAGTATTATAGATGAAGGGATGTAGAGAAAGTGAATGTGCTTTTGGTCAGAAAATTTTAGCTATTTTTAGAAGGATGTGAGGAAAAAAATTAATTTTATTGATTATTAGGGTGATAGGGTTAACGATGTTATAAGTTATGTAAAGGAGAAGTAATTGCATTGAATGGTGAGAAAACGAATGAAAATACTTTACTGAATGTCAAAAGAAAAAAATTGTAAAACTCTTCATCATCAAACTTCCAGTCAGGTTTAGGACTAAAAATTGGAATAAATTTATTCATCAAAGTCGAAGTTAGGCATTTAGCTTTCTAACGAAACTGACCTCACTTAAATTGAAGTTATAAAATACCAGATACGGGTCAAAAACCAAGGAAAGGCCGGATTGAATTTTGCTAGACAGTTTTTAAATGTTGCAATAAGAGTAGTTTTTGATGTTTTGATTTCAAAACAAGGTTTTCTTCTTTTTAGTAAAGTTGTAGCCTTGTATGTTAGCACATTGAATAAATAAAACTATACACAAAACTGAATTTTTAACTTTAGATATGTTCTAAATATTGATGAGAGCCTTTAAGTGATAAAGTTAAGTTAAGTTGGCTAGAAGAAGCTAACTTTAAAATTGCTTTTAATGTAAGATTTAATGATGGAAATGATAAGAAAGAAATTGTAAATATGTATCAAATAGTTAATGATGATTATCTTAAAGATATGAAATCATAATGTCATTTTAAGTTAAAATTTAAAGTAAGTTGAGGATAGAATAGCATATGATAATGTTTTTATTGGCACAAGAGAGGCTGTAGGACCCACCCAACATCAGGGGACTAGTTCACACGCTTAAACATCAGGTAGGTGTTCGACATCCTAAAATTAAAGTATTAACTAACTGTGAATGTAAGTTTTCTTAAATCTATCTTAATATTATTTGATAAATGTTAAAGAGTTAGAGAGACTAGTTAACCTGGTAATGGCACTAGTGTCATGGTTAACAGGCAATTGAAAAAACTAGCTATCCTAGTAAATAGATGGAGCATCTTAGTTATATATATATTCCTCCAAACTATAATTATTAATCATTAATTATTTTCACTAGACTCTGAAAAGCCTTAAAATAATCCAAAAATAGGCATAAAATATTACAATAAAAAATATTAATTACATCAAAATTCATCAAACTATTAAATTGAATAATTAATTAATATTTTTATTAATTATGTTTTTGATATTATCTTATGTTGTTTTTATTCGTTTGAACATTGATAGGACAACAAAGGCAAGATTCATTAAAAATGACTTATATAAGTTTTTTAATGTCTGGATTATTAATTTATATTCAAGTTACAATGAGTTTAATTATACTAACTAAATTTATATAATTTTTTTAATTAAAACATATTTATTTTATAAACATTAAAATTCATTAATTTATAAATAACTCTAAATAACATATTATAAATTAAGAAATATTATGATTTAGTTAAATAACACACATGCCAAAAATAATTCTTTTGTAAAATTAAGAGTTCGGCTTAGAATATGTTTGGGAACGCAGTACAAATCGCGTTCCCAAAAAATACAAAATTTTTTTTTTGCTAAAATTTAATATGTTTTATATGTTTTAGATCGTTTTGATGTGCTGAAATCAAAAATAATTTTTAAAAAATAAAAAATATTATTGACATGTATTTCGACACGAAAAGTTATTTAAAAAACAACTGCAACCACACTGCCAAATACTCTCTTAATCGATTTTAGAAAGCGGTAAAAAAATCACCGTGCAATGTAGTAAGAAAACTATTTATTTAAAATTTAAATTTTTGTTTATTTTTTTAATATATTAATATAAAAAATAAATTAAAAAAATATTATTTTAATACTATATAAAATAAAAAATATTTTAAAACATAATATCTCAATAAATGATATCCAACCCGGCAACTATCCATCTTTTGTCAATCAAACGAGAATCTTACTTCTAAAAACTGCATCATTAGTAACAATCATTTTGTTTTCAAATAATTAGCCCATAGGGTAAAGTAATTCCCCAGCGAATCATTTTCCCATGCAAACGAATCATAGCCTGGTAGGTAACAAAAACGAAAGTTCTTTAGTGCGGTACATCTGCTTTTGGGCTTACCTTTACCTTTTCCTATCTTCCTCCATGTGCGTTGGCATACATCCAACTCTGACTTTTTTTTTTTTTAATATATATTCTTTTCGTGTTTGTATATAATTATATTAAAATAATATTTTTTTATTTTTTTAAAAAATTATTTTTACATCAACAAATCAAAAAAAATATAAAATATTAAAAAAATTCACCATTTCCTCCAAAACCTTTTAAGGTATGTTTGTTTTGGTGGTTGGGATCGGGTTTTGTACCTAAGATAAACCTGTTTGAAAATATGGTTACAGTTATTTTTTAAAGTGTTTTTTATTTAGAAATGTATTAAAATAATATTTTTTTTTATTTTTAAAAAATTATTTTTAATATCAGTGCATCAAAATGATTTAAAAAATATTAGTTGCAATCACCAAAAAATATTAATTTGAAGTAAAAAAAATAAAAAAAATTTAAATTTTTTCAAAAATACTTTTGAAACATAAAAACAAACAGGGTGTAAGAGAGAGATATGAGGGTGTTTGGTTGGAGGTGTGAAAGCTTTTTTTTCAAAGATACAACCCTTTTAAAGTATAAACCATATCTTTAAAAACTAAAAATACATGCTTTTTATGTAGACCTCATAAAAAAAACCAAAGCTACCTCCAAACCAAACACCTTTTGTAAAAAACCAAAAAAAAAAATTAACTTTTATTATTAAATTTTATATATAATTAAATTATACTTAACTTTAATTTCAATCACAACTACTAAGTAAATCCGCTAATCACCTCAATAATAATAATAATAATAATAAGATAAGATTACATGGTTACAAATGAGAGCCAATCTTGCTCTCCCATGAACTTTTTTTAGGTTTTATTTAGAATTGTGTTTCAACAAATATTTCATAAAAATTTAAATTTAATTTATATTTAAAGTCAATTTTTTAATATTTTTAAATTATTTTAATATTTTTTTTAAAAAAAAAACATTTTAAAAACAACTTCACACATATCTTTAATAACACCGCCTCAAGTCGGTATTACTGAACTACGTGACAAATGGTTTTTCTTTGTAAAAAGACACTTGCTTTTCATCGTTGGAAGCCAGAGGGAAAAAGCAAAGAAATGGAAAATGTAGTTGCAGGGTGACTAGTCATCGGGCTCCATTTGGGCAACAGAGTACTGGAAGGAATCCACTACGGCATGTGAGCAGGTTTTCTTTTTTTCTTCTTCTTTTTTGTTCTGCGATGCAGACATCTCTCCGACATGACCTTGAAAGCTGTGCAGTTTCTCCACCGTCACTCCCCCTTTTGCACAGAGCAATGGTTGAAATTAGATGTCTTGACAGTGAAGAGAGAAAGGACTTTCGCTACTGTAATTCTGACCTCAATCAATCAAATTGGCCCCCTCTTTTCAACCTAATTAATCGCTTTTCATTCAACCAAAAAAAATAAAATTAATCGCTTTTCAAAAAAAAAAACAGCCAGTAAGACAGTAAAATTTTCTACTCCTCTACTTTACCGTCGTGTTTTTTTGGCTCTATAAAAACCATGCTAATTGTAAGCAACTTAAAAGAAGAGAGAGAGAGAGAGCTCTTTCTTCTTTGCTATCCTTAACTCCTTTCTGGGTGTTCACCAGCTTACCTCAGTCTTCCACCATGGCAGCAATGCTGAGATCTCTGCTTGCTCTTTTGCTCTTCACTTCAATATTCTCCCACATTTCAGGTACTAGCTTGTGCCCTCTTCACTTCCAAGTCCTTTTTTGCCTGATTTCTTAGGCCGAAGCAAAGATCTAGCTTTTAGAAATTTTCCTTTAATTGTATGTGTTGTTATTTATAGTTTGGCGTAGACCATACCATATTGCCTCTAACTTCAGAATATTATGAGCCTATATGCTCTCTTAGTTATTTCTTAAATTGTTGATTATTAACCTTCTAAATATTTTTCTTGTTGCATAACGTAGAGGTCTCATCAACAACAATAACACTACACAACAAGTGCACGCATCCAGTGTGGCCAGGTATCCAACCAAGTGCAGGAAAACCCATATTGGCCCGTGGAGGCTTCAAGCTCCCACCCAACAAGGCATACACTCTCCACATCCCACCACTCTGGTCCGGCCGTTTGTGGGGTCGCCATGGCTGCTCCTTTGATGCCTCCGGGCGTGGCCGTTGTGCCACTGGAGACTGTGGTGGCTCCCTCTACTGCAATGGTATTGGAGGCACCCCACCTGCCACACTAGCAGAAATCACCTTAGGCAACGAACAAGATTTCTATGACGTTAGCCTTGTAGATGGCTACAATCTTGCAATCTCAATAACCCCATTTAAAGGATCCGGGAAATGTAGCTATGCAGGGTGTGTCAGTGACTTAAACTTGATGTGTCCATTAGGGTTACAAGTCAGGTCAAAAGATAACAGGAGTGTTGTGGCTTGCAAGAGTGCTTGTTTTGCTTTCAATTCTCCAAGGTATTGCTGTACTGGTAGATTTGGTACCCCTCAAGCTTGCAAGCCGACTGCTTATTCCAGGATATTCAAGGCAGCTTGCCCTAAGGCCTACTCTTATGCTTATGATGATCCTACAAGCATTGCAACTTGCACTCGTGGGAATTATTTGGTCACTTTCTGTCATCACCGCTGATGTGTGAAGGATTTGTGTCTTCTGATCACTTCAATTAGGAGTCTGTCTTCCTTTGGCTTATCAATGTAGCCAGTATTATATGTTGCTGCTGAGGTCAAGGGCTTGCTTCAGTGTATTGTTCCTGTAGATAATGAATTATGTTATATATCTAATTAATATATATGGTAGTAGTCTTGATTGAGTTGGCCAATGTTGTACATTGAGATTATGATGCCTGATTTCTTCTCAGCTTTTCCCTTAATTTTTACCTGCCATTGAAAATTTTTGAAATTTTTTAGTTTTAAATTAATTTTTTATTGATTTAATATGTGATTTTAAAAATAAAAAATATTATCTTAATATAAAAAAATTAAAAATAGTATCCACGGCTGCATTCCACATGCTTTTGCTTTTACAGGGATTAGGGATTTAGAAATTCTTTGTTTTTTAAAGTGTATTTTTTGAGAACATATATTAAAATAATATATTTTTTATTTTTAAAAAATTATTTTTGATTAAAATGATCTGAAAAAAAATTAAAATAAAAAAACAAAAATTTTTAAATTACTTTTAAATGTAAAAATAGATGAGGTTTTAATATTATTTGTAATTGTTGTCATAGTTTTTTTTTAAATGAGGCTTTTTTTAAAATTAATATTTTAAGTGTTTTTTGAATTATTTTTTATGCTAATATAATAATAATTTTTTAAAAAATTAATAAAATATTATTTTAATATATTTATAAAATATATTTTAAAAAAAAATTATTATCGTGATATCAATCATGGCCGAAAGTTCTATTTCTGCTTCTTAACAGTGCAAATGCATGAAAAATGCAATTTGTTTTCACTTTTTTCTTCTGAATTCAATTTGGCATGATGACATGAACAGTTGAAGAACTATTTTGTATAATTATTCGAACGTCTTCGAATTATTGCTTGGATGCATGTGAATTAGAATGGGGAAGGCAGGTGGCTAAATATTTTGTATAGATTATTTCAAGTGAAAGGACGTAAATCGTTTGTTATTTTATTTCTTTTGGAGACATTTGATCGAACTCTCTATTTTATTTTTTATTTTTTTTGTTAAACGACATTGTTAGAGAATCATAGATGGTCCCTGGACGCCTAGTGTTAGAGACCAGCCAGCCAGTTTCAACGATGGCTCCGGTAGCAACAAGCTCATAAACGGCAAGAGATGTGCCACTCATGATTTGTGCTAGCTTGTGTCGACAGGAGCCTCCCTGTATGCCTGGTGTTAGAGACCGACCAGCCAGTTTCAACGATGGCTCCGGTAGCAACAAGCTCATAAACGGCAAGAGATGCCACTCATGGTTTGTGTCGACAGGAGCCTCCGCTGTAATGGAGCTGGCCATCTTTATTGTCAGATGTTTCCCCTCAGGAAATAATGGGGCTATGGTGAAAGCGGGACAGAGAAGCACGAGTAACCATGTCTTCACCTTCGAATACAGTGTGCTTTTTCCCTGTGTATGCAGATTCTTTTCCTATCATGTCTCGTTTCTCAATGTTTCAGCCCTTTTGGGGGGGGACACAATACGGCTCCTTTGTTTTTTATCTTCTCTTTTTCTTTCATCTTTGGCCTATACAAATTTTATTGGTTAATTAAAAAAAATAGTAATTACCAAAAATCTCCAATAATTTGATTATATTTTATTTTATATTTGCTCGAAGGTTTTTGAGTCCAGAATTTTTTTAAAAAAAGACCTCAAAATCTCACTGACAACACATTCGATCCTCACCTTGTTTAGAAAATCCCTAGCAATCTCGAAATCCATTTCTTTCACTCTTTGCGCCTAACACAATTTCTTATTCTACCCATCATCAAGGCTGATTTGATGGCAAGGCCGCATCATAGAGTTGAACTCATAAATCACCTTCGAGGATTGCTTTAACTCTAGCTGGGAAATCTTGAGGTCGCCCTTCTGTCAGCATCCCTGCCATGGCTTTTCCACAATCCTGATAAAGCTGTGCAATGGGGATTTTTACATCAAGTTGATTTCCCTTAATAGACGTCCTTATAGAAAGGCTAACCTCGTCTTCTTCCAATGGGCAGAATCGATGCCCAAAGAGTAGGCTACTCGCTCCCCTTTCTTGATTTCTTTCTTCAGATTATCCCTAATCATTCCATAATTTTTTTTTTCTACATATGTTGTAAGTTGCTGCTTGAAAAGCAAAGCAGGATACTTGGCTTCAACTTGCCGTAGCGTGCCCACCCCACCATTATTGATTGAAGATGAATTTGTTGCAAGAAAATTAGTGTCGTAGGAGTTTACAGTCGGCAATGAGCAAAACTAAAAATTAAAAATAATGCTCGAGAGGAAAGAATATTTTATTAAGTATTTTCTCTTAATTATATACATTATCTCTATTATATTATATTTAAGTTTATATTTCTGATTACAAGTTTATTTATAAATCTAAAATTCTAGATAATCAAGAAATTAAACTAATTAAAAAAAAATCCTATTATAAACATAAAAAGTAATTATACCGACCTACCTGGTCAATTATTTCTGAACCGATCGACTGAAATCTGGTTTACTTTCAATATCTCTCTTTAAACTTGATTTCTTTATAACTATCAGTGTATCTCTCATCTTAGTAAAAACATCATATTTGAATGTTTTGTGAAAATATCTACAACTTGATCTTGAGTCTTTACATACTTAACTTCAACCTTATTGCTTGTAATGCAATCTCGTAAGTAGTGAAATATTATGTCAATATACTTACTTTTGTCATGAAGTATTAGATTCTTTTCTAAGACAATGATGGATGAGTTGTCCACATAAATTCCTGTAGGCTTATCTTGTGGCATTCGTAACTCCTTCAATAATCTTCTTAGCCAATGAAATGACAAACACATGTTGTAGCAGCTACATATTCAGCTTCACAAGTTGATAATGTGATTATAAATTATTTTTTTGAACTCCATGTGAATATTGTGTCTCCAATGTAGAAGAAGAAACTTCTAGTACATTTTCTATCATATATATCTTCAGCCCAATCACATTCACTATAACCTACAAGTTCAAAACTATTTATAAATATCCTTAGAACAAGCCAAGAGTATTCAGTTTTGCACAATCTTTCATCTTGAACTTCTTGAGAATCCCTTTTGCACACTTCTTTTAATTCACAAAGATTTCATCTTCTTCTTGTTTTATCTTAATCCCCAGGTAATAGGTTATAAGACCAATATATGTCATCTCAAACTTCTTGATCTTTGCTTGCTTGAAGTCTCTAAATATCTTTGGATTATTTTCTGTAAAGACTAATTCATCTACATACAAATATACAATATGAGTATCATCGTTCTCTTTTATCTTTACATAGATAACGTATTCATGGGGGCATTTTACAAATCTATTTTTTAAGAAATAACCATCAATATGACTATACCAAGCCCTTAGAGGTTGCTTGAATCCATACAAGGCTTTGTTTAACTTTAAAACCTTGTTTTTATGTCCATTCATTTCATAATCCATAGGTTGCTCAAAGTAGACCTCTTCTTCAAGAAAGCCATTTAGAAAGGTTGACTTGATATCCATTTGGAAGATCTTCCATCTATGTTAGGCAGTTGTGGCAATTATCAATCAAATGATCTCCAATCTAGCAATTAGGGCAAAAATTTCATCATAGTCAATCTCTTGCTTTTGACTATAGCCTTTTGCTACTAATCTTGTCTTATACCTCCTTATTTCTCTTTTGACATTCTTCTTTTCTTTGTAGATCCATTTGACATCTTTGGATTCTTTTTATTTTGTTTAAGAACCAATTTTTATGTGTCATTCTTCTTAATTGATACAATTTACTCATCCATAACAATTCTTCACTTTTCATCTCTTTCTTTTTTCAAACACTATAGATTAACATATGTCAAGATGACATTATAATGTTAAATCATCATCAATTAGATTAATTATCTCATACAAATCATCAAGGCTCCTCATCTTTTTTGGTAGAGTAGGTGGGTTGCCACTACTTAAACTTCCACTAAAAGAAGAAGAAGGTAAGGGTGAAGTTAAGTTCATTGGTAATTGTAGAGGTGTAACAAGTTTTTTTTTATGATCTTCGTATCTTTCCTTATCAAGAATTGGTAGAAATTCATATTTCTCACCATCATCTACATTCATATCCCATGTTTTTTCTTTGTCAAATTCAACATCTCTACTAATCACTATCTTTTCTTCATCGGGGTTGTAAAGTTTGTATCCCTTAGGCTTTTTATCATAGCCCATAAAGATCATCTTTTTGCTCTTGTAATCTAGCTTGGTCCTTGATCATCTACATACATATAGCCAATACTTCCAAACACTTTCAAGTGAATAGCACTTGGCTTTCTTCCATATCATGCTTCTTATGGACTTATGCCATTCAAGCCCTTTGTATGACATTTATTTGACAAATAAACAACATAATCTATAGCTTCATCCAAAAACTCCTTTAGCATCTTCTTAGTTTTGAGCATGCTTCTCACTATGTTGAAGATGCTTCTATTCTTTCTCTTCACCACGTCATTTTATTGTGGTGATCTATGCATTGTTAAGAATCTTTTTATACCATGATCTTCATAAAACGTATTAGAAAACAATTCACTCCCTATCTGTCCTAAGTGATTTTATAGAGTAACTACTTTTGTTTTCAACTAATACCTTAAATTTTTTAAAACAATTAAATATATTAGACTTTTCTTTTAAGAAGTATACCCATGTTTTTCTACTATAATCATCAATAAAAGGTAGAAAATACAATTTTTTAACCAAATTAGCATGGTTGAATAGGACCATATACATCTACATGTATCTCTTGTATGGGTTGGTTTGCTCTAGATATAGACTCCTTTTTAAAGCTCTTGTAGAATTGTTTGCCCATTAAACATCATTCACATAACTGTTTTGGATGTATAATGGATGATAGACCCTTCAACATCTCCTTTTATGTCATCATCTTCAAGCTATCAAAGTTTACATGCCCAAGTCTCATATGCCGAAGACAAGTCTCATCTTTCACACATGTCTTTAAGCATTTAGGTGCATCCATCTATATGTTTAGCAAAAATATTATATTCTTTGTTATGGTTACTTTGCAATTATGGCTTTATGGGTATCAAATAACGTCAAAATATGATCTTTCATCTTAATTTCATAACCCTTCTCCAATAATTGTACCAAACTTAATATATTGCTTTTTATAGTTGGGATATAATGGACATCACTAATAAATTGATGACTACCATTTTCAATTTAATAAGAATCATTCATTTTCTTTTTATAGAAACATTTGAATAATCTGTGAAGGTGACAATACCTTTAATTGATTCATCAAGCTCCATAAATTTGTATTTATCTCCACACATGTGATTGCTGGCACCATTATCTAGATACCACATATTTTCTTTTGCTTGCATTCATTCTTCATGGACTAGTAATAAGGTGGCTTCTTTCTTCTTTTCTACAACAAGATTGACATTCTCTTTAACTTTATCTTTTCATAATTGCAATATTTAACTTTTGTTTTGTCAAACCTGTATCTTAGATTTTCTGAAAATTCTTTCTTATAGTGATTTTTTTTTCATGGGTTTATAGTTTTCCCATGAGACCTTGAATTTTCAGAAAATTCATATTTTGTGATTCCTTTATTGTAACTACAACATAATGAAACTTCTTTTGTAATGAGCTATGATCTTTTCTACCACACATGTTTCCTCCATCTCCTCCACATATCTCTTCATTTGATTGTATATGGTCAACACTTTAGCAACGTAATCTGCTAGCAAAGTAATCTGAAATAATCTCTGATTTAAACATATGTAGCTTTTCAAACCTCTTTATAACTTTTATAGGCGTACCTTCTTCATATTATCAACCTTTTGGTTTGATTATTGCAAAACTTCTCATACTTGCTTGGTGGTTGTTTTGTTGGCCATTATCTCAAAAGTGGCATCATCTAGACATTAGTGAATGATTGTGAGTGCTTGTTGATCTTCCTTTCACACCTTTGCACGACCTTGACATTAGTGAATGATTGTGAGTGCTTGTTGATCTTCCTTTCACACCTTTGCACGACCTTCCTTTAGGCTGAAGTCAATGTTTTCATAGGCTCCTCAAAGCCTTTTTTAATTGTTTCCCACACATCTTGGGAACCTAGTTAAGCTTTCATACGAATATACTAAATTTTATAATTGTCTTTTTCCAAACAAGGATATTAAAGTGAGAAGTTTGTATTGGTTATATCAAACAATAAAAAACAAGTTCTAGTTCCACTTGTTGAAAGAAAATAAGTGTGGTAGGAGTTTATAGATGTCAATGCAATAAGCAAAACTAAAAAACAAGAATAATGTTTGAAAGGAAGGAATGATTCATTAAGTGTTTTCTCTTAATACACATTTTCTTTCTATTACACTTATGCTTTATACTTTTGATTACAAGCCTATTTATAGGTCTAAAATTGTAGACAATCAATTGATTAAACTAATTAAAGGAAAACATATTCTGAATAGGAAAAGTAATTCTACTAATTTAACTGATCAACAATTTCTGAACCGATCAATTGATTCATTTAATTCAACTGATTGACCAGTTCCCAACCGGTCGACTAGTTCCTCTGTTTTTTAGAAAAACCAAAATGTGGTTTACTTTCAACAGGATTAACTCTTTAAGGAGTTCCACATAAACTCTAAAGGAACATAACATAAACAAAAAATGAAACATATAGTTTACTAATGAGGGAAGCAAAAAAAAAGGTGGATGTGAAGGAGGTCGTGGAGAAGGAGGTGGGCGCAAGGGTGGTCATGGTGGATTTAACAAAGATTTAAATAACAATGAAACTCCCTTCAATGGCAGTGGATTTTCTGGATGATCCATACCATTTGAAGATGAAAGATCAAAAGAACAGGAAGACATCTAAGAGACGCGAATATGTTGCTCATTTGTTTGAAGGTTTTTGAGTGATTCTTCTATCAAAACTGGTTTAGATTTCTAGGGTTTAAGAGAGGTTGTGAATTTTGAAAGAGACAAATAGACTGTTGAGTATTGTATGATTTATCTCTTCTTATATATTATATATATGAAAATTTTAACGTTTGATTCATTTTGAAATTTTTCTTTGACTCAAGATGTAAAATGTGATTTCTCAAAGTATAACAAGAAAGTAAAACATGATCAAACATTGAAATGTTTTTTCTGTAATTATCCCTTTAAAAATAATACCCCAATGGAGAACTCACCATACAAAATACATAATGGATCTTCTCACAAAACACTATTAACTTATTGTTCACAATGCTTTTTTTCATCCTTTTTTTTTATTTCACCCATATATGATGAAATTGCATGTCAATTTGTTAGTTAAAGGTGAGATTAAAAGACAAAGGACTAAAGTGAGAAAAAAAAAAAAAGAGCAAAGGAAATGGGTGGCTTTTTAAACTTTGAGAGCAATGCTTATTATAGTCCTTATATTTTTCAAGTTATAAATATTATAAGCCTTCAATTTCTGAAATTTCAAAACAAAGTCAATTTTAGTCCAAAATTCTATTTATATTATTTTCAAGTTCCAGGTTTGAAAGGGGAGAAAGAGTCATCAGATTCCTATGGTAGATAGAGAAAATGGATGTTGACATCGAATTTAGCCGTCAAAATGATTGATCCTGATGTAAACGGGTTTTATTTGGTGAGAGATGTTCCATTTAAGTGTTTTTCCACCTTTAAATTACCTAAAAACTAGATCTACACTCCAGAAGATTTTTGGTTTCGAGTTGATTTCAAGTTTTTGTGTCGCTTTTAGTTTTTTTAAGGCCATTAATGATTTTAACAAGGCGTCTAGGGTGTTTTAAAGATGTTTTAAGTCAAAATGAGTTTTTAGGTGAAAAAACCATCAACCTTGATTTTTTGGTTATCACAATGACTGAAATTTATGGAAAAACAAATGATACGTCGTTTGCCTCAATAGCAAACGCATTGTCTAACTTTATTTTTTTCATTAAAATTTAGGTTGAACAACATGTCGTCTACCTCATTTGTAATTAAAAAAAATAAAAGCCCTCACGATGATGAAAATTGAAATAAAAAATAAATTAGAGCGCAATTATAAATTTCTTATTGAAAAGAGAAATTAATTTAATAAAAGGATAAAAAAAGGGATCAAATTGAAAAAAAAAATATCACAAATTAGGATTGAATGATAAAATTGAAAACAAATAATTTTTTTTCAAAAAGATCAAGAACAAAAAATTAAAAACCAAAAGAATAAGGCATGAAGTTGAAATCTAAATAAATAAGAGGGAAACTCTAGAATTTTGCATTGCTAGTGTGAATTTCAAGTTGATGAGAGAGAAAAGAGGGAAAAAGAAAAGAAAGTGTCACTGGTGTCGCATCACCGCGCCAACACCACCACACACTAGCCCAATAGAAAAAAGATGGCATGACGTTTTCCAAGTACACGACAAAGAGGATTTTTAGTCACCAAAGGTGTTTTATATGTCGTTTAAAAGACGTAGACGCCTCCCACACATACGTTCCAATGACTTTTCTTTTTAATTATATTTTATATTTATTTGAATACCAAATTCCCTTCAAGCCAACCTGATAATATATATATATATATATATATATATATATATATATATATATATATATATATATATATATATATTATGAAAATACAAAAAAAAAAAAACCTTTTAATGCCAGATTAATTAATTTTCTTTGAAGTGTAATTAAGTCACCTCAGTGTGCTTTAGAAATATGAAAAGACAGAATTGTCTTCAATCAATCTAATAATAACCAATAGTCTTTATAAAAAAGACCTCAATACCCTCCAATAGTCAATTTAATTATTTTTAATAGGAAAGGCAAAACCATTATTACAATGTTCTAGTAAACAAGATTATTGAGTTTGGATAAACCATATTTTTATAAGAGGTTTTAGCTTTTGTTAATTAGTCAAGTGATCTAGATAGCTTAAAATATATAAGTACTAGTAGAATTAATGGGAAGCTTGAGGTTAACAGGAGAATATTTTGGTTGACCTTGGAAGTTTTATATAAAGAGCTCTTGAGGTTAATATTTTATGGAGATTGAGTAAAAGTTTTTTTTTTTAATGAGAGATATTTTTGGTGTAATTGAGATTTGGATAATAAAGTATCTATGTATACTTGGTTAGTGGTGTGATATCTAATATTTGCATTGAATTTAATAGTTTTTATTTTTGTATATTACTTTTTAGTGTTATTTATGTGAGATTAGTGATTTTAATATTTTTCTTTACTTGAAACCTATATTGTGATGTTTATCAATTGAATTCATAATAGGATTTGAATGAGCTTTTAGGCATCAATAACCCTACTATCATATTAAATTAAATAGTTTAGTTTGAGTTCTATCTAAAAAAACTTAAACATTAGGATGAGTTACTTATTTTCAATATATATATATATCATCTTTTGAGGTTTTGTTTTTGTTTTTCATATAAAGTTGGTGTATCTAATAATTTGATATGTGAAATTGATGTATCTAACAATGAAGTTTTTATGACGTAAGTTTTTGCTAAATCATAGTAAATATTTAATTTTTTATTTGATTTGATTTTAGATTATTGTTTTGTTTATGTGTTTTTCACAACAGACACATAAGTAGACAATAACTAAATAATTCCAGTGCTATGTTGAGGGGGAGCAAAAAAATAATTACATGTAAAAATAATGCCCAGACCAAGGGAAATTCTTTGATGATGTCATTAAACCCAACTCAGTGGATCAAACCTAAAACCTCCAAACCATACACCTTGCCCAGCTCGAACCTCAAATTAAACTATAAAGGAGCTATCTCGGTGTGACCTGGTCAACTTGACGGGTTAATGGAAACTCAGACGATTAGTAAAAACATGGTTTAACTTTAAAAAATATTTTCAAGATGACATCTTTATTTAAAAAAACAATTGAGACAGTGAGACATTAAATCAACCCGAGTCAACTTAGATTAACCTATCAAACTCATGTCCTCAGTCAATAACTCCATTGAGTTTAATAACTCTTTCTGGAAACTTTTTTTTATTTAATTATATAATGAAAACATAAAGGCTTGCAAAATTAAATACCAACTCAATATCCTAATGTTTTTTCTGAGACCATGATAACCCCATAAAAATTAAATTGAAATAAATTATGAAGCCTGATTCTGAACGATTAAGTTTTTTATGGAGTCATTTTTTTTAATAATATGATAAAACAAATAAATGCTAAAAAAGTCAAGCACCAACTCAATATCGATATGTTTTTCTAAGATCACAATAATTTCGAAGAAAGTAAATTGAAATAAATCATGAAGCTCAATTCATAATAATTACTTTTTTTTCTGAACCATTTTTTATTTAATAATATGATCATAAAACTGAGCACCAACCCAATACCGGAACAGTTTTCTAAGACCATGATAATCCCGAATATAGAAAACTAAAATAAATAGCAAAGTCTAATTCAGAATTAACTTGATGTTGAAATATAAAAATGAAAAAAAAGCAAAAAAAAAATGTTAATGTTCCAATGAACAATAACATGTTAAGAAGAGAAAATGATTTCCCCTCCTCAATCAGTCCTTGTTAACTATATTTTTGGCCCGCGCTCCACTGCGGCAGATCAAATTTTTTTCAATCTAAACAAATGCTAAGGAAAAAAATCCAATACCCCATTTTTTTTCATATTAATAATTTAAATAATTTGAATAAACAAATACAACATAATACATAAATTGATAAAATATTACAACAAATAAAATAAAAACATCTTGACTTGAGCCTATTTAGAGTATTAAAAAAAATCTAATGTTGAAGGGTGAAACTGGAAAACAAAACTATAACAAGCAAAAAATAAAAGATCCTAGTATATAGTTAAACTGGGTTAACTCGCAAACTCCATGACCATGAGCATAAAAATAGAAAAACCTCATAGAAAGAAAAGCTAGAAAAAAATTGAAAACCAATTTCAAATAAATCAAATGAGAACGTAATAACTTCATATAAGAGAAAATAAAAAGGAAAAAGATTAAGCTTAAACCCTAGCAAATAAAATGATGTTAGATGAAAATAAAAAAGAAAATATTATTAAAACAATGTCAAAAAAACTCGATTCAAGCATACCCTAATCATGATGCAAAATCTTTGACTCAATCGTGATTTTAGGATAATTGTGTTCATAAGCAAACCGAATAAAATCATGAAGTTCAATTATCGAACAACTCAATGTTGAAGGACAAGGATGAAAAATAAATTTAATTAAAAAAAACAAAAAATATAAGCAACTCGAGTTAATCTGCTAACCTTGTGACCAAGGGTATAGGATCGAAATAAACCAATAGAAAGGAAAGGAAAAAAAAGATATGAATACTAATTTCCAATAAATAAAATGTTGAAAGATGAAATTGAAATAAAACAATTTAAGAAAGGGAAAAAAACAAAAGGCAACCTGTATTAAGCTTTAAAATCAATGAATTTGCTCATGAACCTGGGACTAAACTCATAGATGGCAAACCGTAAGCAAGCAAAACTCTAAAAAAAAAGGATAAAAAATAAGAAAACATAAGTTTAAAGAAGGGGACAAAAATAAAGTAAATATGAGAAATCCTCTTAAACCTGGTCTAATCTTTAAATCTCGCAACCAATAAAATCCGGGATTCCGGGTTCAATAAAGAAACTTAACTCCCAACCAATTCAATTCTGAAGAATGAAATCGTGAAAAAATACCAATTTAATAACCTTTCCAAAGAAAAAAAGATAACAATAAAAAGAATGAGAATCAAGTTTAATAGAAGAAAAAACTCAAAGAAGATGAAATTGTAAAAACAAAACAAATAGTTATCAAAAGAACAAAACCAAATTTGAAAGACTTGAAAATGGTAGGGTGAAGAAATTAAAAAAACATTTATAATTTACTAGATTACTAAAAAAAAATTAAAAGGATAAGGACCAAAAATGAAAGAAAAATAAATTGCAGTGGTTGATTTGGCTTTTTGTAGGGGCTACCATTAAAATTGAAGAGAGAGAGAAAAAAAAAAGATTGTCGGCACTAAACTAAAGGCGTGTTTGATGCACGCACTACCTATCATGAAAGGTGCACTGAGACCTTTCAAAAGCCACTATAAAAGGCGGTGTTTGGTGGATGGATGACCCGTATACGATGTCCAAATAACGTGTAGGTCATCCATCCTTTAGTGTGTGCTATACCCTCGCCTTCATATTTTTTTTAAAAAAAAACTAATATTTAATATATATTCAATTTATAATAGTATCCTGAATAATTTTTAAATTAACAATAAAATCATTATAAAATGACAAAAAAAACCCTTATAAAAGAAGTACAATAATTAATTATTTTGAAGAAAAAAAAACCATAAAGCTTTCGATTTTATTGTAGGTGTAAAATAATTAATTTTCTGTGTATAAAAAAT
The DNA here is from genome assembly GCA_007827005.2 of Populus simonii. Lineage (NCBI taxonomy): Eukaryota > Viridiplantae > Streptophyta > Magnoliopsida > Malpighiales > Salicaceae > Populus > Populus simonii. The sequence goes on along the minus strand of CM017475.2, from coordinate 10,928,739 downwards.
AAAATTACTAACATAATCCTACACAATTGGAAAGACCACTTTACCTCCTCCTTAATTTTGTCAAATTACTATTCTATATTCATAGATCGACAGTAACTTCTGCTCCTCCTTCTGGTCTTTGTTAATGTATGTAAACGGTTATGCTCTTTAAAATAGTAAAGGTACCGTAAATAGTTGGATCCAATGTAGTTTAACTCTAAGAAATCTATCCATGGAGTCATTCTGCCTCTTCCTAAAGGAAATCTGATTCTTTTAAAAGAACTCGCATCCCTTTGTCCCTCTCTTCACATTTATTCCATTCTCTTCTTCCTCGTTAACGCCTAGCATATATTCTTGACTTGATTCCTAAGCGAGTCAGTTTTCGAAAATGCCTGAAACTTAAGGGCAAAAACGCCTGGTGGCACATTGTTGAACAACAGCTTTTCCTATTCTCGCATAGTTACATTTAGCTTTTCTATCACCTTCTCTCTTTTGCTGACAACAAAATAGCATAAACGTTGTCGCAGTAGTAACAAAACATAAAAGGCCCTCGTATTTCATTTTGTAATCTTTCATTTCTCGATTTCTACCTAAAAAAAAACAAAAAACTAATTCCTTCGATATATTTTTTTAGTATGGCCCACCTTGTTTCCGAACTCTTGGAGCTGCTGAGTTCAATACGTTTTTATGAGGTCAAACAAGAGGTGAGATTGGTTGTTGGTGTCAAGGAAGAAGTAAAAAATCTTACTCGCAAACTCCAGTCCGTAAAACTTGAGGTTGCAGATGCAGAGAGAAGATGGAGGCATGCACAGGACAAAAGTGCCAAAGAATGGCTCGATGACTTCGAAGAAATTTGCTATGGATTGGATGACGTGTTGGATGAGTGGGTAACTGCAATTCTGAAATCAGAAACAGAGTCAGAGTATGAAAATCCCAGCAAGTCTAAAAGGAAGCTGAAGATACATTCCTCTCGTTTCACTTGTGGTCAAGTTAGTCTGCGTGATGGTATTGCTTCCAAAATAAAGAAACTAAATGAAAAGGCAACTGGGTTTTTTGGGCGGAAAAAACCAGATTTTATAAAGAGCATTCAATATTATGCAACTGCTGTGGATGAAACATCAGTTTGTGGTAGAGAGAAGGAAAAGGATAGAATAATGAAGTTGTTGTTGGGGGAGAGCACTGATCAGGGAGGACGGAGCTCCGATGTCATCTCTATAGTAGGGATAGCAGGGGTGGGAAAAACTTATCTTGCTGAACTAGTCTACGAGGAGAAAAGTATAAAGGAAGAGTTCAATTTTAAGATATGGGTGTCCGTCTCACAATCCTTTGCTAAGATCATAGCTGAAAAGTCAGACTTCCAATCTGTTCCTAATCGTTTTTCATCATCAGATAGAGTTGGCTTGAATGATCTGCTCGAAGAGACAGCTTTGGCAGTTTTTGGAAAGAAGTTTCTTCTTGTCCTTGATGATGTGCAGGAAATCGATTCTTTTATGTGGGACAAATATCTGAAGTGTTACTTTGAGTTTGGTTTGCCTGGAAGCAAAGTGTTGATAACCACACGCAGTGATATGGTTCCGGTTTCTATGAGCAACCACACCAGCCTTTTCCCTCTACATGGAATTACCGAAGATGATTGTCGGTCATTATTTAGTCACTGTGCATGGTTTGGAAACAGTAGTACAGAGAGTGAAGGTATGGTAAGCATTCATAACAAAATTATCAGTGGCTGCAAGGGACTTCCATTTCTTGTAAAGGCTCTAGTAAGTCTTTTGCAAGTCAAAATTTCTACAGAAGAACGGCAGCATGTCTTGGATAGTAAGGCTTGGGACCAATACAAAGATAAACCTGGTTATCCTCCTCTGCTGTTGTGCTATGATGATTTGCCCTCCAAAATGAGACGTTGTTTCACATACTGTGCTGTTTTCTCCAAAGACTGCAAGAAGTTAGAGCAAGAATACTGGATCAATTTGTGGATGGCACAAGGTTATCTAAGGGCAACACAGATTAAGGAAGAGGAATTAGTTGGTAAAGACTACTTTGAAAACTTAATCGCACGATCTTTCTTCCAAAATGCTATAAAGGATGGGAATGGTAGCACAGCAGCATGTAAGGTGCATGATCTGGTGCACGAGTTCGCGCAATTTCTTACCGAGAATGATTGTGTTAACGTTGAGGTCAGTAGTCATGGAGTGATTGGGATGGTCTCTTCTTGGGACAAAGTTCGCCATTTGAAGATAGAGTTTTCAGAAAGGAATGCCTCATTCCCTGTCTCTTTTGCTAGCTTAAAAAATTTGCGTAGCCTCCTCGTTGACTACTGTAAAAGTGACTATCCAATTGTAACAGGAAACCAGGACGATTTATTAAGTCGATTGACTTGTTTGAGAGCATTGAAGTTGAGCCACATCTCAAGTGAAGAAATATCGGATAAGATAGGCAAGCTGATACATCTGAGGTATCTTGACCTGTCTGACAATCAGCATTTGAAGTATTTGCCTGAAGAAATTGGTGAATTGTACAACCTGCAAACTCTAAACCTCAGTGGTTGCTGTGAGCTTCAAAGGCTACCATATGGCTTATGCAGGTTAATCAACTTGAGGCATCTCAACAATTATCACACTGATAAATTGACTTTCATGCCAAGAGGAATCGAGAGATTAACTTCTCTGAAGTCACTTTACAAGTTTGTTGTGAATTGTTCCTACCATAGTCGTGAATTATCTAGTACTCTTGGAGATCTGCAAAATTTGAACTACCTTCGAAAATATCTTGAGATAAGTGGGTTGGGAAATTCAACAGATATGATCAGTGAGGCCAGAAAGGCACAACTTAAAAAGAAGAAACAGCTCGTTACTTTGAAACTCAGTTTTGTAGAGTGCAGAGCGTTGATACATGACCAGGATGAAGAAATTATTCAAGCCTTAGAACCACCTCCAAGTTTGGAACATCTGGAGATAGAGCACTATGGAGGCATCAAGATGAAAATTCCCAATTGGATGATGCAGTTAGCCAAGCTGTCCAAGATTTGTATCTCCAAGTGCCGAAACTGCAACAATCTGCCTCCATTGGGCAAACTACCGTTCCTTGAGTATCTTGAGATATCGGATATGAGGAGTGTGCATAAAGTGGGCGATGAATTTTTGGGAATAGAAACTAACCATAAAGAAAGCGAAGATAAGAAAAAAGCTTTCCCCAAACTGAAAGAACTCAGATTTTCTCACATGTATGCATGGGATGAATGGGATGCTGGGATCGCCCTGGAAGAAGAAGTAATGCCATGTCTTCTTCGCTTATACATTGGATTTTGCGATAAGTTGGAAGCACTTCCAACACAACTTCTTCAGATGACCACTCTAGAGGAACTGGCTGTGGATCATTGCGGTTCTCTGGGAGGCCAATATCATTGGAATGTTGGAGTGGATTGGCACCATATCTCTCACATCCCTATCATCTATTTTGATGGAAAGGGGTACGTAAACTATAAATATCCTGCTTGTGATTTGGCCTTTAATTTCTAGTAAATATATTTTAACAAATGACAAATTTCTTGTACAATGGTTTTACGCACCTGTGAATTGTCAGTTGTTTCGAATTTTCTTTTGTTTGAATTTCTCTACTACTGATGAATTTCTAATGTTGCAAGAGATGGTCAAAACTTTTCTAATTAATTTCTTTTTCCTTTTTTTCTCCAGATTCTCAAAACAAAAACACAAGTCAGAATCTGTAGAAAAAAAACCCTTTTGAAGCTGAAAAGAGAAGAAAATCCGAATAAAAAAGGGCCAAAGTTCAAGGAAATGGTCTTTACTCTTTACTCTTCAACTTGCTGGAAATGTTGATTTTAACTATCAGGGGAACATGGAGGAGCTAGTCCAGCAAAATGTTCATAAGGCAAGGAGTTAATTAATCTTTAGTCCGTGGGTTTTGAAATGAGATTATAATTTACTACTTTTTAAAAAAATTACAGGGACACAAGAAGAGATCATCATCTGTTTAGACTTCGAGCAGTATGAAGGTTTATGGCAAATGCATAGGAATGAATAACAGTGAATGCAAAGCATATTCTGTAGAGCACATACCGAAGAAACAGAGGAATTCTGCTTTTGAAGGAGATTATGGGTTCAGAAGAACGTACATTCTGCCACTCTTCAACTTGATTTGAGGTATAACAAACTGCAATATGCAATGTGACAGTAGAATTCCTAGACATAATCCAAAAGTGATTCTGCATGGTAACTGTCATGTGCTGATATTTTAAATTAATATTTTTTTAAGAAAAATGGGAAAGTTTTTTTTTAAGAAAAATTAGGAATACTTTCCCAAAGACAAAAAAAAAGTTTGGATCTCCCATATCTTTTGACTGTGGATTTATCATTTGAAGAAACTTAAAAAGATAATTCTTGTGCTTGTTAGAAGTTAGGTGGAGAAATATATTTGATGAGGCTGGGAGATATATTGCATGGAGGGTGATTTATTCAGTTTATTTTTTATTTATAATTTTGGATTATATGAAGATAAAAACACTGGAGGCCAAAGCAATTGCAAAAACTAATATTATTAGTGTGTGCTGGTATTATTAAAAAAAAAAAAAAACAACCTTTGAATCAACATCATATATCTGGGAAGCATGAATGCATTTTATAACTAGGATTTAGTTTGAGCTAGGGTTTATTGGCATGTTCAAGCCCCTTCATTATGAGTCCAAGCACCCCTTGGTATGGCCAACATCATTTTATAACTGGGTGTTTATGTGTGTTAGTTGTTAGTTTTTATAATGTTTTTTATTTAAAAATATATTATAATAATATTTTATTTATTTTTTAAAAAATAATTTTTAATAGCAGTACATCCAAATAATTTTTAAAAAATTAATTTTAAATTAATATTCTTTAATTTTTTTTAAAAGCACATTTTAGAATACAATTCCAAATAATATCATTAAATGCATCGCAAATTGAATAGGAGCCCAACAATGACCACATGTTTATCTAGATAGATTTGCATTAATCCCAAAAAAAAAAAATTGAGTCTTGTTGAAAATTAGAAATTCATGAATTTGATGGTTAAGGGTTGAATTTATGGATAAGAAAGAAGTAGGTACACTATTTTTTTTATCTTTTCTTTTTTTTCGAGGAAGGTGATATAGTCTTGAATACAACCTCTCATATAAATACATTTTTTTTTTTTTGGAACTAAAACTACATTGATTACCATACCACACTTATTGCGTCAATAAAGTATTGGTCTAGCAGTTAAGATATTGTTATATTTTTATAAGGGTAAGAATAAAAATTTGATCTTTAAAATACGTATTTATTGGGAGGGGCAATTACAAACCTCAAACGAGACTAATTTCACCCTTTAAAAAGAATGTGAGAATATCCAAGTAAGAACAACTTATTGCACAATTAAACTACATTGGTAATTTGGATAAATAATGATATATCATTAATTATTATTATTTAAAATCAAAATATATTTATGGAAATTAACAACTTCCTACTGAGTTAGTAAATATGTTACAAAAACATATTGTAAAAGAAAAAAAAATTAAAAACCTCAACATCATAGGACACTTTTTTCTTTGGTCGGCGCAATAATTATGTGGCCAATCTTTAATTTAATGCCAGACTAGAATTTATTTTTCTATTTTGAAAAAAAAAAAAAGAGGTTTATTTAGATTAAAATTAAACTGTAGTCAGTGGTAAGGGAAAAGGCATAAAGAATATTCTGAGAAAGATGTGTGATTAGAAGATATTTGATATGGTAGTAATAGTTATTTTTTAAAGTATTTTTTATTTTAAAATATATTAAAATAATATTTTTTATTTAATTTTTAATATTAATATATCAACACAATTTAAAAATATATAAAAAATAACTTTAAATAAAAAAAATTTAAATTTTTTAAATACAATTTTTGAAACGCGTTTTTAAACAGAGGCTTTACTGATCACGAACTTAATTATTTGAAAGGACAGGTGTGCAAAGAGACAACACTTTGACGTTATTCAGTCCACGTGCACGAATCCTTAATGTACGGATCCTGCTTTTCCCTTTTCTGCTTCCGTTCCGTGTACTAGACGCGTTAAAAAAGCAGCCACGCGGCCTCTCTTCTCTATTCAATTATGCATCTCTTTATTATTATTATTATTATTATTATTATTATTTATCAAAGCAGCCACGCGGCCTCTTCTCTATTCAATTTTGCATCTCTTTATTATTATTATTATTATTATTATTATTTATCAAATCATCACCACTTTCCGTCTCTTCCAATCTGTCTTCTTATCATTTTATCTTAATAATCATGACAACCTATGAATGTATTAATTAATTAACAATTAACATTAACGATTAAAAAAAAACCTAACCTTTTATTTTTTCATCAACTGTACATCCAAAAAAAATATGTATTTTTATTTTTATTTTTCAATTTTATTATTTTACATTATTTTTTTTTAAGATTGGCATTCATAATTTGATTTTGAATGCCAATCTTAAAAAAAAAATAAGAGAGAGAGAAAAAAGAAAAGAAAAGAAGAATGGATCATTCAAAGAACATCAAAACTTTATCGCTGTCACACGCTATCTTGGAAGGAAACCCCTGTTAAGATGTTTTTATTAACATCAAGGAAGGCCATCATCAAAGCTCGGAGGAAGTTCCATGTGCCACCCTAATGCAATGACCTCCCCCACGTACTAAAACATGAATTAAACACTCAAGAAGTTTTTTTTTTAATTAAGTGTTTGATTCTTTAATAACTCTTCAATTTAGATTTGAATTTTATCCCACTCGAGTCCAATGAAGCCCCACTCGGAGAGAGAAGAAAAGATGGAAAAAGAAAGAAACAAGTGGCCTAACAGGGTTTTTCATCATGGTCATGTTTATGACTTGGATCGTGAATTTGGCGTGTTAACTCGGGTTAATCAAAATCGATACAATATATTATCATCTCAATAATTAAAAAAATATCATTTAAAAAAACTAAAGTCAAATCATGATTTTACCTGTTTTTCAAATTCCATTTAGACCCGCCAAATAGACTTTGTCATTTTGTGTCAAATCTTACTATTTTTTTTATTTCAAAATTTAATCTATAATTCTCTGATAACTTTTTAATTTAGTCCTGAATTTCATCACACCAAAACTTAATAAAAACCCAACTAGGGAAAGAAAATAGGATAGGAAAAGAAAGAGATAGATAACTTAACTAGGTTAGTTCATTGTAGTGGTATCAATGTAATGTGAATTTGGCATGTTAACATGGGTTCGGGGTTGATCGAATATATCATTGTTTTAATTATTTTTTTAAATGATGTTATCTTGATTTTTTTAAGACAAAACATATTTTTACCAGTTGTTCAAGTTGTCTTTCGACCCTCTAAATCGACTTTGTCAATTGTGGCAACTTCCACAGGATTTAATTTAAAGATCAAGTTAGGCAAAGAGTCGGGTTAAGAGGTTTCAAAGTTAACCCGCTAAGTTTGGCTTAATGACACTATCAAAGAGTTTCTCAAGACCTAAAAATTCTTTTTTTAAGTTAAAAAATAGTGTTATTTAATATTATTTTAAAAAAAAAAAAATAAAGTTCGAACATCATTGTTTTGTATTATTTTGTTTTGTCATATCAGGTTTTGACCAAAGTCAGTTTGGTATGTTGTGAGTTTATTGTTGAGTTTCTTGAAACACTTACACGCAGCGGTAATGGTAAATTCAAAATTTTTCAAGAGTCTCAAGGATCTTGTTAGATAGATATAGGGTTGTTTAGGGTTTATAAGAATATTACTTGAAATTAGACATTCTTTTCTGCTTTGAATAATTGTTTCAAGACTAGGTTATCGCAAACTACAAGTCATCCAAGTGTCTGACCTCTAACAGTAATCTACTCGAACCACTAGTGAGAAATCTTTTAAACCCTTTTAAGGAGAGATGAATTATTATACCTTTGAGTGCTAGTTTATTTTTTTGTATTCTTCAGGTGTTTTATAACTTACATAGTTTTTGTACTGTGTACCACTTATTATACTAAAATAAGAGGCATGATATTTTTATTATAGGAAAACCTAAAAATCATATAAATAGTAAAATATCAATTTTCCCTTAATTATATCACATATATTATTTCAAGATAATTTTAGAAATTTATTCAATCAAATCCCTACTTGATTTTTTTAGGTTTATAATTGTAATTCTTATATAAATTACATTTTAACCCTCAATTTTTATAACTTATTTACAATGAAGTCACAATTAATTAATTATCTCATTTTAGTTTCTGACTAATGATTCTTATGTGTGTGACCCATTAGGTTTCCTAATAAGTTAATTCAAATATAAATCACAATCCTAAATAAAATAGGCTTAAATAAATTAAACAAATTAATTTATTATCAATTCAACAATTGATTTATTTATATTTTAAGATCAAGTACAATGTTTATCAACTTGTCATGATCCCTCAAATATTAGAAAAGTCATAAGTGGTTTGATTTAACATTTCATTAACTAATATCTTAGTGTATTTATAATTCCTTCATTAACAATTTTCTAATTTAGACATCATACAATGGAGTGTGTCTACATTGTTAAACGATGTTTGTTGTCAACACCATAATCATTGATTTTGTTAAATAAAATTTGGAATTCTTTTCAAATATCATTCAACCTTGCGCAAGGATTTATAATCAATACTATTTGAGAACATATAAAATATTTTATATAATTCACCTAGGGTGATGAAACATCTCTTGATTATATAAATACTTTCATATAGCTCTTGTTATACCCAATATTTGCTCATTTGTTACCCTTAATTAAAACAACATGTAACAGAATCAAAGCATAACATTTCATATATAAGATAAATTAATGATCTCAAGTATAAGGATCATTTACACAACTATCACATGAGTTTTTTTCATGACACAAATGATCTCTCCATATAGGATTTTCATATAAGTCAACTCAGTGTACATGTCATCTGACAAGTACCTACATATTAGTTTTAGGTATCTTTCATATCATAGTTTACGAGAACAACTGCTTTCTTTCATAAACGAAAAAACATGATATGTATCAGTCTCAACAATTCTAATGAATATCCAGTTTTAATAGAGCATTGACCAAGAACTTTTAGGAACAAAGTTTTGATGTAATAGTAATCCTATAATTATAACAATTTTATAATTTTTTCTACAAAATAATTTTAATCTTAAAGACTTTATCTTTACTCCAGATTCATTAATCAAATATTTGATGAATATTAAAGATAAACAAGCCTTTGTTAATAAATTAAATATATTTACATGAACAAAATCTATATCACATGTAACCAACTGATTGATTACATGGCATATACACTAACATTTATGCCTTCTTTCAAAGAAAAAATGCTCACAGAAACGTTACTAACAATCTATACCCGCAGTGAAGCGCAGACAACACTGGTAACGTAACTACACCAGCAGCCCATATCCCTTACCAAGAGACTTAGTAGTAAGCAAATTCCATAAAATTTTGAGAGGAAAAAAAGAGGCATCGTTAACATATCTTGATTCCATAAACCCAAACCACTACATCTTTTAGGTTGACAAACTTTATACCAACCAACTAAATGAGTTTTTCACTAACTATATGTAGAACCCCAAATAAACATACATGATACAACTCTACTTCTTAGTAGCTTCACAAGTAAAACCTGTTGTTGACTGCATGGCTTACATTAGTTTAACTATTAAAACTAATTGTGTTAAGAGTTAGTTTGCCTACTAAAGATAGATGCTTAAACTTACAATAGATGCTTAACCTGTCAATACGATAATCTCTACTTTACTTTGTCAACCACATGCTAAGTGTTTTGTTAATGTAATGTAGAGTATTTTTTTAATTAGAAATGTATTAAAATAATATTTTTTTTATTTTTAACATTAGCATATGAAAGGTATCAAAAAATATAATAAAAAATTCATTTTGATACTTTTTACACAAAAAAATAATAATTTGATAAACATTTTATAAAGCAAATTGAACCACAAAACAAACATTTTCTTAGTATTTAAGTATTCTTGTTAACCTAAGTATGGATCGAAGATAACCCCATATATATTCCTAAGTCATTAGTTGCTGTGAAACTTGATAAATTATAAATGGCATGTTCCACCGAGCATTAGTATTAGAACTTGTTTGGAAGTATGGTAAGGTTATTTTTCAAAGTGTTTTTCTCTTGGAAATGTATTAAGATAATGTTTTTTATATTTTTTATTTTTGACATCAGTATATCAAAATGATAAAAAAAAACACTAAAAAAATATTAATTTAAAGCATTTAAACTTTTTTTAGAAAAAATGGTCTAACCACACTCTCAAACGATCTAGAGCAGAAAATCAAAGTTTAGATGACATTAATACATAGCTTGCAAACATGCAAAACACCAAACAATTATTCTTAAATAATTTTTAGTAACATAATCAAATAATTTAAAATAAAAATTTTACATATAAAATATTTTTAAAATAATTTATTTTTTATATGACAAACAAAATGATGTTCGGTGTATAAGTTTTTTTATATTATAATATTTAGTTTCACTCTTTGTTTTCTTTTAATTTTATCTTGCCTTTTAACCATAGTCATATACATAATTTATGAGATTACAAAGATTATAATTGATAAGTTACAAACACAATGTTCCCAAATATTACAAAATAATAATAATAATAAGGCATCATAGTATGATACAAATCAAGATTAAGTTACTAGAAAAGTCTTCTCGTTGTTTTTCTTTTCGTTGACCATTTTACCTCTAATTTAATCACTAGTAATCCAATTTAAAATCCTCACAGATTTTAAGATGGTTTATTTATGTCATCAAGCTGTGTTTTTTTCTTTTTAAAATAAATTTTATTTATTTTAAATTATCATTTTATATACTAATATAAAAAACAAAATTCCATGAAATTCCCAAAAGCAGCATGGACCATCCAATTTTTCCGTGTCCCTTGCCCATACTTGTCAAAAATAAATATTTCATCCCTCTCTCTCTCTCTCTCTCTCAGCCTATCTGTAGTGTACGCCTCTCTCCTCTCATCCTATATAAATTTCCAGTTTCCTTTCCTCACCCTCCATAACCCCTTTCTCTTTACTCGTGCAACGGAAACTCGCTTTCCTGCTTCCCTTTAAAAAAATTCCCAAAAATGGCAACCCCAAACGCCAAAACCACTGCACCAAAACCCGCCGCCGCCGTGAAACTCGACGACACGGAGGAGCTCAAGGTGGTCTTTGACCAATTCGACGCAAACGGTGACGGCAAGATCTCAACTTCGGAGCTCGGAGAAGTGCTGAAATCCACGGGGTCTACCTACACCACGGAGGATCTCTGCCGCGTGATGGAGGATGTCGACACCAATAAGGACGGACACATTGATTTGGCAGAGTTTGCGCAGCTTTGTCGATCGCCCTCCACTGCGTCCGCCGCCTCTGAGCTGAGGGACGCGTTTGATCTGTATGATCAGAACGGTGATGGGCTGATCACAACGGCGGAGCTGCACCAGGTGCTGAGCCGGCTGGGGATGAAGTGTAAGGTGGGCGAGTGCGTGAAGATGATTAAGAACGTTGACTCTGATGGTGATGGGTGTGTTAATTTTGAGGAGTTTCAGAAGATGATGGGTAATATGGGTTCCTAGATCTTTATTTTGGACGGCGACGATTGATTTGATCAATGGATGATGCTGCTGCCGGTGGGGTATAAATTTAGAGGGATAGATATACGGAGTTGCTTATTTCTATGCACAACTTATTTAATGCTTGTATGGGTTCATAAATAAAAAAACCACATCTTTATCTATTCCAAACAGACCCTAATCTATTTTAGCATGGGATTTTGGGCCATGTCGCTAACTGGGTATTATGTGGTTGGTATTTTGTCTTTGTTATTAGTACCCAGCTTTGTCTTTGTTGATTGTTGTCGAATGTTTAAGGTATCTTACATCTTAATATCAAAAACACAATAATAAATGAGTTAATAACACACCTCTTGAGAAAATTGTTGATGTTATTGAACTGTCTGCCATGAGAATCTTTGATGTGGAAATTTCAGTGCTCGTGAAAATTCTAGAATTTTCCTGGGTAAAGTAGGCTTGAAGGGTTTCAAAGGAGTTGTAGCGAAAAAGTACATGTATTCGGATAAAGTAGTAATGAGTGATGATAAATGAGGAGCAAAAATTTGAAAGTAAGAAAGGTAATGGTACAAGTGGGCTAGGTAGATGATAAATATTAACTCTTTTACTCAAAAGTTTACAAGATAATTGAGATATAATTTTTAAAATTATCTAATCATTAGGGATTTTTTTTTGTTTATTGAGGTTGTATCTTTTTTCTATAAATTATCAGAGATATTTCATAAAAATCAATCTTTCTATTTAACTTTTTAGGGCATAACATTCCTCAACATCATGATTGTAGTTATGGTAAAAGTGAAAGAACTTATTAGGATTTATTGTGTTTGTGATACGAATCTCATGATCATAAGGAAACTATGTTGCAGCCCATTAAGAATCCTTATAGAACTAGGATATTTTCAAAACTAGGAAAATGATCGTTGCCAAATAGAAAGTCTACAAGTCAAAAGGAAGTAAATAATAAAATTCATATAGCCTGTTCTGAATTATATCGAAAGTCCTTCCCGAACTCTGATTCACCTAAAAGTTTACCCCAACATATACAAATACCTCTGGAATCTTCTGGTAATGTTTCAGCTCGATCCAGCGATTATATTTAGAGTTATGTTTAATAGCGTAAAACTAGACGGTAGAAAATTATACGTCAAAATCCGAATCTGGCCTTACTTAGATCGTATCAGTTCGTGTCACTCTTTTGTATCATAAGTTCTAGAATGTTTATGATGTTTTGGATGTGCTCTCTAGGATATGTAAGACCGTCATAGTTGTCCAAGTTGATCTTTGCAGAGACACATTCTTTGAAAAGGTGACTGACAAAGAGAATAGTCTATCACAGGGTGGAAATGGTATTCATTTTTAGAAGGTCATGCGGTAATTGATCTCATCTTAGGTCTAGTTTTTTTTATAAGAGAGTATACAAGTGAGAGTTAGAGGAGGATTAATGAAGATAACTATAAATGTGGCGAGGACATGTTAAGGAGTGCTTTTCAGAGTAAGAGTGGGCTATTTAAATAGTTAGAGTATCACGCATACTCCACACATCATTCTATCTTGTTTTTTTAAGGAAATATAGTTATCTTTATGTATTTGATATACTTATATTATTGTATCTTTTTTAGTAATTTATTGTGTGTTTTATGCATGTTCTATGTCTTACAATAGTGTACATAACTTATTTTGTGTTTAACAATGTTATAGAGACATAACATGTGAAATGGAGCTAAATGGAGCATTTTTAACACAATTTCAAGTAGATGACTAAAAATAGCATATTGGGATGAGTCATAGAAGCTAAGAAGTGTAAATTCTAATTGCATTAGAAATTCAACTTGAACAGGAAATCCTAGTGGGATTAGGATTAATTAGAGCAAAACTGCTAGATTAGACCACTGTGTACTCTTTGGACCATATTTGAAGCTATATGTGGCATTGTTTTTCATTAAAGTTAGGATAAAAACTAGATATCTTAAGCTTTCCACCCACATATGATATGTTTAGCAACTCCTTTAGAAAATAGAGAAGGATATCTTTGAAACTAGGCTTGAAAGTTGTTAATAGACTAGCACAAGTCCATCCAATCTTTCCATGTTGGGATGATGACATGATAGCTTATTAATAACATGGCAAGGGTCTCACATAACTAGGAAACCTCTTTAAAATGTCAAATTCAATGCACAAGTCATTAGAATCAGATTACTGTAAGAAAACCTTAAAGTAATCTGAATAGAAATTAGTTATGAACTAGGAAACTTCTTCACCTTCTCAAATCCATAAAACCAATCTTAACCTCTAAAAAAAGGATCATATTTAGAATAAAGGAGAAGACAACGAGGTATCTATTTTTTTTTATTTTTTAAAATGTGTTTTCCTTTTCTGAATTTATGACAAACTTAGTTCTCAATTTTAAAATGTTAGTACTCTTGGATTTTGAATATCATGAGGGTTTGTGTTTAAAATCATTCTATATCTAATTGTGATACATGAATATTTTATGTTTTTCTATGATTAAATTTAATGATTGATGACTAAGATTTTATTTGGTGCATAACTAATGTTTTTTGTTTTAAATCTATTTCTAGTGATTAATTTATGATGAATTCATGACTAATTAACTTAAGTAGCAAAAGAATTTAACTTTCAGACTCATGTTTGATTATTTATTATTTGGAAAACGTAAGTTTTCATTAAATTAACTCCTCATATGTGTTTAATTATCATGAATCAATTGCACCTATCTTGATTTTAATGCTATCATGTAATTAAATCTAGCATGCTTAATAAAAGTTATTATTTGATCAGGGTTAATTGATGCATGTATGCTACGTTAACTAAAAAGTAAGCATAAGTAGAAAAACTCGTTTTTCATAGTTGATTTACTTATGATCATAAATCATATTAGAAAACATATCTAATTCATTGATTAATGTTAAATTATCATTGAGAAACACTTTCTTAAAAATAATGTTAAAACCTTTTCTCTTTATATTTTACATTATGTCAATTTATCTCGTAATTTTCAGAATTGATTTCTTTTGTTTTCCTAACTTTCTAAGATGTTTTTAGTTATTTTAGATCATAAGAAACTCATATTTTACTTTGTTATCAATTAAAGTATGTTTAGTGCAGTTTTGCTTGGTTTGCTTTAATTTAAATTTAAATAGCTTGTCTTGATTGAATAATTCAGTTCTCATACTTGTATCTTTGTGGTATGATACTTTATTTTATATACTACAAATCATTAATTTTAAGGGTTTAAATTTGCACGACTTCGACACTCATCAGTATTTGGTTCACGTAATGGAGTTGCATGTTGTATTTCTAATAGAGGAGTGCAAAGTTGTTCTTGTATGGCTTGAACAAAATTGTTGAGCTGTTAGAGTTGATGGGAGAGTTGTTAGAGACTACAAGGGCTAGAGTATCTACGATGGAGAGATTAGTTATTATATTCTTTACTATAGTTTTATTAGCCATGGAAAATACTTTTGATGAGGAGTGAAAAGAAATGAACTGGCTTTTATTTAATTTATCATAGACGGCGCCATTGATGAGGTCAAAGATCTTTTTAAACAAAATTGGGCTTTCCATGGCTACCTACTAGGTTGATGGAGTGACTAGGCTTGGTGAGTCCATGAGCTTTCTTGTAAAATAAGTCATCTATTGAGACATGTGACCCTCTAATGCTTAAGTTAGCAAGTGTATGAGAAATGTAGTGTGTTTGTGTGTGTGAAGAGAAATGTATAAGTAGAAACTTTATGTGTGTAACATGGAAAATATTTTCTTGGTCTATATTTATAGGACTTGTCTCTTGTTTGGTCAAGAACTGACTTGACTTTTTATGGCCTAAAACTTGTATATTACATGGCCAGGGCTTTGTGCATTATATTATGGCCTTGCATTATAGTATGGCCTTGCATTTGTATGGTTAAGGATGGGCTTGATTTTTTCCTTGCTGACTGAATATATCTTTATACCCTATCCTTGAACTTACTTTATGGAGAAAGAAAATATTTTAATGAAATATTGAGTTATTGGGTGTTGTGTTATATTTTTTATTGGTGGAGATGTTGGTAAGAATATTTTATTTGATGTGCCATACTTACCATTGGTGGAGAGTTGATGGCCTTGGTTGATGACAATGTCTTTGACTAAAAAAGTGGTGTTTGCATGGAAAAAAATACATATAGAGTTTGTGTACGTGATTCTTGAAAACTTAAAAAACAAAATACAAAGATGTGTACCATGATATTATTGACACTAATAGAAAATTGGTAAATAATGATAAAAATATTGACAAAAAAATATTCTATAAACAATTTCCAATGAAAATAGCAATAAAAAAATTACATCAATAATTTCTTATGTAAATAGCAATATAATATATTCTGTTGTCGCTACTTTTTATAGATTTTTTAATAAAATAGAGAAAATAAAATGATAAAAATTATGTCGACAATTCCCTCCAAAATCTAACATATAAATATTTTTTGTAAGTGATTTTAAACACTATAAACAAGAAAAAAAAATTTGTATTGATGATATCCTATCTCATCTCTTGTCTGTTCATTTCCTACATCCCTTAAAAAAAAGGGTTTCAAATGCATATGGCATAAAAAAAATTAAAAGGATTGTGTTACTTAAGTTTATAATTGTCTTTCTCTTCATCTCTATGAATTAGGTGCATGAATGGTATATACTTTGGATTTTGTTTAACACTTCAATGTCAAGATCATTCTTAGATGTTTTTGAATTAAGAAGAAATATTATATACTTTACTGATAACATGTTTAGTTGTCACTATAAGAGAATATCTGGAGGCTCTGATATAGGTGTGTATGACTTGAATAGCAAAAGAATTGAGCCATTGGTAGGCTACAAATGTGATTCTAATCTTGTTTGGCCACCACCAATTTGGCTCATTCCTTCTTCATACTAGATTACGCGAGATATCATTGTATTTGTTTTCATTTATTATGATGCTTTTATGTCCAAACCAAATAAGCATATTATTATTATTATTATTATTATTATTTTCCTTTCTTGTTTGATCAAAGATTTAGATCAATCAGCAAGCAACATAATTGTTGAAAACTTGACGATGAAAAGTTTAATCTTTTGAAGAAAGCTAGAGGTTTTATGTCTTTGAAGGATCAATTAAAAAAGAAAACACATCACCTTAGCAATGAATATAAGGGAAAATTGAATGTTGATTTTGCGTTTAATAATAATAACAATGTTTGTAGTTTTAATGGTAGTAACTATACAACAAAAGCTCTTTGTTCCAGAATTTAAAAGTCATGAGAGACGAGCAACTTTGTTCTTTCCTATGGTTACTTGGGTGTGTTGTTCTTCTTGGGCCATAATATGCGGTCTACTTATCTGACCTAGCTTGCTCTAAACTCAAAAAACATAGTCCTCCTAGCTTTAATATTATAGTAAACTAAAGATTTGTTGAGTGATTTGGCAACATGCACAACATATTGATAGTCGATGCTTTCAATTCTTTCAACTTGATATATTCATTTATAGAATTTGAATTGTCATCAGCTTATCCTTTCTTTTAAGCATTAATTGTATGATGAATTCTTTCTTCCTAGGACAAGCTTTAGAGCTGCAGTTTACTATGATGGAAACGATGGAGGCGGATGAGTTAGAAAGGCAAAAACATAATAATATCATAATGGAAGCTCTTTCCCTATTATTGGAATTCAGAATTAACAACAATTAAAGCTTGATTTTTGGATTGTATCTTAGTGATTGAGTCAAATTGTAATTACTATAATTTAGTCTTAAATTTTAGGTGCTAATCTATCAATTAACTTCTTTTAGATAAGACCTTTTACTATATAAGTCATGTATATGAGTTGTACAAAACATGTTGAACAAATAAGAGTAATTATGGTTCTTTCTCTTTATTATTAGTTCCTTTATTTTATTTATAGTATTAGAACAAAGGTCTAGTGTCTAATATTGCTCATTATTCTTGCTTCTACCAATATCACCATAATTAAAACTTCATCAGAAAAACATTTGACAGAGATAATAAATTTTTATGATCCCTATTACATTCATCCCTCAGATCACACCAGTCATGTTATCGTCACTCAACCCTTAGAAGGTGACAACCATGGAATATGGAGTTGTGCCATGATAATGTCTCTAGAAGCCAAAAATAAGCTTGGCTTCATTTATGGCATGATCAAAGCACCTTCAAAGAAGGACCTTAAATATAGAGCTTGGAGAAGATGCAATTAGATTGTGAAATCATGGATACTCAATTCTATCAGCCCATCCCTGACTAATATCGTAATCTTCTCTAACACAACTATTAATGTCTGGGTAAATCTCAATGAACGATTCTCATAAGAGAATCTTTCATGTATCTTTGAACTCAAGCGAAGGATTGTTGAGCATCATTAACAACAACAGACCATATCAGCTTACTATACAACACTCAAGTCTTTTTAGGACGAGCTAGAATCATACAACAATCTGCCTTTATATAACTATGTAGAATTAAAGCAGATTGCTGAAAAAGAAGAACATGAGTGGATCCTTCAATTCCTCATAGGCTTGAATGACACATACTCTGTTATTCATGGACAAATTATATTGATGTAGCCACTTCCCAACATTAGAAAAATCTACTCACTTCTGCTTCAAGAAGAAAAGCAGCGACAACTTGTTGATGCTCACGATAGCCCTATTCATGTCATGAACGTGAAGAAAACACAAGGAACACAGAGAATAAACAACCTGCAAGGTTACAAAATAGTAATGGCAAATCCTTATATTGCACACATTGTGAGGGCGATACAAATACAGTTGATTGTTGCTATTATATCATTGGATTTTTGCCAGGGCACAAGTTCCATGGTAGAGATGTCAAGCTACCAAACAAGAACAATGATTTATAGCCAATAATACCCACAACATGATCAAACCCAACACTACAACAAATGGACTTCAAAGCTTTTCTTAGTTCATAGAAAAAGAGTACAATCAAATGAGGGCATTACTCGGTAAAAATTAGTTTTGTGGAAATGTGATAGGTAAACACAGTTCCAAATGTTATAAAGCTAGGATCATTAACAGCAGTGTAAGTGATCATATATCCTCTTTTTCTTATTTTTTATCTCAAATACCATACCATGATACTGTTCATTTACCTAATGGCTCGCACATAAACACTTTATCAGTTGGTTTTGTACAAGTTAATCCATATTTATACATCAAAAATGTCCTCCACATACCCTCATTTCAAGTCAATTTGCTCTCAGTCAGTAAACTTTCTCGATTTGAATTGTATTATCACTTTCCATTCTAACTTTTGTATCTTACAGGACCTGAGCACAATGAAGATGATTGGCCTAGAGAAGAAGCATAATGGCCTATACTACTTGTCTAAACACACAACCATCAAGCCACCATCAGAAATTTGAGCTAACACCATCTCTACCATTACAGATTTATGGCATTGTTGTCTAGGACACCCTTCTACTGCACCATTTCAATTTTTATCTAAGACAATTCCTAATTTTTCTTTTCATCCTAATATGCATTGTGAAATTTACCCATGGTAAAACAAACCAGACTACATTTCAATTTGAGTTTCATTTCATCATATGCACCTTTTGATCTTATACATTGTGACATCTAGGGTTCTCATTGCACTCATTCACATTCTGGTGCCCACTATTTTTTTTAACAATTATAGATGATAACTCACACTACACTCGGATACACCTTATGAAATTTAAATCAAAAACACAAACTTTACAAAAAATCCTTCATTGCATTTGTCAAAACACAATTCCAATGTGATGCTAAACAAGTAAAGGTGGATAATGGGAGGGAGCAAGTTTACTTCTATGTGACCTCTCTTTAATAACTTAGGAATTCTTTTTTAACACTCTTGTCTAGCAACACCACAACAAAATAAAGTTGTAAAGCGCAAATATCATCATCTTTTAATGTTGCTCGTGCTTTATGATTCCAAGCTCATTTACCGTTTAAGTTTTGGGGGGAAAGCATTCTCATTACAGCCTACATAATAAACCAATTACCCACACTCGTTCTTTCCAAACACTCACCATATGAAAAGCTTTATAATACCACACCTAACTACCATCACATGAAGGTTTTTAGCTGTCTTTATTATGCCACCAACATTACACCCTCCTATAAATTTGATTTTGGAGCACGTAGATGTGTTTTTGTGGGTTATCCTCTAGGATAAAAGACATATCGCCTTTATGATCTCTCCACCAAAACCTTTCTCTAATCATAATGTCACATTTCATGAATCTATATTTCCATTATCTACTCAACCTTCATATACATTTCATGAATCTATGTTTGTATAAGCTGAATTTAATCCCCGATGGAGGGATGTTATACAAGTTGAATTTACAGCCCTTGAACAGAACCATACATGGACTTTATATCTCTTGCCAGCAGGAAAATAAGCCATTAGGAGCAAATGGGTATACACACAAATGAAAAGTTTTGATTATATAGACACCTTCTCATCTGTAGCCAAATTAGTAACCCTCAAATGCTTACTTGATGTTATTGCAGTCCGTAAATAGCCCTTGCACCAACTTGACATCCAGAATGCCTTCCTTTATGACAATTTAGATGAAGAGGTTTATATGCAACCTCTCCCTAGCCTTCGTCGACAGGGGGTGAATATGGTGTGTCAACTTTAGAAGTACATATATGACTTAAAGCAGGCATCATGTAATTGGTTCTCTAGATTTTTAACAACCATTAAAAAAGCTGGATTTCAACAATCCAAAGTAGATTATTCCTTGTTTACTAAGGTTCGAGGTGCCTCTTTTACAATATTATTACTTTATATTGACGATATGATCATCACAGGAAATGACAACGCTATAGTTGAAGAGCTTAAGAGATTCCTTCATAATAATTTTCGGATCAAGGACTTGGGACATCTTATGTATTTTCTTGGAATTGAAGTTGCCTACTCCAAATAAAGTATTGTTATTTCCCAACATAAATACACTCTAGATATAATTTAGGATGCATGTATGATTCAGGCAAAACCAATTAAAATTCTAATGGAATAAAACCAATGACTCACCTATTTAGATGGTGAACTGCTCAAAGATCCATCACAATATATATGCCTCGTTGGTCATCTTCTATAACTCACCATCACAGGTCCTAACATCACATTTTCAGTCCAAGTTCTCAGCCAATTCATGTAATAGCCAAGGAAAACCCAACTAGATACAGCTCATTGTGTCCTGTGTTACTTGAAGCAAGCACCGGGCCAAGACATTTTATTCCCATCATATGGGAAGTTGTAGTTGAAAGGGTATTGTAATGTTCATTGGGCAAATTGCCCAACAACCAGACAATCGATTATTATCTTCTGTGTTTTTCTTGAAGGAGCACTCATATCTTGGAAGAGAAAGAAACAATTGATTATGCCACATTCTTCAGCAGAATCAAAATACAAATCCATGATTAGTTTGGCTCAAACACCTTTTACATGACCTGCAGGTGACACACTTGCAACCAACCTTTTTATACCAGGGCAACCAAGCTGCTCTACACATCACAACCAACCCTGTATTCCATGAATGCACAAAACACATTGAGATTGACTGCTACATTGTGCTGTGAGAAAATACAATCATACTTAATCAAGACAACTAATGTTTCTTCAGCTCAGCAGATAGCAAATATATTTACAAAGTCATAATTTGGACATTTATACTAGGAACTTTGGATATCTATGCTTCAGCTTGAAGGGGCGTGTTAGAATTTAGAATCAATAATAATTAAAAATAATTAAAACTTAATTTTAGATCGTATCTTAGTGATTGAGTTAGATTGTAATTACCATAATTTAGTCCTAAAATTTAGAAGCTAGTATGTCAATTTACTTTTTTTAGACAATACCTTTTCCTATATAAGCCATGCATGCGAGTTGTACAAAACATACTGAACAAATAGGAGTAACTATGGTTCTTTCTCTTCATTATTAGTTCCTTTGTTTTCTCTGCCTATTTTGGCTAAACTCAAGGTACATTAGCTAGACCATGATAGTCTACTCGTGAGAATTACCTACAGCCATTCTGTTTTTTTTTTTTTATTATTATAGCTCTATATTATAAAATGGAATATATACTCTGTTCGGCTTTTTTTTTTCCAATCATAATTCAGGGGGGGTGGGGGGGAATGGAAATGTGTTCAAATATTGTAACAGAAACTGAGTGCACTCTCCGGATCACGATCATTTAAGCTGGTGCAATGGAAACTCTCTCAACCTCAACAACATACTCAAGAGTTGCAAATGGTGGAATCTGCACACCGGTGCCTAAATCTGCACCATTCTCTCTAAAACCTAAATTAGGTGGGACTATAACTCTCCTTTTGCCTCCAGCCTTCATTGATCTCAGTACATATTCTACCCCTTCACACATTCCCTTGCTATAAGGCCTTGACCCCATTACTAAAGCCAATGGTTTCCTGTCACCGCCAAATGTGTCCACAAACACTTCTCCACTGCCTTCAATTTTCCCCTTGAGATCAATCACCACTAAGTCCCCTGGCTTTGGAGAAGCCCCGCCACCTACTCTCAACTCATAGTACCTGTTATAATAACAAGTGCAATGAGTTTCAGGACAAGAACATAAGTCACGGGGGTCTCATGGAGTTTGGAAACAATTACCTTATGCCATTAGGTAATGCTACCTCTTCCTCTTTATCAACATTTCTGTACAAGACTGAATCTTGTTAGTAGCAGCATGGTTTTAAGACTGATACAAATGGTAGGGCTTTCTTATCATTAAGGAATCTTAGCAGTATATTTCAGCTAGCCATGAGCCATCCAATTCATTCGATGGTTACTAGAGTTACTGCATTGTACATGGACAAGTAAAAATGACACCCACTGGCATGTCATCGTGTCAAATCTTTCAAAGTGGTGCTGGTATCAAAACTGTTTAGAATTAATGGTGGCAGAGTTTTCTTTTTAGATGGTAATCACAAGCAATATTTCTGAAAATGTTGTGCCTATAATGTTCTGATTTCACCAATTCTCAAAGCACTAAAATTACCCTGCTTGCTGGATTCATGTTGCTAAATAAATACCCACTGTAATTTAGTGCACTTGTACTTGCTGCATTCTGTCATCCAACGTTCAGAATCTGAAAGCCCCCAGTTCATTATGGTCACAATGGAGGTTTTCAATTACAATTTCTAACATCAAGCCAGTAAGGGGGTTAATGCTTATTCATTTCTCAGTGAAATTCAAACAATTCTGCAAGACTGCAACTCAATGAACATTTAATTTAATTTATGTACCTACAATAATTTTCAACTCATCGCTGGACAATCGAGGAAAGCAATATGAATAAGGTCAGCATCAAAGTGAAATAACGTGATGGATTGATCGAAAAGTTATGGTACAGACCTTGTATATGCTTCTTGTTGGGAGACTTCGATGCGGGTCTTGATTTGTTCTGAAACCACACCAACTGCAAGAAAGGCCGCCCATGCTAGGCCAGCACCAAGGCCGAACCGCCTAGTTAATGTGGAAGCTATCCAGTCAGTGGTTTCAACTTTGGTAGCAGAATTGCCAGCAGGTTTAGGAGGCTTCTGCTGTTGCACTCTAACCGAGGCTGGTAGCTGCGGTTGCTCAGATGAACTGCTGCTTAGCTGTGGAAATGGATTTGGCTGCGATGGTGGGACAGGTGGGGTGGGAGGCGGAGGTGTTTGTGATGACGAAGAAAAGTTAGTTCTTGTTAACGGATGGGAAAGAAATGGTGGAGACCCAAAGAAGGTAGCCATCTTTTAGGCTTCAAGATAGTTTCTTGGTTAAGATATTGAGATGGAAGAAAAAAAGCGATTCTTTGCAAGTATAAATATTTGGTCCTACCCTATCCTTTTATGTGATAGAATTTAAATGGTGGATCTCTCTCTCTCTCATTGCTACCATTTTAAAAATAAATTTATTTTATTTTTTTATTTTAAATTAATTTTTTTTATATATTTTCAAATTGCTAGTATTAAAAATAATATTTAAAAAATAAAAAAATTTATTTTAATATATTTTAAAAAATAACTACTACCGTAGTAGCAAAAGACCTCGAAAACTCAAAGAAATCCCGGCCTTCTCTTTCACTTTTGCATGCCTGCTCTCATTTTTCAAATTTCTCCTAAAGCTCCATTTTCGAGTCTTTCGAGTCCTGAAACATTTAGAACTCCATTTTTTCTGTAATCACAATCTTTCAGAAATTTAAATGGATTTAGGTAATATTCACACACAAAAACCAATTCCTTCATGATCAACAGCATCACACTATTGCCTCCCGAGTCCTGATAGAAGTGCCTGTAATTCATGGCTGGTTATGATCTCATGCTTTAAACCAGTCCCATTCCATCCAAATATCCAGAAACTAGAGAAAATTAACAGCAACAGTTGCAGGTTAGAAATTAGAAATGGAAAAATGATTAGTATCATTTAAGGCCATCAATCAATACCTCCAATGCTTTCCTCCCGAACCTCCTTCCACCTGAATCAGCTTCCTTACACCTTGTCCGAGAAGCTGAGTCTTCTCCGAGAACCCGACTGAGATGATATCTTGCAGCTGTCCCCTCAACAATCACATGTTCATAACATTTAATCAGAACTGCCTGATGCCACATCCTTGATATCAAATCACACCTTCCTTCATAATCTCAAAACCAGTCCTCCGGGAAGAATCGATCGTGATCCAGCAATCCAACGCCATTACCAACGCCACCACCTCATCCAATGCCCGCCAAAGAAGGAACTACATCGGCATGTACCTCTCGAGCTCGAAAAAACATGGAAACACAATCGAAAACGGTATCAACTTCAGCCATATAAAAAGCTTAAAAAGAAAATACCAATCATAAATCCGAGGAACAAACAACAAACCATTCCCATGACTTTCAGAATTTCTTACAGCCCATCTCAAACAGAAAAACCAAGTTAGCTTCTTAACCCCAACTTTAGCCCCAACCCAGAAACCTCTGAAATGCAAGAATCATGTCTTCCTAACAAATCATTAGCCACAACAACAAAAACAATCCCTGAAATACAAGAACATAAGACGGTAAATCCTACGATCGTTAGGAGATAGTAACCAGGCACAAAAAGGAACCGCAAATTCATATCCTGCTTCGAAAACCCATTTTCCTTATCATCTCCTCCTTTGCTAATCATCATCATCATCATCTTCAAAACCTAAAGCATTCTTCTCGGCATCAAATTCAATTCCAGAATGTATGATTTCAGGGAGCTTAACTCCATCATCAAATTCAATGTTTTGGAGAATGACGGATCTACCATTGGAAGGGAGAGCGAAGAGGGAGGAAGAGTCGGCATTGTCTTTCCCGGTGAAGGGTCGTCACGGTCGAAGGTGGGGCGGAGGGGATGAAGGCGACGGTAGTTGCGGTCAGCAAGGTCGAGGCGGGGGAAAAAGGAATCGAGGGAAGCGTCGCGGGTGAGATTGCGGGTCCCGTTTTCGATCAAATTACGGAAAGTGAAGAGCCAAAGAGAGAGAAGGATTAAGGTGGACAAATTGGTATTGAAGGTTGCCGTGGTTTGTTTGATAATCTGCATGGTAGTGCGTAGATTGTTGATGCTGAGGCGGGTTTCACCAGCCATGATGAAATCAATGAAAAGTATAGCAAAAGGTTTTGAGGGAGTAGGGGTTTTAAGAAAAAATAGAAAAAGAAAAGATGGTAGGGTTTGGGCTACGGCGTTAGCGTTTGAGATAATTTTGTGTTGTTTTTGTGATGATGAGAAGGGATGGCAATGAAGAGGCTTATTAAACAGTATCTCTTTCGTTGCAGGGAGGCGCAAATCCAGAATGTGGTCTTTGGGAGGGCAGAAATGTATCATTTTCAATTTGCGGTGGCATTGCTTTAGAACTTAATTGAGAAGTCTCTAGAAAACAGGTGAATTTTGGAAGTTTTGTGCCCTTTGGGGGGTTACCAGCATCAGGAAATAGCTTTCCTTTCCAACAGTGCGATCTTGCCGCCGCCACCACCTCCTTAACCTCGGCAAATACCCATGTTTTCTACCTGTGAAAAAGGGTGAGGTTAGTCCCCAAGTTTTGCTTGGGACCCAATGAGTTGGAGCGTTGCCCTTTGCTGTCTGCTCTTCGCAGCAGCAGCAGCACAAAGCTGACGGCATTTTAGATCTTGCCTCAGTTTCCATGGCTAAAAAAAAATGGTTTACAACTATGTTGTTGCTTCTCCAGTTCATATGTGAAAATTTTTACAAAGAAATATACAACCTTGAGAACGGCTGAACAAGAAAATAAAACAAGAAAGGGAAAACAGAAAAAGAACCACAAACATCTCAAATCAAAGCATATGTCTGGTCTTCGACCAATCTCTCTCTCGTTCTTGTCCCAAGCAGTCTGCGATTTGCCTCCAAATTTAGACAATCCAACGAAGTTAATGCTCAGTTTAGGCACCTACTTGCTCTGCTAACCTGCCTGGTCTTCAGCTCCTTGCGACAGCTGACCCTTCTAATGCCCACTTCTCAACTGTGCATTTGGTCTAGGCACTTGTGGACCAGTTATAGGCTTCTGCAATAGCTTCAGCGCAGCCATGATTTCTGCAAATGTTGGCCTCAATCTTGGATCTCTACAGTTCAAAGGAATGTCCAACGTCAATTTTATGTTGATTCACTTCACTAAACAGATAAAGAACACATTTAAAGTAAACTTACATGCACTGACATGATACATAGCAGCATAAATTTGATCTATATGATATGCTCAGAAGCTCTAACATGTAACTAGCTGTGTTTCTTTCACGTGCATTGATTGAATTGATTCCTTTGGAGATACCAGTGGCAAGTCAGTGATCAAAATGCAATCTCTACAGATGAGGTCGCTGCTCAGACACAAGGACCCAGACTCGACAACTGATAATTTCTAAGAGATGTTTTACTTCTTTTTTTTAGGTTCAAATATGAAAGAGGGGGAGAATGGGCCTTTAAAAATCGTTACAATATGTTCAGTGAAGCCACCAGTTTCATTAGCATTAGTACAGCTTCCATAGGTAGAAACTGTTTATACTCTAGCTTAACTCAACCAGAAATATAAAGCAATGAATGTTTCCAAACTATGGTATCAAATTGAGATTAAGAAATCAGGTATATTTAAAACAGTGAGGATAAAAGGACCCGAATACTCACGTCTGCCAGCACTTCCTAATTATATCTGCAATTGCAGGATCCATATCATTTGGAATGTCAAGACTGCGATGTTGAAATCCAACCGCACCAACAACTTGCATTGGGTTCATTCCACCCCATGGTTGTTGCAAAGTAGAGAGCTCCCATAATATAACACCAAAACTATAAACATCGCACCTGCATGTTGATTCTTGCATCAATATAATCATAAAATGAAAAGTTTCTGAGGTTTCTGAAAGAATATTAGAAATATCCGCATACTTTTCGTCTGAAGGTTCATTTCTTAGCACTTCTGGGGCCATCCACTCTGCCTAAAGAGTCATATAAGAGGAATTTAAATTTTTACAAGTAATAATTCTAATAAGAAAACACCAACAAGATGATTATTCAAGGAAATAAGAAACCAGATTACAAACTAAATATTGGTATATGTAAATGACATAGCAGATGAGCTTTTTTATATTAGAAAAAATTTGACCTGGCCCACGACATAGCATGGACCACCTATCTAGTGCAAACTAGCCAATCACCCACTGTTGCATGGGTGGTACATGTTTTTTTTTTTTTCAGTTTTTATAAAAGCATACATTTACGTAAAATATAACAAATAATAATCATTTCTAAAGCAACATAATATTTATCAAAACTAATGTTATAATATTTCCTAAAATTTGGTAAGATTTTATTATATTGATCATATAGTACACAATCTTTTAGAAATTCATATGATTACTTCTTTTTATTTATCCATCTTTTTGCATTGTTAAATTTAAATTTATTAATTTATATTTTTGTGTCTTTTCATTTATGGTATTTTCATCTCTTTTTGATGGAATTTTATTATGTTGATCATATACATTGGATCCTTACTCATTAAGTAGTTTACATGCACTCTAAAAAACACAAATTTTTTTGGCAATTAATATACTTGTATCTTTTTTTAAATTTGTTGAATTTAAATTTATTATTTCATGTTTTTGTGTACTCTTCATCTATGACATTTTAATATTTTTAGTAATATTTTATTATGTTGATGAGATTGAAAGTAAAAGTAATTTACATGAAACAAATCAAACATTAAGTAAAATAGATTCATCCTAGTTAGCAATCCATTTGTCAATCCGGCATTCGAAATGATTTCAATTGGAATTGCTTCTACTCTACTAGTATACTAATTACGCACCCATGCATGCTTGAATGGTTGTAATTTCTATGTACAAAAATGATTTGAGATAGTAATAGTAAAACCACATGCCTTTGTTTGATGCTCAAATAGTCTCCTTGGTTATGGTATATAGAGTGTTTGGTATCCTGAGTTTTTTCTTCCTTGGCAAGAATTTCTTTTTCTCTTAGCTTTGTTACAGGTTCCCATGTTGTACCAGCACTAATGTATCTTAAAGGATAATCTCCTATATTTAATGTCATAAATTCAAGTAATTTGTTTGCACAACATATGTTAGATTCATGTGTGTTTTTATGATTACTCATTAATTATGGATAATTGTAGTATAAACAATAGACTAGATTCAATGCAATCTTGTGAATGCAAAATGACTTTTTATAATAATGGCCACGTCCCTAAGAAACATTAAAACAAAAAAAGCAAACAACAATCATCCCCCATAAATTTTTTTTAAAATCATAAATAAAAACTCAAAAATCACAAAATCATGAACCATGATTAGGTGAGCACATGGCAGTACTTAATTCTCCTTGTGTTGATGTGATGTGTGCGCTAAGATCAAAAAACTAGAATTCTAGATATATTTTTCAACTAATAAAAATTCATTAGTGGTTATTAGATTTGAAGTTAATTATTCCTAACACATTTTTATATATTTGTACGAATTCTTAAATATAATAAAAATCATTGTTAGTGAACAATCAAATATAATCATTATAATGTTATAATTTAAGATAAATCCATGTGATGCATGGGGAAAATGCTAGTACTTGCTTGTGCGCATAGGCATACATACATAAATACATACTGCATAGCTACGAGAAAGAAAGGTGCAGCTTATCTGGCACAGCTTACCGTTCCTGCTGTTGATCTTGAAGATAGAAATGTGCTGTTCTTTATCCTCGATAACCCAAAATCACATACCTGGATAAGAAAAGGAAAAGGAATTTAGAGTCATGCTGGGTGAAACTTGGGAGATAATAAATGCATGGAAGATATTTCAAATGTTTTTTTCAAAGATCTTGGTGAAAGGATAGACACCTTCACTACCCAGTTTCTATCAACCAGAAGATTTGGGGACTTCAAATCACGGTGTACTATCATTGGGGTGCAGCTGTGTAAATAATTCATTCCTCGAGCCTGAAATGGTTCAATTATGCAAAAGAGAGAATCTCCAATGAATTCAACAGGATCAAAAAGATTTATGCTATCTGGTATTTGAATATATATACATATATAAAGATTAACAAAATCATACAGCATCAAGAGCCATCCTCAAACGCCTACGATCATCCAATTGATTGTTAGGCCGGTGAAGTAATCTATACAAACTACCTCTGCAAAACATTGGAATGCTTCAATACACCCTTTAACATGAATATTTGGTATAGAAAAACTACAACTCCAACTCAAAGGCAAGGGCACCACCACAGTTGTTGAAATCTAGCCAATAAACTATGACACAGATTACAAGAAAAACATTACCATGAGTTCAACGAAGAAAACAGAACAAAGAAAAATAAAATGAAAGTTCCGGTGACAAATTAACAAGTCTGATGAGCCAATACAGCAGTGTACGTGCCTTAAACTATCTGATCCAATACAAAATCTTCTGATGAAACCATGTCAGTTGTTACAAAAGCACAGAGTATTAGCATCTCCTTTCCATCTTGCTACAACCTCATTTTTCATCGGAACTTGCACATTATCTTATAGGAAAATGAACTGTACAAGTACTTGAGCATCATACAAATTTCATTTTAAACCCAAATTGAGCAGAACAGGTCAAGAAGTCCTTAAAAGTAAGATTATTCATGCATCATGCACCTGAACAAACCATATCGGTGTTTTTATAAGGCTCATATTATACCACATAAATGGACTCTTGGGAGGGAGAATTTGGAGACAGTCCTACCCTCGATCAAGTTTGCAAGAAAATGATTGTTCTCATAGGACCAAACAATGGCCCCTCAGAAAGTTCCATTAGCAGTTAATAAAAAACAAATATTTAATTGCAGATGATATAATATGAGAAACAATTAAGAGCATGGAAGTTATGGAGCACCAAAATACCTAGGAATAAACTCTGTAACAATTGAAAGATTAGGGGCACGAGTTACTGCTCCCATGAAGAGAACCACATTGGGATGCCTGACTCTCTTCATGATTCGAACCTAACAATTCAAACCACAGGCAGATTTGCTAAATTAAACATTTCCTTTGCATATTTTAAGCAAATCCTAGTAAGAAGTATGAAAAGATTTTGCTAACATGTAAAGAGAGAAAGAAATGGCCAGGTGCAAGACATAACACTGCTAAACCTTAAAATTTAAAACCAACTCAACAAAAATTCTGAACATAAAGGTGCAGTTAAATCATGCAAACTTATAAGTGTCTAACCTTGAAAATTTAAAATGTCAAACAAATTCTTAATTTGCAAACATGGACCCTTTTTTTGTAATTGCAAAGATGAATTTGAAGCAGCCAACATTAGAATAGAATTTTTCATGATCAATAATTTGGCTACAGAAGCAAAGCATTTCACCATATATGCCTACCAAAATCCCCTCTTTGCACGCATATGATGGACCAATTCCTGGAAATCATTTCATCTACTCCAGCCAAGATATATTTTATGCAATGACTACAGTGTCCATGATGCGATAGCATACAGAACAAAGCATTGAAATCCTTTGAAGAAAGTTTTCACTGGTTTAGCTGTTAGCAGGTTAAGGTATACCAAAGATCTCAGATTAGAAGGCTAATGATTGGAACAAATGATCTGTTGCCAAAGTATTTGAGCCAAAAGAAAAAAATTTAAAAGAGAGTACTATAACCGTATCATGATTTGCAATTTCAATGTGGCATCTAGGAGGCTATCCCATAATGTGTGAATTTTCTGTGAATGTGTTTATATACCTATAGCATCAACTTAACGAACCCAATTATCATTAAGTTGCTGGAACATGTACCCAATACTAGCATAGTTATTTCTTCAGCCTGTCCTTGTTTCTTCAGATTGGCTACAGAGCATGAAAATCACAATACCATCAATTGACACGACTGCTGACCTAAATCATCTACAGTAAGAGATACCTGGGATGCAGCATTATATCATGCAATAAAGAGACATAACATGCATGGTCACCCAGATATATTCTAACAGTATAGAAATTACCACAAGGTTAAGACATCTTCAACTGCAAGCATTATAAAAATATTCAACTAAGCTTTGCTTTCGAGGATATCAAATGAGAGAATTACTAAGACAACAGCAAGAACAGAGTGGGCTTATACCTCACTTCTGAATTCTGCAAGAGATTCACCCGTAATATCTTGGTCTAGGAACCTCTTCACAGCAACTTCCTACGAAATACATGAGTAGAAACAAATATATAAGCATTGAGATAGAGTATTTATGATCGTTAGCAGATATTCTGTTTGGTAGGCACAATCACACAATCCCAGCTGTCAAACTTCACTATAACTTTTCTCTTGGCAAAACTTGCTACCTTGGATTCCCTTTCCCAAAAACTGATGAGAATCTTATAAGGATTTAAGAGGACCTAATTTCCTAACATGAGAAACAATTAAAGAGTATACATAACCTCGTAGAATTATATACCAATTGGGTAAAACCTTCATATCTAGGTCTTTTAGATTGTTGGTCCCAATTTTAAATATTTCAAATTGTAGCTGTTATTGTTGGGGGGGAGGGGTTAGCTAATAGAAAAGAAATGGAGAAAAAGAATCTTCAAATTCAACTGTACTCGTTCTGGCATTCATCCCATATATCATTCCAAAAACAACAAGCCATTTATTGTCTTTCTAGCACATCCATGCAACACAGAGATAGCAAACAAGCTTCTGCTTTCAGGTCAACATGAAAATACTCACAGTTCCATGCCAGTCTCCACGATATACCTCTCCATATGATCCTGCAACACAAAGCATGCACCAAAAGCAATCAGAGGAAACCTAAATGAGAGTGAAGTAACCAGGATTGACAATAGATATGAAGCCATGAAAATAATGGCATGTGCACATGGCAGTACCAAGTCCAATTCGTTCACCCAAGGTAATTTCCTCCCATGGAATCTCACACTCTGCAACATCATCCAGTCCAGCATCAGATTTTGAGCGATCATTGACAGCCAATCTGTCAGATATTCTCTCACCTTCTGAATTGACAACTAAAGCTTTGTGTTCTCGGCCGCCACTGCCACGGCCCCCACTGCCACGGCCCCCACTTCCCTTGTCCCCACTTCCGTGTGGCTCATAACCAGCACTATCTGCATCTCCATCACTTCGTGCACCCTGCTCATATTGCTTGTTGACAGCTGCAGTGGTTGCCATCACTGCTGCAGCAGTGGCAGTGGCAGCAGCTGCTACAGGTAGTTCAAGGTTTGAGTCAGTACTTGACTTTGCTGCAGCAACAACCATAGAAGATGCAACAACAGCAGCAGCAGCTGCTGCTGCAGCAGCTACAGGAACGTTTTTTACATATTTCACAGGAGTAACTTCAGACTGCAATGATATGGGTAGTCCAGTGATCTCCTTTCTATCAAAAGGATGTTTGACACCTAAACCTTCCACAGGTTTAGATTGCTCAGGTTGATTACCAGGTGAACTGGATTTATATGGCAGTTCACTAGGAGGCAGTAGAGGAAAAAATTGAGCAGGAACAAGTTCATCTTGATCCTTCACATATCGGATTTCAGTCCTCTGTTTGTGACCATCCTTGTCTTCTGTTGGGGACGTGGCCTCAGCAGTAGACGCATTTAACTGTTCAGCATAAATCTCAGTAAACAAATTAGGAGGGGCAACAACACCACTTTCAAGTAACACATCATGAAGTTTCTGGGCTAACTGTGGATTCTCTTTTGCAGCATCTATCATATATTGTGAAACATCTTTCACTTTCATTCTACGCACGGAAGGAGAACTAACACCTTCAGTCCAAGAAGGAGAGCGTGCATGTGCAGAAGGGTAAATAGGTCTGCCAGGAAGTTCCCGCACTGGCACCTTCTCAGCAATGGAAATTTTTCCAAAATCATTCAAGGAAATTGTAGATTCTTCTTCCCCTTTGCTCGGCTTAGTTAAACTAGCACCCTCATGAGAGTCACCTCTAACATCAGATTGGTTCCCTAAAGCAGCAATATTTCTCGATCTGAATCTCTTTTCCAATGTCCCTAATTCTGAATGTTCTTCAAATGAACTTGTGTGTCCACTACTAGAAGAAGCTATACGATAAGAGTCAATGTCTCTAGAAAAAGGACTGGAAGAAAAGAATGAATCATCATATTCTATATGTGATCCAGCTGTATCAGAAGGAATAAGTGTGCCAGGATCCGCAGTTAGATCAACAATGTATTCCCTGAAATTTGCAACATCTATCACCTTAATAAACACTTTTTAAGCATTTCAATCGTTTCCTACAACATATTACAAAATTTTAGAGGCAATTTACTACTGTGCACTGTAATTACCAGCAAAGAATGAGCTAAGCCCTAAACAATCCAGTAGAATTTATTTAACTTCAGTACTGATAGGAAAATAAAATAAACTACTGTGCACTGTAATTACCTTCCATCATCAATCTTTACAAAGTTCATAGCCACATCATCAGAACCGGTGTACAGATGCCCTTTTACCAACCGACATGGTATACCAACACTATCAGCCAAAACCTACACAACCATATATAGCAAAAGGTAGAGATGAGAGGCAATTAGTAAGATACCAGGACTTCCAAACTGTACAAACCATCTCATAAAAAACAATTGATGAAATATGGCAAATTCAAAGCTCATAATTATGAAAAAAAGTAACTGGTCAGGAGACTACATCAGTAATATGTCAATGAATTCTCAAACACTAACATGTGGAAGATACTTGAACTAAATATTCATAGGCATGCTTTTCAGCATAGAACAAAACATGAAAGGGAATGATGATTGGTGTAAATTTTTGCTCTCTTGAAAAATTGGCATAGAATATGAAACGCAGAATTCAATGCTGTTTAACATTCCTAAGGAAAAAAGATGTGTGCAGCTTCAGCAAGACAAGCCATGAAAAATCTCAGGTGACTTCAACAATGCCAGTGCCTTTTCCAGGAAGCAGTTTTGCTTCTGCAATGTAAGACACCATATTTCCATATGCTTAGTTTCAGAAAGTTCAAACCAGGATTGCTATCAACAAAATTGATTTTTTGTTGCTACAAGAAGGATAAGAATACAATTGCATTGCTCACTGGTGCCAAGGGCAATCATTAGTGATCACACGTCAGAATCTTTGGCAACAGCTGCTCTAAGAGAAGGTGAAAACCAGCTTATCTCCAGGTGAGTGTTTTCTATTAGCATGAATATCCATGTTGTTGGTAAATACACCAATAATTATCCATGTCTTTGAAGAGGTTAGAGGCTAAGTTTAATTAATAAACGTTCTTTGTAGGTCACTTTCTAAAGAACCTGATAGAGGTTGTTTATTGAAGTTTGTTATCGGATAGACTGGAGATGCGGTGGCCAAACTGAGTAAATGAAGATCATTGCAGATATTTGCAATTCAAAAAATCAAGGACCTATTTGGTTCATTTGTGGAGGATGTATTTTAGCCTGCCTTAAACATAGATCTATATAGCATGTTCAGGATTGATTTCAACAAATCCATCATAACAATCGCAAACTTTTCTCCTACAGCACAGACTCATTATTGGATGCTAGAAGAGTGTTGATAAAGATATGTGCTCAGCATGAGAACATAGAATGCTCAAGTACAAACTTCGATAAAATGTCCAGAACAATTTTCAAATTTGTCTGCAGAAGTTCACTGTTTACCTAAAAGTTGAAGTAGCATCCTAGACTAGGAGTATCTGGTACTAAAATAAAAAGAAAACTGGAGCAATACCTTGAACATCAATGCACGATGACGAGGCAAGCCAATTGTAAGAGAACCAAGTGGCAAAACCATGCTACCAAGGGTTGCTTTCAAACTGTAGCTAAGACTCCGCCATGCTCTTGACAAGTTGCTGGGATCCCCAACTGATCCACCCATGTAATCAGAAACTAAAACAGCAAGCCTCCGCACCAAAGCACTGCCTATGAAAACTTGAGATTCTGACCTTGACTTGACAGCAATCTCTAGTGCCTTCTTTTCAAGTTTCAACAAATTAGCGTCAGCGGCCCTATTGACCAGCACTGCTTCCCAGGTGACACCACCTGAGACTGGTGTTGCTTGCAAATCAACAAGAGAAGGCATCTTGTCTGATGTGGACTCGGTCATGATACCATAGAGATCATAAAAACCATCCAAGACCTTGTCATCATAGCTAAGAGCATTGTAATTCTGTGAAGCACGCACAAATCTACGATATGAGATGGGTTAGAAAGGAATAAACAAATGAAAAATTAAGTTTGAGAAAAACATGTCAACTGAAGGGAAACATCTAGTATATAACATGTAAACTTCCAATTAGTCTACAAATATCTTCAGCGCATAGCAAAGTGAGATATGATCCAAATCTAGAGACTGCAGACCAGGTCTGCAAAGAAGATAACAGATGTCATGATCGAAAGAGAAAAATTGAACTTTGCTATGTTTCCCAGGTGGAGAAAAGTAACATTGGAAAAGCACTGACATTCTCCTAGATGATTTTCCAGTGACAATAGGCCAATAGCAGGCACTAATCCATACATGTAATAATATCTCCTCCATTACTGCAGTATTCAAGACCATG
Organism: Populus simonii; assembly: GCA_007827005.2. Lineage (NCBI taxonomy): Eukaryota > Viridiplantae > Streptophyta > Magnoliopsida > Malpighiales > Salicaceae > Populus > Populus simonii. The sequence continues at coordinate 10,892,955 of CM017475.2, read as the reverse complement.
GTTTCCAATTTCTAGAACAAAACCATCAATTATCTCCTTGACAGTGAGCATTCCAACAAGATCATGTCTAATAGGACCAAAATAAGCATGCTTTCAAGTAATTGGTCTCATTAAAATCGGGACACAAAACAGGAGTTGGAGCAACCAACTTCACACGCTAGTAAATGTCCAGTCATAGATAATGAAAGAGGAAACTAAACAGTCAATTGTCAAGAACACTCCTGTCTTTACCACCATAGCTTCACTTACAATACCAAAATTGAGAAGGATGTGGCTTTCCATGTCCTAAATTTTTCTCTTCCAATCAGCATTTTTGTAATCTCCACTAACTTGATAAAAGTTAAAAAGTCCCTACTCCTTCCTCCTTTCCTTTTCTTCTTTCACATGTACCTAAATTTCAGATTTTCTAAATTGTGTTCATCATTTGTCCACTATTTCTGCTTTCCATCTGGTTAGAGTTAATAATACAAAGGAGTATTATAGTGAACCTTTAACAAAATTATAGTGAACCTTTAACAATATTATTTATAATACTATAATGATACTATAGGTTGATAGTTTCAGAAGTTTCTTTCATTACAGATAAGAAGAAGGATGGAGACAGGAACATAGGATAATAATGACACCCTCATCGGCCATTTTGCTCTGCTTCTCTTGTTTTCGCAGTTCCATTGTCATTATGTCAGAAACAATCTAATTAATAGAAGCAATTTTTATAAATTTATTGGCAATTTCAATTTTGTCAGGAGAACAATCTAATGAATAAGTTCCATTCGTATTCATTTTCCTCAAAACCATTGTATCATAGAGGAGTTGACTTAACAAGTAGCTACGAAGCAAAAATTCTTCCTTGTAACTTTCTACTGTGCTAGATTATGAAAAAGGAAACTTTGAATAGATTAGACAAGAGGAAAATGAAGAGACAAACTAACCCAGTACCGATAAGCAATGAGTTCGGCAAGAGTATGCTCAGGTGCACAAGAGCCCAAGCTTATTTGCTTAACAGCCTCAATCTGGACTGCCTCAGGATCCTCTCTTGCACTCAACTCCAAAGCAAGCTGTATCTGAAACTCCTCCTCAACATCAGGATCCCTGGAGGTGGAAGACACTGAATCACGCCTTGCACCTTCTGAAACATCAAAACCACTACTACTAATCGACTCCGGTTGCTCCACCCTCTCTCCTCTAGTCACATTTGAAGATGGTGGGCTAGGACTTTTCCTATTAGCAACTGAACTTAACCAATTTGAAAGACCAGAAAAGGGCTTATTCTCCTGCAACCTAGAATGCAGAAACTTATTATCAGAGGATGATTCATTACTGGACTTATGGCCTCTTGAAGAATTCGACCCCTCTGCATCCTGTGATTGATTGGGCATGATATGAAGCTTCTTAAGAAAGTTCTTCATAGTATTATACTGACTTGTTCAATGCTAAAGCAATAAAAATCAGGCCATAAACCTCTCCATTGCCTTGGACCAAGCATGAAATCTCAATCACTAAAAGTCTAAAACAAAACCAAGAGAAACACAAATTAAGTTCAAACAAACGAAAAGGCCTCAAAACCCCACAACATTAACTGACCAAAAATCAACCCATCAAATCCAATAAGCTTTGAATAACCATTTCAAGCAATACCAAGTTCAGCTTTTCTAATATCAAGAACGCCCAGATGCTTGAATTGAAAGAAGAAACCTTCTTTTCCAGGGAACAGCAACACCCTTACTTCATAAAGAAACAAAAGTTCCAGCTCAAACTCCTTGTCTACTTACATGCAATACACAAAAAAATGACTATCCCGCTAACAAGAATTGATCTTTGTTGCCTTCAACAAGAATACACCAATACCAGGACAGAAAAGAATGGATCTTTCTTGGATATAAGGAAGATAGGTACATAAAAGAGAGAAGAAAGAGCCTTAAGGAGGGTTAAGCTTGGAAACAAGAAAAGGTCAGAGATGCAGAAGAGAGACAGCAAAGCCAAAGACAAACAAGGGGGATAGTAGGACCTCAGGAAACAAGAAGGAATGACCCACTTGGAGTTTTTGAGGCACAAAGATTTAAAGGTCACATAAAAAAGATTAATTTGGTGGCAAACAGAAATAATCTCAAATGGCTCTCTCCTATAAAAAGTCCAAAAAACAAAAACTACTATGCCTTTCTCTCCCTTTAGAAGGTCAAAAAACTGAAATCTCTTTTCTTTGTATCTCTGTTGATGGGAGTGGGATCGGAGTCTCAAACTCCCAAGAGAATGGTGATGAGTGGTGGCCTGAATTGGAAATTTGTGAGATATGGAATAGAAATATAGAATGGGCAAGTTGGGAGATTTTCCTTTGAAATTAGTAATGGTGTTAGTACCAACTTGTTGTTTTCGAGTGGATTTTTTCACTTGTCGTTTTGTGTTAAATGCAACCTTTTCCGTTACCTTTAGGAATTTGTACTTCTTTTTTAATGTTTAGCGGATTTTTTTTAATTTTTTTAGTTTTTTTAATGATTTTAATTGGCTAATTTTAAGAAAAAAAATTTAAAAAATTATTTCAATATATTATTAAATAAAAAATTATTTTAAAAAGCATCACATGCTGCAATTTCAAACAACTTTTAAACTGAATATGGTAAAAACTTTTACTTACAAGTTGCAACTAATAGCAAGTTAATATTAAGAGTATGTACTATATAACATTATTTTTTTTATTTTTTTATTTTTGAGATTAGTCTATAATAAGATTGTATTAACTCTTTTTAGTACATCCGATTAAGGTAGAGGGTGTCATGCAAAAAGAAAATTAAATCTTAATTTCTAAACTTATTTTATTTTATTTTTTATTATCGAAAAAAATCACGAGTTATTATCTTAAATTGAAAAATTATTAGATGTATTAGTAGTTATATTTTCTTATCTCATATTGATTTATGATTTTTTACAAAAACAATTCATAAATCTACATATTTTAAATATATCATTTATATATGTATGATTTATTTCTAGGGTTTGTTGTCGGATTATAATATTGAAAGATGGATAATAATTCAAGTTACTATTAAGATTAACATAAGACAATATATATATATATATATATATATATATATATATATATATATATATGTTACAAAATCTGGTCTTCGGTTATGAGAGAAAGGATGTTGACTTTTGACATTAATCTTAATTAATTCGGATCACCTTTTGCACTATAAATGGAAAAGCTTTAAACTCTTTTCTTACCTAAACAAGAAATCTTGCGTTGGTATGTTTGTTTACATGGTATAATCCTGTTTTTTTTATAAAAAAAAAACAAATTGTTTTAAATTAATTTTTTCTTTAATTTTTTGGTATTTTTTATTTTTTTAATGTGCTGATGTTAAAAATTAATTTTAAAAAATAAAAAATATATATTGTTTTAATGCATTTTAAAATAAAAAATAACTGAAACACTTCCTAATAAAATTATTGAAATCACACGAGGGAAAAAGAAATCTATAAGGCAACTTTAAGGCTTCTATATATAATTATCTTTACATATAATCACAAATCAAATAAAGGATGCAAAACCCTCTAGCTAGGGTATCGTGATCATTTCATTTGATGATGCATAGTTAACCAGTTAAGGATTATACAGGTATTTTATACAGGTATTTTGTATACTTTCAAGATACAATATATTATATCTTCAAGAAAAATAATAAATAAGAGAATCATATTCTTTCAAAAAACAAATTATGATAATATTGTATATGCAATTACATCCTTGGAATTATTTCCTTTTCATTGTTTGTTTTTTTAGGTGTCCATTTTATTTTATATATTTGGGGAATCCTTTTGTATCATGGATGACTTTAAGTGTCTGTTTGGAAATGTGATTTTGGTTATTTTTTAAAGTGTTTTTCATGCTGAAATATATTAAAATAATATTTTTTATTTTTAAAAAATTATTTTTGAGATCAGCACATCAAAACGATCCAAAACATATAAAAAATTTTATTTTTAGTAAAAAAACATTTTAAATTTTTTTAGAAATACAGGTTGATTCGCATTTTCAAACGCTATCTAAATCTAGATGGATATTATTCTAACTAATAAAATTTCTATCTTTAAAAAAAAAAAAAAAACACAGAAAAGATTATCATCTTACTTGCAAATATCAACTTCCCTAGCATAAGGTCAAACTAATTGTTTTGCAATATTTTTATAAAGTACTACTCCAAATTAAATTAGACTATTTTTATTGCAGCATTATCCAATATCACACATCAATCGATCTTTTTCAGAATCTGAACAGAAGGCTTATAATATAATAAAGTGGAGTAAAAAAAGTTAGGTGGAGGTGGTAAAAAAGAGTTAGGTGGAGATAATGGCTGTAAATTCAAGTGAATGTTTATATTTATGTTTTAAAAATATTTTAAAAAAAATTAAATTTTATTTTTTTGGTTTTAGATTATTTATTTTGATACATAGATATTAAAAATATTTTTTAAAAATTAAAAAATATTATTTTAATATATTTTCAAGCGAAAAATATTTTAAAAAACAACTATTATATTATTTTTAAATACCCTTTAATAATTTAATGTTTTATTTTTAAAATAATTAAAACAATTCTTTCAGATTTCTTTTATTTATGGGAATCCTGAGGAGAAAATACAGAAATAGTGTGTCATCTTTTTGTCCAAATTTGGGAAAGGGAAGATGATCAGGATGACAACTTTGCAGATAAATATACCTTTCTTTCTTTCTTACTCTCTCTGTCCCCATTATGATGCCCTCATCGAACGGGAAGATGGGAGCAGTCCTCAGCCAGTTAAAATCTCCCTTTTATATATATAAAAAAAAGATGTTAAATGTAAAATGTTTGTTTTTGTGTTTTTAAAATATTTATTTTATTACTTTAAATTAATATTTTTGGTATTTTTAGATATTTTGATGCGCTGATATTAAAAATAATTTTTTTAAAATAAAAAATATTATTTTGATATATTTTCGAGTGAAAAACACTTTGAAAAGCAACCACAATCACACTTCTAAATGAGATCTACATATATTTTTTTTACTTTAAATTAAAAAAATTTTGGTATTTTTATATCAATTTGATGCGCTGATATCAAAATTAATTTTTAAAAAATAAAAAAATATATTATTTTAATAGATTTCCGAGTAAAAAACACTTTGAAAAACAACCGCAACCATAACAACACTCTCAAAAACTTATAAATCTCGATTAGATCTTTAAATCTGGAATAAGACTTGTAAAACAAGGTTTATACACTATGATATCATTATTAATATAATCATAAAGATTTAATTCACATGGAAGGATATCTCTTCATACTCATCCACTTCACCGACTTTACACACTTATTCTTGAATGTTTTCTTTTCCCATCATCACTGTATTAAAAGAAAAATTATCCAAAAATTTAGATAAGCTTCTCTGTTTCCCTCGACGAGAGAGTTTCCTCTTGCTTGACTAATTGTTGGGTGTGTATTTAATTATGATGTAGTGCAGCTAATAACGTTTTAATTACGTGTAAAGTATCAAATATATATATATATATGCCAGAAAATGAAATTAAGAAGGCCAGGATTTTAGTTATTTTACTATTTAAAATAAAATTATAAATATTATTAAGAGAGGGGTTGAAAAAACAATTTCTTTACATGGGCTAAGGTCCCTGCCAGCCCTATCCTGTCTCCGTCCATGTCCATGTGTGTGTGTGTTGATTTTATGAGAAACTTTTTTATCCCACGTGATTCGAACACTCAATTTCGCTTTAATAAATCAAGTATAAAACTCATATTAACTTATTTTTAGTCGAGATACGCGCAAGCTGGCCCCGACACCTACATTAAACTATATATATATATATATATATATATATATATATATATATATATATATATATATATATGTAGTTCAATGGTAAGAGTTTGGGATCAAGAGGTTTGCTCTCTCTGTGGTCTCAGGTTCGAGCCCTGTGGTTGCTCATATGATAATCACTGGAGGCTTACATGGTCGTTAACTTTATGGCCTGTGGGATTAGTCGAGGTGCGTGCAAGTTGGCCCGGACACTCACGTTAAACTATATATATATATAGTTCAATGGTACGTGATCTTTTTTAATTTTTATTTCTGTTTTAAGAATATTAATTAGTTGTGAACCTATGTTTCTCTTTCAAGAATGTTACTAGTTGTGAACATGTGTTTCACCATGAAGCTAAGTTATTTTTATATTTTTTTACATAAAAAATATTGTTCAAGTGACGTAAATATATTCTAAATAATGAAGAAAAATCTGTAACTCGGGTTATAGACCCGACTAGATCAAATAAGTTAATTTTATTTTAATTAGATGATTAAAAAATAAGCAACAACAACAAATTGACCAAATAAAAAAAATGTCACGGTAATCAGGTAAAAAATATTTTTTTCAAAATAAGAAAAACAATATAGCTTAATTCTTAACTCATTAAATAAAGAAGAATAAAACTGAGTTAAAAAAAACTAGCTCGAGTCAACTAAAATTAACATGATAAACATATAATAACCCAAGTAATAAGAGCAAGTCAATCTGGGTTAACCCGTTAAATCTGTTGTCCAGGTCATGAAATTAGGATAATCCGATAAAAAAGAGAATGAAGAAAGTCATGAAGCCTATTTTATATATATATATATATATATATATATATATATATATATATATATATAAATCAATGTTGAATGATGAAAGATGAAAAGAAAATAAGTAAAATAAAAAAAATATCAACCCGCGTTAACTTTTCAAACTCGCGACTTAGGTTATTGGACTGGATATACCATGTCTGAAAAAACCACAAAACTCAATTCTCAATCAATCAAATATTTAAAGATAAAATTAAAAAAAGAATTTGATTATACAAAAGGATCCAAAACAAAAAATTAAAATTAAAATTAAAATAATGATGATCAAAGCTGAAATTAAAAAAAAAATAGAGGACAAGTACAATTTTTTTTATTGAATGGTTAAACTGAAAAAAAAAACAATTTAACAAAATGACAAAAAAAATTAAAAGAATGATGATCAAATTGAAAAAATAGCATATCACAAATTAAGATTGGAGGATAAAATTAAAAATTTTACAAAAGATCCAAGAACAAAATTAAAAATCAAAAGAATAAGAATTAAGGTTGAAATCCCTATAAATAAGAGAACAACTTTGAGATTTTGAAAGGCCAACATAAATATTGAGGGGAGAAGAGAGGAAAAAAGAAAGCAAGCATCTTTGGTGACAAATCATTCCGCCAACACCATCACGCATTGCACACGCCGTTAAAAGATTGTGGGCGCCTCCTAGCATCTATTTTTGTTTTTTTAATTATATTTTATATTTATTAAAATAACAAATTTCCCTTCATTCAACCTGGTAATAACAAAAAAAAATACATGAAAATAAAAAAAAATCACTAGACACCAATTGTAAAAATCTTGCTTTTAAGGATAATTTAATTATTCCATTTAGCTTTAGGAATGTGAAAAAATCGAGTTATATCTAATTAACTTAATAATAACTAATAAGCCTTGTAAAAATATTAAACTATCTTTAATAGCAGTTCAATGATTTATATGGAAAAGATAAGGCCATAATTACACTAATTTAGTGAACAATAACCTTGAGTTTAAATGAATAGTGTTTTTTCAAGATGTAGTTTCTTTTAATAATTAATAATAGTATTTTTCATTCTAAAAGAAAAAAAGTAAACAGAAACTTGTATAAATCCCTAATCTAGATACCAATTCTAGTTAGGTCTCCAAAGTAATTTTTCTCAATTAAATTCTCAATATATAAAAAATTCATTAATTGAGTCCCTTCATGCATCGAAGTGCTCTTTTACATGGTTATTAAATCTAATTTGAGATTGACTGGTCTAGATCACATAGGATGATCCGAGCCAACTAGAAAAATAAAAAAAATTATAATTGAGATTTTAATATCTCACATGAAAAAGTTTTTAAACAATATATATGGATATAGGGTATAAAAAAAAATGTAAATTTCACATCGAAAAGTTAATAAATAATTTATATGAATGAGGGCTCAAAACATCAAGTTTTACTTGGGTTACGTTAAGTCACCCGAGTTTTAAGTTGATCTCATCCAAATTTAACCGGATTAATTTTACCTTTAAGTTTGACTCTTGATCCCGAGACAACCAGATGCTCTTTCTAAATCTGTTAGACTTCATCGAATCAAATATAATACATAAAAAATTTAATCATAAAAGATATTTATTTAAAAGAAAAAAAAAGAATCATACTTTTTTTTATTTAGATAAGCTGAATAATACTTTTTTGTTTTGAAAAAAAAAAAAAGAACATCATTACGAAGAGATAATTGGGGCAAGCAAAATTTAGAAGGTCAACCCGTAACACTCAGCCGCCACGACTTTTGGAAGCTGATGAGGATCGTACTAATCCTCTAGTGAAAATCAATCCATCTTACTGTATATATTTTGGCTTTTTTTGTCCTCGCACACTTGACACTACTTGTAAAATGTTTATTTCCACTGTACCGAGAAACAGTTGTCATTATCATTATATTATAATTATATTATAATTATAATTGTAATTATTTACCAAAGCTAATTGTGTCTGGAAAACATCGTACATATAGATTCGTGAGCACTATTTACTTAAACAGTATAATGATTTTGCTATTCTTACCCAAAACAATCTTTAATCAAGTTTTTTTTTAAAACTTTTTTAAATATAATAAAATAATAATTTTACTCTTAAAGTAAAAATTTTGAAGTTTTTATTAAGAAGTTTTCTCGTCATTTCACTTTGTTTTTTTTGTTAATACAAAGTAGAATAAGGAAAATTTATTTTCTTTTTATAAAAATTAAACATTATTTAAATAAAAAAGATTGTTGTCACATGCGACGCACCCCCTAATATATAAGAGGTTGTGATGTCATCTTTCTTTTACAATGGCATGTGTGATTGATGATGTTGTGATGTTGTCAGCAAGTTTTTTTCACATCTTTTTTCTTTTCATCCCATTAAAACTCACACCGGTTATGCAAAGTTTATTGGTTGTTCTATGATTTAGGGGGATTTCCTTTTTAGTTTTTATTCTTTTGATTTTTTACTTTTATTCTCAGTCTTTTTTATAAAATCTTGATTTGTTTTTAATTGTTTTTTTCAATCCCAATTTGTGATATTTTTTTTTCAATTGGGTCCTCATTCCTTTAATTGTTTGAATTTTTTTCGGTCCTTTTGTTAAATTGATTTTCCATTTCAATTTCACCCTTCAATCAAAAAACAAATTTTATTTTTAATTTCAATTTTGATTCTCATTCTTTTGATTGTTTAAATTTTTTTGGGTGTTTTTTTGTTAAATTGACTGTTATTTTTAATTTCACATTTCAATCAAAAATAAAATTTATTTTGTATCTCAATTTTCATCCTCATCCTCATTCTTTTATTTTTTATTTTTTTGTTTTGAATCTTTTTGTATAATTGATTTTTTTTTTAATTTCATCTTTTAATATTTTATTGAAAAATTTAAAGAATCAAAAGAATAAGGATCAAAATTGAAATTCAAAATAAAATTTGTTTTTTGATTGAAGGGTGAAATTGAAAAGAAAAATCTAATCTAACAAAATAACCAAAAAAATTAAAACAATAAAAAGAAAATTTATTTTGTATTTCAATTTGCATCCTTGTTCTTTTATTTTCTATTTTTTTTTGTTTTGAATCCATTTGTATAATTGATTTTTTTTTAATTTCATCCTTTAATATTTAATTGATTGAGAATTGAGCTTGATTTGTTTAAATATAATGCTTTTGGTCTAATAACCCGGATCATGGACTTAAAAAGTTAACACTTGTCGATATTTCATACCTATTACTGAAACAATGTAATAACATCTTTACTTTTCCCAACAAAAACACAAATGCCTTGGTTTTAAGTATTTTCACAGAACCTATTAGTCATTAAAGAATTGATAGAGGGTATATGTGTTTTTTTTTTTTGTAAGTATAGTAAAATGATCTAATTGCCCTACAAATCAAAATCCATCAAACTAACAATTGATAGGGATACGTATATGTGGTAATATCTTTTTATTTTTAAATACCATAAATGACAAGTTTACCCTTGAAATAAAAAAATTCAAGTATCCAAAAGCTTTTTTGGTCTTTTCACTTTGATTTTTTTTTATTATTAAGTTCATCAAGGCCCTTTTAGTCTTTTACCAGGGTTTAAATATTAAATAAATTGAAAGAGTTGTAGGCGTGTGTCACGTACAATGCCATATATTTCGAGTGGCGTATGCAACGCCTCTTGACGGCTAAAAATATCATTTCACTGTGTCATTAAAAGCACTGTCATGTCATTTTTCTCATGAAGCGACGTGTGTCGACGACAATGGAGAGGTTTATAGCTGGTGGGCCATTCTTCTTCTTTTTTCTCTCCCATCCCCCAAAAACTATAAGTTGGTCCTCTTTGTTATTGATATTTCAACTTCAGTTATTCTTTGAGTTTCTAATTTTCGTTCTTGGCTTTTTTATAAAATTTTTATTTGTTTTCAAATTTGTCCATAAATTCTAATTTGACATATATTATTTTTTCCAAGTTGATCCTTGTTTTTTTAATTTGTAATTTTTTTCCTTGGTCTTTATGTAAAAGTTTTATTGGTTTTCAATTTCATCATTCAATCTAAATTTATGGTATTATATTTTTCAATTTAGTCCTCATTGTTTTGATTTCTGATTTTTTTTCTTGGCCTTTCTGTAAAAATTTTATTTATTTTTAATTTCATTCTTCAATTCAAATTTATGGTATATTATTTAACAATTTGGTCCTTATTCTTTTTATTTTTCTTCCTTTTGGTAAACTAATTTTCTTTTCAATTTTACCCTTCAATCATTTTTTATTTTTTATGTCAATTCTGATCCTCACTCTTTTGATTTATTTTTTTAGTCCTTTTGTTAAATTGATTTTTATTTTCAATTTTACCCTTTAATCAAATATAAAATTTATTTTGCATTTCAATTTTGATCTTCATTATTTTAATTGTTATTTTTTTTATCCTTATGTAAAAGAATATTTTTTTCAATTTTATCCTTCAATATTTGATTGATTGAGAATTGAGTTTCATGTTTTTTTTTCCATATACGGTGCTTTGTGTCTAATGACATGGGTCACAGGTTTGAAAAGCTAACATTAGTTGATGTTTTTTTTTTAATGGACTTTATAATTCTCTTTAATATTTTATTTTGGGTTATTCTAATATCATGATCTGGGTCACAGATTGGACAAATTTTCTTAGGTTGACTTAGCTTTAATTACCGAGATTACATGTTTTTTATGCTAAGTCAGGTTGACGAGGGCTGATTTTTTAAGGTTATTTTTTTATCTCATTTCATCATTCTGAATTTAATGGGTTGTGAATTAAGTTAAATCATTTATTCTCATTTGAAAAACAAATTTCAGGTTATAGTGATCAATTTTTTTTAAATATGGTTTATCTACCATCATTGTCTATTTTTTTATTTAATTAAAATAAAATTAACTTATTCAATTCAATCATGTTTATATCTCAAACCATGAATTTTTTTTTTTAAAACATGTTCATGTCACTTAAATATTATTTTTTTATAAAAAAAACAATTTAGCTCCGCGGAAAAACATGAATACACGGCTAGCAAACACGCTAAAAATTTATATTACTATACTCTCCAAGTGCATTATTATTGTTTTTTTAATTGAAAAGTGTCGATTGAACCCCTCAATTCCAATTGGCCTCCCGAGTGAGCAGAAGAGAAGGAATAAAAAAAGGAGTTAGAGATTGAAAACGTCAAGGTCTCTAATTAGTGAGTCGGCTTGGACTTATTGTTGATGGGCGGCTTTGGTTTGTCAGCAAGTGTTAAATGCCTCAACTAAAATATGTTTGCCATTCTTATTTAAGAGCCTTGTTCCCCCTCAAAGTTTTGAAAATCTTCAAAATCCCCCTAATTTCCATATAATTATAATTACGTTTTGCAAAATGACCCCCTAAAATTAAAAATTATGTATTCTTACCTCTCCAAATACTACCAATTAAAACAAAATGTATAAATATAATTTTACGAGGGAAAATGTTCATGATTTAAGCGATCATTTTGATAACAAGCAAATTTATTCTTTGTATTGTTTTCTAGAATAGTATTTAAGAAAAAATCTCTCATGAAATTTTTTTTAAAATTTAATAATAAAGAATTTACTCTCAATTTAGAAAAATTGAGGTGAAAAAAGTACACTATAAAAATATTTTAAGATTTTATTTTAAAATGAGAGTGAGCGAGTGCATCATAACATGCTTACCTGTTTGTTTTTCGTTTCAAAAACGTTTTTGAAATAATTTGAAATTTTTTTATTTTTTTGTTTTAAATTAATATTTTTTGATGTTTTCTGATCATTTTGATGTGTTGATATCAAAAATAATTTTAAAAATATAAAAAATATTATCTTGATGTTTTTCTAAATAAAAATCCCTTTAAAAAACACTTTCAAGTTTGATTGGACCGTGAGTTAGCCGTATAATTGTTAATCGATCTTGCAATACAAGCTGGAGGACCGCTTTGTCCACTTTATAATATTATTTGTATTTTTTTTTGTTTGCCTTCCCAAGATGCAACGCTGTAGATAGAAAAGTAAAAAAAATAAAAAATAGTAAAACAGAAGCTAGGTTCTTAGTATCTATCTCTCTCTCTGTTTTTTTATTTATTTATTTAGAAAACTCTTACTTCTGGTATTCTAAGCAGATGTTGATTCTTGGAATGCAAAACAAATTTCTAACTAGATAATGGAAGCACTGTTATTAATCTTGAAATTATAATTTTTTTTTTAAAAAAACTTAAAATGATATTTGTTTTGATTTTTTTTTTAAAATCAAGTTAATTTAACTGAGTTGATCGGATTTTGAGTTAACCTGTTAGGTTGATTATATTAAAAAAACCAATTTCAGGTTGATTTGTTTTTACACTTGATCTAGACCGGAAAGAGGGTTGGTAGGGTCATGGGTTCACCTATTAAGGATACAAGTCATACAACTTATTTATTACAAAAGGTCATTTAAAATAGATACATATTTTATATTGAACTAACTATTTGACTCGCGCTATATCGCAAGTGACATTTTTTTTTAAAGAAAATTTTGATATGCAAGCTACTTCAATGTTTTTTTTTTACATAAAAAATTAAAATGTAAATTGAAAAAATTATGTAAATATCTAATTAAATAAATCGATAATTCTATGTAAATAAATAAATAAAATTGCTAGCAATAATTAAAAGAGAAACTAGAAAAATTGAAAGATAAATGTAAATCAAGATATTTGATCCTGCAAAATAAGATATTTACGGGGTTGTGTTTACTGAATTTATTTATTAAAATCAATAAAAGATAATAAAAATAGAAACACACATGAAACTGATTGAATAAAATAAAATAAATTAAAATTATGCAAGGCCAAACATATTAGAAATATTATTTAAAAATAAATATTATTTATTTCTAAAAATAAAGTTCATATGCATAAAACAAAAAAATAAAATTATAGATGAATTAGAATAATATCTTTAAAAATTAAATAAACACAAAACAATTTTTTTTAAAAAAAAACTCTATTAAAAAGAGGCCTACAAAACCTATGGTCTAGGTCATGACATTGGGATAAATCGGTATAAAAGAAATTAAAGATAACAAAAAAACATTTTTTTTTAAAATAATGTAAAACAATGAAATCAGAAAAGAAAACAAAAAGAAAAAAAGATATTGAATTACATTAACTTTTTAAAGCCGTGACCTGAGTTATTAGATCGGAAACATCACAAATTAAAAAATCATGAAACTCAATCCCTAACAAATCAAACGTTGAAGGATGAAACCAGAAAAAAAAATCAATCACATAAAAAGATCTAAAATAAAAAATTATAATTAAAAGGATGAGGGTGAAAGTCAAAATAAAAAATAAATTAGAGGGCAACCGAAAATCTTCAATCGAAGGATTAAATTGAAAAGAAAAATAACTTTAACAAAAGAAAAAAATAAATTAAAAGAATGAGGGTCAAGTTAGAAAAAACAATACGATATAAACTTTTATTGAATGATGAAATTGAAAAGTAATAAAACTTTAACAAAAAGATCAAGAAAAAAAATTAGAAATCAAAAGAATAAGGACCAAATTGAAATAAACAATATATAATAAATTGTAATTGAAGGACTGAATTGAAAACAAACCAAACTTTTATAAAAGGGTCAAGAACAAAAATAAGAAATCAAAAGAATAACGACTGAAATTGAAACAAAAAAAATAAAGAGGACAAATGTATATTTTTTCGGGTAAAAGAGAGAAAAGAATTGGAGAAAAAAGAAATGACAACTGATGATAAACAATTGATCATTCATCATCATACTTCACACTAGAAGAAAGAGAACACATTAACACTTCCAACGACACGATGGAAGAACATGTTTGGCCACTGGAAGATGTGACACGCACTGTCTAAATGGTGCATACGCCACCTACTTACTAGCATGTAATGAGCACGCGTCAATAAATTTTTTAAATAAAAATTAATTATCCTATGTAAAAGACCAAAATGCCCTCCATAGGTAGGGAAATTACAAAAAAAATGTGTGGAAGGACAAAAATACCCCCAAACACATGCCTTATTTTTTGTTTTTTTAAGGGAAAAAATGTCTTTTAAGTAGATTCTAAGAAGCAAAAAGATTAAAAAAAAAGAAATCATTGATCAACAATTCTAATTTTTTTTTTGACATTAGAGATAAATAAGTCATTTTATTGTTTAAATTTTTTTATAAAAAACAAATATATCTTCTAATAATCTTTTAATGATCAATAGGTCATTGAAAAATATCAACTTGCCTCAAACACTAAGATATTTATTTTTTTTCCACTTAAAAAAAAGAAAATAATTTTACTAAGATATCTAATGCTATCGTCGTGAAAAAGACGTCTTCCAAGCTAGCCACTCAATGAAATAACTTGGTAAATTAGATAGAAGGAACAACAAGTACAATTTTGGCTAGATTTCAACTGAAGAATGGATAAGGGATAATTTTATAGAACTCATCTTCTTCTTTAAGAGACAACGACGGCCTCATGGAGTCTTTTATGATCTCTAGGCCCATAAGTTAATTTACTCAACATAAATGACGAATCATGTATACAGACATGGATAACGAAGGACATTAACAATGGTGATTAATGCTCAAATTATGCAAGTAGTAACTAACGACTATGATCACATGGAGAAGGAACATCAAAATCAATATCCTCAAAAGTTTTTTCTCATTAAATTTTACAGGGAACTAATCCATGGCAGAAAAGCAAAGGCCTAAAACTTCACGAGAAAAAAGGATACTCCACTCTGCTAGAACCTTTACAGGTGAGACCACATCGCACTTGAAGGGGGAGTTGCAAGACAGTGATGCCGGAGGGCTCCTGATCACTAATACCTGAAACGGCAACCACCACAATTATGACCCAAATCGCTAGCCCGAGTAAGGATTCACTTTTTCTTTGGTGCTGCTAAGAACATATTACAGCTAATTAGTTATTTCTAAATTCAATAATGTTTGGTATTGAAATAGTGATTGGTTTTTAAAATATTTTTACTTGGAAATAATAATTTTTTTTTATTAAAAAAATTCATTTTTAACATATTAAAACGATATAAA
This sequence comes from Populus simonii, assembly GCA_007827005.2. Taxonomy (NCBI): domain Eukaryota; kingdom Viridiplantae; phylum Streptophyta; class Magnoliopsida; order Malpighiales; family Salicaceae; genus Populus; species Populus simonii. The sequence continues at coordinate 10,877,235 of CM017475.2, read as the reverse complement.
AATACTAAAAGATCATTTAAAGCAAAGAAAAGAATAAAAAAAATTAATTGTTTTCAAAAATAATTTTAAAATACAAGTACAGTCATGTTGATACAATCATGTTGATAGGCTTGTGCTTCTGCAGTTTGAATGAACACATTTTCTTCCGGCAACTCAACAATCATGTTGATAGGCTTGTGCTTCTGCAGTTTGAATGAACATTAGGCTGGAGGCCTGACACAGTGCTCACTTAGCTGAAAGAGTGATTTATGGTCAGGAATTAAAACTTCAAACGTTAGATAGGACCATGCCCTTAAAGTATTAATGAGCCCCAACCCCTTACATTCAATTAACCTGACCAAGTCGCTGAGAATTCAAATCTTCCAAGAAGGAAAGAAAGAGGAAAAACAGAGCCCCACAATCCACAAATTTACAAGGTTTTTTTAAAGTAAATTTCTAGCATTGCTGCGCAGGCTTATGGCAAGATCAGCTCTCCTCCTTTAGGACTGCCCGTTGAAGTGTCTTCTGACTGCTGGCTGATGATGATAACTCTGTTTCAAATCAGTCAAAATCAAGTAAATAATGGTTAGAAATGTTGTTTCAAGTCTCTTAAATTCCGAGGGGCCAGGAGAAGATGCATGCAATTTAAATGTTACGCAGTCAGGTTGGTGATGCAGCTAGTGTTAAAACATGAACTTGATACTCAATCCTGCTTACGCCGTTGACAAAAAGGACTGCAGTGATCATGTACTAATTGAAACCATTGTGATGAGAACTCCAGATTTTGTACGTTAGACGAATTAAAGCCATACCACAGAGCAAAACCTAACCACCTGTTGGCACCCATACCCCGTACATAAATGCTCATCAATGCTCAGCCACATTGATTACACTCAACTTGCCAGCAGTAAGAAATCTGTACATCAAGGCACACCAAACATTCAAACTCGTCAAAACAGCTTGCTAATAGGTTTGTGTTCCAAGCAACACTCAAAGCAAAACCACATTTGAAACTTATGATAAAAAGTGAGAAGTTATGGCAATAACATATGAACTACAATTTTTTTTTGACAGAACTAACATAAACATTCTCACATTTGAGACAGAGATTGGAGATCGTTAAGACAAATCACTGCTAACACTAACGCAATTCAAATCTAGTCCAAATATACTAAACTCGTAATGACATCTCAAATCTAAAACAGAATGAAATCCATGGTCGCTTAAATAACAAGCTACATCCTCATTTTCACAACAATTAGTCCTCCCTAATTCCCTTTACAGACATTTAGGTTTTTTACTCCTGTCTTGGTTAGAAAAGTTTCTTGCAAAGTTCTGATCCTGAAAATGTGGTTCTCTAACATCACGAACAAATTCATGATCCTTGTACATTTCTCCTAACTCTTGAACAGTTGCTGCAGCGGCAGCGGCTGTGGCTGGGGCAGCGGCTGTGGCTGGGGCAGCGGCTGTGGCTGGGGCAGCAGCTGCGGCTGCGGCTGTGGCTGTGGCTGTGGCTGAGTTTGTGGTTGAGGTTCCTCTCTCCATGGTACATTAATGTCCATTGATGCAAGCCCTTCTAATTCTTGGATTGCTGCAACTGCACTGATTGTGGCACTGGTCAAAAGAGGCTTTAGGACACCAGCGGCTTGCCTAATTCTTGATTGCTGAAACAACATAATCAGAGTGAATTGTAGTTCATTACAAAGAAAAGTACATTGCATAGCAGTGCAAGAAAATTGTTGTCTGACTTACAAAAAATTCGAGTTTCCTCTTAAGATCTCCATGCAATTCTGCTTGTGCTTGAAGCTGAGATGCCCTGTTAATTGCCCATGGTGCATTTGCATTCTTGTTTCCAAAATGAGAAGTACAGATGATAATTAATTCAACATGCACAGATGAAGAGAAAATAAAAAACAAAAATGGAGATTTCTGCAATTCTACTCAAGACAGGTAGCAATTTATCATATGATTGACTTAAAAATCACTACAAAAGAGCACTTTATTGATATTTAGAAAACAAGAGTACATATGCATTTAGAAGAAAGCTTCCCTTTGAACAACTAATTTTTCAAACTTCTGACTGACCATATTATCCACATTTTTCTTGAGTTTGCAAATTCATGGCATTGTTCCATAGTGTGGTGGCGATATTGATTAATAAAACAATACCCAACAAATTTTTTGACAGAAACTCAATAACATGTCACAATATTAGCAGATACTAGATACCATTACAAGACAAATTAAACACAACGTCAAGTTACTGAAAAGGGGAAGGAGTAGACTTTTGAATTTTGCGTGGGGAGTTACATAAAATGGCGGATATTAAACAATTTAAAAGGAATGAGGACCAGACTTTAAGTAGAAAAATTACAGGGGTTATTATTTTTTTAACCACTTTAAAATCTCAGCATATTTTTAATTTTTCAAGATTTTTCTTTCTATTTGGTGGGGTTGATTTTGCAACTAGCCAGTATATTGGTCCAGCACCAGTTGGTTGGAGAAACTTGAATTCAACAGGACAGATCCATCTCAAATGACAAGTATTTGAAATGATCTAATGTTAAATATCCAAGACCAAATGTGCTTTCTCAACAACAGCAAAGAAAAAAAGAACAAATTCAAAACTTTTGGACCATGACATGATGATCACTGTAAACACAGCATAAATAGCAAACCAAATCTTTATAAGCCTGACTGAGTAAGGATGTGATAAATATTTTATCAACTCAAATTTCGAAACATTAACTAATTAGAAGAAAAAAAAAAGTACGCAACTTCTCTCTCACCCCATCCGAAGTAAATATCATCCTTCAATTTTATTTGCTTATCGATCAATCTCTTAATTTGGCGTGGTTAATAACATACTTCATGTGTGACAGGCTTGAAATAAGGAGTGTCTAGACTCACTTTAAAGTACAAAACTCAAACTGAGCTTGAGGCACGAGAGGATCAAGATGGCTTCTTATCAGGTTAGATCATTTTTCATTTATTCCTCAAAATACCATTAATTAAAAATGTCATGTCCATATTGTAGGATCATGGTATAGAACTCCCACAGATTCAAGAAGAGGCACCCCATGTAGAGGGATGGAAACAAGAGATTCAGGAAGAGGTATATATTTTTGTTTGTTAATTTTGAGTTCCAGTCTTATTTAAAGATTTTTGCATGAGCTTTTCTTATTTAATTATTTTTAATGTTCAATAAGCCTATATATATATCCAGTAAATTAGTAAACTAGAATATAGTATTGAAAATCAATACTAAGCAAACAAATCCATTTGAGAAAGCTGATATAATGCTAATCAATTCTCAATCTGTTCAATCATGACGAGACCAGTATATTATTAGATAACAAATAACATAATTCTCTGGGAAAAAACACAAACCGTCCTTCACTATTTGCTAAACTGTAGCGATGTCATTTAATGCCTATTTATGCCTCATACCTATCACATATTAAAAAGGAAAACACATACGTTCTTGCACAAAAGATAAACTACCCACACAATTATGGAATTTACCAAACACTACCAATAACAACCAACTATTAACACTATAACAACAGAAAATCAATCTATACCCTAATGCGTGTAAAGATATGAACATTTACCTTCCTAGGCCGGCCGACAGGCCTGCCAGAATTCTTCTTAGGCTTCAGCTTCATAACCCCAGGAACCTTAGCCGGGCGACCCGGTGGCTTAGCCTGCACCATCACAACAGCGCCAGCATTAGTTGGGGCTGCACCCTTCCTTGGCCTGCCTCTGGGCTTTGGTGATGCCGCATTAAACACAGCTGCTGCATCAGTAGCAGTAGCAGTAGGAGAAGCAACAGCGTAAGGAACAGTAACTGGCTTTAACTGATTCTTAGGTGGACGTCCAGGACCCTTTTTAGCACCCACCAAAGACTTAGGCTTTCTGGGCCTTCCTGGACTCTTCTTGGACCCCAACGGCCCGCTATTCGGTGGCCTCCCTCTTCCTTTCTTCACCACCAACGGCCCAGCTTCAGTCACCACCATCTTCTTTGGCCGTCCTCGGCCTTTCCTCCCCGTCGAGGTGGAGTCCACAGGAGTCCCAACAGAACTCACAACAAGCTGACTTTGAGTCTGGGCAGTAACAGAAACATGTGAGCCAAGACCAGTCTGTGGCTGCCCATTAGCAAGCACAGACGCCGGAGTTGGAGGAAGCCCATTAGCCTTAGTTTTAGGGGGCCTTCCACGGCCCCTTTTCTGCTCAGGAGGAGCTGAAGAGATAGGAGCAACATACTGTGGCTGAATTTGAGGTGGGTTAGTAGAAACAGTAGCCGTGGTAGTTATAGTAGCACTGATGTTTGTGTTAATGTCAGATCTGGGTAACAAGTACGATTTCTTGTTGAGAACAAGAGCCCCACTATTTTTCAAGCGTTTTAAGTGATGTGTCAACAAATCAGAGTGACTCGGTGATAAACCAGGGTAAGCTCTCTCTATATACTTTGCTATGGCTATCCTGCTTGACCCATCTTGTTCTTTCAAAGCTGTAATCGCTGAATATATCATCTGGCAAAACAAGAAAAGCAAATCAAGATTAGAACTTTATAAAAAACAAGAAAAAAAAAACAAGTCTTTTTTTTGTTTACCTCAGCATAGGAAGGATGGGTTATGGTGGGGGTAGGGTTGGGTGGAGGAGCTAAATGGGGGGTTTCGGTGGTGGTGGCGGTTTCGTTGGTGGGTGGTGGTGGAGGGATGGACGGCGGAGCTGGTGGAGGGATCAATAATGAAGGAGGAGGTGGGTCCATGGAAATTTTAATTTTTTTTAGACAGAGAGAGAGTTAAGGGTGAGAAATTGAAAAGGAGATTAGATAGGGTGAGTGTGTGTTTGGGAGAAATTGAGAAAAATTTGATTTTGAAACGACGACGGCGATGATGTATTGCAATTTGCATAGAGAGCACTGTGTGATAAAGTGGAAATATATATATATATATATATATATATATATATATATATATATATTATGCGGAAAAAGAGAAAGGAATCGAACCGTTGAAAATGGCTTTTACTTGCTTTGTTTTATTTTTATTTTATTTTATTATAAAAGGGGGGGTGACGTTGTAGGGGCTGTTTTTCTGTTACTTTTATTTATTTATTTCGTCATCTAATCTATTTATTATTTGTATTTATGTCCTTTCCCTTATGTCTTGTGGCATATCGAGCCAGCCATTCTTTCTCCCCTTGGAACTTACCCCAAACTCATCAGAAGGCATCCTCCGTTCTATTATAAATTTATAATTGTCAAGTTCAAGGCGAGGACTTGTTCGAAAAAAACGGTTTGGGTTATCCCTTAATTATTTTATTAAATAGTGTTTTTTTTATTAATGTCAAATTATTTAAATCACTAAAAATATAATTAGGTTAACTAAGTTTCTTCATGTTAATGCCCTTTTCTATTCAACTTAAATTTTTTTCTCAAAGTTATTAAACTTAATTCAGTCTATTATTTAACCCATGATCTAGGTCATAAGTTAAGCAAGTTAACTTGGATCAAGTAGAATGATATTGTTTTAATTTTTTTAAAGAAAATAAAAAAACATTGTTTTGCAAAAAAAAAAGTTAGTTTTGATAAAATTACCAGGATCAACCGAGTCAATTCTAAGTTCTTTTTTTTACATTTAATCCAGGTGAATTAGATCAGGTTTAATAATTTTATCTAGCTAAAATCAAAATTTAAATTATGAATTTCTCGTATCAATCCGTTATAACATATTAAGTTTAATAACTATAATTTCAATGTTTTAGACTGAGCAGAGGATGTTAGATTGTTGTGTAATGCAAGGTTATTATCTAATTAGTGCATAATTGTTAAGTCAATAGATAATGTGATTAACAAGTAATTTTATCATTTCTTGCAAGTTTTAATGAAAGTATTGATATTTCATCATTATTATATTCTTAAGGTTATTTAAGAAATCTCATGCACGATTTTATAGAATTACCAAAATTTTTTTTTTCAATCACAAAGTTAATAAGTTGTAAAGACCACCAAAATCTTAAACTTTATTAGGATCGATGAATTTCGGTTGTTCCTAATATAATAAAGTAGATTGATTTTGAAATTAAGGCAAATATAATACGCATTGAGATTTCATTTATCTATGACTTAAGTTATAAAAAGCAAGAAACATTTTATAAAACGAGAGAAAAAATAAATTATTCAATAATGCAAATACAATCATCTTTCCATGATGTACTTTGGAGTTTATTTAGTTTCAAAATGTTAGTCACTTTTGCATAATTATAATGTAATTTTCTTTTTAGTATAACCATAACATACCAGAGAGAACTAATTTGACCAAATCTAGTCTTATTCATGTTGACTAGCTAGTTATGTAGCTCATGGTTATGAAATTAAGTAAAGGTACTCTCAATTCAAAGTCCAGATCATAAGTTAAGGATTGACCTAGATTAATCTAATTTTTAATTTATTTTTTAAAAATAAAATAATATTATTTTAATAAAAATAATAATAATTGGTTTTTTAATTGATCTGGCCTAGATCAGAGTCTGGATTAACATATCATTGAGATGATCTTTGTTGGTGATGATTCTAACAACAAAACAAGTTAAAATTGGTGTTGACAGGTTTCACTAGGTAAGGAGAGTCTTGTGATGGTTGTTTTAAGTTTCAACTTAGCCTAAAAACCAGATCTAGGTCAAAGATGTAATTTTGTTTTGTTTAATTTAATGGTTTAGACCTTTTTTAGGTTTAATAGGTTGATATGTTGGTTTCTTGGTATTTTAAGAGTGTTTTGTGGTTAAAATTGATTGAAAAATAAGTTTTTTGGGTTAAAACCACATAGGCTTGATTTTCCAGCTAATATAATGGTGGCCGGAATCTGGGCTGATAGACAACACATGAGTTAAATAGATCCTAAAAAAGACTTGATTCATAACTAATACTCTAAATTGTACTTAATGTCATCTTAAGAACATATTGAGATTTCATGTCATAAAATCTTCAAGATACATCAATACCAACAACTTGATATAGTTTGAACAATAAATAAACCTATAACACATGATCTTAAGAACATAATTAATCCAACACTAATGGTTTCAATAATCAAAACAAATAGCAATTGGTCTCGTTAGGACAATATACAACCTTTTTTAGATGCATTCACTTAGTCGCTTAGTTTTTCACTTTTTTCAAGGACATTTGTCAAGTTTTTTTATCCAATAACATAATCTACTACACAAGCTAGCAGGGGAAAAAAAGAGTTGGTTGAGAAAAAATTTCAAAATATATCATTCTCTCACATGAAAAAATATTCATCAATTGACATATGGCCAATATTGTCTCAAAAAGTTTGTTTTATCAACCTGTCACTTTTTATTGTTGTTAGTAACCTATTTTGCATATATTAATATAACTATTTATTCAAAATCGAGATAACTCATATTTTTATTTTTTGTTTTTTAACAGGCTCATCACTTTTCATTTTTAATGTAGGAACAAATTGTAAGTTATTCTTAAAAGCCTAGATTGATGGGAGTAAACAAATTTATTCTTGTATTCACTAGATCATAACATTTTAGTCATAAACCCAATAGATATTTTTATTTGGGTTGCCCCATTGTGAGTCTTTTACATATATGTGTGGGTTGTCCTATTATAGGTATCACTAGGATTTTAATTCAAAGAGAAAGATGATGTTTTTACACATTCACCCCTAATGAGGAATCAATTATGATACCTCCAATTATAATACCAACTGATGTAACTAAACCTAAAGAATAAGAACCAAGGAATACAAAATTCTTGAAAAAAATGTCACAACAAAAACCCTAATTCATATTTTATTACTGTAATAATTCTTTTTTGATAGTTTACTCTTGAATCAATGATCATAATCTTTTAAATAGACTTTAAACCAACCTTGAATAATCAGAATTCTAGTTCACATAGAAAAATAACATAAAACTCAAAAAATTAAGTGAAGATTATAAAATTAACAAGGATAATAACAAGATTGATTAAAACAATATCTTGTGGGCTTTTTTTGATGGCCTTCCCAAAGTGAGTTGGCAAAGCCAGTTAGGCCCCTACATAAGAGGACCTGTAGAACCTCTTTATAAAATTTAAGTTCAATCCAATGGTCATATATAAAGTTATAGGCTTTTAAGTCTGACAAATCATTTGGCGTGATCATGCCTCTTCATGGACTTGAGCTTATCTATTTGGTCCAAATATATATATATATATATATATATATATATATATATATATATATATATGTTAAGCTATTTACATGATTCGAATATAATAAATCCCTATTTGATTGATCAAAACCTCATATATCAATTTTGAACCACCAATTCTACTAGAGCTAAAATGTGAGCATATCATTCTCTTAGTCTTAATCATGCTGCTTCACTTCATCATTTATTGAGATATTTTAAAGCCAAATTAAATGATGATAGAGTTTATGCTTCAACTTGTATATTTATTAAAGTCATTGTTATCCTCATCTTTTGTTGAGTTCTCAATACTTATAAAGGTGATAGTAATACCTAAATATTTTTAGAATTGTATCTCAAGCTTGGAATAAGCTTTATAGTTAGATTGAATGACTTAAGCTCAACAAAAATATCATGATTATAAGGGTTATGATCTTAATTATGTAAAAAAATCACTATTATAAAAAGACATGGTCTTACCCTTGAAGAGGACCAAAAAATTGAATATATATATATATATATATATATATATATATAACCTAATTTAGGGAATGGACTAAATGGTTTAGTTAAATCATTGCACAAATCAATCTCTTTAATTTCTCTTCCTCGCTCTCTTTAATTTTCTTAGCAACTTAATTTTTTATTGTATTGTGTTGGTGTTATTATTAGGAGTGATATTTGGGGTTTTAGGTTTATGAAAGAAATTAGAATGTTTTTAATCTATCACTTAATTTACTTCCCCTTATACGTCTCTAGGGCTTTCATGTTAGACAAATCAGATTTATATATGATTTGCTCCGAATCCAATTCATTGACAGTCTTTGTTGTAACTTGATCTTGATTATATCTAAAAAAAATTAAAAATTGCATTTTTATAACTTATTCTTATTTTTTAATATTGTCTTAGTTATAACTTGATTCTTTCATTAAAGGTTCTTGTCATTCCATCTAGTTGAATTACATTGGGTGTTACATATCAAACATCTCATCAATAAGACATAAGAAAATTACAAATTTAACAAATGATCAAACAATTAAAAAAGAAAAAAAAAACTAAGTTTGAATTTTAAATAAATTAACTAAAAATTATAAGAATAGAGGTTGGGTTTTTTTTTTTTTATAATTGTAAATTAAATAAATGTTAAAAAAATTAAATTAATATTATTGGGAAAATATGTATATGTTTTCCTCTAATTAGGAAAAAATGTTTTTTTTAATTATAAATTAATTAAAATGAGATAAATCAACCAAATAATTGGGTGTAAAGATCAACAAATTGTTTCTTTGCTTTATTTGAAAAAATAACATGTTTTTTCCCCACAATTAGAGATTAAATTATTATTCATTAAATATTAGAAAATGAAATTAAAAATGTTGGTTAGGGTATGTATATTTTTCCTATAATTGTATTTTATTTTTTTTCAGTTTTTTTTATATTATTTTGTCAATGTTTTAGTGTGTAATTTTTTAATGTCTTGACGCACAAATTAATCTTTAACATGTGTCACCTATAATGTAAAGTAACTAAATGGAAGGTAAAAATTTGTAATAGAACCTAGAGTAATAAATTATAATTCAAAAGAAAATAGAAAAAAAATCAAAAATACATGAGTAAAGAACATAATATTAACTTGTAAAAGATACTCACACTTCGTTGAAGCAACTACCAAGTATTAAAAGCTTTTATTATCCTTTTCAATATTTAGGTTTCATTTGATTGGTTATTAATAATGAAAATTTTGAAATGCAAATGAAGGAATTAGAAAAAAAAATGTGGGTTTGTATGTAACTTCTTGTTTATGAAGTTGTCAACATAAATGATTAAAAATATGAAATGTTGTGATGATTTTCTCATTAAGATGGAGTGATGATTCTAAATCCTGTTGATGCAGGAAAGACCATGGGATTCATACAGCCACAAGGAGTCGCAGTGAGAGTAAAAGTGTCAGGTAGGTGTCTTACACAATAACATTTTTATTTGAGTAGGTTGAAATGTTTATCTATAATTTTCTTTAATATGCAAATCAAGAGTAAGGTATAAAAGAATAAAAAGAGTCAAAAAAGAAGAAAAAGAATGTGAGTTTGACTAGTTGTCCAAGGTAATTTGGAAGCTAATAATATCAATATAATACATAGATATCGACATTTACTTGAATTTGATTAGTCGTTCAAAGTTATAGGGGCTAATAATGTCAATGGGTATATTGGTATCGATATTGATAAAGTGGACAATTGACAATACTAAGGAATTTGATTAGTCATTCCGAGCTTTGGAAGACTAATAATATCAATTGTTTACATTGGTATTGACACTTCTTAAATTTGATTAGTCGTTCAGGGTTTGTGAGACTAATGATACCAAGTAATTATATTGGTATCGATATTTTTTAAATTCGATTAGTCGTTCCCGGTTGGGAGACTAATGATACCGATGGTTTATATTGGTATCGACATATCTCAAATTTGATAAGTCATTTTTGTTTTGGGAGACTAATGATACCAATGGGTTGTATTATTATCGACATTTCTAAAATTTGATTAGTCGTTTCCAATTTAGAAGACTAATGATACCAATGAGTTACATTGGTATCGGTATTTTTCAAATTTATTAGTCGTTACTGATTTGGGAGACTAATGATACCAATGGGTTACATTTGTATCAACATTTTTCAAACTTGAGAAGTCATTTACGGTTTTAGAGACTAATGATACCAATGAGTTATATTGGTATCAATATTTGTCAAGTTTTATTAGTTATTCCTAGTTGAGAGACTAATGATATCAATGAGTTATATTGGTATCGATATTTATTAGACTTGATTAGTTATTCTTGGTTTTAGAAACTAATGATACCGATGAGGTTCATTGGTATCGGCATTAATATAGAACAAATATAATTAGGAAATGAACTTGATTAGCTAATTCCGGGTAACGAGAAGGCTAATGATGTCAATGAGTTCTTTGTCATCCACATGTATTAGAAAATTTGATTTGCTAATTATCAGAACGAAAGTTAATGATATCAAATTTGTATCGGTATTGACTAGTTACCCAGATTACGAGTGAATAATGATAGCATAAAGAAAATAGAACGTGACTGTAACTTTGTGTGTGTGTGTGTGTGTGTGTGTGTGTGTGTGTCAATTTGATTATATAATTTATTTATGTTGGTTTATTGTAATTTTTCTCAAGATCATCTCATACCCGTCAATAGTAGATTTCCTTATCACTTATGCTTTTATGAGCTAGGTATAATATCGTAGATTTTGACTTGTAATATAACTTTGTTTAAGCATGTAAGATTTGTTTGCTTAACTTTCACTTATAGACTTATGAACTTTAAATGACCCCTTATCTTTACTTGATGTTTATGTGTGCTAGGATATAATGTGTACTCTTATCAATATATAATTATTGTGTCATATGAATAATTATATGTGATGTTGTGTGGTTTGGATTTAATTAATGAATGGTTGATGTGGATGATGATCTAGGATAATTGGATAGTGGTAATTTGATAAGTCGATAATTTATGATGTTCTATCTATAGAGAAAACTCTGCCAAAATTTCAGTTAAGTGCGCGTGCAACTATATATATTCGTGATAGAAATTTGAGGTTGTTACAGAAGATAAGAACAAAACAAATGGTAATAAAAAACCAAGGGTAAAGTGATAAATATATCAAGTATAAAAACAAAAAGGAAAAAAAACCTAAGCATTTTTTTTTTCTAACACCCTAAAAATCTATATGCCACCATTACAATACTCGCACAATTATGCCATTTCTATAGGAAAACACAGTTTCCTTTTAGTATATATACTAGATATTTGGCTCTCACTTCGCCGATAATCGAATAAAATTTTTTCAACAAAACAAATATGTAGGCATTTTCAAAGTGTCTTTTGACAAAAAAAAATCTAATAATAAATTGAGAACTATTTGTGTCAATAATCACAAAAAAGTGTTAACACATCTATTTGACTTTTCTCCTTACGGGTCAAATAATGTTTTTTTACGCAAAAAAATAAATGTGTAGTTGTTGTTAACATAATAAAACAATGATCATATCTGCTAATAAAAACATATAGGATCTCAAGTTAATTTTTAACGTAGTAGAAAAATAAAATAATGTTGTGAGTGTGTTTCATTATATGATAATTCTTTTAATTGAGAAATGTAAAAATGTTATTTATGTAAAAATAAATAAATAATAAAATGTATGAACCAATAAATTGATACAAAGTTGCTAATGACGATGAAATTCTAAAATAACAAAATAATCATCCTTGTAAAAGTAATAAATAAATAAGTATGATATTTAAACATAATTCTTCTCTTTGATGCACATAACTTTTTTTTACCTTAAAAGTCAATGTTCTTTTACCAAGAATAAATAATATTTATTTTTAATAATAAATTTTATTTATATAAAACATCAAAAAAAATCATAGATGAATTAAAATAATCTCTTTGAAATATTAAATACATATAAAATAAATAACCAAAGAGAAGGGATACTAATTTAAATATAAATATAAATATTATTTTAAAAATAGGTTAGTGTAAAGTGATAAATATACCAAGTATAAAGAAAAAACATGAAAAAAATAAAAAATCATAAAAAGTTTTTCCGAAAAAGAAAAACAAAAGTAACAACTTTGCCTTCACTACACTAACAAAATAAAAATTATAAATTTGTCACCATTAAAGTAAAAAAAATTAGAAAAATTTACACAATTACAATCTTTACTTTCATTTACTATTTTCTTTCAGTATATTGAATAATAATAATAATAATAATTAGCATTGCTTTTCTTTTCTTTTCTATCTCGTACAACATTTAGCAATGCTTTTGGAAACTAGGCAGGCGTTCGTGGTTTTTGGGCTGCTCAAAGTAGGTAGCTCATTCCTTCAATAATCGGCATGTGTATCGTATTATTGGATTTAAACAAGAATCCTAGAGAGATGTACGTCAAGGACAGTGTTCAATAATTGGTTGATTGCTTTTTATATATGAAAAAATAGCGTCTTGTCCTTCTTCGTTTAAGTTTTGTACAATAAGGCCTCTTTGATTTTTGGACCACAGAAAGTTGATTGCTCAGCTTGTTCAATTATGGGTGTAATGACATTTATTTTATCCCTAAATCATTGGGATTGTAACAAGATAAGATTTAAATTATTAATTTTATCAATCATATCATCAAATTATTATTTAAGACATACAGAGATGAAAAAAAAAAATTGATCTCTTTAGATTAACATGGGTTAAATTGTGAAATTCACATGGATAATCTTGAAAGAAAAACAAGTGAAAGGCTTGGTTCTGAATTAATACAATGTTGAAGTATGAAATCGGTAAAAAAAAAAGAATTTAATTAAAAAAACTTAAATAAACTCGAGTCAACTAAGAATTTTCGGGACGCAAGTCATGCATGTCATCGGATTCAATAATTATTTTATTTCAAGGTTTATTTTTTATTTAATTATACGATAATAAAACACGATAATTTTTTATATGAAATATTTTTTTTAGAAGTAAAAAAATCATGATAGGCACGTGGTGCCAAGATAGTAATAGTACATAATTGATAATAAAGGGTCATATTGCATTCTTTTAGGTTTGAGCTAAATAAAATAATAGATGATCAGCAACAAAGGATGAAATTGTAATTAGAGGAAAAAAATATTAAACAAAAAAAAAACAAATAATGGGCCTAGTGGCCAAATGTGTCTGGGCATTAAAAAAAATAGCCCAGCCTGTGCGTGTCGACTTGTTGTAATTTTTTTTTAAAATATTTCTTAAGTTATCCACTTTTTTTTTTTAAAAAAGATAACATATGATGTGTTGTCTATATTCTGTAGAATCCAACAATTAGAGGTCGTTGGAAAAATAGAGCTTTGGTTTTTTTAGCTTTAAAACTCAATTTTCAATTTATTTTTGACTCACGACACCTTGATAAATTTATATATGATCTAAAAAAACCTAAAAAAACAACTAAAAACCTAAAATTAACTCGAACCTAAAAAATTCTTGTGGTTAGATCTCATCGCGTAAGGAAAGAAAACATCTAAATAAAACTACCATTGTAAATGTTTTGTCTTTAACCCACACTTGCAACCCAAGTCAGATCCCGAAGCCATAAGCTTTGACCACTGAAGATTGTACGCACCAAACCTATCAAAAGTAGCTAGCCCACACGCGTACCAACCTCCTTTAGAGTTATAGTAGCTTAACAAACAGGAGGAATATAGGCCCACAACCACTCATTTTCTCTGCCTAGTAAAGTGCACCTCCATTTGTCTGAGCCGTGTGCCTCTCATGGCTCTAGTTAGCACGGATGATGTAGATGCCTCTGTTCATGGGCAGTAACAGATTTGCACTGATGGGGATGAACAGTTTGTAAGACCTAACTTGCACTGAGGGAGATGGGGTCAACGTGCTTTGAGTTGAAAATATGACATGACAAATTAAGTATTCGGTTCTTGGAGGAAACATTTTCCGAAGGAAAACCCGCTGCTTCCTTCCTTGAACATGTGCCACATTCCCCCCCGGGAAGCAGGAGATGTCGGGCCCTTGATAAATTAATTTAGATTTCTTAAAAAAAAAAGATGTGTTAGGTTTTGTTATGGCAGTGGTAGTGTGGTTTAACTACATTTTTAATTTTTTTTTTATAGTTGTTAATGAATTTTTAAGTGAAAAGTAATTTCTAATATATTTTCAAACAAGCTTTATATCTGCTGATCAAAATTTAGGCATACTTGATGGTTTGATGAAGGCAATTACGATAGCAAGAGCCCATTTGGGATTGCGGGGTTACAAAATTAATATAACCAAGACAAAAATAGGATATCACTTTTAATTTTGGAGTGGCCACAAAAGAGCATTTATCCACAAAACATCGTGGCTTTATGCACAAATGATTATTATGGTGCACTAATATTTTATTTTGTGCACAAATGTTCGTTATGATGCACCAATATTTACTATGTCAAATTTGATTTTCCATTTCCCTCGCGTTGCCAACACGACCAGGATGAGGAGTTGCACATGACTGGTGAGTTGTTAAAGCTTTTGTTGGGTAGGAGTGTTTGCGGCAACGAGTAGCATTGTCCCGCGTCCTAGCCCAGGTGTGCATTGATTGTGTGCCATGAAATAACTTGAAAATAGAAAAAACAAGTTTTAAGAAGAAACCAATGGCTTTTTTATTAGTTTCCCACAGACGGCGCCACTGATGAAGTTCTAAAAATCCAAGTAGCTCAGGAACAGGGCTCTTGAGTTGGATAATCGATTAATCAATTGGTCCTAGCAATCTCATCCATTCTTCCTAGCCAAGGTGGTTGATAGCTTGTATTTGATACTTGGTAGGTCAAGGTGACTTGTGGCTAGTACCTGCAAAAGATCCTTTTTTATAAATGTCTTTGTATCTTGATTAGTTGATGATGAATAAAATAAATAAAAAAATTATTTAACCCTTAATATGTGTTACATGGAAGTGTACATGCCTTGTAGGCAATCATTTAGTTACATGTAACATTGATTTTGTTCATGTAAATATATTTAATTTATTAATATAGACATATTTATCTTTAATATCCATCAAATATTTAATAAATGAATCTAATATTTGATTAATGAATTTAGAGTAAAGATAAAGTTCTTGGGACAAAAACGCTTTCCAAATAAAATTATAAAGTTGCTATAATTATGAGATTTTTATTGCACTAAAGCATTATTCTGAAAATGTTCCTAATCAATGCTCTATTAGTACTGAATATTAACTAGAGCTGTTGAAATTGGTACATAGTATGTTCTTTCCTTTATAAAAAGAAGCAATTGTTCTTATAAGCTGATGTATGAGAGATACCTAGACTAATATGTAAGTGCTTGTCAGATTACATGTAAATTGAATTGACCTACATGAGAATTTTCTACGGGGAGATCATTTGTGTCCATAAAAAGGCTCATGCGATGGTTGTGTAAGTGATTCTTGAACTTGAGATCACTAAGTTACCTTATATAGGGAGTTATGTTTTGATCACTCTATATGTTGTTCTAATCAAGGGTAACAAATTAGCAGTTATTGGGTATAACATAAACTATATGAAGATATTTAAGTAATCAAGAGAGAATTCATCACCCTAGGTGACTTAAAGAAAATGTTACATGTATTTTCAAATAATATCGATTGTAAATCCTTGCGTAAGGTAGAATGAGATTTGAAAAGAGTTTCAAATTCTTTTCAGAGAATTAATGACTATGATGTTAAGAACAAAAATAATTTGACATAGCAAGCATACTCCATACTATAATGTTTAAATTAGAACATTGTTAATGAAGGTATAAAGATTACACTAAGAAACTGGTCACTGAAAGGTTAAGTCAAACCACGTATGATTTTTTTAATATTTAGTAGGTTGCTAGATATTGTACTTGATCTTCAAATATAAATCAATCAATTATTAAATTGATAATAAATTAAAATTTTTAATTTATTTAATCCTATTTTATTTAGGATTATAATTTATATTTGAGCCAACTTATTAGGGAACTTAATGGGTAACACACATAAGAATCATTGGTTATAAATTAAAATAGAATGCTTAATCAAGTGTGACTTAATTATAAATAAGTTTTGAAATTGAGAATTAGAGTGTAATTTATTTATGAACAATTCTAGACATAGAAAAATCAAGTAGGGACTTGATTGAACAAAATTTTAAAATTATCTTAAAATAATGTAAATGATATTATTTAGGGGGTAAATTAATATTTTGCTATTTATTGGGTTTTCAGGTTTCCCTACAAATTAAATGTTATGCATGTTATTTTTCATGTAGTACACAATACATAAAACCACAAGTTACAGAACACCAAAAAACAAATAAAATAAAATAGCTAGAACTCAAATGCATACCAATTCCTCTCGCCTAAAAGGATTTAGGAGATTTTTTTAGAGGCCAGATACTTTATTGACTTGTGGTTTGCGGTAACCCAACCTTGAAATAATTATTCAAAGCCAAAAAGAACATCTGATCTTCATGTAATCTTCGTATAAACCCTAAACATCTCTAAATCTTTCTAACAAGATCCTTAAGACTCTTGAAAAATTTTAAATGTACCATTTCCCGCTGTATATATATGTTTTGGAAAACCCAACATTACAATCAAACTTTTTTATATATATAGTTTTAGACTAAATGTTAGAGTTAATAATAATATAATAACCCTAGTTATAAAATCTAAACCGACTAGATGGGTCAGTGCAGAACTTAGCTAACCTAGGACTCAACAAACCAGGAGCCTGAACTAATCCGGGCTTAAAAGAAAATATAGTGACAATTGACTCGGCTAGACTCAATAAAAAACTTGGATTGACTAGCAATCCGAGATAAAACTTGTTGACTTTTTCTGATTTTTTATCAAAACGATATTATTTTGATCATTTAAAAAAAAAGTTAATTTGGGTCAAAGATGGACCCTCTCGTCTCATTAGCTTGACTTTGTCTCATGTTAGTTTACAAAATTATGATAAGAATCACTTTTATTCTTGTATACAATGGTTGAATAATTTTGAATTAGATGTATTTTACATGGGTATTTTAGAGATAAAAAATAAAAAGTATTATCTTTAAATATATATCTTTTATATACATTTTATTTTAAAAGTACAAAAATTTAGTTTAAAATTATCTTTCCTAAAATACAAATAGTATTATGTGGTTGTTGTTTTTAACCATGACCATAACTTTTAAGTGTTTTGTAATATTAACCATTTAGTAGGTGGTCCAATAGTAAGAGTTTGAGACCAAGGTGTTTGCTCCCTTTCTGGTCTCAGGTTCGAGCCATGTGGTTGCTAATATGATGACTATTGGAGGCTTATATAATCGTTAACTTTAGAGCCAGTAAGATTAGTAGAGGCGCGCGCAAACTGACCCGGATACCCACGTTAATAATATAAAAAAATATTTAGTAATATTTTAAAAGCAAAATCACAACTTTTCCTTGAATTATCAGGAGAAGGTAAGATTTATAGTTTTTCAAAAGCTACTACAACTTTCCCAAAAAGAACAAAAGCGTTTACATCATCTAAATAGACCAGACCATCAAAGTTTGGTTTTCTACTTTTTACCTTAACAACTAAACAAACACGTGCCACGAAATTAGTTCACATACTAGGTAAAATATTTCTTTTAAGTACGAATTTTATATTCTAATCTCGTCATTAATTTTTTTTCTTTAAAGGGCGAAGATAATCAAATGTTAATCAAACACTTGTGGAAATGAAAATGCAACACGTATATTATTTTTGTACTAGTTTATTTATCCACTGCGTTATATAATTGAAGACACAAGAATATGTCCCCGTCCGTCCGTCCGGCCGTCCTATGAGGCTAATTATGTGATGTCATGTCATAAAGTCACAAGCCTAAAGAGTAGCCAACCAGACAAGGGACGGCGCATGTTTTTCTCCCTCTCCTCCGCACGCGTCTCCCAGTCCATGTTTCATACATAAATGAGAGAGAAAAAAAACCCAAACACACCACGCACACGTACATCTATATATATACCCAGGAGTGACAGGACAAGAGGTGTTTTTTGAATAGATGGCAATCCGAGAGAGAAAATAGGGGGAGAGAGAGGGGAGAGCGAGGAATGCTGGGAAGTTGGTGGCTGTAATAGAAGAAAGGGAAATCACCAGTATTTTTTTATATATATATATATATGGGTGGGAGTGGAACGCTCGTGAACGGTGTTCGTCGCTGGTTTCAACGCCGAAGCAACAACAATAATAGCAGTGGTATTCCACAATCATCAGTAAAGGTGAAGGAGGAAATAGAGGAGACAGAGGAGCAGGAGTTAACTGTGATTGAGGATTTTGATATTTCTGGTCTCCAACTTATTAGAGTTCCTAAACGCATCCATTTCCCTCCTGGTTTTACCATGGATCCTCACAAGAAGGTAACCTAAATCCAAATCCCATTCAAGAATATACATGGATAGATCTCTGTCTTGTGGGTTTTCTTTTTTCTTTGTTTTGTTCCTGATCTCTTCTTTGTTTTCTTTGATAACTACTGTTTCATTTTGTTTTTATGATATGGTTAAATATGTTTTCTTTTCTTTTCTTTTTTAATGGGTTTTCTGGGATTTGTTTGGCTGCCCCGTTAATCTGTTTTAATGTGCTTAAATTCTCAACTTTTGATTGCAAAAATATAATGGGTTCAATGAGAAAATTGAGTTCTTGTATGGTGTTTGATATCGATTTCACTTTTGGTACAATGTATTATTCCTTCATTAGACTCATCTGCATTTTTGGGTCCATGTGGTTTTTTTAAAGTGTGGGCAGTTGTCATTGTCGATTTGCTTATTAGTTGCACAATTGTGTTAACAATTATTATTGTGCATGGTTATTTATGCTCATAGTCAATTACCGTAATCGGCAGTTCAATCTCTTAGTTGTTTCACTTTCTCATATTTGGTTCTTAGGAATCATTTGTTAATCTTACTTCCTTTTAGTGAAAGAGTCTTTTATTTGACTGGATCTGTAGGTGACACAGTTTTTATTATAAAATGCTCCTTGTGATATAATTCAATTTTTTTATTTTCATATTATGGTGAGAATGCAAAGCTGACCATTTGGTGGATTTTGGAAGTTCAATCAACAGTTATGATGTTCTCACATGAGTTTCATGGAAATTGAAATACTTTTATGAAATTCATCAAGAAGTTTCAATTTTTATCCGAGTGTTAGTTTTAGATTCGTTTGCTGCATTGTACTTGAACCAATAAGCCATAAAAGATAGGTTTTAACATTACCTCCCATTGTAGATCTTCCTTTGATCAATGTTTACCAGTGACATGATTGCATGAGATAGGTGATGCTATACCTTTTACATGTACTTCAACCCTCTACTCTGTATCTCTCTACGTAAATTGCAGTTTGATGTTGATAAAAAGTAAGTTTGATTCTTTAAACAGGGCTCGGCTGAGGCAGATTTCTTCACCGAGTATGGAGAAGGTAATCGATACCAAGTACAAGAAGTCGTCGGGAAAGGTAGTTATGGTGTTGTTGGCTCAGCAATCGATACTCATACTGGAGAAAAGGTTGCAATCAAGAAAATTAATGATGTTTTTGAGCATGTTTCTGATGCCACACGTATTCTGAGAGAAATTAAACTCCTTCGGTTGCTTCGTCATCCTGATATTGTAGAAATAAAGCACATTATGCTTCCTCCTTCGCGTAGGGAATTCAGAGATATCTATGTTGTTTTTGAGTTGATGGAATCTGATCTTCATCAAGTAATCAAGGCAAATGATGATCTTACACCTGAGCATTATCAGTTTTTCTTGTATCAGCTTCTTCGTGGTCTAAAATATATACATACAGGCATGTGTTACTTACTGTCTTTTGTCTTTTTATGCCTTTTTTGATAGTTGATTCATTTTTTACACTTCTTGCAGCAAATGTGTTTCATCGAGATTTAAAGCCAAAAAACATTCTTGCTAATGCTGACTGCAAATTGAAGATATGTGATTTTGGTCTTGCTAGAGTATCTTTCAATGATGCCCCATCAGCTATTTTTTGGACAGTATGTTCTCTAATGCAAGTCACGAGCTTCTGTTTTATTTTTTATTTTTTTTTCCTGTTCTTTTTTAGGCCTCAAATGACAAAATAAGTAATTATGCATTTGTTTTTCCATTTTAGCTCATTTTTCAAGCTTTCCCATAAATGCCTGTTTGTGTATTTGATTTGGTGCTGTAATTGTTTCCTGTTGTCACTGTTCTGTCCAATTTGGGTTTGGTTTTATTACACGGATTTTTTCACTTGTAATGAGTTTGATGGAATAAGTTTGGTTGTGTTGGGTGTTTGGCTGTTGCAAGCCCGGTAATGAGATTGAAGAGATGGGCTTAATGGATAGGTGACCATTTGAATGTTGACGTTTTTATTGCTGGCTAGGGGTTTTTCCTCGTATGCTTGACTGGCTGGACATGGAAGTGGGTTTGTGAAATGTTTATTTGGTTGCTCTTGGAGGTGGATTTTTGTGCCTTAAATGGTTGGATATGTAAGGTCTATAATATACTAACTTTTTATGCCTTTTTTTTTTTGGAAGGACTATGTAGCAACTAGGTGGTATCGTGCTCCTGAACTCTGTGGCTCTTTCTTCTCCAAAGTAAGCTTCCTTCTACCGTTTGATGTCTCAACCCCTTTTATTACTTTCCTTTTCTATTCTGGTTGCTATGACAGCTTTAGGTATCTGAAAGAGTGGTGCAGGGAAACTAAATCAGGGTACCCTGTTTGTTGGTTTCAACTTTCTTCATTTTCTCCAATTTATTCCTCTGGGCATCAATGGCATTGGTTACTTCACCTTGTTATGCCCAAATAACATATTATGTAATAGGACACTCGTTTTGGACCTATCCTTGGGTAATTTTAAACAATTTACTTGATGTAGATAAACTTTTATCCCATTGTAGTTGCTTTTGGATTTCAATAAGGATCTTAATCCATCCTAAAATATGTTGAAATTCAGTTGCTGTTTTGCCAATCTAAGCTGTTTGAAATGCTACCAGCCAAATATTTTAATCTGTCAGTAAGAAGTGGTACTACTCCTTAATGAGAAAAACTTGCTTGAACAATATTGTCAGGCAGCCATTTATGATAAATATATCATTTCAAGTGGATCGTGGCTGGTATTTTATCAATTTAAAGTATATAGGATCCTATCTTAAGCCTGAATCTTGGCATTTCTTTCGTTGTTTTCTTAATCCTTTGATTATTTTCATCCAGTGAAATTCATTCAAGCGTATCTGAGTCCTTCCTGCTGTGAGACCTTGCAAAGGCAATGCTAGAGTTAGGTGTTACCGAAGTATTTGTACGTGAAAAGTAGTTTGAATGTCCGTTGAAGCAAGCCAATATAGCATATTTATTGAACTGGTATTAATGTTTCTTGGATACTTGTAAATGTTTATTCTTCTACTAGAGATTACAAAATACTCTTATATCTTGTAGCCCGACCTATATACAGCTCTTAGGATGTACATTCTCAGAGCCAAGTTTTTGTCATGATTTTCTGCCTTGCGATGCCATGATATAAGGGGCTGACAGATATCCACACCATACTTGGGAAACTAGGAGCACAACCTGTGGTTAACTGGCTAGTTGTACATTGGATCTAAAAGATGTTATTGAGCCTGGATTTGTAGGCCCATTGCTAAGATATTGCAGCATGGACCAGATGGTCATATTGATTCTAAAGTGTATTTTATTTATAATATGCATGCACACACATTCACATGCATGTGCTCGTGATAGGTATGGGATTGTGTGCATTCTTCATTCTTGACGACTTGCATGTTCTCTCTTTCTTCTCTCATATTGATAAATGTTACCTGCTCAATTTCAATGGTCAATTTCAGTTTATTCTTTTATTGACAAGCAATCACTCTCCTCATTTTCATTCAACTGTTGAAAACATGTAGTGACTAAGTGTTTTCATCTGTTCAGTACACTCCTGCAATTGATACTTGGAGCATTGGATGTATATTTGCCGAAATGCTTACAGGAAAACCACTGTTTCCTGGGAAAAATGTGGTTCACCAATTGGATCTCATGAGTGATTTGCTAGGCACTCCTCCTCCTGAATCTCTTTCAAGGGTTAGTATCTCATTTTAGTCACTTCTTTTCTTTTGTCAATAGAAAAACCTATTAAACACTTTTATGCTGTCATTGTTATAAATCTTTTGCAGTAATTTGCTCTTTCTTGGTCTTAAGGAAGTGCACTAATTTGATGCTGTTCTGCTTTTATGTTATGTAGCTTGTTGTTTCCTTATGTTCCTTCATTCATCCATGCTTTCCCTGTATGTTACTTACCATTATGTTGGCAGATTCGAAATGAAAAGGCAAGGAGGTATCTTAGTAGCATGCGGAAGAAACCACCTGTTCCTTTCTCTCAGAAGTTCCCTAATGCTGATCCCTTGGCTCTTCGCCTACTGGAGCGTCTGCTTGCATTTGATCCTAAAGATCGTCCATCAGCTGAAGAGGTACTATGATTCAGTAATTTTGATATCATTATTTCAAACTCAAATTAAATATAAAAATATAAAAGAGGTCTCTATGAAAGTTGTTTTTGAATCGTGATACATTCTAACATGCCTAATGCTTCCAGGCTTTAGCTGATCCTTACTTTAATGGTTTGTCAAATGTTGAGCGTGAGCCATCCACTCAACCTATTTCAAAATTGGAGTTTGAGTTCGAGAGGAGGAAATTAACAAAAGACGATGTAAGAGAGCTGATCTACAGAGAGGTATGGCAGTAATAATCTGTTGCTTTTTTTGCACTGTGGCTTTCACACATCATGGCGACTAAAATGAACTTTTGGTTTGCTGTGAACAGATATTAGAATATCACCCACAGATGCTGCAGGAGTACCTTCGAGGTGGAGAGCAGACTAGCTTTATGTATCCAAGGTAGAATGGTTGTTTATAACCTAGAAAACACATGTTTTCAAGAAAACAATTATTAGTAAATATTTTTTTTTAACAATTTCCTGATTTTAGAAAATCTTCATTGAAACTGGAAATTCTCCTCAAGTAAACATGACCTTAGAGAGGTTTAGAAGTTGGCATTTGGCATGCGCATTAGCAAATTAACACCTGATTTTATGAATTAGATACTAATTCTTTCTGTCTACCATAGTGGCGTTGATCGATTCAAGCGACAATTTGCGCATCTTGAGGAGCACAATGGTAAGGGGGGAAAAAACACTCCGCTCCAAAGACAGCACGCATCCTTGCCTAGGTAAGTGCTGGATATGAGTTTTTTCTTTTTCTTTCATTTGAAGCTATATGCTATATGATCATATGATTAGGCAAGGTCCCCCCCTCTTTATATATATATATATATTGTTTGTGTGCGCCTGATTTTGACCAATTTCAAATGAATCATGGCTCTCCGTTTGCAAAACACCAATGATTCAACTATTTAATGGTGCGATTTTTAGTGAATAATGATGACCCACAAATGTTACCTCTTCTTCAGAGAGCGGGTTCCTGCTCCCAAGGATGAGACTTCAGCCCGAAACACTGATATTATTGAGGGGCGAACTGCAGCTTCTGTTGCAACATCTCTTCAAAGCCTCCCAGGGTCACAGCAACCAGATGGTTCAGAGGATGCGACAGCTGCAGCACAAAATGGATCTAGCAAGCCAAACTACAGTAATCGAAACTTATTGAAGAGTGCTAGCATCAGTGCCTCCAAATGTGTGGTTGTGAAACCAGAAGGAGATACAGAGGTAACATCATTTTACACAAGTACTCTGTTTGTCCATCTGTGGAAGAGTTGAAGGTACATTACATAGTAGAAGTGATGAACATAAAAAGGGAATTATGACAAGTAATCTTAGGAGACTGGCTGCTACTAGTGCGGCTAACACCGATAAGAGTCCTAAAATGGGTATCACTTGTTTTGCAGTTTTCGGTTTCCATGCTTATTATATTATTTTAGGGTTTATTTCATGCCTGTAGTGGAAGTTTTGTTTAAATATTCATTTTCCCATACCTTTTCTATTGATAAAATGCTGCTTAAATGGGTGATTGCACGCAGTCATAGGAGGATATTATAAGCCTTGTGGCATGTTTTCATCCCCTCTTCATTTTCTAGTTTTTCTTATGGCAGGAGGAAACGATTACTGAGGCCAATGATGAGGTTGTAAATGACTTGTCTGAAAAGGTGGCAGCCTTATAGAGATTCTGATGGCTGCCTTTGGCGACCTGCCTGTTTTCCAGCTTATGTGGATAGTGGGTGCTTCGCAATGACCTACACGGAAGATCAGGCAGAAGCTAGTTAGACTCCATTGTTATACTTGCCCCTCTTGTCAATGTAACTCCATTCATAAAAAAATGTTCTCTATTCCATTTCTTGGTGTTATTTGATAGGGAAAACCATTTCTTAGTGTTATTTGATAGGGAAAAAAAAAAAAAAAGAGTTTTGGTCTGGAGAGGATATGATACCTGTGGTATGTTTTGTTAATGTAAATGACACTACTGGCACGCGTTAGAGCAATCTTGAAGAAATGAGATGTTCAATGGAACCTGGTTTAATGCTGTGATGCATAGTTCCTTGATTGTTTTTCTAAGAATAATTAATTTTTTTTTTTAAAAAACATCTTAGTTAACTTGTTAAATTTATAAAAAAATAAAAAAATTATAGATTAATATTTTTTAAAAAATATAGATTAAAATTTATTTTACAAAAACATCTTAAAAAAATTTGAGTTAACTTGTCAAATTCATAAAAAATAAAAAAAATATAGATTAAAATTTCTTTTAAAAAAACAATTTCTTAAAAAGATCTGAGTTAACTTGTTAAATTCATGATCTAGATCATGAGATCGGGATAATCCGATAAAAAAAATAAAAAAATTCACAGAATATTTTATTTTTTAAAAAACTAATGTCAATAATGAAATAAAAAATAATAATAAAAAATTATGCCAACCTATATTAACTTTGAACTCTCAACTGTATGATTCATTAAAATTTCTTTTAAAAAATCACCTCATCAAAAGGCCCGAGTTAACTTGTCAAATTTATGGTCTAGATCATGAGATTTAGATAACCCGATGAAAAAAAAAATAAATAAATTCACAAAGAATATTTTATTTTTAAAAAAACTAATGTTGAATAATGAAATAAAAAAATAAAAAAAAATTATGTCAACATGAGTTAATTTTTCAACTTTGTGATCCGGGTCATTGGACCGAAAACGTCATATTTGAAAAAACCACTAAGCCAACTTCTCAACCAATAAGATATCAAAGGATAAAATTAGAAAAAAAAATTCAATTACACGAAGGACCCAAAACCAAAAGTAATAATTAAGAGAATGAGAATCAAAATTGAATAAATAAATAAATTAGAGGACAATTATAATTTTTTTTTATTGAAAGGTGAAATTAAAAAGAAAAATTAATTTAACAAAAGAATAAAAAATAAAATAATAAAACAATCAAAATGTGGACCAAATTGAAAAAAAATAGCATGTCACAAATTAGAAATGAAGTATGAAATTAAAAACAAATCAAAAGTTTACAAAAGTACCAAGAACAAAAATTAGAAATAAAAAGAATAAGGATTTGAGTTGAAATATCAATAATAAGAGGATAACTCTGAACTTTTGCATGGAAAACATGATTTTTGAGGGGATAAGAAGAAAAAAGACCATTGGCATCGCACTATCACACGCTGCCCCACTAGGAAGATCTCAGCACAATGATTTCAAAGACACAGTGAAAGGGGATTTTTGGTTGTAGGAGGCACTGCATGTGACGCCTAAAAGCATGAGCGCCTTCCACATGCTAATGTGTGTTGCAAGCATCCATCAATTTTTTTTAATTATATTTTATATTTATTCAAATACCAAATTATCTCTTGGCTAACTTATTTATAACAAAAAACCAGTAGAAAAATATAAGAAAAACCTTGGACATCAATTTTAGAATTTTCACTTTTGAGGATATTGTAGTCATTTTACTGTATTTTTAAAATGCAAAAAGATATATTTGTTTCTATTCAACCTAGTAATGAGTAATGAATTTTATGAAAAGATCTTATTGCCCTAATAGTCAGTTGAATCTTATTGTTCTTAATAGTCACTTCAATAATTTTTTAAGAAAAAAAAATTCATTATATTATTTTAATGAATAATATTTTCACTCAATATGAACAATGTTTTTGTAAGGCATATTATACCTCGTTAATACCATGTAACTTACATGAGCAATTCACTAAAGCCTATTTTATTGTCCACCAAATAACTTGCAAGTTGGACCATATACATATAAATAATTTACAATTTCCTTTTTCTTTTAATATCGATCATTGAGCTTTTATTTTTTACAATTTTGCCTTTTCAAGATACATTAGCATAGTTTTTTTTTTTTTGTCATGAAGTTTTGAAAAATATTCAAACTTGAATTAAAAATTGATTTTGCTGGATCAAACTTTAATTGTAATTAAGAATAAAAATTTAAAAGAGAACCACTTTAACACAGAACAACAAAGTGAAATCCATTTAGATTTTTTATAGGAAAATTACAAATTGATTCTTAGAGTTTTGGTTTTTCTATCATTTGGTTCATGTTGTTTTAGAAATTAACGTTTCAGTACCAAACTTAATTTTTTTTGAAAGTCACTTGAAAATATCAAGGAGAGAGAAAGTCCTCGAATGACTGTATTTTGACTTTTAAAATAATTGATTTTTATGTGAATGAGTTTGGGTTTTTCAAGAGGAGTTCAATAAAAATAGTGTTTTCTTATAGCCATGCTATAAAAAGTAGATTGAGGTCTATAATATTTTTTTGATGCATTTAATTTTCATTTTTATAGTGATTAAAGGGTGTTTTGGGTTTGAAAATGAGTTTATTAAGGCTCTTATGAGGTTTTTATGTATTTTTATGTGAAAATAAGTTAAAAAATAACTTTTTTAGATCTAAAAACTCAAACACGATAGGTCACCTGTCACAACAAATGACCTGTCACCCATTTAAAAAAAATAAAAATTGGATAAAAAAACACTTGCTAAGCGCACAAGCCTGGACTAGAAGCTCCTAGGCTTTTTGAATGTTGTTTAGGTGAATGGGCTTAGCTTGCTAGGCTCACAATGCCTAACATATTTTTCTTTTCTTTTTTATAATTAATATTTTTTTATTTAAATATTTATTAATAACCTCTCTTTTATTTTTTAAATTGTTGAGTTGAACTTTTTCTTAAGCGGTGATTATTTTGTTTTTAATTTTATGATACTTCAAATAAATTATCAGCAACTTTTTCCTCTTATATGTTATATAAATAAGGTGTATTTGCATGACACATTTATAAAAACACAAATCTTTTGTTATTAGCAATGAGAATTAACCTCTAAGATAAAACAAATGAAAAATATAAAATAAAAATGATAACTTGTATAAAATATTTACATTTGCATTTATGTTTTTCTTTTACAAGGGAGATTAGCTTCTTGCTTTGTTATTTAATTAACATTAATAACTTTTTATTTATTTATCGATTCATATATTTATTTATTTATTTTATTAAGCATAAATAATATATTTTTATTTTTCAATTAAAAAATTCATAATATTCAGAAACACATTCATAATACAAGCTTCCTTTTTTTAATATTAGAAATCAACCTGAATTCCTAACCACAATATAGTACAGGTAGAGAACTAGTATTAACCATCATACTTGATTTGTTTATTCAATGCATGAGATGCTTATTAGCACATAGATTTTATAGGAGGTAAATTCTATAATAATATTAATATTTCTTAAAAAAATAATAATGAAACACTACTTTTATAACCTCACATTCTTTCTTTGTAGCCAACCTGTAAATGTTAGTGGTTAGGAAGGTGAGATAAAGAAAGCTCCAATTATATTGCAAAAGATGTTACGCAACTGAATCTAAGGAGATTAGGATTCAAAGAACAAGGAAGATAAATTTTTTAGAAAAAAAGATCTTACACAAAAACCCTATTCTTAGTTTTATTGTTGAAATATTTCTTTTTAATAGTCTGTCACTCTAAAAAGGATTACAACTTTTAAATAGGTTTGAAACTAACCTTTATAAGAAAGGAAAATAAGAATCCTTAAACAAATAGGTGAAATAAAAACAAAATCCAAAATTAAGGTTGAAAAAGAAAAAACTAAACAAAAAATAATACAATTAACAAAAACAATATTTTTTGGATCTAATTTTAAGGTCTTTCCGATCTCGGCTTGTTATAAGGAGCCGACCCATGTTAAAACTAAGCTTGTAAAACCTCTTGAAAACATTTGAGTCTGATCCAGTAGTCGGATAAAAAGTTATACTCTTTTTTTACTAGACTTGTAATATTGTGTAATCAAGCCTTTTCTTGGGTTTGAACTTATCTATTTGGTCCAAAAAATATATCTACTAAGCTTTTCACTCAAGTCAAATATAATAAATCCGTATCTAATTAATCTCTCTTGTATCAAAACCTCGAGTTCTGCTAATCCATTAGACATGTAGATAAAAGTTGTACACTGTAAACTTTAAAAGGTCTTTAAATGACTATGAAAATAAAGTTTATATGTATTATCATTGATCTTCTGCAACACCTCATAAGGATCAATCTTTCTCTCTTTAAACTTGCTATACTCCCTCACAAGAAACTTATCATGAGTAAGCTGCATGTTCCAAGTCACCAACTTCAAAAGTGACATTTTTATAATGACAATTTGCTTGGGCTTTTTACCATACATTACAATAATTTTTTTTTCTTGACCTGAACATGCCACTATATGAAAGTAGACTTCCATGTCTTTAGTTTGGACACTCAGATGTTCGACATAAAGGATAAGTAATAACTCAAGCATACCTGATAAATCATTTCCATACACAATATCAAAAGGACTCAATTGAGGAGTCCAATTCCTTGATCTATTATAGGTAGATTTTTCTTGAGGTAAGGCCATATCTCATTGATCCAAGTTTCTTGCTAGGCTTAACAATAAATTACCTAAACTATGATTCACCACTTTTATCTACCTATGTATTTGAAGATGATCTGAAGTATTGAAGTTCAAATAAGTTTCCAACTTACTCCACAAACTTTTCTAGAAATTGCTAATGAACTTAGTATCCTATGTAGAGGTAATAAACCTAGGAACCCCATGTAAATGAACCATATCTTTAAAATATAGATGGAATGACTAATTAGTTTTACTGCTTTCATTACATAACTAAGTGGGTCATCTTGAAAAAACTATCTACTACATATGACAAGGACTGAGTATATAGTTTTAATGGGTATAGGGCAAGCCTAACACAAAATCTATTCTAGCATCCAACCAAGGAGTATCAAGTACAAGCAAGGGAGTATACAATCCAATAATTGGTTAAAGAACCGTTAGATCATTAATAAGTAGTACACCTTTTTAGGAATCTTGATACTTGGCTTGAAAGTTTGGGTCGATAGTAGTCAGATGAAACCAAGGCCAATGTATTATCATGTTTGAAGTGACCCTTATAATATTACTCAATGATAATATATTCCCATAAGAAATAATTAGAAATACATGATTGTGTACCATGAAATAAATAACCATATACCTTCATCATCTAACTCAACATAAATCTATCTAAAAGATTGGTCTCTAAGCTAGGTACAACTCTTGAAAGTATCAAAACCCACAACCTGATTACAAATAGTGCTAAGAAGAATAACCCATCTACTCAATGCTTTAACTAATTTATTAAGGCTACCAGACTAGTTCCTAAAAAAAAGGTGAAATACTAGAAGAAAGATACCCATTTGACATACTGATAACTTAATTTATACTGCCCATTAATGTACTTCAATGCCTCATGATTAGTGGTGAGTATGAACTCTTTCTACACTAGGTAATGTATTCAATGCTTCAATAACTAAATAATAACATAAAACTCCAGGTTATAAGTGGAGTATTTTTTTTTGGAGCTTATAATCTTTTTACTAAAAAACTCCATGGGTGCCCATCTTAACAAAGGACTTTAATATCTTGACATTATGAATGCTTTTAGAAGTTTGCCACCCCATAAATGTTGCCACATTGGATTGATCTACTTACATACCATTAACAAATACCATAAATCTAAAAAATGACAGCATTAGTAAAGAACGATTCGTGTTTACAAAAAACAAGTTATGCCTCAAAATGTTTTTAAAAAAGCCCATATATGCTTTAAATACTTAGTAGTAGTTTATAGATTAGGACATCATTAAAGTAAACCATCTCATACTTGATTTCAAAACCTGGTATATGAACCTTATAAAGGTACTAGAGGTACTGGACAACCCAAATGGCATCACAATCTACTCATACAACCCAAACCATATATTAAAGGCTATCTTCCACTTATTCCCTAACTTGATTTGAATCTAGTGGTAATTGCTTTTAATATCAATTTTTGAGAAGACCTTAGAACTAGTTAGTTGATCCAGTATGTTACCTAATTATGATATGAGACATCTTTACTTAATAATCAATTTTTAGGACCAAAAAGGCTAGAATTACATAGCGACTCATGCCCTCTCAAATGTACATCTTCTCCAAAAAGTCCACCATTTATTGCTGTAACTCTTTATACTTCTTAGGATTAAGCCTATATGTCAGCCTATTTGGCAGGTTAGATCCTGGAATCTAGTCAATCTAGTGCTGGATGTTTTATTTGAGTGGTAAAACTAGGGCAACTCTTCTAGCATTAAGTTTATAAATTTGGCTAGACCCCTCAACTTTTATGGGATTATCAACAATCTCATCTATAAAACTACTCACATGCATTAGTGCAAACACCACCCTCTCATTTTCTATCTCCTCTAAAAATCATGATAAAGAGAACAATTTTTTACCCTTGTTTGGTAACAACTTCTCTCCTTCTTTTAGATGCCAACAATTTCTCTTTTATGCTAAAGGTGTATGTGTTGTATTGTCCATTATACATTAAATTCCTATCTTACTACTAAGGCCTCCCTACCATTATATGATATGCATCCATGTATAATATATCACACCAAACATTACTATATATTTTTTTGTCTATAGAAAAGAAAAAAAAAGACATCATTTATCCATAGTTATCTCGTTGTCTCACTTTAATCAGGTTAATTTATAGGACATGAGATGGCTATTTATTTTGAGTTGCAACTTCTTGATTGCTTTTTCGATGCTACATCTCATAGCTTTTATTATCGATGATGATGTTGCATACTTTATCTTAAATTATACAAGTTGAAATATGTCAGCGCTTAACTAGTCACCAAATCATTCTTGGAAGTCAACATTCTGTTTTAGATGACAAAGGTACACTTCTATCTTTGTAAAAAATCTCCATCATCTAATTCATCATAATTAGGCTCTTTTTCAGGTTCTTCCATCAATATATTTGTCGCTCTAAGTGGATGCCATAATAGGGGCTAAAAATACATATCATGAAAAATTAGAGCCGCCACCTAGCAATTAAAGAAAACTATGGATTTTAAAATATATACTGGTTCCAGAGATTCAGGTAAAGTGTTATTTATACTTAAGGAAAGAACATCATCACCCTTGTAACATTCTTTCTAATAAAAGATTACCTTTACTATGTGTTTTCTCTTAAATTTATTTGTTTGACTGCCTTTAATTATCCTAATTATTTTTAGTTTATTTATGAAAATATTTGATATCGGTTTTTAGACACGTCATAAAATAACATCAATCCCTGTAAATAGAACTCGTAAAAAATATTGATGTTAAGTCCTAAAAAGAAATTTTTATTGAAATTTCTAAAAGTTAGCGCAACCTGTATTTGATTTAAAATATGGACATTGATCCCTTTAAAAAGACGAGTAAAAAACAAGATGTTTATCTCCAAAAAGAAAAAAAAAACTTCTTCAAGCTAGTTAAAAGAATGAACGTTGGATAGATAATAAAAATTGGGTTCAAGGCCTAGGATTAGCAAAAATGGACTTTTACCTTTTTGTTAAAGAAAAGTCATTTTGTATAATTGTTTATTTATTTATTTAATTTATAAAAAGAATACATAAATTTTGATTTTTTAATATGCATGTCTAACGAGCTAATTTATAAACTAAAAGACAAATGCTCATATTTTTTTAATAATAAAATATGAAAAATAAATTTTTGGAAAGACTTGGTCGTGATGTGATGCTTAACATATACTCACATAACTTTGATTTTGTTTTTATATTAATTTTTTTTTATGTTTTTTCTTGAACACATGTGTAGTTAACCCAAACCTATTAAACCCTAAGAACACAACCCAAATAAATTAGCCCCAGTTAAGAAGTTATGGCTCAACATTCATTAGAGAGAACCTAAGCCCACAGCCGTGCTGAATAAACCTATGGATTTTAAAGCTAGTCCACACTACAGAAGACCTGTCTCTTACATATTTCTTACATATTCAGAGAAAGATCAACCAAAGACTTGAAAGAATTATTCCCACAAGACAGGCACTAAAACCAAGCTGAAGACATCAAAATTGACGAAAAATACCTTCGTTGGCTACAAGCCTTGCACCGTGTTTTAATGTTAGAATGATTCTGCCTTCTCCTTGCTTCCTTTTAAATTTTATTTCAATTTAGCTAAATTAAATTAATTTAAATCATTTTTTTTCAATTTTTTCTTCAATTAAATCCTCAATTATGGTCTAAAAACTTTCAAACTTTATCTTCGCATGTGATACTCAATTATTGGCCTAATTTCAATGCCAACTATATTTTTTGGTGTTTTTTTTTGATTTTTTGTATTTTTTATGATTTTCAAGATTTTTTCAAACTTTATTAGTTTTTTTTCTTTCAATTTCTTCTTTAAATATTGTAATTAACTATAACTAAAAGACATCAATCTTTTTTCTTTTAATTTTATGACACGAATCCCAGGTTTGACGGGTTAAACCAGTTGATTCAATTTTTTTTTCTTTTTCTCAAGTAGTTTTTTCTTTTAATTTCATTTTTTAATATCGATTTGATTAAGAATTAAACTTTATGATTTGTTTTGTTTACTATTCATTAGATTGTTGTGATCTCATAAGAGGATTTTACTGTACCTCTCATTGCAAAGCACTATTCATCAAAATAATGCTTTGTTTTTTTTTTTTTGAATTAATCTGTTTTTTTAATTTCATTCTGTAATATTAAATTTTTTCCTTTTTAATTATCACACTTTTATAACAATACCTTGCAACCAGACTCATATCCAAGGCTCCGGGTTTAATGTTGCAACCAAACTCACTTCAACTTGGATAATGCAGATTTAATATTATTATTAATATTATAAATATAACTTTTGGGTCAGGAGTAGCAGATAGATCCAATGTTTTTAGGTACAACTTTATAGGAAGATCTAATACTTTTAGATTTTAACTTTTTTTGATATTTTTTATATAAAAAAATTGACCCGCGGCATAGCGCGGGCGACGTTTCTAGTTTATAAACTAAAAGACAAATGCTCATATTTTTTTAATAATAAAATATGAAAAATGATTTTTTTGGAAAGACTTGGCCGTGATGTAATGTGATGCTTAACATATACTCACATAACTTTGATTTTGTTTTTATATTAATTTTTTTATGTTTTTTCTTGAACACATGTGTAGTTAACCCAAACCTATTAAACCCTAAGAACACAACCCAAATAAATTAGCCCCAGTTAAGAAGTTATGGCTCAACATTCATTAGAGAGAACCTAAGCCCACAGCCGTGCTGAATAAACCTATGGATTTTAAAGCTAGTCCACACTACAGAAGACCTGTCTCTTACATATTTCTTACATATTCAGAGAAAGATCAACCAAAGACTTGAAAGAATTATTCCCACAAGACAGGCACTAAAACCAAGCTGAAGACATCAAAATTGACGAAAAATACCTTCGTTGGCTACAAGCCTTGCACCGTGTTTTAATGTTAGAATGATTCTGCCTTCTCCTTGCTTCCTTTTAAATTTTATTTCAATTTTAGCTAAATTAAATTAATTTAAATCATTTTTTTTCAATTTTTTCTTCAATTAAATCCTCAATTATGGTCTAAAAACTTTCAAACTTTATCTTCGCATGTGATACTCAATTATTGGCCTAATTTCAATGCCAACTATATTTTTTGGTGTTTTTTTTTGATTTTTTGTATTTTTTATGATTTTCAAGATTTTTTCAAACTTTATTAGTTTTTTTTCTTTCAATTTCTTCTTTAAATATTGTAATTAACTATAACTAAAAGACATCAATCTTTTTTCTTTTAATTTTATGACACGAATCCCAGGTTTGACGGGTTAAACCAGTTGATTCAATTTTTTTTTCTTTTTCTCAAGTAGTTTTTTCTTTTAATTTCATTTTTTAATATCGATTTGATTAAGAATTAAACTTTATGATTTGTTTTGTTTACTATTCATTAGATTGTTGTGATCTCATAAGAGGATTTTACTGTACCTCTCATTGCAAAGCACTATTCATCAAAATAATGCTTTGTTTTTTTTTTTTTGAATTAATCTGTTTTTTTAATTTCATTCTGTAATATTAAATTTTTTCCTTTTTAATTATCACACTTTTATAACAATACCTTGCAACCAGACTCATATCCAAGGCTCCGGGTTTAATGTTGCAACCAAACTCACTTCAACTTGGATAATGCAGATTAATATTATTATTAATATTATAAATATAACTTTTGGGTCAGGAGTAGCAGATAGATCCAATGTTTTTAGGTACAATTTTATAGGAAGATCTAATACTTTTAGATTTTAACTTTTTTTGATATTTTTTATATAAAAAAATTGACCCGCGGCATAGCGCGGGCGACGTTTCTAGTTTATAAACTAAAAGACAAATGCTCATATTTTTTTAATAATAAAATATGAAAAATGATTTTTTTGGAAAGACTTGGCCGTGATGTAATGTGATGCTTAACATATACTCACATAACTTTGATTTTGTTTTTATATTAATTTTTTTTATGTTTTTTCTTGAACACATGTGTAGTTAACCCAAACCTATTAAACCCTAAGAACACAACCCAAATAAATTAGCCCCAGTTAAGAAGTTATGGCTCAACATTCATCAGAGAGAACCTAAGCCCACGGCCGTGCTGAATAAACCTATGGATTTTAAAGTTAGTCCACACTACAGAAGACCTGTCTCTTACATATTTCTTACATATTCAGAGAAAGATCAACCAAACACTTGAAAATTATTCCCACAAGACAGGCACTAAAACTAAGCTGAAGACATTAAAATTGACGGAAAATACCTTCGTTGGCTACAAGCCTTACACCGTGTTTTAATGTTAGAATGATTCTGCCTTCTCCTTGCTTCCTTTTAAATTTATTTCAATTTTAGCTAAATTAAATTAATTTAAATCATTTTTTTCAATTTTTTCTTTAATTAAATCCTCAATTATGGCCTAGAAACTTTCAAACTTTATCTTCGCATGTGATACTCAATTATTGGCCTAATTTCAATGCCAACTATATTTTTTGGTGTTTTTTTTTTGAATTTTTGAATTTTTTATGATTTTCAAGATTTTTTTTGACACACAAGGATCAAATAAAAAATAAAAAAAATAACAAAATTAACTAAAATGATTGAAAATATATATTTTTGAATTTATCTAATTTTTTAAAATATATACAAAAATAAAAAATCAAAATTGAGTTAAGACAATATTTTTACCTGAACAACTCTTTAACTTATGAGACTCAAATGAATGACTTCCTTGCTCACTACACTTGTTACATCAAACTTTAGAATCAAAACCAAAACCATGACACATGATTTATTGAGGAGTAGGTTTAGGATGGGTGGTTATCCTCTAGTATTGGTGTGCACTCTCTTAGTATTCCTGTTAACCTGCATGGTTCTATTAACTCTATTAGACTACGGTTTCTTCATGTTTAAATTCCTCTAGTAGGCTTCTAAAACCATCCAAAATTACTGCAAATAGAGCATGTCTTGTATAGACCACCATAATCTACTAAAGTATTAGGTCACCAACTACTCCTTTATTTTTGACAAATAATTCTTGGTCATTAGCTAATAGAAATTATCAATGTACTCATCAAGAAACCTTGTCGATTATCTTAACGTGTGAGGTCATTGGTGCAGGGTTTGGGTAAACTTGAAAGAAATAAAATACTCTTTCATTTTCTTTTTTTCATTTTTCCTTGTTGATAATCTTAGGTTTGCTTTGTCTCTCTTAAATCATCTCGAATTATTCCCACTAAATAGAAGCTCGTCCTCTTAATCTAATAGTGATTAGGTTCATCTTTACTTATTCCAGGATATAAGATACCTACAAATTCAGATATTTTGATTTAAAACCTTAAGTTTTCACGATATTCATCTCGATCAAAATACTGCTTCTTTTACTTCTACTTACAAAATGAGTTGGCAATACCGAGTATGTATCCTTGACCACTCTTCTCACGATTCTTGAAGTTCCTCTCCGCTAATCGATCCCTAGAAGATTAAGATTAGAAAAAAAGAAAGATAAAATTTTCAAATTAAGGTCTTCACACAAAAACTCTATTTGTAGTTTTATTTTTAAAATATTTCTCTCTAGCATTCTGTTTCTCTAAAAAGAATTACAACCCTTTAAATAGATCCAAAACTAACCTATGTAAGGAATGAAATTTAGAATCCCCAAACAAATTGGAAAAATAAAAACAAAATCTGAAATTAAGGTTGAAAATCCAAAACTAAAAAAAATAAAACTAACAAAGACAACATATTTTAGGCCTAATTTGAAGGCTTTCGTGACCTTGTCTGGTTCATGTAGAATTTTTTGTCAGGAAAAAAAGTGAAAACTATTATCATGCTCTGTTCATGTAGTAGTGTATTTTTAGGATATTTTGCAAGGGCTTGATTTGATAAGGAGTTGGCTTGCTGGAATGGTTCGTGATAATATTACACAAATGTTTTGTTTTTTCCAGGATTCGAATCTGATTTAGGAGTTCTCAGTCAGATAATGAATTCCAAAGTCAAATTATGTAGGGAAAATGTCAAAGCACCAAGCTGCAAGCACAGCAAGTCGTCAGAAGTTAGGAAATCAGGTAATTTGTTGTTGTTGCTAGATTACTTATTTCAGCTTGAGAAAATGCTTCCTGCTGGTAACTAATGAGCTTCCCGTTCTTGTTTTTCAGCGGAATCTTCTCGCAAGCTATTCAATGTTCCAGTACGTAATCCATCTCTCTCAAAATATGTAAACCTGGATACACTTGCACAAGAACTATTAGTTAGTCAGTAGGTTCTCAGCTAGCATGCAGGCATACTAAACAGCACACACATAAAATTCTGGCATTCATTTCTTGCATCATAACATCTTGTCTTTCCCTTTGTACAGTCTTCCACTGCTGACTGCAGGTCCACAGGCCTAGTTAACTCTAGTCGGGAGGCCAAGCAAAAATTCGAGGAAAGGATCTCAGGAAAGAAGAAGATGCGAAGATATGATCAGTGAATTGGTAAATATTCTCTTAGTAACTCTGACAATGAGATGATGAAACCAGTTTTCTTCATTAATCAAATCTTGTGCATTTGTGTGTATTTGTGGATACGTTCACGCATATCTTTGACTTTCCTGCTAGACCTAGGCCTGAAAGTAATGGCCAGTGTCAATTTTCTGCTTACTCATAGACGTTCTCAAGTACTGCATATTCTTCCATGGCCTAGTAACTAGCCCAGGTTTCAAATTTTGGTAAACTATCCCATATCAAATCCTGGAAACCTGACACTGCTGAATTAAATTACAAGGTCGAATCTGAGAGCAAATGTTAGTGTCCTGAACAGTCAATGCTTAAGAATTCATCAATTGATAATGAAAATACAAGCATCATTACATTCAACCTTCTCTGCTTTCTGCTATAATCTTTCTGGGGATCATCCCATTTTCTCCTGTGATGGAGTTGATCTTGAGGAAATGAATTCCATGTTTTGAGACGCAGGTTTCGAGTTGGATGGGATTCTGCTTTGTGCTGTACCTGGTGCTTCTAATACGTATAGTTGAAAGATCTTTTACATAATATGTTTCTTATAAATTTCCCATGCAAAAATTGTATTCTACACCAACTATTATTTAAACTTTGTTGATGCCACAGCGGCACAGAAAAAAACCAACCCTGGTACCTATAATCTTGTAAGTGTCCTAACATTTTGTTTATAAATAGAGCAGCTATGCTTTTATTTCACAAGTAATTTGTAAGTTACTTCATTCTAATCCTGAAATTGCTGATGCTGCTGTGATCCCGTAAGTTATCTAGCTGTTCCATCTGCTACTCACGCTGCAATGTCATGGTATATTTATACTGTTGTTGCTAGATGTTGCTTTTGTTTCATCGACTTGTGCGCCAGTTGCTGACAGAAAAAAACCAACCCTGATATCTATACGTTTGTTTCTCGCTATTTCAGTCATTTTTCTGAAGTTTTCTTTGATTCACTTGCTCATTCTTGAAACATATTGGATCACATGCAATTTAACTATTTCTTAAAAATTGATCCTATCCATGTATATTTTTCACAATTTACCACTTTCAAATTGCTTTTGTTGGTTTAGTAAGGTTCTCTTGGCCCATTTATTAGGAAGCAAAAGAGATTCTTTTGTTGAGAAATGACTTTCAGAAAGATTTAACTTGCTGAAACCATTTGATAGCTTGCTCCATGGATTAGATGAGCTTCCCTCAATCCTTGTAAAGACTAGAAAGGATAATCTTGTCCAAGTAGATGAAAAAAAAAAAAAAAAATTCTTTTTCCAACAAGTTATAGAAATCTCAGTCATGAACGATATTGGAAAATGTGGCTACCATTCACAATTTCAATTGTGTTAGGTATATGTTGTTGTCGAAAAGACAATTCTTATTACCAGAAATCACCTCTATTATTATTTCGTACAAACAAATATATTTGCATTTAAAAGCTAAAAATGTTTGAATGAGTTGTCATA
Organism: Populus simonii; assembly: GCA_007827005.2. Classification (NCBI taxonomy): domain Eukaryota; kingdom Viridiplantae; phylum Streptophyta; class Magnoliopsida; order Malpighiales; family Salicaceae; genus Populus; species Populus simonii. Next base: position 10,837,547 of record CM017475.2, on the reverse strand, counting down.
AAGTCGTCTTTTTATACGTAGAAGTCAATTTCATTGAGAGAAACCTGATTAGTAAAGAAAAGCAGTACAACGGGCTACCTAAATTGGGATTAAATAAAGAATTGTAAAGAGACAGAACAACTTCAAGGCATTTTCAACACAGAAACATTATGGAATAGCAGATCCGCTATTGCAGGGAAGGAAAGAAAAACTGCGCAAGTGTAGGATGGATCAGGAAGTAAGCCAACAGCAAGGTAGAAACACCAGAGCCAGCGCAAAACAGAAGCAGAGGAGAAGACAAAAAGGAAGAAACTATAAGAGAAAAGTAAAAAAATCTCAGCTGTCAACTCCTGAAAATGGATGGGGTGAGAGCCAAAAATGTGATTTTTAGTACGTGGAAGATGCACCTCTCTTTGCCCTTGAAGCACAAATTAGATCCTCATGTTCATGTGCATACAATAAACTGTGCGAAAGACAAAGGTTACGCATATTGTATATTTTCTTGCAAAGCCCAAAACTAACATGATTATGACACTAACAGCTTATCACAGAAAACTAATGCTCATGTCTTAACCAACTTGGTATGAAATGAAATGGGAATTCGGATAATATTATGCTGGTTACTCTAAAAATGTGTGCTTCCTGATATCTTCAATAAGCAGTTTCATGCTGAGATAAGAGGAGCCCTCTTCTTCCACTGCTTTGTATGCCATCTTTCTAAGCTCCTGAACTCTTCCTCTTCTCTCTTCACTTTCCTCTCCATCATTCATAAGACTGTTTACAGCGTTCTTTACCTGTTCCTTTTTCACCAACACTCCAAATTTCTCTTCCTCTCCCCATCTTATAGTAACCTCTGACCCAACCCTTACACCAATCTTCAACACTTCGACAACTAACTTCTCATTACAAAACTGGTCTCCGAAAAGTGGCCATGTAACCATCGGCAAGCCAGCGGATATACCTTCTAGAACTGAATTCCAACCACAATGCGTTAGGAAGCTTCCAATTGCTGAATGTGATAGTATTGCAACTTGTGGTGCCCAGCCCTGAATTATGAGGCCTCTCCCTTTTGTCCTCTCCCTAAAACCGTTCTCTTCAAACCAATTCTCCAATTCTCTTGATTTTTCTCCACCTCTTGTAACCCATATGAATGGTTTGTTTGATGCTTCCAAGCCCAACCCGAGCTCCATCAGTTGTGGGGTTATTAGATTACAGAGACTACCAAGACAAACATATATTACAGACCTTGGTTGTTGTGAATCAAGCCACTTCAAGCATTCCGATTCATCAATTGAGGATTTGTCACCTCTGTGAACTTTGTCTATGTCGTCTTTGTTGCATACAGAAACTGGACCAACGCACCAAACTTTACCTCCTGTTGCCCTTTTGTATTCTTGAACGTATGCTGGCTCCAACTCTTCAAATGAATTAATAATAAACCCATACCTCAGCATCTCAGCACCTGAAACTTGAGCAGAAAAATCTTTTACATCTAACATGGCATAAGGAAGCTGGTTTGTGGCCACTTCAATATGATCAGGCAGTCCAGGCACAACGAAAAGCTCCGATTCAGAGTTTACACTCTCAAGAACCTTGTTAATTTGTATGTTGTGCAAACACAGGGTACAAAAGCAAGAGAACCCATTGAAAGAGATTCTTGGAATACCGAACTTGGTAGCCACATCACTTGTGTAGGGAAGACACATATCCGAGATTATGCAACTCGGTCTTGGTGTTAGCACTTCAAACAATCTTTCGACCGGCTCTCGTAGCATATTAGCTGCCATGAATAACTCATAGCCTAAGCCTAGTGAAGGAAGCATGTCAAAATTCTCCATCTCATTTGGCAATCCTGCTTCTTGACAAGGAAACGGAATTTCAACAGACTTTATCTGGAGCCCGGATTCTGCTGCACGAGCAAGAGGGATGGCAACACGCTTTGCATTAAGCTGTGTGGTGACTATGGTGACGATGACACCATGGTGCGCCAACATTTTGGCGATATCAAACATAGGAATCATGTGTCCTTGAGCCATCAAAGGAAACAAGACAAAGTGGAGTTGGTGGGATTGGGAAGCCATGGTACTGATCAAGAGTAGAGGAGTTCTGTTATTTTTCCGGTGGATGATAAGTGTATATTCACAGAGACTCCCACTTTACTCTCTTAAAATTAATGCTTCATCACTAGCTAGATAGGGATATGATAGGTGGGCAAATGTGAGGTTAGGACTTGGGAGACAAGGGAGAAGTTCTGGACTATATTATAGTCGTCTGCCTGTAAAATGTGTCGCTTTTTTCTTATTTCCCGGAAGTTTCTGCCTAGTGGAAACTAGGTACCAGTCTTCACGACTCTCTTTTTCCTTCACGCCCGTAAACTTTGAACGCCCCACTAGAGACTAATGGAGCACAATCTATGGGCAAATGTTGCGTCAACCATCGGTAAATGTAGTCTTGGAAACTTATCGTTTTTGGGTAAAAAATTATTATTTTTTTTTTAAAATTACTGTTTATATTGTTAGATTATTTTAATGTGTTGGTGTTAAAAATAATTTTTTTAAAATAAAAAATATTATTTTAATATATTTCTAAACAAAAAATATTTTAAAAAATAACTGTTATAACAATATTAAACGTTATCATCGTAAGTTTTTTAATCGAATCATAATTTTGAATTAAAATTTATTTTAATTGAAAAATTAAAGGTTAAAGTGAGTTTTTATAAAAAAAAACATATGGAGGAGGAGTTGTTGTTTGAATCATGTTTAAGATTGTATAATTGAATTCTAGAGGAAAAGATGAGCTATTAAACACCCTGTGAGGAAAGGATCTCTTATATCTTTGTATACATATGCTTTATATTTGTTTTTTTAATTAAAATTAAAATAAAATAAAATAACTGAAAAAGAAGGATCCATTCATTGAAAAAGTGATTTGATGAAATTTCTCCTAGCCAAAAAAAACCTTTAAACTAGGCATGGGGAAGGTGTTGTTTTCATCACAATATAATTATCTTTAACAATTTATGTAGGGTTAGGTTAGTAATTTTTTTTATATAGTGAAATTACTAATTTAATCCTAAAATAAAAAAAATAGTATGTCTTTCAACGATAGTTTTAAAACCCGGCCCGGTTTGGCAAGTCGATCCGGGGCCCGGTTGACCCGGGGTTAGAACCCAACCAAGTTTATGAAAAAATAAGGGTAGTTAAAAACCTGGCTGACCCGACGGGTTGACCCGGTGACCTGGCAAGACCCGATTAAAAATCTGATTGTAACTCGTTGACTATTTTTTTTATTTTTTACCAAAACAACATTGTTTTGATTTATAAAAAATAGGGTTGACCCGGTCAAAACCCGTGACTCGGGTTTAAAAACACTGCTTTCAACCAGAGGCATTATGGTCTTCTCAATTTTTTCAAAATAGTAAAATTATTTTGTTGCCTTTAAAGACAAAATCAACATTCCTCTCTCACAAGAGTTTTTTTTTATGTCATTTTACATTGATTTTATTGGTAATACGAAGGTTACTTAGGGATATTATTGTATTTGATCATATTTTAAATATTATTAAAAAAAACATGCTAATGCCAACAATCATCTCTTTTTTTCCCCTTCTCTCTCTTACTCGAACTCCATGCTAGACCTTTCAAATTTTAGACCAGCCTCTTCAATTTCTTTTTCCTTTATATTTAATCTATAAAATTACAAATATTTTTTAATTTCATCCTTTTTATTTTTTATTCTTTCAAACTTGATTCTTATTTTTTATTGCTATTTTTTTTTTTATTGTTTGGGATTATTTTTTACAATTTCATTATTGTTGAAGTTTTTTTTATAAAATTTGATCTTCATTCTTTTCATTGCTATTTTTTTTTGCTTTGACAAGTTTTTTAAATTGATATTTTTTTCACGATTTCATCATTCAAAACTGAATTGTTTGGGAATGAAGCTTCCTGATTAAACATTGGCCAAATATTTCACAAGTTGTGAGTTTTAGAAATTAGATAAGGTTTAGGAGGTTTGCTCGGGTTTGTTTGGTTTTTTTTTTTAAGGTGTTTTTTTATCATTTTTTTTAGATTTTTTCTTTGTTATTTTTTATATCATTTTTTTAAATTTTTTCTTTGTTATTTTTTACAGTTTGCCTTCTATGAGGTTAGTCTCGGGTTCATGACTAGAGTCATCGGTTTCAGAGGTTAATGCAGACTAACCTTTTTTTTTTTATCCTTTTTAAAATTGATTTATTTCATTTTTAACCTTCAATATTTAATTTATTGAAAATTATTCTTTGTGTTTTCCCCCCTTTCCTTTCTATTATGTTATCTGATCTTGTGCCATAGTCGCGGGGTTAACAAGTTAACTCATGTTGACTTAAATTTTTTTCGTTGTTTTTTAAATTAATTTTTTTTGTCCTTCAATATTAGGTTGTTTGATAATTAAGCTAATTTTATTCAATTTCCTTTCAAACACGATTACCCTTGTATCATGATTGGGTCAGAGATTTTCCATCTTGATACGGGTGGGCTCAAATTGAGTTTTTTTGACCTTTTTTAATTATATATTTTTCTTAAATTTTATCTTTCAACATTTTATTTGATAGAAAATAAGCTTCAACTTTTTTCTTTTCATTTTGCTTTATATGGAATTATCATATTCTCATTTAATTTATTAGAAATTAGTCTTTATTTTTTTCATATTTTTTTCTATGAGATTATTTCAATCTTATGCTCATGGTTGTGAAGTTTGTAAGTTAACCCGATTCAACTAGGATCTGTTTTTTTTTCCTGTTTCGCCATTGATCATTGTGTTTTTTAATAATCTAAATGGGCTAAAGTCGGTTATTTTTATGTTAGTTTATTTATTGTTATTATATATTTTTTATTGTTATTATTTAAATTATTAGTTGAACCAATGAATATAATATAAGATTTTTCTCTTAACATTTTTTATTCATATTGAAAAAACAAATTTGACCGGCCTGCAACAGGCCACAAATCGAAGTATCCGCTAGGTTTTGTCAGCATACTAATGGGTTTGTCTATTGACTCCATGATTTGTTTCAAGGTGAGATTTTCTGCCGTAGTTCTTGCATAAATTGTGCTATAAAACCGTATAATTTTCACGTTAGATATATTGGATTCATAATTATATTCAAATTATTGTGACATCTAATAGTTCAAGTTAGTCTTAAATTTAAGTTTTATTAAATTACAAATGATGATGAAAACACGATTGATGATCAATATAACTTCACAAAATACATGTTTTAAATAACTTAAGTATATTAATTATTAATTATATGATTGATTTCATTAAAGTACTAGGAGGAAAAAGAAAATAATAAAAGTCATGTAACTTTTTGATAGGTGGAGTTGAATTTATAAAGCTCCAAGTTAAAGCTCCTAGTTCCTCACTCAGCTCACCTTTTTCTTTCTTCTTCTTCCAACTGTGATAATTCCAATTGACTAAAAGCAAAAAAAAATAAACAGAGAGAGAAGCTCCAAGTGTTTTGCTAATGACAATCTACCAATTATTGGTTTAGAAAATTTTAAAGGTGAATGAAATCTACCAATTATTTCTCCCTAGAAGTGTTTATTATTTGTTGTTCAAAATTCACAAATAATAATACAAGTGGGCATATTTGTTTAGTTTATGATGATGCAATAAAATAAAAACAAAATAAACTTGAAATCATATAAAGGCTAGCATAAAAGGTTAAAACACAAATATGCATACCAAATAAACAAAATTAATTTAGGGTATTTATTGAAGCTCAAATAATATAAATAAGCTAAAATTCATGTTATTGTTAAGGATTAATTCTTTGTCTTTAAAGTTTTATTACTCGTCACTTGATGCGAAAGAGCTTTTTTTTATAAACCTCATATGATTTCACCGGCACCACCTTGTTTAGGTGCGCTTCTAAACAAGGTCTAACGAACCAAAAGAATTGTACTTAATAATATCTACAAGGATTGAACTTAAGCTCTAGATTAGAAGAAAAATAACAAGAGGAAACAAAGATTTAAAACCATAAGAGCAAAGTTGAAAATAGGTGAAGAAAAGTGTCAAAATTATGTATAATTTGTATATAAAAAGTAAAAACTAGCAGTAAAACACTCTTCTCCAGCCCTCTTTATAGATAATTTTAGGAATAAAAGAATTACTCTATTATCAACTTTGATTACCTTCCATAAAACAAACATTAAACCTAGATATTTTGTTTTATTTAAATAAGATGTCTTTTGAGCTGATAAAACTATTCAGGTTTTGCATTGCATTCAAGGGCTAGATAAAACACTACTAGGCTGAAAGAAATAATTCTTCATGGACCAGACTTAAACCTAAATTTAAGTTGAAAAAAATATATTTTATAGCCCCAAAAATTATTTCACAACAAACCAATGCCCACACCCAAGCTTGGGCCATGCACGTGCATTTGTACGGTTAAAGCCCAAAACTCACTTTGTTTAGGATCTCTTCTCTCTAAAAGCCGAGGTGCCTTTTGGATTTAATTTTAACATCACAACTTCCCACTATATAAAGTTCAATAAAGTTTTGTTTTTTTTTTTTTTATGTGGAATATAGTTCTTTTAGAGGGTTTTGAGTTTCGTCAAAACATGTTAACCCATGATTCTTTGAGATCAATTTCTCATTCACCCATTTTTTTTTTAAATCATGTTAATTTTCCATATTAAAAAGCTTATGTTGAAAATTAAATTCTAACAAAGTTTTAAATCTAAAAGTGAGTGGGCCTCACTTATAATTTGACATCAAAAGTGTCTATTAATTATGTTCTTAAACAAAATTCCCAACAACTCGTTATATGAATGGAAATTATCTAAGCAGTTTAAAAATGACTCAAATAATTATAGAAAGATATTGATATGGTTGATCACTACATCATGATAGATAACTTTTGGCTTTGAAACTTCCTTAATGAAATACCATTGAATTTGCTCGCTAAATAGTGAACACGATGTCTTGAACTATTTAGCTTTTTATGTAAATCAATACAATATTACTCACATAGCTCTCTACCTAGAGATTTTATTTGGTTCTGGTTGTGTTTATTTTGTCCTTGAATAACTTCCAGTTTCATGAGTGTTTTAGGGAATTCATTTTTAAAAAAATTCTCAAAGAAACAACTATATTTGTCACTCATATAAATGATCTTTCATTAAGAGTATTATAATATAATCCACTTAGTATATAAAGATATAAAAATCATTAAGAGAACAACTCACCCTTATCATGTTGCAGTTAGAACCTCTTTTATCATAGGAATAGGCAAGGAATAATAATTTCCTAATGTTAACGAGAATATTATATGACTTAGTTTTTTATTTGGACCTAAATCTTCAGTCAACTAGGTATAGTTACCATCATTACACTCTTTCATCTTTAAAGGCTTTAAGCTCATTTTCCTCGATGAATTACACATAAGCTTTCTCAATAAACCTTTGGTTATGAGATCCATAATATTTTCCTTTTGCTTTACATAGTTAATGAAAATAACTCCATTTGAGAGCAAGTGTTTAATGATACTATGTCTACGATGTATATGTCTAGACTTACCATGATACATATTATCTTGTGCCCTTATAATTGCTGAATAATGGTCGCAATGGACACATATAACTAACACTAGTTTTGGCCAATATAGAATATCCTCTAAGAAATTCTAAAGTCACTCGGCTTTCTTTCTAACTTTATCAATAGAAATAAACTTCAACCCCATCATAGAATTTGCGATACATGTTTGCTTAGAGGATTTCCATGACATAGTTGTTTCACCGAGTGTGAAGATATATTCATTAATAGATTTTGAATTTTTTATGTTGGATATCTAATTGACATCATTATACCCTTTTAATACCGTTAGGAAACCAATATAATATAGCTCATAGTCATTTGAGTACTTTTTTTTTATTGCTTTTCAATGATCCAACTTAGATTTCTGGTATATGAGAATATTCTAATTGGTATATTTCTTTGCCTTTATTTTTAGACAGATGTACATTTATATCCTTGATGTTTTCTTGCTATTGTCACCTTTAAAAAACTTGACAAGAATTTTCTCAACATGGTGAGATTAGGACAATACCAATCCATCATATGTCTTAGAAATTTTTATTCCTAGAATTACATTTGAAATATCCAAATCTTTCATGTCAAACTTATTAGTTAAAATTTTATTGGTAGAATTGATCATGTAATTATTACCACCTAAAATAAGCATATCATCCACATAAAGATATACAATGACATAATTTTATCTATATTTTTCACATAAATAAATTTATCCACTTTGTTGATTTTGAACTCATTTGACAACATAACCTTGTCAAATATATCATGCTATTTTTTAGGTGTTTGTTTCAAATCATATACTGATTTGACAAGGTTACAAACTTTATTTTCTTGTCCATTGACAACAAACCCCTTAGGTTATTCCACGTAGACCTTTTCATCAAGGTCATCTTTAAGAAAATATTTTTTTATATTTATTTGATGTATTTTAAACTTGTTAATAGCTACGATGACTATAGATGTTCATATGGAAGTTATTCTTGACATAAATGAATGTGTCAAAATAGTTAACACCTTCTTGTTGTCTAAAACCTTTAACAACAAGTATAACTTTATATTTGTCAATAGTTTCATAAGCTTTTATCTTTCTTTTGAAGATGCACTTATGGCCTAATAGTTTACTTCTAGGAGAAAGATCTATTAGTTTCTATGTATGATTATTCATAATCAATTTAATTTCACTATGGACCTCCTCCTTCCAGTAGGAAGTTTTAGGATAATAGATTACCTTGGAGTATAATTGAGGTTCACTTTTTAATACGTAAAAAGTTCAAACCAAATGTTTTGGTTGTATTTTCCATTTTACTCCTTCTAAACTCAACTTCATCATCTTTTGATTACTGATTATTACTTGAGCTAACCTTAATCATTTTCTTAAGCAAACAATTTTCTTATGCTTCATTAAATGAAAACACTTTTTCAAAAAATAAAGCATTTCTTGATTCTAAAATGGTATTAGAATGAATATCCTCAACACTTAATTTGTGCACAAGAAATCAATATGTATTACTATTGTAAGCATATCCAATAAATACACAATCCTCAATTCTAGGTTCTATCATGAATTGTTTTGGATCAAGTATTGCCATCTTTGCAAAACTAGTGCAAACGAGTCGACCCAATCGTGCTTAGCCAAAGTGTACAACTATGGTAGAGGGTTGAGATTGACCTAAGAGAACTAAGGGCCACAATCATTCCATTAAGAAAGGTTTTAGGAGCTTCCATCTCTCATGAGGAGAAGAGCAAGAAAAAATAGAGCCAAGCTTGAGTGAGAAAATGTCGAGATATAAAAAAAGAAAAAAAAAGAGTTTGATATGAGAGAACTAAGCCAGAAGGTGAGATAGAAGAAAAGAGAAGAGGAAGGAAAAGAAATGAGAGAAAAAACTTGAAACCATAAAAAAACCTAAGTAAAGAAAAAAAAAGAAAAAAAGAGTTTTGGGTTGAAAATTGAGTTGATGTGTGTAGAAAATAGTGTATGGGAAAGAAAGAAATGAGAGAAAGGAAAAGGAAGAACCAAAAGATTAAAAGAACCAAACCCGAAGTGAGAAATAAAACATGAAGTTAGAGAGAGAAAACTACCCAAAAAACCTTCCAACATCGGCAAGCCACCGTCTTGGCCACCAATAGTCACCACAGTAGCTCATCCCTCATCTAAAACCATTCGCAAGGTAAGTCAAACCCTCTTTCTTCTATTTTTCTTCTCTTTCCAATAGGGTTTTTGCATAGTTAACATTATCTTCATTTCATAAAACTGTGTCTTCATCTTTTAACATATGCATATGTGTATAAATATTTATGTTTGAAAAACAAAAACAAAAACAAAAACAAAAAAAAAGTCAATGAGTTTTATCAGGTTAGGTCAAAACAAAGTCATGTTTTTGGTTAAGCTTGGGTTTTAATAGTTGGGTCAACATTTCTCTTAATTTTCAGGAACCAACATAGGCCTAACATGAAATTTAGGTTATGATAAAATGAGTTCAATAATACGTTGATGAGTTTTCATCAAGTTTGTGTCAGGTTTTGATAAAACTTGGATTTTGATAGTTTGATCAATGTGTCTCCTAGTTCTATGAACTAAAGTAGGCCTAGTGTGACTGTCACAACCCGAATCTTGGGTCTATGACCAGAAACGCAAGAGCGGTGTCGGAAAGACACCCCACCTACGTTAAGCCTCAAAATAAACATATAAAAAAAACAAGTTATTTAAAAATACACAGCATTTCATAATCTTCAGAAATATTATATTATTCAAAACTAATGAAACCAAATGATAGTTCAAAACTTCTCATCAATAATTAAAACAAAAATAATAATCCATAATACTCATTACATTATCAAAAATCCAAACTTAATTAAAACAAGGTAATAGTGGAGCGTCTAAAACATCGAATCAAAACTAAAAGGAAAGCCTCGCAAAACAAGCAAGGCATACCGATTAAAACTGAAGAAGCAGGAACACTAAACAAAGTTCAACTGCTATAAGAAACTAAGAACCTGAAATAATATAAAGAATGAGGGGTGAGTTCAACCAACTCAGTGAGGGAATAATATTTAATATACATTATAGATATTAATGATATTAATAGTTTGCAAGACGATATATATATATAGACACACACACACACACACACACACACACACACACACCAAACATATTATTATAAAGTAGTGGAATACATGTCAGAGATCAGATGACATCCGAAGGTGACCAGATGACACTCAAAAGTGCCTAGATGACACCCGAAGAAGACCACTGTGGGATGATCAGTCGCCACAGGCTGATGCCTCTCTTACCAGCTAGGTATATAGAATATTATGTGCACATAGGCTAACTACTCTCCGTTAGCATTGAGTTATTGACAAGTCCTATATCAAGGTATAATAGATATTCACAGAATCACCAAAGAAACGTATATCATATCAAATAGAATTTAGTTCGACAGATTGCGAGTGCAAATTCAAGAATAAATGAGTACTTGGAAAATAAAGCAATATATATAAATATTCAAGAAATTTACTGGTTGTACTCATCGTATAATCAACATATATATATATTTATTTATATTATTGCATATTAAATATTATCCCACTCACCCGGAAAATATAGAACTAAAAGGAATATCAGATGAAAAACCCGAAAAACCTATTGAGGATCGTTAGGGGAACTTACAATAAATATATGAAATATACTCGAAAGCAAGTCAAAACAACACAAATAAAAGATTCCAATGCATAAAAGAAAACCAGGTTTAGTCTCCTAGGTTTAGGGACTAAAACGACAATTATCCAAAACAGGAACCAAAACGTAATTTTATCAAAACTGGACCAAACTATAAATACATAACCATACTGAAATTTTCACCCATAAAACATCCTCAATTCTGTCCAAAACAACACAAGGACCAAACTGCAATGTTTTAAAAGTTCAGGGACTAAAATGTAAATTTCTAAAATTAAAGGACCAAACTAAAAATACTCCAAATCAATTATCAAACTGATATTCATCATCCTTAACCTCATAATAACACTCTCCAGAATCTCAAAATACATTTAGGGGTCAAATTATAATTTTTCCAAAGTTTAGAGACTAAACTGAAACTTTCACAAATCAAAGACCAAAATAAAATTTGGTCATCTTCAACCTCAAGACCATTCTGTCCAGATTTTACAGCAAGGTAAAAATAAATTTCTTAACCCATAAAAATTAATTTAAACAAATCAACTCATAAATCTTTATTTTCAACAACATACTAATTAATCACCTAACATTAAACCCTTAACAATAATAAATCAATCTTAACAATATAAACTTCCAATCCTTATAAACCCTAATCTCTTCTTTAATCATTCCATAAACAAACTATAATTGAAAGTAATATTAATTGAAAGTAATATGAAAGAGAACCACTTACTTGCTACTTCCACCTTTGTTGAACAAAAAACTCAAGATTATAAACTGAAATCCTTTATTTGATGAGGAGAGGGTCATGACGGTCACAGGACTTAGAAGTGAGAATAGTAATTCTCTTGCAACTTTTCCTTATATACCTAGGTTAACTTAGGTTGGGTTTGGGCTGACTTGGGCTTGGGTTTGGGCCCAAAGTTTGGGTCTTCCAGTGACATTTTCAAATTGAAAAAGAGGTCAATTGTTAGTCTACAAGTCTCCTTAGAGTTGAAACTGACTTTGGACAATCATAGTATTCTATTCAACTTTTCATTTTAAAAAATAAAATGATTATAAAAAAGTCAATAAATAATATAAATAAAACATAGATAAATAAAAAAAACTATAAAAAAATCATAAAGATTTGAGACTCCTAATTTAATGCCTGACGTTAACTAAATGATCATCCATAAAAAAAAAAAAGACTTACAATAAGCTCGAAAAATAATTTAGACAAATGTAAATTTTTTTTGGAGAAAACACATAGCTAAGATAATCTTTTCTTGAAAATAATATAGTAAGGGTAATTTTTACCTTTTTTTAAGTATAACAAACCTCTTATTCAAATATATGAAACCAATGCATATTTTAGGAATTTTAGTCTCCTTAAAAAACTAGGTCCCATCTATGTTTGTCTACCACACATTTGAAACGAAATATAAAAAAAATGAAAAGATGATATGTGTCTAGGCCTAAAAGAGTGAGCTCATGCGTCTAGCATTCTTGATTTTTTTTCTTATGTTTAAAGGCGAACAACACGTTGTTCATCCTTTTATTTTTTTTAAGATAAAAAAGATGACTTGTTGTCTGTTGGTTTAGTTTGTGGCCACCGAAGAGATGGATGGAAAGTCAGGTTGAGGTTTTTAAACCTAAAAAACCATTTTTCAACCAATTTTCACCTAAAAACACCGTAAAAAGCTGAATAAACTAATATCTAACCACAAACACCCCTAAATTGATAATAAAAAAAGAAACACAAGTTAAATTGAATGAAAAATTCTTCCTTAACCCCGATCTACTTTTTTCAGCGATATGCAAGTTCAAAAATATCCTAATGACATTTGTCTCGTCAAGAGAATTTCATTAACACCAAAATCAACCTATTTAATCACCAGAATGTGACCAACAAAATTATTTTTTGGTGAATTTCTCTCTCTTCATAAATTTTAAGGACTGAAATATAAAATAAATAACGTTTAGAACAAAAATGTTAAACTCTCAAAATATAGGGACCATGATTGAAAAAGATAAAAAGTTGGGGAATAAAGTGTACCTTTTTGTGCCTTATGAACAATAAAAAAAAAAGGAGAAAAGGGATGTTGTTTTAATTTTTAGACTCCTGTTGATCTATGAAGCTGAGATGTCTGAAACAAGATGGTTAATTAAGTGGCTCAAACAGACTTGGATTGGGTTTAGATAGAGCTCTAACGCCCAAACTCCAAGCCCGAGAGAAATTCTATATCCTACTTTGGGGCTCAATTATTGCAAGTGGTGGGATTATGAGGCCCCATATGAACCTGATTAATTTTAGTCCTGCTTATGCTTTCAACTAGACAGAGGAATATAGCTTGACATAACATGCAAGAATGAATTTAAAAGGAGGAAAAAGTTCAGGAATTGAAATGTATAATTGTTAAAGGGCTAAAAAAAACTAACTTATGCACACTGTATCACTCTTAGTGTACACGAGTCGACAATAAAATAAACAGTTGTAGCCAAAGTTTTGAAACCCGGCCTGGCCCGGCGGGTCGACCCGAGGCTGGAACCGGGCCGGGTTGATGAAAAAATAGGAAAAGTCATGACCCGGCCAACCCGGCGGGTTGACCCGGCAAAACCCGGCGGGTTGACCCGGTTGCAACCCGGCCAAAAACCCGGTTGCAACCCTTTGACTTTTTTTTTACTAAAACAACACCGTTTTAATTTTTTTAAAAAATAAAAATTGACCCGGCCAATCTGGTCAAAACCTGGTGACCTGGTCAAAACCCGGAACTCGGGTCTTAGACCGAACCGGCCACCAAACTGGGTTTAAAAACTATGGTTATAGCACTCCATAATGCACATAAGTCATAGTCAAGATATGGTTTTAATAGATGTATCTCGCATTTCTCACGGAACGACCTTATTAAAAAAAAAAGAAGTCTAATGAAACGAAATAGATAAGCATTAATGTTGAGATATAAAAGGAAATTGATTCAATCATTAAGAAAAGAAATCAGCTAATAAAATCTTTATCCTTCATTTAATTTATGTGATTACATAATATATTATTTTATTAGCACCAATTTATATTAAATCCTTAACTATTATAAAAAAAAGAACATCAATTTTTTAATTGATATATATATATATATATATATATATATGTATGTATGTATGTATGTATGTATGTATGTATGTATGTATTAAGAGCATGTTTGATATTATAATAATGGTTGTTTTTCAAAATATTTTTTATTTAAAAATATATTAGCACATTAAAACGATTAAAAATTAAATAAATAGAGTTAAACAAAAATTAATTTTAAAATTTTAGAAACACGGACACCACTTTCCTAGACAAGCTTTAAAGATAGTAATGGAACAGGTTATACCCTCCCCTCAGTCGCATATTAATCAAGTTTGGGGCAGGGAAAAAAATTCTCCCCAACTTTCAAGAAATATACTGTTAGGAAGAAAATATTTCTATATATCCGCCATCATCAAATCAGGTAGCTTTATACTGTATGATTCCACAGTAAATAACTCTCTAGATATACAGTGAATATAGGAGCAATTTTAGCTTTTGGTTAATAACTAGCCCAAGTTCTCCTAAAAACCTGACATTGATATGAATGTAATTAAAAGGTTAAAAGTGAGAGCAAATGTTAGTGTCCTGAAGACAAGTCAAGGTTAGTCAATTCATGGAGTTATAGTGAAATACGAGATATGATTTTTATTACTCAATTGTGCTTTCTTTGAACTTTTGGTCTAAAGTCAAAGTCAATAAAGGGTTTTGTTGAAGATTTTCTAAAGCGTATATAGTTTATGGATTTTTCTACATGAGTATCTATATTGATGTTTTCTATTTTATTATTTATATTCATGAAATTTGATCAATCATTAATTTTGTTTCGAAATGCTCCATCAAATGGTTTGAGTTTGATATCAATCATTTTTTATTTTTTTAATTCTCCATAAAAAAACATTACATGTATGTTAAAAAAAACATAAATAGCGCATACTTCATATATCAAAGTATGCGCTATTTATGTTTTTTTTAACATACATAAATGATATATGAAGTATGTGCTATTTATGATTTTTTTTCTTTTAACATACATGTAATGTTTTTTTTTTCCAATTTAAATACTTGTATTCGTAAATTTGGATCAATCAAGGAATTTTATAACAAATCAGCTAACATGTCAATTATCTCCAATACACAAGTGATCTTGGGTATCCAAAATAATCATTATTTTGTCATTATCAACATTTTTTTTATATTTACTATCAGGAAATAAGAAAAATAACAAAATTAATTAATTAGGTGTGATGCGAACCTGAAAGCTAAGAACCCAAAATCAAGATTAAATACTAACCCAAGAAAAGTAAAATCAAATATGGTGAATCCTGACCTAGTGATAACCGAAACAAAAAAAAAATCATGGTTATTACATGAAAACCATGACTCATTGATTATAACGAACCAAGAACCAAAGTTATGAGATTAAACACCACAAAGAAAAAATATTTGATAAGTTTTAAATATTTTAATGAAGAACCAGGAGCAAGAGAAATCCTCTCCAATATTATTTCTGAAATCAATGACTTATGACAACTTACTAACCAAAGAAAGTATTTATAGCTCAACAAAATAAGCCCTACTGAAAAATTGGGCTAAAATTAAAACCTAAATATAAAGTAGTCTAAGAGTATTTTAAAACAAAATAACAAAGCCCAAGTCATATTAAATAAAGTCTAATTTGCATAGTAACTTCTGGACTTTATTAGAAAGTTTTTTCAACGTCTGATTACTATGAAATCCTAACCCTATATATTTAAGTAGCTGCATTCTTTTCTCTCTCTCTTTCTTGGCCAACTCTCCATTCTTCCCTCTCTCGATAAAAAATTACTTTTTCTCCTCATAGCCGAATCTGATTTTTCTCTCATCTTAAGGCTCTTGACCGAAACACCAATTTCATTCTCATCGGCCTCACTTTCTCTTTTCAATTTTAATTGATCCTTGTAAACTTGTTTTGGTGACAATGTTACATGGGTGATGTATTTTTCATCTTTTACAAATGAATACCTAGTCTTAAACCTATTATATACAACCTTTTCCTATCAAATTGTCACGGTCTTTCTAAAAGTAAATGTCTTACATGCAAAAGAATAACATCACACAAAACCTCATCACTATACCTTCCAATAAAAAAATAAGATTAAAACATGTTTATTCACCTTTACTTTCCCACACGTACAACCACTACAATTTATATGGTCTAGGATGTTTTGTAATAGGCAAATTTAACTTTTCCATAAAAATGGTACTAGTTACATTAGTATTACTTCCTCCATCTATAATCATATTACACACCTTATTACTAATGTGGCATCTTGTATGAATTTGTTTTCCTCTCCAAATCATCTTCTTTCACTTGAACACCTAGTGCACGCCTAACCCCAATTGACTCACCCTAAAATGGATACTCTACCTTATAATCACTATCATCCTCAAGTGGTGGAATTTTCTTATCATCAATGTTATTTTTGGCTTCCACCTCCTAATTGTCTCGCAAGATCATAACTTTTTTATTTAGATATTGAAAAGCTATGTGACCTATTTCCAAACCGAAAAAACATTTAATATCATGATTACAAGGTGGTTAGGAATTAAATGTACCTTTAATATTGGACGAGACTCTTTTCTTGCCCTTAAGTGATTCGACTTTACTCTTTTAGATATCCTTATCATCTTTCTTCCAATTCGACGACAAAAACAAACTAGAACTTTAACTAGGCTTTGAATTTCCCTTTCTTTTGACTTGTTTTTCCACCTTTGTAGTCATATGCACCATGTCTTCTAACTCTACATAGTATTTTAACTCTACAACATTCATTATCTCACAGTTCAAACAATTTAAAAACCTTATCATGATAGCTTCTCTATCATCCTCTATATTTGCTCGAATCATAGCTACCTCCACCTCTTTATAGTAATACTCTACACTCTTAAAACCTTGAGTTAAGCTTTGCAATTTCTGATACAAATCTTAATAGTAGTGATTGAGAACAAATCTTCTCCTTTTAATCGCCTTCATCTCATCATAAGTATCAATAAGCCTCTCATGATTCCTCATACTCAACATAAGTTGATCCCATTATATAATAGCATAATCAATAAACTCAATCACAACTAACTTAACCTTTTTTTTTTTTCTCTCGTGAGAGTTATTGTGATAATAAAAAATCAATTCTATTTTCTTCTCTTATTTTAGGTAAGTTTCTAGATCATTCATTCCTTATAAAGATGAGATTTTAATTCTAATACTCCACTCCCAAGATTTCTATCCAAACCATCATAAACTCTAACATTTTTTATAAACCCTATATTACTAAAATTCTTGTTTTGTTGAATTCTCTTTAATTGGTTGAATGAAGCTTGATCAAAAGCAACTGCGTCTTCATCCTCATTCTTATTTACAATCTCATTTACAAGTATATGAACATGTCTCTCTTGCCTCCTAGCATTAGAAAGCTTTTGGGATTGTTCCTCTTGCAAATTAGCATCACGATAACTTGTTTATTTCTCTAATCTTTTACTTCACTAAACAACATATTCATTCTCTTAAACTGTTGTTGTGTTACTTGTAACACAAGGAATGCACTCTACTTCTTCACCTTGAGTGACAAATCTAAACCAAATAACAATAATTATTGGATGAAAACCTTGACATGTTGATTAAAATGAACCAATAACTAAAGTTATGAAGTTGAACGTCATAAAAAAAAAATCTTTGATAAGTTTTGAATAGTTCAATGAAGAATTAATAGCAAGAGAAATCTTCTTCAATATTATTTCTAAAATCAATGAGTTATTACAACTTACAAACCAAAAAAAGTATTTATAGTTCAACAAAATAAACCATATTGAAAAATTGGTCTAAAATTAAAACTCAGATATAAACTAGTTTAGGAGTACTTTAAAATAAAATAACAAAGCTTAAGTCTTAATAAATAAAGTTCAATTTACGTAATAACTTTTGGACCTTATCTAAAAATGTTTTCAATGTTTGATTGCTACAAATTTTTGACCCTATAGAATACAAGGTCTTTAGAATCTTTTTGGCAAAATTTTAATATAATCCAATGATTGTATTTAAAGTTATGACCATTAATATAAAGTTATATAGCCAAGCTTTAATACATGTTAAGTAGCCTCAACTTTTGCTTGAGTCACATTGATCAAGACTTGATCCTTCTTGAAACTTAATAGATGCTACCTTAGAAGTAATTCCTGAAGCTTGCTTGGCCGAAACATCTTAAAGCTGCCTATTGAATATCCTTTTGATGCTTTTGACTCTTGCTCTTGTAATTGGTCCAATCCAATGATTGTATTTAAAGTTATGATTATTAACATAAAGTTGTGTAACCAAACTTTAGTACATGTTAAGCAGCCTCATCTCTTGCTTGGGTCATATTTATCGATGCTTGATCCTCCTTGAAACTTAATTGATGCCACATTAAAAGTAATTCATGAAGCTTGCTCTGCTGAAACATCTTGAAGCAGCCCATTGAATGTTTTTTGATATTCTTGACTCTTGCCCTTGAAATTCATCCAATCATCAAATATAATGGATCCTGATGTTGCAAGATAATTCTCATCATCCCCTTCTCCTCAAAAAGAATTCTGAATGACTTCTTGTCCTGCCTATCAATAAGCAAAACAAGAGAATTCTGGATGTTTTCACTACATATTCCGGTTCATGGTAAGTACTGTACAAGGTCCCTGAGGTTTATGATCTCTTAGATGCGAGAAACTCTGTTACATTTCATGAAGAAGCTATACTAAACACACAACCTCCCAGGCTCCCACTACCAATCAACAAGAAACTTGTTCGGAAATACTGGAACCCTGTAACCATTTTCTAAATTTTTCAAGGAATCCAGGATATCTTTTCTCAAAAAATCAAAAGTAATCCCATTTCTGGATACCTTCAACAGTCCTCTTTCCACACAGCAGCAGGTGCGGACCTCTATCCTTTTCTTACAAGAGTCAACAAATTCAATTATTCAGATACAGGAAAAGTCAACATGTAAGAATTTGACACATACTGAGTATATCTGCAACTCTATAAACGTCAAATATCATTAGTTTTGCTAGATCACCAAAAATCTCTACAGGAACATGATCCTCCCTCGAAGTAGTGAAAGCGATGGTTATCCCTTAGGATGATCAATCTTCCCACAATCTTTGATATGTACTTAATGGCATTATGACAATCTTCACACACCCGCAAGTTTTTTATCACACGGATCGGTCTCCCAGCAGGAATGTACAGAATGCCATATGCCACAGCTAATTTCTCACTGTGATACTTGAGCATATGCACCTTCTCTTCCTCTTCCACATCATGAAAGACCAACTTTGTAGAGGAGATATATCCCTCCTGCTTCAGTTTCAAATCCATCTCTTCTAAAAAGGTATATATCTTATCTGTATGCGGGTGTGAAGTGTCCCCAACTTTAAATGTGTGAATTTTATTTTGAACTTCAAGCCAACTGTACCCAGGTACTTTCTTCACACCTTTATTCCTCATTTCTAATCTCATCTTACCAGCATCAGACCATCTTCCTGAAGCTGCATATAATTTTGAGAGAAGTATATACATTCCTGAATTATGAGGCTCCATTTCAAAGATGATCTGAGCAGCCTTTTCACCCAATTCTGTATTGCCATGAATTCTGCTTGCACCAAGCAAAGCACCCCAGGTTGCAGCATCTGGTTCAAAAGGCATGTTTTTCATCAAATTCTGGGCCTCTTCTAGTTGCCCTGCTCGACCTAGAAGATCAACCATACAGGTATAGTGCACTAATTTTGCAGTTATACCATAATCACGATTCATCGAGTAGAAATATTCACTGCCCTGGTCTACCAAGCCAGCATGACTACAAGCAGCCAATACAGAAACCTGAAACATGGATAGAAGAGAAAAAGATATTCAACACTGTTTAATAGAGAAAAGATGCGATCATGAAGTGAGATGACTTGGTTTTAGGATATCAGCTCTAGAAATCTTCATATAATTAAATACAATATTTTCTCATACCATAATGAAATTTAGGTGGTAACTTAACTGGTTTTTTAAGTGCAGCAAATGGTTCTTTCCCAATAATGCATAACAAATTTACATGTTACAAGAACAATTAATTGTACTACAGGGATCAAAATGCTTGTGGAGGATTTGGTGCTTTAGCCTAAAATTAGTTAGACATGTCAGAATAACAAGTCAAAGTGTCAAACCATACCATAGTGGCATCATCTGGCCTGATTCCTGTAGTCTTCATTAACTCAAAAACTGTCAGAGCCTCTTCCCCAAAACCATGCCTTGCATAACCATGAATCATTGTGTTCCAAGACACCACATCCTTTTCTAGTATTTCTTGGAATGCATCTCGTGCTTCATCTATACTTCCACACTTACAATACATCGCAAGAAGAGCATTCCCCACGTACCACCCAGTCTGGTACCCAGCCTTGACCAGCCGGCAATGCAACTGCTTCCCCAATTCCAAAGCTGCAATGTTGGAACACGTGCTCAAAGCACAGGTAAATGATGATCTATTCAACCTTTCACAATCTCTTTGCATTTCTACAAAAAAATGTAAAGCCTCTTCACTGCAACCGTTTTGAGAGTAGCCAGCAATCATAGCTGACCAGGAAATAGAATCACGTTGAGGCATGTTATCAAATAAGTTCCTAGCATGAGCAATATATCCACTCTGAGCATATCCAGTAATCATCGTATTCCAAGAACTAGCATCCCTAGAAGGCATTTCCTCAAACAATTCTCTTGCCATGTCCATTCGTTTACATTGCACATACCCTGCAATCATTGCATTCCAAGAAACTGAGTTCTTCTCAGGCATCCTATCAAAAATACTTCTAGCTTCATCCAGCTTCCCATTTTGCACATATCCAGAAACCATAGCTGTCCATGTAAACACATCCTGAACTGGAGACTCCTCAAACAATCTTCGTGCCTCTTCCATCTCTCCATTCTGTGCATAACCAGTAATAATAGTATTCCATGAAATCTCATCTCTCTTAGGCATCCTATCAAAAACACTCCTAGCATCCAATAACCTCCTCTTCCTCACAAACCCACCCATCAAACAATTCCAAGAAACAAGCGTCCAATCCATCTTCGACTCAAACAACCTCTTTGCATCCTGTATCCTCCCATTCTGCACATATGCTGCAAGCAACCCATTCCACGAAATCCCATTCTTAAGCGGCATCTTATCAAAAATCTCTCTTGCCTCGTCAACAAACCCATTCTGCGCATACCCAGATAACATGGCATTCCAAGAAACAATATCCCTTTCCGGCATCCTCTCAAACAAAGCACGCGCGGTTTTAAGATCTCTATTCCTGACAAACCCAGTTAACATCACATTCCAAGAAAACAAATCTCTCTCAGGCATTTTATCAAACAAGTCCCTCGCAAGATCAAACTTGTGATTCCGTAGGTACCCAGAAATCATTGCATTGTACGATACCGAGCTTCTTCGAGACATGGAGTTAAACACTCGAAGAGCGGATTCGCATAGGCCATTACGCATGTGGGTGGTTATGGCAATGTTCCATTTTACAATGTCAGAGTCTGTGGTGCTGAAGTTTTGCAGTTTTTTGTTGTTTTGGGATGTTGATGTTTTCTTTGAAGAGTATGAGTTTTTGGGTTTCGCTGATTGGAAATTGATGGTAGGAATGGAGCAGCTACTGTGTAACTGTCTCAAACGGTAATTCCCGCTCATTGCTTCTGTTGTTTTGGTCTTGGTGTGGTGCAGTTGGCTCAGGTGATTTTGTTTATGGTTTTATAGACTTTTGTGTTTAACGGATAACCTATTGGCTATTGAACCAGGGATCTCCAATTCTAAACCAGAGGGTCGTGTTGGCGGAGAGCGCGGCGGATGAGAGAGTTGAGACGTTTTCTGTTTTTAGTTTTTCAAACTCGAAACTTGTTTGTTTTGATTTTTTGAGACATCCAATGGTGGGGGTAGGACTGTATCTGAGACGTCCGGTAGCCACGGTGGGACCAGGCCCCCGGAATCAAAGTTCGGGATCAGGGTGCCTAGGGCCAAGTCTGGTTCGGATGGCGTAACTGTAGCTCGGAAGTGCAATCGGAACTAGATACAAGACACCCGAGGGCAGGTCAAGCCCAAGATGTATAGGGTTCGAGTCGAGGTTGGGTTCGTTGCTCCCAAAATTGGACCCGGACTGGATATATTGCGTCGACGGACTAGGTCTGGAATGCTGGAGGACCATGTTTGGAACGAGTCCAAGGGTTGAATGAGACCAAACTTGAGTTACCACGGATCTAGACGACAAGTCGCCCAAGTTTAGATTGGATTAACCTGTTTCTGAAATAAAATCATGACTTTGTTAACCTTTTGTTCTTGTTTCTGTGTTTTGACTTTTTTATGCTTTCATATTGCTTCCTTTTCATGCTGCAGCCAGTTTTGCTTCCCCTCCTCAAGCTCCTTGCAATATTGGTACCATTTGCTGACCCGGTATGATCCGGGTAAAGTTCAAGTCACATCCCAGTATTAGTATTTTTATATATACATATACATATTTTTTTTATTTTTACTGTGTATTTATTTGTGTTTTTAGATTACCATAAAAAAATAGTTCATGGTCCACAAGGATCTTGATATTATTTTGCTATATTTTTTATGTATTAATAATCATATACTTATGTAATTTAATAGTATAAAATAAATGTATTTTTTAATTATTTTATTATCAACAACAAATTTAATCATACATCTTTTAAATGCAATTTCAACTACAGTTTTAAGTAAACATATATTTTAATTCAACTAACAACAATTAAAAATGGTTTTTAAAATTTTATTTTTTAAAAACTATAATTATAAAAATTACCATAATGCTAAATATACTCTATCTCTTAATTACTAAAGGAGGATAAAGTATATCCATGGCTCTCAAATCTTGTCCCCTCCAAAAGGTTAACATGAAAATTTAATGATCTCCATGACTTGATCAATATCTAACCTTGATTAAATTTAAAATTAAACCAAATAAAGATTTGGTCAGGACATACTTATCAATATGGTAAAAATCAATTAATCTAGTAAAATTTGTTTCAGACAGTTATGAGATATAAAAAAAATTAAATAACATTGTGTTTAGTTTTTTATTAAAAAAATCAAATTAAAAACCTCAAAGTTGAACAAATAATTTAATAATCCAAGTTTACTATTAGGTCAAACTCCAAATAAAGTGTATTATAAAATAGCCTATATAGTTTTACAAAATGAATAGAATAGTTGCTCTAGTTTCAAAATAATTAATTAATTCCTATGTTTTTATATCTAATTGTTACTCGATTTTTTTAGCATTTTTCATGTTTTTTTTTCAAATCATTTTATTTTTTATTTTAAAAATAGAAAAAGAAATAAATAATACAAAATAATCAAGGAGAAAAGGAAATGGCCCCCATGCTTAAGTCCTCCTTTGTGATCAACGCCCAGGAAGAAAGAGGCAAAAACACAACATAAGTAGCATGGCCCCGAGGCTTAATTAGTTTATAGGAATCCATGCAGAGAAACACCACCGATGAGTATAAGAGCCTAAAATGTCATCGGAGCGCCACAGAGTAGTCTCCAAAGTTGCTGTTATGAGGCAAAATATCATTAAAATGAACAGAACTGTAAAAGTGATGTTGCCGGTGGAATCTTTCCTTCCCTTTGATTAACCTTAAAGTTCAAGACCGCAACACAGTTCTTGTCACTTGGATGCTTGTTTTTGGAAAGATATACATGGACCACCTAGTACACTCCAAGTTTATTCCAACTTTAATTCCTCTCAAAATGATTTTCTACGCCGATTCCCCCCCGGCCCTGAAACATTATTTGTACCATTGAATCTTATTTTCACTCTGAAAAACTCTCTAGTTGTTGGGGAGATTGTTTAGTGAAAATAATTAAATACATTTACAAGATAATAAAAAATATATGAACAAAATATTAAACACAAAATAAGTACAAATATATAAAATACTTACTTGTAGATTATAAATCTTCAAATCGAAACCAAAAAAGGAAATGAAGTTATTAAGGATGATATCTTTGTGTTTAAGGATAAATTATTTTTCAATAGGTACAAAAGGTCTCATTGCAACTTCCCTCCTATAATTTCAATAACAATACCTTAGAAGGATGCACATCCAATCAAGGCATATGAACTATGAACCAGAAAATTTTACTTGAATTTTCTCTCTACAACTACGAAACCTAAAACCACAAAAAGAAAAGCACAAAAGCAAACACAATAGAGACCATGGATTTTCTCTTTGTTTTTCACTTATCTATTTCTTTTTCCAACTTTTAAGAATGATATCCCTTAAAATGATGTGGACGATCATTATATTAAAATAGATAATTTTTTACTTTAAACCTTTCCTCGTGAAGTACTATCAGATTTACTCAACTAAATAATAAATACGATGTATTGAATTATTCAGTCTTTGACATAAATCAAGACACACACATAGTTCTCTTCCTAGATTTTTCTTTAATTCACATGATTGTGTTCATTTTGGCTTTAAACAATTTCTAGTTTGATGGGTGGTTTAAAGAATTTAGTCCTATTTTTTAAATTCTAAAAAAATAACCACATTTTCCACTTATATAAATGATATTTTATTAAGAGTATTTTGCGATACTCCACTTGGTTAACCATGATATGAGAATCATTAAGAACAGAAATTGTCCTTGTCATGTTGTAGCTAGATAACTTTCTTTTTCTCATAGGAATAGGAAAGAAATAATATTTTTTGAGTGTTAACAAGAGTGTCATGTGACTTAGTTTCCCATTTGAATCTAAATATTAGGATCTTAAGCTAGCAAGGTAGGGTTACTATCATGACACTCTTTCATCTTTAAAAGAAGTAAGTCTATTCCTCGTAATGGAAATATTTATAAGCTTTCTTATTAAGCCTTTAGTAAGAGGATCTATAATATTTTCATTAAGTCAATGGAAATGATTCCATACAAGAGCAGTGTTTAATTATTTCATGTTTATAGTGTATATGTCTAGACTTATCGTTATATACATTACTTTGTGATCTTTCAATTGTTAACTAACAATTGTAAATGATATAAATTGTCAATATTGACTTTGGCTAATATGAAATATCCTCTAAGAAATTTTAAAGTGACTCAACTTCCTCTCTAGTTTGATTGAGAGTAATAAGCTCTTATTTCATTATAGACCATACGATGCATGTTTGCTTAGAGGATTTTCAATACATAATTGCTCAATTGAGAGTGAAGACATGTCCACAAGTAGATTTCAAGCCTTTGATATCTAATATCCAATTCACATCACTATAAGCATCACTGTCTAGTATTGTTGGGCTTCCAATATGATGTAGCTCATAGTCAAAGGTCTTATGCTTGCTAGCTGCATTATTTCATTACATACATTAAGTTTTTAATTATTCAAGAATATTCTAGTTGATATATTCACTCACCTTTATTTTCGGACATATACACACTTATGTCTATTAATATGTTGACAATGTTATTGTCATTTTTAAAAAATTTATCCAGAATTTTTTTAATATAATGAGATTGAGAGAAAATACCAATCCATAAAATATTATAGAAATTTTAATTTTTAGCGTGACATCTACAACACCCAAGTCTTTCATGTCAAACTTATTAGTTAAAGTCTTTTTGGTAGACTTTATCATGTATATATTGCTATTCAAGATTAGCTTGTCATCCACACATACAATGACATCACATTTATATTTGTTTTTCACATAAGCATATTTATCAATTTTAAACTTGTAAACCTCATGTAAAAATAAGACCAAATGTATAAATAACCTGCGAGTAATAGAAACTCAAAATAAAAAGAAAAATGAGTAAGCGATATAAATAATAGAGAATATGATGTTAAACGGAGATAATGGTCTCCATGAATACATACAAGATTATGGATGGGGTTCCTACATGAATTATAAATTTAATTTAAAATTCATAACGATGACAAAACCAATAATGAGTTTTAATAGATAAAAGAATAAGAAAAATGAGAAAATGATCCCAAATAATTAGTGATATAATAAATAATAAACTATAAGAAAGGATAGTATAATAAGAAGGAAATAGTGAAAGTGCAAGCACTAGTTCAAAATCGGTAATGCTATTGTGAAACGATAATAAGCCAGATAAAGAATACAAATAAAATAAATATATCTGAAATAATAAAATTATCTCGAGGGTTTAAATGAATAATTGATATGATTTACGTAAGGATTGAATAAGAAAATTTGGATTTTTGATGAAAAATCACAACCAACCAATTTTATGTTATCGTGTATAACTTTTAATCCAACCATCACACAGAGCTAAAATTTTGTATAAAGTTGTATGACATGTTGAACCACCTTGGATTGGAATTTAATTTCAATAGGATTTCAAAAAGTCTTCATACCTTAGGTCAACATCCAAGTAGTTTACTCAAACAACGTATGAAGGCTTAATGAATGGAAAAATTATAAATAGAGGCAAATCACCTCTTTAAATAGGCTAGAACAGTTGGAACTTCTTGCACCAATGAAGTTTCACTTCTTTTTTTTTTTTGAAAATTTTGAGAGAAATACCTTGAGAGAGTTACATTTAAGTGATTAAAAAAAGTTTTCAAAGGAATTAAAGGAAGGATTCAAGCTTTTTCAAGGGTTTTTAGAACTTGAAAAATATGAGTTTAAGAGTTAGAGAGAGAAAGAAGAAAGAGGAAGAAAACAACTTAAGTTTTCCTTGCAAAATACTCATTGATTTATTGCTAACAAGAGGTAAAGAACTCTATTACCATGATTGATCAAGGTTTTATAATGTTTTAGAGCTTAGCTATGAATGTTGGTATTATGGAAAGTTAGGGTTTGAGTGATGGATTGTTTGAAATGATTATTTTAATTGAATTAATTGTTTTTGAGCTTGAATAATTAATGTGTATTGTGAAATTAACATAAAAATTGAAGAAAAATTAATACTTCTTTTTTAATGAGGGTTTCAGCCAATGATGGAATGAGAGGATTAAGATCAGATAGATAAACCTGATAAAAAAATTATGTTTAATTATATTAAAAGTGTGTTCTTGAACTTAATTGTGATGAGTTAAATTGATATATGAGAAAGAAAAGTGAAAAGCAACCTAGGATGACCATAATGTCCATTTTATCCCGAACAAACAAATGGAGGAATTATGGTGTTAATGAAATATTTTATGATATGTATGAATGATATTGGTTTCAAAGAAAAAAATTCAAGAGGAAAGAACTTGATTTTTAATCAATACCTTTATTTGTTAGGAAAAGTGAAGAGGATGTTGTGTAAAGTTGAATCGAGAGCTTGAAAACAATAGAATTTATAGCTGATTTCTTCAAGAAAGTTGTAGATATGAATGTTAACTTTCAAATAGACCTAAGCTTGTTTAATTTGGAATTATATAACTCCATACATAAGATAAAAACTAAGTAAAAGTCTAAACAAACATAACTCTACACAGATTTTGGATGCTATTGTAATTATTGATTTTAAACTTTAATATGATGGCATTTGGTTTCTTTACACAATTTTATATATATGGATGTTAACTTTCAAATGAAACTGGTCTTAATTAATTTGGAGTTATATAATTCCATATATAAAGGTTCAAATTGATATAATACTAGACAAATTTTTTATACTATTGTAATGGGTGATTTTAGGTATGTAAATGGAAAAACTGGGTGTTCCTTTCATCATGAAAGTTATAGCTCTATGTCTTAGCTTTCCATAGAGACAAATCATGCCTAAAACTAAGTTTTAGAACTTTAGTTATGATTAAAACACTAGACAATATTTTAAGTTGATTAGGCTGAATCTACTAGAATTAGACAATTCTAATCTTTTTTTGGAATTACTGTTGAGAGAGGGTTTTAACATCTGAATTTATAAAAATAAATATAAACATGAAAATTTGTAAGGATATAGTATTTTAAGGATTTTTCTTACTATTGGCTTGAAAGTAATAGTTAAATGAGAATTGAAATGAAGTTATGATATCGGTTGTATTATTGATGATAATTGAATACAAGGGAGGTCATGGAGACTGAATGGCAGCAAAGAGGAACAACACGTATACAAACTTCAAGTAGGTGCCATACACCTTTTCCTACTTAGAGAATTTCTTAAGCATTATAAATTATAAATTTTTATAAATGTGTTGCATTT
This sequence comes from Populus simonii, assembly GCA_007827005.2. Classification (NCBI taxonomy): domain Eukaryota; kingdom Viridiplantae; phylum Streptophyta; class Magnoliopsida; order Malpighiales; family Salicaceae; genus Populus; species Populus simonii. The sequence goes on along the minus strand of CM017475.2, from coordinate 10,809,025 downwards.
CTATAATGTTAATATCAAAAAAGGGTTGATTTTACTAGTTGCCCTGAGTAAAGCTAGTGGTGTCGATGCAACTAACTTTCATTGTTATTGATTTAAGGGTGAAACTCGATAGTTGATATATTGAAATGAGATTGTGCATTTATGTATAAAATGTAGATTTTGATCAATAAAGTGAATTTGTTATATATGTAACTAATAAGTATTTGTTGAAATGTATATGTCATAGAAAGATTAATTTGACCAGTTGCCCTGGGAGGAGTTAGTGGCATCAGTGTCACTAATGATAAGAGGTGTAGCAGCTCGTGGACAACCAAGCTCAAAAGTTCGTAATAAGTCAGATTTCAACAATTTTTTTCTTTAATTATTATAAATTTGATGACTTTTTTTTAGGAAATATATAACACCCTGTTGTAGGAGAGATATAAAGACAATCCTTCGACCTATTCAAAACTCGATCCAGATTTGTGCTTGAAGGGTAGATCGTCTAGTGGACCTGATAAAAATTTGGTTTATGGTATCTCTAACACTACAACTGAGGATAAACAGACAAGCCATATTATTTTGATTGTTGGTTCCTTGCAATCAGGTTTGAGCCAGTAATCTTTGGTTGTCCAAGTGATTAAACGAGAACAAGTTAAAACTTAGACGACCCAGTTTAGTGCTGAGACGACCCAACTTAAATTTGAGACGGTCAACTTGAGGGATAAAGTTAATTTTCTTGAGTAGTTGTTTTCGATCCATATTGGTTCATGTGGTCTACCTTGTCGCCCTCCTAGTTTGGACGAAGATCTATCTTCGCCTCCTCCTCCTCATTCCCCATCTGTTGTCTATTAGATAAATTGTATTAATAATATTTTTAAAATTAGTAATAAAATTTTGATTTTTTATTTTAGTTTTTTTATTTTTTCCTTGTTTTGTTTATTTTATTTTATTTTTAGAACAACATTAAATACAATAATGATAGAATTACTGACGGAGTTTGAATCATACATGGAATGACCAATAGAATAAGCCCCTCGAAAAGTACCAAAGAGTTTTAAAAAAATTATAGGACTTTGTCACTCATAATTATAGATGAAATTACAAACAAACTAAGTCTCTTAGAAAGTTCTAGAGAGTTTGAAAAAAATTATAGTACTTGCCACTATTAGATGTGAATCTCCAGTGGTTTAATTCTGTCAATAATATGCATATGATCACCGATAAAATTACCAACAATTTATTATGCCATAATAACCAATGAAATCATCAGTAGAATGGATGTCAAATATTTTTTTGTTTGGAATTGTTTTCTTTTTGTAAATTTATTAGTAATTATATTATCAAAAAAATCACTAATAATATATAAATTACTGACAATATGTTTTCTAACAATATTTTACCTTCTGTGATTCTATCAGTATATATTTTTCCAAAAGAATCGGTGTTCAAAGACCAACAAAATATTTTGCCAGTGTTATACAACTCTCTGTTCCTCTTCTTCTTCTTGAAAAATTTTGCTGTAAAAGGTTAAGATGTCGTTCCCCATCTTTCCCTCCATTAATTCACTTCTTTTTCAAACAAACGGCTAGTAATAGTGGATTATGATGTACAGACTACAGATATTTATTAGATCTATTAGAATTAGAGTCAGATAGCATTTAAACTTGATGTAATGATGTCCTTAAATTTATATAATAAAGGTAATTGTTTGGAAAATACTACTATGATATGACATTTCAATTTTGTAGTAGTGATTTCAGCACTAAAGCTCGGAATATGGTATTTATTGAAAAAAATAAAAATAAAGGAAACCTTGAAACTTCAAAACTGAAGGCCTTAAGTTCGGATTATGCTATCATGAATCATGATTTTAAGGGTGATAGTCTGGAGATGGAGACCATGGCCACCTCTGCCTTTAATTTTCGATGGCCTTGAACAAGTTCACTGAGGCCATAGCCAACTTTCGTGGTAATTTGGAAGCTTTTGACCTCTAACAAATCTGTTCTCTCACAGCCCTATCGTCTTCAAGATGACCACATGCACGAGAGGGAAGAAAGAATTTTTTTTGCCACTGTAGGTGTTTGAATTAGCTTATAATTATTTTAATTAATTTTTTAAAATTTTAAAGTTAATAATTAAATAAATTTTTAATAATTCTAAAATTTATAATATTTAAGAAGCTGATTAATTAAGTGATCGCACAAGAGACAACTTTACTTGGGTAAGTGGTGACATCAAAAATTGCCATAAAATCAAACTCTCTTCTTCTCCCTAGCCACTCTTGCCACGCTTAATTTGACCAGCCAATATCGATCCCAAATCCCATGATAGAATCAGGGGAAACTACAACGAATTTGTGCCGTCTTGGTAAACCAAAGATTCTGGTCTTCCCCACTCTTGGCTTGATTCGGTTCTCACCAACCCGCCCTTACTTTAGACTCCCACTAAGAATCCAATATGTGTGCTACTTGACAAAGGGAGTGGATACGTGAATCACAACAAGAATAAAGCTGGGTTTGCCCTATCAGACGGTTCGAAAGCTGAAACTGATGATGATCTACTCTTGCTCTAGAAGCCCTTACTTTAGACTCCCACTAAGAATCCAATATGTGTGCTACTTGACAAAGGGAGTGGATACGTAAATCACAACAAGAATAAAGCTGGGTTTGCCCTATCAGACGGTTCGAAGGCTGAAACTGATGATGATCTACTCTTGCTCTAGAAAAATTAAGCCTCTTGTTTATTTTCTTAAGTTAGTGAAGACAAGCGCATCAAACAAATTTTTGGTGGAAAGCAAATTAAGCTCTACCAGAAATGTCGTCGGACGATGGTCACTCCTAACCTACCCATGCATCCAGCATCATAAGAATCTGTCCTCATATCGAATTATTGAAGTTGATATATATAATATAATAAAGTTTTAATAATTCAGAGAATCATCATGGCATATGTAAACTTTCCACTATAAACAGCGGGGGTGCATGCACGTTTGTGTAACTCGTTAGCTATATATAAATTGTACTCTGATTCATAGATTTGTTTTCTCAGTAGCTTCTGATATAGGTAGCAATGGAGGGTGGGCACAAAAATTGTGGTATTTTGCTATCACTGGTTATAATCGCCGGGGCATTACCATTTTGTTCTTCGCAAGCAACCAGAAGGTTTCAGTTTAATGTAAGTTAGCCATGGATGGACATATCTAAGTGGCCTTTCAAACCCATATGTACAGACTTATTGGAACATAGGAATCATTCGATTTCGTGTACTTTTTCAGGTTGAGTGGAAGAAGGTAACTCGTCTATGCACTACCAAGCAACTTCTAACGGTGAATGGGCAGTATCCAGGCCCAACCATAGCTGTTCACGAGGGTGATCGCGTTGAGATTAAAGTCAAAAATCGTATTGCTCGTAATACTACTCTTCATTGGTGAGTTTACATTCTTGTGTTTGACACTTACGAGCAAAAAAATAGAAAATATGAAGCATGTAATTCTTGAAATGTAACAGGCATGGACTGAGGCAGCTAAGAACAGGATGGGCTGATGGACCAGCTTACATTACCCAATGCCCCATAAGAGGAGGCCAGTCTTACACCTACAAGTTCTCTGTTATTAACCAAAGAGGCACATTGCTATGGCATGCTCATTATGCTTGGCAAAGAGCATCTGTCTATGGTGCTTTAATAATCTATCCTCGCATGCCGTATCCATTCTCAGCTCAGATTCAAGCTGAAATCCCTATCATTCTGGGTAATAATTAAATGTTCATTATCTTCCATAGACAAGCGATCAAATATCTTTTTATTGATTCTTGACATGCTTTACGTGTAACAAAATGCAGGTGAATGGTGGAATGGGGATCCAGATGAAGTTGAAAAAATAATGATGTTGACAGGAGCAGGGCCAGATAGTTCCAACGCTTACACCATAAATGCAATGCCAGGACCTCTCTATCCTTGCTCTGACAGAGGTAATTGTAACTTTACTGTCTCTCTGTAATGGAAAGTGACGATGATCTGAAATGGTTTTGTAATTTTATTCCGTAGATACTTTTATCCAGACGGTGGAGTATGGCAGGACCTACATGCTTAGGATCATCAATGCAGCTCTAGCTAATGAGCTTTTTTTTGCAATAGCAAAACACAAATTGACAGTTGTGGAGGTTGATGCAGTCTACACTAAGCCCTTCACAACCACATCCATTATGATTGCTCCTGGACAAACCACAACTGTTTTAATGACAGCAAACCAAGTTCCAGACTCCACGGGCATGTTTGCGATGGCAGCAAGGCCTTATCTTACTTCTGTTTTCCCCTCCAACAACTCCACCACAATTAGTTTCTTGAGGTACAAAAATGCAAGGAACCGGAGAGGAAAACCTCCTTTTAATCTGAGTAGCCTTAAACTTTACAACCTTCCAGCAATGGAAGACACTGCATTTGCTACAAAATTTTCGGGCAACATTAAAAGCCTTGCATCTCCTAAGTACCCATGTGATGTGCCTAAAACAATTGACAAGCGAGTGATAACAACTATAAACCTAAACCTTCAAGACTGTCCTGCAAAAAAAACCTGCCTAGGTTTCAGGGGCAAGAAATTCTTTGCTTCAATGAACAACCAATCCTTTGTTCGCCCTTCCATCTCAATATTAGAAAGCTATTACAAGAACCTAACCACCACTAGTTTCTCCTCTGATTTCCCAGAAAAACCGCCAAATGCTTTCGATTATACAGGAGGAGATCCACTGTCTCAAAACATGAACACAGAATTTGGCACAAAACTTATAGTAGTGCCCTATGGTACAAACTTAGAGATTGTGCTGCAAGACACGAGTTTTCTTAATTTGGAGAACCATCCAATTCATGTCCATGGTCACAACTTCTTCATTGTTGGGAGTGGATTTGGAAACTTCAACAAAGCCAAGGATCCGAAGAGATACAATCTTGTTGATCCTCCAGAGAGGAATACAGTGGCAGTTCCAAGTGGGGGATGGGCTGCTATTAGGATCAAGGCAGATAATCCAGGAGTTTGGTTCATACATTGTCACCTAGAGCAACATACTTCGTGGGGTCTTGCCGCTGGCTTTATTGTCCAAAATGGTCAGGAACCATCTCAAAGGTTGCTTCCGCCCCCTCAAGATCTTCCCTCCTGCTAATTAATCATCTTCTTTAGACAACAGTCAACGCCTTGCTGCATTTAAGAATCTTCCCTCAATTTGTTTTTTTTTTTTATTTAATTTTCTTTCCATGGATGCACAAATAGCTACATGGTTTGGTTTGCAAGTAGTGATGTTTTGTAATAGGCAAGTGGAGAAGTATAGTGTAGTTTTGTGTACTGATATTTGGCAGTACTTTGGTGCAAATTTGTAGTTTTCGGGCGAGACAAAGTAATGCTTGGGATTATTTGGCAAGATTTTTTTCTCTTTTATTTACCCTATTTGTTTAAGAATGTATGTTCTCCTTGCAGGGGTAAAAACTATATGTATAGAACATCAATAAAAAGACAATAAAATTAACTAACATATGTCTTGTTATGCAGTGACCAAATATTGCCTATGCATTGAGGTTGCTTTCAGCATTGTGGTAAGCATCACATTTAGGTTTTACTTGATTTGTGGCACGCACTATGTCGAGGGCTTGAATATTTTTTTTATCGGTTAAAAAAATATTTCTGAGTAATGTAAGTGTGTTTTAAGAAGTAAAAAGAAAACATGGTGATTCGGGGCATAGACCAAAATGAATAAAAAAATAGTATAATTTAATTAGGTAATAAAAAAACAGGTAATGATAGTGAATTGGCTAATTTAAACAAAAGAAATCAAGGAAACCTGTAAACAAAAAAGATACCAAAATCAAAACAGCAACAAAGCTAATATTTCAACTAATCAAATGAAATAAAAAAAGAAAAACAATTGAAAAAAAAAAGATACCAATATTACCCAACCTATGTAAGTATGTCAAATATGTAAGTCAAGTCCTAAGACCGAGATAAGCCAACACAAAGTAAACAAAAAAAGCTAAAGTTCAACTCCGAACAAATCCAACGCAGAAAGATGAAATTGAAAAAAAAATTAGAAAAAAACCAAAAAAACAACCAGCAAATTGAGTAAACCAGCCAAACTCTGCAACCCGAATCATGCAAATGACATAACATAATAGAAGGCAAACAAAAAAATATTAAGAAGCTCAATTCTAAAACAACTCAATGCCAAAGAATGAAATGTAAAAACTATTAATTTAGAAAAATCCTAAAAAAACCCAAACCAACATAAGCTAACCTGTCAAATCCAGGGTCTAATTGATGGGATCAGAATAAATGATTAAAGAGGAAATTAAAGAAAGTCCATCCTTAAAGGATGAAAATGAAAAAAAAAATTAATTAATTCTCAACCAATCTAACATTTGAAATTTTAAAGGGATAGACATAGAAATCATATAGGAGAGGGGGGGTCATCAATGCTGTTGAAGGGCTATTAGTCACATGCATCACCTCATCATAGAGGTGTCACCTAGACTATTTAAACGCAGTTGTGAAAGGCAATGTTCGATCATCAAAAGAACCCACAAGCATTGCTGAAAGGATAAAGGGATATCTCACTTTTTGTCATGTGCAACAAATTTTTTATCATTAATGTTTAATATTTACTAAAATAAAAGAAATGCTCTTAAATCAACTTGATATTAACCAAAAAAAAAATCAAGATGAAAAGGCTTTTGAAAGATAGTTTAGCATATTTTGTTAGTATAATTAAATCATTGTATAATGATAAATTTTTTTTTGAAAAGACTAAGAATTCCCTGTAGAAAAGACTAAGAATTCCCTGTAAGTTTAATTTTTTTTTATTTCAAGAGTAACAAAGTCAATTTACTATGTAAAAAAGGATAAAAAAATATATTTTATCCTCGTATAATTTGAAAATCACAATTTAATCATGGTAAAAACATCTACTCCAATGCCTAGTTTAAAAATTTTATTGTTGAAGGGAAATTTTATAATTTCATTGTTCTAATAAAAAGTATTTTATGCTTGCATTTTTTTTTTCTAATTTCATCTACCCCGTAGCAAATTGTTTTGTGTTGCGTTTCTGTAGAGTGCAACTCAAATAAAGCCTAAGTGGTAGTAGTCCATTCCCTTGTAAGCCCATTTAATATGAGCCCTTAGGCAATCTTGGGGGGCTATAAATAGTAGGGAAAGCTTGAGATTAAAAAAATCAATAAAAAAATTAAATTAGATTTGATTTGGGTTATTACTGAGAGTGAAGAGAAATATTGTTCGAAAAGAGAGAAATATTGTATTTGAAAAGAGAGATTTTGTATAATTAGTGTTTCTAGTATAATATAAATGAGGCTAATTTGATTATTTTTTTATATTTTAATTTTTTTGTTAACCACCTTAAATTATGTGGTTTAATTGAATGATTAACTATCTAAAAAATATAAGGGTGTGTCCTAATCAAAATTTAAATAAAAAAAACTCACTAAAAAATACACAAAAAAAAGGAGGGTTTGACTAAAAATATAAAAGAAAAAAAACAAAATAAAAAAAGAGGTGAAGTGAGTTGTGGCTGGCAAGAAAACCAATCCCAGCGTTGTACGCCTTTTTTTTTTCTACTAATGGGCGATCTCTTTAAAAAAAATAAACAATGCGTCATTCATAAAACTAGATTTTGACCACTACTATGATGGTTGAAAAATTAATGTTTAACTGCTTGAACCTCAAAAATCTAATTTCGAATCAATTTTCAATTGAAAGCATCTAAAAATACTTTAGATGCTTTAAAAAACCTATTTGTGTATTAAACTTAGAAAAAATCGGTTTCAAAATGCAAAACCAACCCAAATCCAAAAAAGTTCTCAAGTCTGGATATACTCTCTCAGGCAAGATGAAGGTAAAAGAACACTCCAATGGAACTCATTGAATTAAACCTGTTGACACCAAAATCGACCATTTTAATGTCCTGAATCTGTGACAATCGATGATTTTTTTTCTTTTAAATTAGAATCTAGCTACTATCTCTTTTATCTCTCAAACCAGCAACTAAAAAACAAGGAAAAAGAAGTTTTAGACCAAAATAAAACTTTCAAAAACTAAAAGGATTATAATAGAAAACAAATAAAAATAAGGGGATAAAACAGAATTTTGTCGTGTTAGTTTTAGACTGGCCATGTCAATTTACCACTTCTTACAATTTGGTCTTGCATCTTTTAATTGTGTTTTTTTTTTATATAACAAATCATAAGAAATCAGTTATTAATTTGATAAAAAAAAAATGCAATTGGGAAAAAAAATCCGAGAATGAAAAACAAAACACTGGATTCTCGTTACTTTTCCCCAAATCTCTGAGTTTATTGTATAATTAACTATTCAATGCATGCCATGTCTCATCCCTATAAAACTATGATAGTATTATTAAGCTTTATACTACAAATATGTGCAGACAAGCCCTTGAACTTTGTATTTTGTAGCAATGTACGTCCTTCCCAGCCCCATCCAATTTTTCTTTCAGTGTTCAAGTTTAACCATTTATTAGATCATATGGCTGCACACTACTGTGGTTGCGGTTGTTTTTCAAAATATTTTTTATTTAAAAATATATAAAATAATATTTTTAAAATCAACATATCAAAATGATATAAAAACACTAAAAAATATTAATTTGAAGCAAATAAAAAAAATTTAAATTTTTTTTAAAATACTTTTAAAACGTAGAAACAAACAAGACAAACTGTTTATTTATTTGAGCTAATTATTAACATTTAATAATTGAAAATCAATCTCTGCATATTTATTTCATACCTAATAACTAGGCTCATGTATAGCTGATGAACTCAACTAATAAAATTTAATGCTGTTCTTATCAGTCTGGAATTTGAAGGCTCTGGCTGTGTTAGAAATTTAAGGCTTGGTCGCACTGAACATGACATATCACACCTCATTGAATTAATTGTTCTACACAATAAATATTATCATGATCCTTCTTTTATTATTATTATTTTTGAGTTAGAGAAAAAAAAAAAACCCAACGACTTTTGGGTTTGTATGGTGTCCCCTCATCCTTTTTTAGGTTTTAAACCGATAATTTTAAAGTGAAAATAAAAGTTTTATACCGTGTTTAATAATTTGGTTGAAATCACGTTTTCAAATATTCAAAAAAAATATTTTTTTTTGGTTTAAAATTAATTTTTTTATGCTTTTAGATTATTTTAATTTACTGATATAAAAAATAATTTTTAAAAAATAAAAAATATATATCAACCGAATTATTAAACACGGTATAAAACTTTTATTTTTACTTTAAAATTATCAGTTTAAAACCTAAAGGTGTTTGAGAATGTGATAGCGATTGTGGTTTAAAATAATTTTTATTATTTCAAACATTTTAAACTGTAAAAACTATTATATTTTCAAACATTCTTACTGTCACAGTCCTACTGTTTTTTTTTTTTAACATTTTGTTGTCCTACGTAATTGTTTGTTTGTTTTGGATGGTATATCTACTTGATAATTGGACATGGCATATCAAGTTAAATTGTTTGTTCAACTTGATGTTGATTACAGATGGAAAGTGAAAAGGTGCTTCCCATTCAATATGAGAAATGTTTGTGTATATATATATATATGCTTCTTTTTTCCCTCTTAAAAGCCATGGTTTCTGGACACTGATTTGAAAAAGAACTTGAATTACTAGATCATAGGATTAATCATTGAGGTAACCGAACTATTTAATTATTTTTATTAAAATAATATTATTTTATTATTTTAATTTTTTCAGTGTTTAATCGGACAAAAAAACTTAACCGATTTAATTAAATCTAATCAAGTAAAGTATTTTTAGTTTAATTTAAAACTTTACCAAATCAAACTTTGATTTTCTAATCCCTATGAAGAAGTTCAAGCACGGACTCCAATATTCATGCCTTGTTTATTCTGGCAAACAAAGCCATTCAATGAGGATAACGATAAGCAGAATTGAGTCCCCGAGTGCGTAAGATGGTGGCAAAGAACTTGAGATCTGCACAGCAGGTCTTGAGTTCGAGTCAGGGCGTGTATTTCTTGTAAAAGCTTAGGACAGTTGGGGTTTTACTCATTTACCTGAGCCCACAAAATACACTTTTCAGGAAATGGAGTTTCTCGAATCCAAAAAAAAAAAAAAAGCAGAATTGATATTTTTATTATTATTAACATGAGTGTTTTAGATCAACTTATGTGTATCTCGATTAATTTTATAAATTTTAAAATTAACAATCATAACAATATTCAATAGTTTTAAAATTTATAAGACTCGTACTAATAATTTATAGAAAACAAACCTCAAACCTGATCAATTAATTACATCCCGTCATAGTTAGAACTGATACTTTATGTTGCATGTAGACTTGTAGTTGCTGTCACATGCCCTTATAAACAACTCTGGCAAATGGCAAAGTTGTATAAAGGCTTCCTCTATGCTTATGCTTGCTTTCAAATTTGTAAGCATAAATAGCTCGAGAAAGGTTAAATGGGAAAAAGGGGGGGGAAAAGAAGAAAAAATAAAATAAAAATAGAATCTGTCAATCTCATCAGGTGCTTGGTAATTTTACATATGGCCAGGCAATTACAAAGTTCATTATCATCTATATCCAATGAAACTACAGGAAAAATCTTATTTTGTATTTGAAATAGATAGTTACTCATGCTCATCACTCCCATTCTTTGAATTGACGGAGCCTCTTGTGGACCGCAGCTCGACCCAATTCTCTTCGTGCCATGCATAGTACATAAGACAACAAAACAAGATTACACTAGCCAACCTCATAAGAACATATTGGGCAATTAGCAAAGAAAGTGAAAAAGAATAGGCAAATTAACTTATCAGTAAATTTTTTTTTAATGAAATAACACATTTTAAAATGTCATGTCTTAAATCCGCAATATTTAATTGATGTCATCTTTGTAAAACACGACATGTAATTGATGACGCGTTTCAGAACTGAGTTACCAATTAAATATTGTGTTTTATAAATGCGACATGAATTAAATTTCAATAGTTATCCTTAACTATTCCACGAAAATCCAGCTACAAAATACCATTGCATCTAAATCTAACAAAAAAATTTCGTATGAAATTTATCATTGAATTGCATAACAACTTTAATTTCAATGGTTATTTAATTCGTTAATTATACATTAAATCTAGTTAATGATTTTTAAAGTAAGAATTTTCTAATTTAAACAAAACTAGAGCAACTGTCATTTTTTCATCCTTAAGGTAAATATCTTAAATATTAAACAACAATAATTCAGTGAAGTTAAGTTTTTTTTTTTAACAAATAGTTAAAAAAATACTTGGATATGTTATTATCTATCTAGCTTGCTTTAATAAAGTGATAACACATGTGTTAGATTATTATCAAATACTCTACTAGCATACCACCTAACATTACAAATATGTTAGTTTAATTGCATTCTTAAAGTTACAATTGGACAATATAAATGCATATAATTGCACAATAGCATTGCATTGCATGCATCTTAGTGGGAGTTGAAGTTTAACTCCTATAGTCTAGACAATTATAAGTGATAATCTATGAATTTAGGGTCGATCCATATGTAGATGCTCTTGGGACTATAACTGTTATAAAAAAATGAGTTTTTTTTTTCATGTTAACAACAAACATTTAAAATGTAATAAAAAGTCCAAGTAAAACTGCAACGTCCTTTAGTCATCTCCCCATGCCTTAGATGAAATATATGTCTCATATCTTCATTGCTCAATCAATGCATGGATCAAGCCATGGTTAAGCAATATGCTCTAGACAACTAATATATAAAAAACCAGTATGAAACAAATTTGATTGAACCTGCTCATATAGTTTTATTAACTTATATGTCCAACAATAAATCTTAACCTCATCCTACATAATAATTTAAAATATAATTACATAAATATATAATACCTTTAATGTTATGTAATTAAAATATTTATTAAATCTAAATACACTTACAATCCCAGGAAAAAAAAATCATTCAATCGATGTTTATCTTGCAACCATATGACATAAATGTTAGCAAGCCTAATAGGCATGTACCATGATTCAAACTCTCCATAAAAATAGTTATGCTCTCTAGGAATATCGACCTTATAATATGTTTGCCCATCATAGAAAGAAGATCTGTCATCTCGTGTGCGTGACATCTTATGTGAGAATACATGTGTTTAATGTGAAATTAAATAAGTTTAATATGCTTTAAAAAATATCATATATATCTTAACAAATAATTGTATTTTGATATATACATTGTCAAATAGGACATGTTTTCCTAATATGTCATGTTTCATTACATATGCCACATTTATAATATGCATAACCCTTTCTTGCATCTTTCTCGTTATGCGAGTAAACACTTGTCAACCATGCTCGAGTTTTCATATAGATAAGTCTGTTTCAATTCGAAGTCTGGTGTAATCATTTCATTCTAACTCATTTGCTAATGGATTAAATAATATGTCATATACTAATTCGGAGCTCTGAATCGTGTAATCATCATTAATAAACTATGTAAAGTCTAAATGATTCTCAGCACAACATGCAATAATATGTGAATATTGATGTTGGAATATATGTTATTTGTCACATGTGCATGTTCTATCATTCAATCTGATTTCTTGTCTAACTTCTTTTATAACACTTGGTTTAATAGGGGTGTTGACATCAAAAACTTGTTGTTTAGAGTTGAACAATATTGCAACATGATCTCTTGATATATCTCTTCATTGTGTAAATGATATATTGCAGCTCTAATGTATAAGTTATTGAATAAAATCATTTGTTTCACATCTCCATTTGACCCAATAACTATTACAATTGTAAAATATTAATTGCACTAGAGTTGAAACAAGAATCGCATGAGCATCTTTTAAAATATGATTAAATAATTCTAAAAGATTAGTTGTCATATTACCATACTAGTGACACCATCATAACATAATATCTATTTTTATTTTGGTTCCCGTTCAATCTATTCTTGATATGCTAGGTCTAACTTATACATTCTTTTATGCAATAAATCAAATTTACACATTGAAGGTTCATAACACATTCTCATCAAATCTTTTTTTGTAGATGGTCTTTGAATTTATGATTGAAGTTGCTAAGAAAATATTGGGCACAATATCGATGATATCTTATAGGTTCATGCTAAATTTCTTCTATTCCATTCTTTATGCCTGCATGTCTATTTGATATTATACATCTATATTTTCCATCTTCGGTAATATATCTCCATAAGCAAAGTAAAAACAATCTCCAATTAAAATTATTTTTTTATTAACAATTGTAAAAGTTAACAAGAATATCTTATTATTTGTATAAAAAACAATTGTAGTCAATTACTTTTCATCATATCACCCATACAAATATGTGTCATCAATATTGATTAATGGTTTATAATACTTGAAACCTTCAATACAAGCTCTAAATGACAAAAAAAACCTTCAAAAAACAATTGTACTATCATCAATATTTTCTTTGTGCGTCCAATCAACAATTATTCTAGGATTTTATTCTTTTATTGCCAACAACAACCTTGGTAGTTTTTCAAACGACTCCTCATATGAACCAAATTAATAGATACTCAAGCACCTTCTGTTTTGCAACTCATTATTTGTTATATAATATTTTATACTTGTGATGAAATTTTATTTCATTCTATGTGCTTGCAACCATCATTGAAAGATTTTCCATCATAAGAGTTGATATAGCATTAACAATAAAATTTGTAGCGAGCTAATGGTGGTCTTTTTGGACAAAAGTCGAGCTACATGTATATAGTCCCATTAACTTTTTTATTTCAAATTAATCCAATCTTTTATGATGTCCCCCCACGTAAATACCACCTACATGTAGGTGCTTGCATACATTGTAATTGATCAAAGGTTGAGTTCGACTATTGAACTCGGTATTTAACTGAATGTCCAATATGCCACTATTTAACTGCATTAACTAAATCATTTTTACTATGGAATGCTTATCCAACCTCCAAAGCAAAGCATTTCAACAAACATCTATGACTAAGTGTCCAATCATGAGAAACAACAAATGCAGACCCAAAAACATCTCTAAATTTAGGAACATAAGGTATTATTTAATCATCAATATCATTATCAACATCATCAATATTTATTGTCACATTCAGGTTTAACATCTCATCTTCTTCATTGTCACTAGACTCAAAATAGTCAAATCTATGTTGATCAACAAATGTATTCTAAAAAATAGTGTGATCTATCCTTTGTAGCAAATTATTCGACAATATATAGTTTTTTCTCTACTAGCTGACTTTGAAGAATTAACAAATTATGATGCATTTATACATATTCAACTAGACGTTGAGACTCATAAAAAATTTGATCGACTACTCACATATAATATCATCATGTTCAATTCATTTTGAGTAAAAGAATCAATCATTGCCTCAAAATTGTCATCACATATAATCAGTATAGGATAATACTAATGTTCACCAATTTAACACCTCCAAGTTATTTCAATATTAATATCATTATATTTCCACCCAAGTCCATGATAAGTAGTTTCTTTCATTTCCACTTATGTTATGCCTAAATTATCTTTTAACAACAAACTACTCCCGCCATTATTTGTGATAATATTGTTCACATCAAGAACAATAGCGCCACCATAATAACATAGCATAAATATATTATAAGTCATTTTGTAAAAAAAAGAAACAAATTGAATTCCCGTCAATTAAATATATTTTTAACTAAATTGCATTACCTCAACCTTAATTGTCAAAATCCATAGCAAATTCAGAAAAATTCTCAAAATTTCACGTAACACATGACAAAATTAAATGTAATTTATGATATCAAATCTAATTGATATTTTCATGTTAATCAAACTCGAATTCATAGTAATTTCAAACAATTCAAAGAAAATACAAAATTCAACAACTTATCCACAATTCAATAGAATATGTAATTCATCAAAATTTTACCGCATTCATGCTGTATTACATGAAATCATTAAACATAACTGATAACATTAATAAATAATTCCAACCAATTCACATAGAATTCCTAATTCGACAACTTATCTAAAATTCAACACAACACATAATTCATTGAAAGAATTAATTCCTAATTAATTCAAGTTATTTTCATATTCAACCTTCTCAAATCAACCCTAATTGATGGTATTCATAGCTAATTAATCATTAATTCAACAAACCATAAATTCAACCTTAACCTTAAATAATAATTGCATTTCAACTAAACCAAATATAAATTAAATATAAATTCATATATTTAATAGTAATGTAGTATGTTTACCTAACTTATAAAATCAAAAAATATTGGAGCAGCAGGGGCAACAATAGTGTTAGATTTTGAAGAGAAAAACATTCTAGGATGTTTGGAGACTAAGATGTGTCAATAAATATTAACGTTTCTGAAGCACAATAAGATAAAAATATATTATTTTATAAAAAAAAATTAATTAATGTTATTTAGCCCAAACATTTAGGTTACTGTTGTAATTTTCTAAAAAAAATCACCTCAAAATCACCGTACATTATACTAATACAGGCACCAGGAAAGCACACGAAAACCAGTCATGCTCGTATACTAACATTATAAAGGCCTCGTAAATCGAACTTTTTTGACTCAGGAATGATTTAATCAATGATACTATTCACTAATCCCCTCTCCCCAACTCACTTTAAACAAGACCAGCCATCATCCTGTACAACATTTTTATTAAGAAATATGAAAAAGGAGAAATGGTGGGATCAGACACTTGATAGAAAACACATTATAACTAGATGTTAGAATGATCATTCTACATCTGTACTGTAGGATAATGGATCGGTTCTAACCGAAGCTGTGAAAACCTTATATAGCATGCGTCTAGCTAGCAAAATGCCAAAAAATAACTCAGCCCCACTC
The DNA here is from genome assembly GCA_007827005.2 of Populus simonii. NCBI lineage: Eukaryota > Viridiplantae > Streptophyta > Magnoliopsida > Malpighiales > Salicaceae > Populus > Populus simonii. The sequence goes on along the minus strand of CM017475.2, from coordinate 10,793,099 downwards.
TCTCGGCTCTGGTTTCCATAACCCCACCATTCTTTTCCTTCCTTCTTCTCTAACCTTTACCCTTTATTCATCTCACACTCTTCCTTACAACACCCTCTGAAAGGCAAACCCACGAGTACAGACTACGTTTCTTTCTGACACCAATGTCCCTAAACATCCTAACTTTCCTCTTGTTACTCACTTGTTTTCCTCTTCTCCTTGCGGGTTTGCCCAACCCGGACCCGGCTACAATTCAACCATTTAAACCAGGCCCAACACCGCCAGCAACAATCCCTGCATCCCCTGAGCAATCTAACCTTGCTGGTTGCCCATTAGAGCTTCCCAATGAACTCTTCAATGGCATTAAATCAGCTTGTGGTAGTGGCTCCTCTGCTAGCGGGCACCTCCACAGGACCCGGTGCTGTCCAGTTCTTGCTGCTTGGCTTTACTCTGCTTACTCTGCCACTGCACTTAGCAGAGCTAACAAAGTAATCCCAGCAACAACAACGGGTCGTTCTCCATCGTATGACATGCCCTTGCTTCCTGATGACTCCGAGACTTGTGTTGATGGGCTCTCCAAAGGGTTGAAAGAGAAAGGCATAGAATTGGTTAAGCCTAATGAGACTTGTGATGTTGTGTATTGTTATTGTGGTATTAGATTGCACCCTCTGAGTTGCCCGGAAGCCTTTTCTTTGAACCGAAAGGGAAAGCTTGTTGGGGATAAGAGAGTCAAGAAATTAGAAAGAAATTGCTTGAGTAATAGTAACAATGTGAATGGATTTCCTGGTCTTGGTGGCTGCTCCAAGTGCTTGAACAGTCTTCACTTGGTAAGCTAGAATCTTTCTTTCTTTAATTAGTTTCGATTATAATGCTTCGAATTCTTTGTTTTTCCAATTCTTGGGTTTGTTTTGTTTTGTCTTGATTTGTTGTTTAATGGTTGTTGTGGAGGAAGGAAGATCAAGAAGTTGATAGGGTTTGTGTGTCTTGTTCTGCACTTGGTAAATTGGGAAAGTTGTGCCTTCATTTGTTTTTTTAGCTTACTTTACTCCCATTACCAATTTTCTATTGGTGGGAATCTGAGATATTTGGTGACAAAGGAGTGGCCTTGTTCCCAGACTGAAGTGCGAGTAAGAGTTAGCGTTTGTTTATTAGGCAGTTTCCTGTAAGATTCATCGTTTCTTACATTGTCGAGTACAAATGCTTGGCTTGGATTAAGACCTGATTATGGTTTGCTGTTGAGTGTTGCCAGCAAGAACAGGTGTTGTGTGATCTTAGAATTTTGTTTATTCTCAATGTATAGTCACAGTGGTATATGCAATTAGATTCTGAACATTTCAAATATCAGTTATTTTATTTCTACTTTCTTATGATTCGGACAAGGAGAATTTGAAAACTTTGGAGGCTCTTAACTCTCTATGGCAATGCCTGAATTTTCACCACTTTTATGTTAGTGAGATTCTTTCTTTATTCTATGTTGGTTAGATTCTCTTACATTGGTTGGATGTTGGAAGACAAGGGTGTAGCTTACATTAGATTTTAATTGGAAGTTGCACCAAATAATTAGTTACAACTTCAAGCACCAAAACGTGTACTTCTCCAATGATAAACAATCTGTTATTTACCTTTTCTATTTGATAATGATTTGATGCAGCTTAACAACAAGAAGACTTTAAATTCAAGCAAATCAGACGATAGGACCGCAAGAATGCACAACAAAGATTGCCAGTTGATGGGTCTTACATGGCTACTTGCCAAGAATCGCACGGCTTACATTCACACAGTTACTGCAGTCATACGAGCTATGATGCTGAGCACCGATGGCTTTGATCCACAGTCGTGCACTCTCAACAGTGACGGAATGCCTCTAGCCGTAGATTCTTCTGAAATCTCCAACAATTCTATGTCAATCTGTCATCAAGTTCCCATCTATGCAGCCATGGCTTTCATTTGTTTGTTAAATCTACTACTCATTGTACCATCCACCAAATTTTAGACAAGAGGGCATAGCTTCTTCAACTTTGTGAATTTGTAGCTTTGAGATTGTATGGTATGCTGATCTCTGCTTTGTGCTATGCTTTTCCCTTAATTGTTTTGTATTTGTAATCAATCTTTTCACTCTCTTGGTTTGTTGACAAATAGAGAAGGAGTTTGGTCCTGCAAGCTAGCTTATGATAATATGATTTGTAATGTGGGTCTCCTCAAGGCTCCATCATGAATATGTGCCATGCACTCATACTGTTTTGTATTGATGAGACAATTTGTGGTTCATTTTCTTTTGTTTGGTGGAATTATTTTTGGACACAGCTGAATTCTTCACGGGAAATTTATGCAGTGTCAACATCACACAACGGGTCTTTTATCTTATTTGGTTCATCCATGAAGAAGATCTATGATGGGGAAGTGGCTGCCAACTGGCTGGGGATAATAACAACAACAACACCAACACTAAAAGGTTAAATAGGATGTCTGTGTGTGTATAAGGATTTATTTTAAATAAATCTTTGTTAGTAATAGAAAACTATTTTTTTTTTCCTTTTATAGTTTTTTGTAATAAAAAAAAATTAAAAGATGTGTTCATTTGTTAAAAACAAGGATAATTTTTTCTTTTCATGAATTACATCAAATTTACAACTATTTTTTTTTTTATAAAAAATCAATTTTACAATATGAGTGTTGGATCCAAGAGGATGACAACGATCAATTTAGGTTTAGGCTTATTCTATTTAATTACACACCTAAAATGGTCAATTTGGATTTAGGCTCATTCTATTTAATTACACATCTAAAATGAACTTGGAGGTTTCAATTCACACTCAAAAATATTAATTGAGTCAGATTGACCCAACCTAAATTCACTTGTAATAATGGAAAATATCTTAATACATAAAAAAAATCTAAGAAAACACCTACACACATCAATTAAAAAAGAAATTTCATAAAAAAAAAGGCAAAATCAATTGCACAGGTCATGCACGCGTGTTAGAAAAGTAAATGTTAATCACATAGAAAACGGTTCTGCTCGTATGATAATGGTTTACTATATGATACAAAAGCGAATCAGTAAAGTATTGGCTAACATCACCTTTAACTCACGTTTCAAATTAACATTTCATAAAACAATATTATATATATATATAACTTTTAAAACATCATGATTTTTCTAACTTCCAAAAAACATGACTTGTTTAAGGATCATACTATCCTGTGTTGAACACAAATCATACAAAAAAATATTTTATTTATTATATGAAAATAACAGAGTTTCCATCCTATTAACATGACCTATTTAAGGATCATACTTCTAATAGGTTGATCATTTGATAAAAATAAACAATACAAGCCTTTATTTTACACACACACACACACATACGCACAACCTACAAGAAAATACACTTACCATTTTTTTTTTTAAGAAAAACAAAAGAAATAAAAATATCTATACTTAAAACACATCCACATAAGAAAATCAAACAACCACATAAAAATTATCCACACATGACAATCAAACATTTATATACATGACCATCCCATCCTTCCAAACCTATTGTTGGGTATTGATTCCACCTTATCACTTTTCAAAATAGATATGCGGTGGTTTTACAATGAAACAACACATATATCAACCCTTTGAATATTTACAATATCCATATAAAAACCAATAAGATCATGTTACCAGTTATACAAAGCAAGTAAAAACTCATTTTATATTTGAGAATGACCTATTAGAGCTGCCACAATTGACCAAAATGCATTGGAAAAAGGTAATGCATTGAGGAAGTCGTGGTGCACTCACACACTTTGCTATAATTGAGGGTATGTGGATTCACGCACCAACAAGATAGAGGAGTGTGACTTGCAGGAACTGGTGTGACTTTCTCTCCTTTTTTTTTCTATGTCGGTAATGAAGTCCACTACTATTCTAGAAGAGAGATTGGGGCTTGGAAAGGTTTGTTTTATATTATTTCTCTCTCATTCCCTCTCACTTTCACTAGTTACAACTGCTATTGATTTTTTCATGGTAGTGGATAGGCTATTTGATAAAAAATTAAAAAAAAAAAGAAGAGGGATTGTAAGGTAGTTTTGATGATTGAATATCAAGATAAAGATGAGAGGAGCCATTATATTTCTTTAGGGTTGTCAATGAGGAGGACATGGTTGTGTGGTTGATGGCGACAACGAAGCTTCTTCTGGTTGTTAGTAGTGGTTGGGTCATTATCTATAGCAACTATGTTACTTTTGGAAGGGATGAAAGATCATCACTTAGGTAAATACATATTAAAAGGTTGACCTAACACCTACAAAGTGTAAAGAGCATAAAACGAGGCAATGACAAATCAGTTACTAATAATAACCATATAGACTTTCAACGAGAGTATATGGTTTAATATGTGCTAGCACGAGGTATAACCTATCAAGGCACCTCTAATTTCTCATGCTAACCTAAAATGATGTATATGGAAATGAGTGTTGTGGAATGAGTGCATGGGTACAAGTCCATATCCAACCCAATATACATTATAACAAAATATATGAAAATAAATAATAAATAAACATGAGCACAAAAACCCATATAATAAAATCACACAATATAGGTAATCATATAAAAATAAAAGGAATAACAAGCATATTATTTTCAAACAACCAAACTAAGCCTAACCCATACTAATTCCTCTATGGAGTAGTCATTTTGTCACAAGAAAAATCTCGACGTTCTTGATTTAGGTTTGGTAAAGGTAAAAAAATAACAGGACTTACTACCTAATTTTATGATAACTAGAAACCCTAATTGGTCTTTATAGTTCTAAGTATGAGGTTGATTATGTAATAGAAAAGATAATTATCACCTATACATCTTACCTAAGTTAAGATACATTGTTGCTTATCTTTGATGACAAGGGTACCTATTATGCTCTTATAAAAGTAATTTTGTCTAAATCAACATAAATTTTTATGGTAAAAAACTACTAATCCTAAGATAGTGATTTGAGATCTAGTCTAACAAAAAGCCTAATCCTCATTTTCAAAATACGAATGATCAATTGAAACTTAAACCAATTCTATTTAATTACACCTAAAATGGTTCTGAAGGTCTCTACTCACACTTAAAGAGTCTTGGTGGGGTCGTATTGACCTAACCCATATTCACTTGCAATGATGGGGGTACTATCCTAAAATATGAAAACTTCTAAGAAAACATATGCACACATTGATAAAACGAATATTTACATACAAAGGAAAAAATAAAAAAATCACATGGTGTTTATATTATTTTTAAAAATTAATATTTTCACTTCAAAGATGGTTCTGCTAGTAGGAAAATGATTTATTATATGATAGGAAAGAGAATCAATAGGGTATTGGTCAACATCACCATTAACTTACAAATCAAATTCACATTTAAAAAAACAATATTACATGTATATAGCTTTTAAAACATAATGTTTTTCCAACTTTCAAAGAATATGATCCATTTAAGAATCATACTACCCCTCGATTGAACATAAATCACACAAAGCTAATTAAAAATATTTTATTTATTATTTGAAATAACAAAATTTCAACATCTGATTTACAGACTTTGTTAAGGGTCATACTGTCAATAAGTCAATCCTTTGATAAAATGAACAACACAATATATATATATATATATATATATATATATATATATATATATATAAACTATGATAGGAGTGTGTGTACACACACACACTCTCTCTCTCTCTCTCTCTCTCTCTCTCTCTCTCTCTCTCTCTCTCTCTCTCTCTCTCTCTCTCTCTCTCCTATCATAGTTTATAAGAAATCATTAAAAAGCAAAGAAATAAAAAAAATTATAATTAAAATGTCTCTAAACAAGAAAATCAAATAACTACATAAAAAGTATCTACACATAACAATTAAACATTCATATACATGATCATCCCATCCTTTCAACCTTGTTGTGGGGGTGTTGATTCCACCTTATTACTTTCTAAAATAGATCCCCAACGGCTTCAGAATCTCAGGGTTACAACATAATATAATAGATCACAACCCTTCAAATATTTACAATATCCACACAAAAATCAATAAAAACATGTTACCAGTTATACAAAGCAAATAAAATTTCATTTTGGATTAGAGGATGACTTACTACAGCTGCCAATTGACCAAAAAGAGTTGGAAAAAGGCAAGACAATGTTGACATGTTTGGGATATGGTGGTGCATGTGTATATGCACTACCATGATTGATGTCATATAGATTCACACACTCACGAGATGGAAGATCAGTGTGACCATTAGGAACTAGTGGTGCTTCCTCTTCTCTTTTTTATAGTCTTTTCGCTCTTATTTGTTTTCTATATTTTTCTGATGTTTTGTTATATTATTTCTCTTCATTTTTTGGTATCTGTGTGATTTCATTCATTCTCTTTTGTGAGTATTTATCTAATATATTAATAGGATATTGCATGTTTATCCTTTCCGCTCTTCCTATCACTCTCTCTCTTTTATTTTATCTCACAATCTCCTAATCTTCTATCTTATCTTTTCTATAGTTGTGGTGTAAAGGGACTTAAACTTTTATTTTGATTTTGATCCCTTGATTTTTCTTCTGATCACTTAATTCCCTAACTTTTCTTTGAGGTTATTGATGAGGATAACAAGGCTACATGATTGATGGTGATAATGAAACTTTTTTTGATCATTGGTCGTGATTTGGTGGGGGATGGTGGCGACTATGTTAATGTTGTAGGGGATGAAAGAGAGGCTTAAATAAATATCTTTGGTTGTGGTGACGACTATGAAGAAGCATAGGTGATTAAATTATTTTGGTTAGCTTGGTTTTTTTTTTTTTAAAATCTATATGCTAGATAAAGAGGGTGAAAACAAGTTATAACTTGCTATTAGGATTTTTGTTGATGTTAAAAAACATATTAGAGAAATTTGCATATTTGTTTTTTTCACGCTGAAAAAATAATTATAAAACTGTGGTCTAGATTGCTAGTACAAACTAATTCAAATGTCATAGGGTTAGGCTTTTGTTGGCTGCATTCTCTATATCTGAAACGAATCTCCTTCTGTCTTTACATGCTATGTCTTATGGCCCGCCAACTTATTATATTTTGAATTCTATTACAGTACTTATATATATAAGCACTTTGAGATGACTTATAAAAAATAATTTTTGACTTTTAAGTTGTAAGTCAAAAGTTATTTCTTTAATTTATATAAATTATGATATAAATAAATTAAATGAAAAGTATGTTTGATAAAAATGACTCTGAACAGTTTTTGTTTTGAAAAAAATGATGTTGTACAAATTAGAATTTATAGATAAAAAAGTTAAAATTTTAATATTTAATTAAAATAAAATCTTAACTTAATTTTATATATGTAAAATTTAATTATTTTTAACTAAATATATTTATAAATTTTATTTAAATAAAATTAAATAAAAAAACCACTTCAATTAATTTTCAAAAATCACCTCAAACATAACCTGAACTTTTGCTACGACAAGAAAAATAGTGAGGAGAGTTTATGCCACATCACATCTTAATCCACGGCTCCTTCAATATACATAATAATTAAAGAGTATTATTTTACATATTTACAATTTATTTAGAAATTTATTTTAATATAAACTTTAGCTAATTATATAATTAGAATAAAATACAAATTAGTTCTTTAGTTTTGAAAAAACTAATTAAATAATTTTTTAGTTTTAAATAATTTTTTTCATTATTTCAAGTTAGTTTTTTTTTTTTTAAAAAAAAAAGAATAGATAACATAAGAGGATTTTGAAGGATAATATAATTCTACTCTTTGTTATAATTTGTTGTTATAATCGCCAGTTGGATTATATGATCTGTCTTTATCAATCGGTATGAATATATTATTTTTCTATTCCTATCTTCATATATAATAATCGCCATCTAGATTATATAAATATAATTTTATATAATTGTTTTTGGTAAGTGTATAATATTGACCTACTAGGGATTAAGTTTGAAATTACCTATTTATAGCCTTTCCAATTTTATTTTTTTTACAAATCTAAAAAACTTCATATTCAAAAAGTTCTTGTTTATTTCTGATTTTATGTTAGATAATCAAAGTCGACAATGATAAGAATAAATTTTAGTTACTACTAGAATTGATTCTTTATCTTTTTAACTTCTAAAATCCACTAAAAAAAAATAAAGAAAGAGTTTTCAACAGTATTAATTTTTCTAGATCTTATATGGTTCTCTCACCTCAAATTTTAGTATTTTGTCTTCAAGATTTAAGTTTTGATTCTTCTCTCAAATCTAGAGCTTAATTAAGTCTATTTTATTGAAGGATATTTGAGTCCTTTTATTTTAGTTTGTAGATCTTATTTTGGAGTGCACCAAAATAAGATGTTGTTGTTAGAGTCTTGTCAGACTTATTGCAAACATCATTTGTACTAAATGAGGAGCCATATGGTTTTAAGGATAAATAATTTATTATTGACAGAAACAAATCTTGATCAACTTTAAAGTTCTTCTACACGTAAATATGATTAACCTTCTTTGATTTTTTTTTAGTCTATAATATATCGTATGCATGTTAGGATTGTTATTCAATCTCTCATATGTTTCTTAGAATATTTGCTTAGTATACATGCTAGAACTTCTAATGTTTGTAGTCTTTGATTGCATGTTTGATATGAAATATATGTTTACATGTTTATAATCTACGTTCGTATGTTCTTTAGTTCTTTGGTAATTTTTATTTAAAATGTCTTTACAATGATAAACTAATAATCTATGTTTAAGTTTTTGACAACAATCCATACCTTGAAATCCATCTAGGGTTTTTTATTTTTTCATAAAAAAGTCAGAATTAAAAGAAAATATCAAACACGAGAGAACAACTTGAGTACACCATGGTTTGGTGGCAAAAAGAGTCATGTTTTGGACAAAAAAGCTACGTGATCGATTATACTGGAGTTAGATTATTAGATTCGTTCAAATAAATTAGTAGCCATACAATATTAACTTCCTAAATAGATAAAAACCCATTTTCATTGCTGTAATTCATTCTCCATCATTCATGGTCTCAACGGACACTAATTTGACTGGGATTTTGATCGATTCAACCTGCACAGAAAGCAATGAGCAATTAATTTTTACAACACACATGATATTATAAATCTTGTATTGTTTTCACTTCATATTTATTAATGATTCCATGGCGTACACAAACAATAATAAAAAAAGTTCTTACACGTAGATCATCACATGCCACTTACCTGCATAATACCAATTTCTGAAATTTAATATTCATCATATTCATGGATCTATATATGACTGTATGTTTGTGAAAATGATCAGCTAGGTAGCTAGAGAGAGAGAGAGAGAGAGGTGAGATTTGCATACCCGCCGAGACTTTTGAAAAGGAACTACAGGTATAAAATCTGTCACCGGCGATGTTTCACCTTGCTACGAAATAGATTGGTGGTGTTGGTGTCCACGCAAAGGCTTGTCAAGCAAGCAGTTCTGTTGGACGTGCCTTAATTCGTTGTCTGTACGACCTTGAAGTTTACTTGAATAATTACACTTTACATTTATGGAATGGTTCTAATTATTAATTTGTCTGCTATAATGAAGTAGACTTGTATATTGAATATTAAATAAAAAACAAGGAAACAAAACTTATTAATAAAGGGCGTAAGAAAACCTTTAAATCCTCAACAAGGGAAAACCTTAAATCTTTTGGATGAGTAAACGGGTCTTTCTTCTAGCTAGGGGGCTAAGTTATTCGTATGAAATTTCCAGGACAGAAACATACAGAGAAAAAGAGCAATGTACATGAACATGGGCCTAGCTGCTCAAAGGAATGAAAACGACAAGCTTTGTGATTTCTGTTCGAAGTGCAACTGCAAGCCACAAGAGACCTTGGACGATTTGGTTATAACCATAGAGGAAATTGCTCAACAATTAAGCTATTGATCTTCTCACCAAACAAACATCTTCATTATCTATAACAGGATGAGTTGAAATCATGAGGGTTTTCCTTGAAGTTCTAATATGATTACTAGCTGCATGGTTTCATCCTTCTTTTTTTCTAATATGCAAAATTAACAAAAGAAGAAAAAATAGCAATAAACATTAAGAAAAAAGTCCAACAAAAGTACGAATGAGATAATCACATTCAAATCACTTTTTTTTATTTTTTTCGTTTATAAAGAAATTGACCTTTTGTAACATATGATCACATATATATGTATATATATTCCTCTGCATTTAGACAAGCATTGAAAACCTCAAGGTCGAACAGACAACGAGATCGAGGAAAATCAACCAGAAATTGTTCACTTGACAAGAGTAGCGTGGAAACCACTCACCCAGTTAAATCACATATATATATATATATATATATATATATATATATATATATATAGACGGGCTTCTGACCAAATCATCTGTAGGAGTCTCCTGATCATTCTCCATTCGCCATGATCAAACAGACTATGCCCAGTATTATCAATATAGACTTTCAGCCCTGGGCTGAAGAAATTAATAGGAATGATGAAGGCGGAAAAGTGAATGACTCTCTATATATAGAAGCTGCAGGTTGAGATGTAGATTAGGCGAATATCTTTGTTAGGTTTACAGGTACTCTTACGACTATCAGCTTGGCATTGACCTGCAGTTACAGCTCTGTGGTTTTTTACATGCGTGGTAGCTCACTAGTCTGTGAAAGTGTGCGATCAGAGAGATAGAGAGGGGGATAATACAGCAGAAATGCATGGTTAGATATCTACATGTGATGGTGAGAGTGAAATTGTATGGAGGCTATTATCGTAATTCACACATGGCTTTCTTCACATAGAGGTAGTTTTAGTTCCTAGCTAGCTATCCCTACCTACCATTTCACCCCCAACTTGGATTTTATAACCAATAAATAAAGGAACAAGAGAAAGTTGAAATGCCGCAACCAAAGGTGACATTCTTAACATTCTTCACGTGAACACATATAAATATTTTGATTAAAAATATTATTATATTGATTACCGAACTAAAGAAAATTATAAAAATGAAGTTGCAAGCTAAGAACTAATTTTTTAAAAACAATACAAAAATAAAGGTTCAAGTTGTGAAATTTTTTTAAGAAATGTTATTAAACTCAACCAGTAAGTAGACCAACCTTATAACATCTTGACCAACTCATTTTCTACCACGAGTTTCAAATTAAATTATGTAGTAGTTGTCTTAACGTGATCCAACTGACTTGATGGGTCTAAAAACAACCAAAATATATGACAAAAAAATAGTTTGACTTTAAAATAATTTACGCATGACATCTTTTTTTTTTAATATTAAGACAACGACATATTAGATCGATCCAGTTTTATGACTTAACCAGTAAACCAACGACCTGAATCATGGATCCACTATATTTAAAAACTTTTTTTTAAAAAAAACTATTTTTTATTGAATTATATGATAACCAAAATAGAAGTTCACAAAATTGAGCATCAGCCAAATGTCAAGATATTTGTTTGAGACCGCGATAAACCTTCAGATAGCAAACCGAAATAAATTATAATGCTTTCCCAATTAACCCAAGTTAATTTGCTAAATCCATGATGTTGGTCATGGACTATACTTGATTTAATAATCTTTTTTGCTAAAATTATTATTTCTTAATTATATTATAACAAAATAGATGCTTGCAAAAAAAAAAACACTAACCAAATGTTGGGATGCTTGTTTAAGATCATGATAAGCCAATAAAAAGAAAATTGAAACAAATTATAAAGACTCATTCAAAATTAATCAAATATTAAAGGATGAAATTAAAAAAAAATAATAAAAAAACTCAATGTGTATATATATACATATAAACAGTTGAGGTGCGTGGGCCTGGGTGCTAAACACGTTTAAGCCTTTTCAACAAAGCCTAACAGTGAGGGCCTACCATCTCAGGCCAGCATGCTTAGGCCTGTTTTTATTATTATTTTTAAGGGGTTGCCTTTGATTTTTTTAAAAAAAAAGAAAAAAGAAAAAAAGAAGTTGACAATGTTTTGTTTGCCTAGCCAGAATCCAACTACTTATAATGGTGGTTAGAAAATCAATGTGCTGTTTTTTTGGCCTAAAAATTTATTTTCAATCCATTTTCACTTAAAGACATACCTAATAAATACATTTGGAACAAAAAAAAAAATTATCAATCCAAAAAACCTAAAAACCTACCCAAAATCAAAGCGAATTTCTCTCTCTCTCTCTCTCCTAGCCCCAATCTACTTTTGATGAAAATAAAAAGGTTTATAACACCTTAATAAGAATCCTTCCGTCGAATGAAATCTATTAACACCAAGTTCAACCTTTTTTATAATTAGAATGCAGCCAACCAATGCTTTCTCTGCTTTTCACTATTATGTGGTGATTTTCTCTCTCCTCTCAACAACTAGTGACTCGAAAAAAAGTGAACTTTTAAACCAAAACTAAAATCTCAAAAACTATAAATAGATGGACTTTTAAACTAAAGACTGAAAAGGAAGAAAAATAAAATAGATGGACTGAAAATTATTTTTCTGCATGAAATTAAGACTAGCCATGAGGTTTCTCTTTGTTTTTCACTTTGGTACTCTTTCGTTGAATTTTATCTTTCCTTAATAAATTTTGACAAATTAGTCATGAAATTAGGCATAAAAGACTGAAATTAAAGAAAAATATTTGAGGATAAAAATTGAAAAATAAACTATGGTTATTGTGATTTCTAATGTCAAATACATTGGCATTTTAGTATATGTTGTAATGATATTTATAAAAGTTACAAAAAAATCTGAATTTGAATAAAATCTTAGTGACACATTAAGAAATAGGTTTGTAAGCAACAAAATTTAACGTTGCTAGGCAATATAATTTTCACCCTTGATTTTTTGCTAATTAAAAAAATTTATAGATAAAAAGGTCATTGCTAGTTTAGTCAATGATAGAATTTTTATCATTGATTGGGTAGTGATAGAATATTTTATCACTACCTATTTAGTTGTTTTCAGTTACTAAGCCATTGTTCAGGATTGATGTTAGCATATAACAAAAACTAGAGTTTATTACTTCTTGAGAACCCTAAAAACAATATGAACAAAAAATCTAAAGAAATACTCAAAGTTTAAAATATTATTTAAAAGTAATACCTAACTTCTAAAACCCACAAAATAGTTTATACAGTTTATCTTAATGAACCATGAGCTAAACATGAAATTAAATAACATATAATCCAAAAGCATTGCTAAAATAAAGAGAGACAATTAGGAAAGTTAAATCTCTATAACATGACCATATTAAAGTGGTTCCTAAAAGATTAAAATAATAAAAGGAACCAAAACTAGAGATTTTGAGCTAAAAAATGACCATTAACAACTTTGCAATCATGTCATGCTTCTACATCAACCTTTTGAATATATATATATATATATATATATATATATATTCTTTGACTTATGATTGTTAATTTGGTCTATAAAGTCATTATCTAGGCATCTCACATCAATCCCCTCTACTTGTATGGCTATTTTCTTAAATCCAAGTCAAAAAATAATTTCTCACCATCTAGATACCACTAGTAAATATCTGAAACACTGAAAGACTTAAAGGTATCCATGTTTTTTTTGTAAATAAATGATATAATTATTATATTTTATCTTCTTAATAACCTCATAAGAACCATATTTTTTTTACTACAACTTGTTGCATGTTCTGACTAGGGAATGATTTTTACATAAGAACACTATAATTATACCTCCATTATAAAATACATGAGCTTTATGATGTTTATTTGCTAGTTGTTTGTATTTAGCACTTGTCTACTCTATCTTTTATCAAAATTCTACCTAAACTTCTTAAACCTATATAATTAGGTTATCAGTAGTAGCATTACACCATACACCTTTTTGTATTAGAACCAAGTCAATGACATGCCTAGAGCACTGTATGTATACTACCTTAAATAGAGTCTATTCAATGAAAATGTTTTTAAACCTAATATATGCCAACTGGGTCTGAACAAGTGAAAAGTTTATTTTTTAGGTCTATTTCCACTTATGCTTCTAGTTAAGTTGCCAATGGTTAGTTTAGATAATAAGTCAAACAATTTCTTTTAGGATGGAAAATACTACTGAAATTTAATGGTGCATCATGCATTTTCTATAAGATCCTCTAGAAATATCTCAAGAACTTTCTGTTTGTGCTAGAAATGATGATTATGGGTACCTTATGAAGATGAATAATCTTTCTAACAAAGAATGTTACTATATTGGATACATCATTTGTCCTTTAATAAGGGATAAAGGCATGAAAAAACTTGTGTTCTAAAATTGTCTCTTGGCAGTTTGGAAAATAAAATAATGTTGCACAAACTTACCAACATGTCTCTTTAGTTGTGGTAAAAAATATCTCTCACTAATAACATCAAACAACTTTGCTTGCCTTTAATGTTTAGAAATGCCTCTCACATACATATATCTAATCATTTTCTCATAAAAAATGAATGAATAATATAAATTTGGTTACTCTGTAGAAGGAACCCATAATAAATGTGATGATCTTATACAAATTGGTTCATTCGATATTTTTGTCATGCCTCTTAAAAATCCTCATCATGCTTACACAACTCATTTAGATAGTCAAACCCTATAATTTCACCCTGCAATGTGACTAATTAATAAGGCTTATACTCGGCTCAATATATCACCATTTATATTTTGCATTCCAGATTTATAAACAATATTTATATTTTGCATTCTAGATTTATAAACAATTCTAATGGTAAAAATCTATAGAAAAAAAAAACACCCATCTCACATGTATATATTTACCGATTAGATGTTATCTATTCAAGTGCTTTAAAGCATCATGATTAGAGTACAATATGAATTTCTTTTCGATCAAATATTTTTTTTCCAACCTTTTCAAAGTTCATACCAAAGCATAGAACTATTTTCTTATAAATGATCCATTTAATACTAGAATTATTCAATTACTCACTAAAAAAATGTCATTTGTCACTTATCTTATAATAGGAGCAGATAAATACAAACTCTGCTTATATTATACTCTATATCTTAAATAGCTTGTCATAATCCAAGGAGTGCTAGAATATAAATAGTATTCAATTATTAATATATCAAGATAAAGCTCGTTTCTACTTCTTCACTTTAGTGAAAAAAAGTTAATGTAAGTTGGCTTCCTTATTTTAATTTTTTTACCTATTTTATTTTCTAAGTTCATTATTCAACATTATTTTTTTAAAAAAGAACTTTGTGATTTTCGTTGATTTCTTTTCTATGAGGTTATTTTGATCTCATGACCTGGATTTCAGATTCGATAAGTTGACCTGAGTTGGCTCGCATATTGCTATTCAAGTTAAATGTCTATCATACTTACTTTAATTGACTCAAATTGACTTTTTATCTGTTTTTTATCCAATCTCATTCTTTCATATTTAATTGGCTAAAACTTAAATTATATCGTTTTTTCCCTCTTCAAAAAGGGTTTTTTTTTCCAAAATTATTGTTATTTTTTAAAATTTTGTTTATTTGCTTTCATTGCTTATTTTTTATTATCTAATTAAAATAAAAATAACTTTTTTTTGACCAATTAGATTGTAACCCGAGTTATAATTATTATTATTATTATATATATATATATATCAGGGTCAACGTCTACTTTTCTAGGTACAAGTGCTTGTAAACTTGATAGATGCGGGGGTGTCAAATTTGACTGGTACAAAGTAGCTTGGGGACCTCTACATATCCATCACCTAGCTTGATGTTCTTAATAAATTAATGATAAGGGTAAGACAACGAGTGATGAGGATAAATATTAATGCTCGTTGATTGTTATATTGCCAAACTGGTGAAGATCGTCACCATCTTCTTCTTCTTTTATTGTCCTTGCTATAGAGTTACAACCATTTAGCATCACAGGCTGCATAACAGAGCTTAGCTAGGCAAAGGTACATCTGCAGAAGTCTCTGCAGTCTGTGCTAACAAGGTCGCATGGAATGTTTACCATTAATTGTGTTTAGCTGTTTTTGTTTTCAAGCAAATATAAAGAGGATGACCATTTACTATTTTAGTTTTTTGAGACCACAAAGAAGCAAAAGGTTCCAAACCAAAAGGACAGTCTAGAATTCAGCTATACGCCAATATAACTTCTCAATATATATATATATATATATATATATATATATATATATATATATATATATATATATATATATATATATATATATAGAAAGAAGCATCTTCAACTAACATCAAATTGGAATGTATGGCTATCCCGCCTCATCCTAACTTTGCTATGAAATATCTTCCAAAAAAACACAATTCACTTGTATATTTTAGGGTCTTGCTGTACCTACTCACCTTTTATTATCTCACTCCGATGATAAAATAACCTTATTTAAAGTGTTTTTTTATATATTTTTTTATTAAAATATAAAAAATAATTAATTTTAAAGTGGATTTTCTTTATATTAGTAATAAAAGAATAAACAAGAAAAATAGTCGATTAGGCCTAAATATTTATCAAAAATTAAAGTTGTGTGATTTTTTTTCTTTTCTTACAAGCTTAATTTTGAGTTTGTAGATGATGCAAATTTTCTGAACAAGTTGTTCAATAAAAACATGATCGTATTTTTTTTTAGTACCAAATACTGTGTCGTAAATCATTAATATTATTTTAAATGTATTAGGAACTAAAAGATACGGTGATTACGGTTCATCATTAAGTCAACCTTAATCAATAAATTGATCCAAGAAGTAATATTGATACCATTTATTATGATGTATGGGTGAATATGGATATATATAGATGTAGATTATTTAAAAAATAATATTTTATTTAATTGATTGTTGTTGAGTTCCAAGACAAAGAAAACAAATGTGTGTTTCCTTTATCCAATACAAAAAGAAAGCGTCTGAATTTTTATTGTTTTTCTAGGTTTTACCTTGGAGAAAATTGAGTTGTCAATGAGCCATATTTTTATTTTATTTTTAATCATCCATAATTTATATTGAGGTATATATATTAGTTTGAATTTGAAAAATATAAACATTCTACGTATATACTGTTCTAATCTATTTTTGGATCTCCAAAAAAAAAATACAAAAAAATATATGTCCACAAGGGCGACACAAATATATTTTATTAAGATTTATATTTCTAGTCGGGTTTAGATTAATTCAAAGTCAAGGTTTGACAAGACCCTATAATTACATCATTATCGTCACCCTAGCTTCTCTCTCATTTCTAAATTTAGAGTTTTTGACAATGTCCTGCTATAATCAATCACTCACTTGTACTTAACACCTTCTCTTATTCTCTATCAGTCGCTTTTAATTTTGATTGGGTGAATGCAGTTAATTAATGGATCATATTGGTGCGATTCTTTACTCCACTGAAGTTTGTGGGAAATGGTGCCTTCTTGAAAGGGGTAGTTGATAGTTAGGTCAAGAGAGAAAGAGTTTCTTCTATTTACTTTTAGTCCCGGCATCAAGTTTTGAACCAAAACAAAAATTGCAAGATCCAAAGAGACAAAAATGGAAAATGAAACAATTGTATAGGAAAAAATTTTGACGCCCTGAAATTTTCATGAAATTAATTATTTTCTTTTCAATTGAAGATGTGCATCAAAAATTTAAGGGAACATATTTTTATTTTTCATATATAACCATTTCCAAATGGAGGTGTCATCATTTCTCTTTTCTTTAATGTCATTCCATACACATAGCTCATGTTTTAATTTGATTATGGATTCATTGATCCCATCCAATTTTCTTTACTCATACTTTAATTCAACTTCTAGATTTATTAATTTACTTCCAATTTCATGGCTTATGCCTTTGAATAACTACACTTATTTACCCAATTCAATACCTTTCACTCGGACTTGTCTTAATTATAGGATTCGCTAACTCAATTCCATAATCATGGCTTTAACTTTACAATAATTGTATTTATTTACCCGATGCAATAATCATCATAGCCCAGTATTTTACATATCTCACTTGGATTCCCCCACTACACCATTAAACAGTTTTATTAACGGATTCATTCCGTCTGTGTGAGGCACGCAAACCGTCATTAACATTTTTACCGATAGCCTCACCGACAGAATCAGTCCGTCGGAATATTGATCATTGGTAATTTCCCATTCCATCGCCAATTCTGTCGGGAATTACAAAAACCAAACACCGACGGTATTACAGACGGCGAAGCGTGCCAAAAAAATATTCCCGCGAGAATTTTACCGACAGAATAATTCTGTCTGTATTTTCAACGGTAATTACGATGAAATATCCATTGGTGATTGTGGCATGGGTGGTAAATATTTCAGAACTCTCTGTCAAATAATGACGGATATATTCCGTCGGTAATAGTAGTGGTAAATACCGACAGAATATATCCGTTGGTGATTGTGGCATGGGTGGTAATTTTTGCAACTCTCGATAAAATACCAACGGCCTGGTTCTGTCTAGAAAGTCGTGGGTATTTATTTAAAATATTTTTAAAAAAATTATTTATTAACAGTAAAAAAAAACTTAATAACCAAATAAATTTGTATTAAACATTAAAAATGTAAAAATAATGTTAAATAATATTTATCAAAATATTCATTACAAATTTAATGTTTTAAAAAACAAAATTAAACTAAAATAGAAGCAAAGCTGGAGGAGGAGGAGGAGGTTGGTTGTTCCCGGGACCGTACGGCCAAAAAGGAGCTACACATGTATCATCACCCATCTTTGATCTAATTTCCATGATCATTTAACGGAGCTGATCATAATTTATCGAGAGGAGTTCATATTGTTGTTTCAAGGCTTTGAACTCCTATGACTGGTGCTCAATACTGATAGAGAGCTTCCAACGATTGAGACACTATGGGCCGATCGCAAGTTTTCGACCGTAGTTTTGGAGAGCCTGTTGACCCAATTTTTATCGGGTCCACCAGACGATCCGACCTCCATCCACAAATCAGGATCGAAATCCGGATGGATGGGTCGAAGGATCGTTCCATATCTCTCCCTCAACCAGCTATTATAGGTCTCCTGAAATTTTTTTAAAAAAAATCATCATATTCAATTCAAGAAAATAATAACTTATGAAATAAAATATTTGAACGAACATACCACGAAGTGCTGAGCACGTTTGTCCACGTACTGTTGCACCCCCTTTTGGCGGTCTTGACTCCGCACGTGTGTCTCTACAAATAGCTTCATTGGACTCGACTCACGTCCAAGAGACATAGCCTATAAGGAAAAAAAAGTTGCAAGTAAAATATATTTATAAGCAACAACAAATTAATTAACGATATATTTCATTTAAATTAATCTTACTATCCGCTTCGCATGTGTGCTGAACGGGACGGAGCCGCCAGTGTGTGTGGTCATCGAACCATGAATTTGCCGGTTCCAGCTGCCGGCACCAGACTGTGAGCTCCGTAAGAACCGCTTAGACATCACATGCTCAATATATGCTGCCTATATATCTCCCGAGATGAATGGTGATTTGAATTCCCGCCAAACCGCCACCTCATTCCATCCTTTAAGACCGTTGTCCCTCGCATTTGTGTCATACCAAAAATCACGCAACCTACTTCCATAGTAACTAATTAGAATTTAGAACATAAAATTATAAATAAAAAATAAATATTATTTTCGATGTTATCTAGTTGTCGCGTGATTCTCCCATACCCTCTTGACAACATTATTGTCCGCGCTATCCCACTCAAATTTATTCTGTGTATATAAATAATTTATTTAAAATAAAAAATAGTACAAGATATAAAATTACAAAAATTATTTATTAAAAATAAACTGGAAATTAAAAGTTAACACCTACCTGAAATCGCAGAAACTAGGCATTGATATTAGGTCTCCACTTAGGATGTCTGGAGACCTGACTTCATTGAAACAATGGAATCTCCATCGACGATTTAAACGCCGATGTTATTGTCCTAGCAGCCTCAATGTTTGTGAACCTGAAATTAAATAAAATTAATAAAATATTAATTAGTTGTTCATAAATTATGTTATAAGTATAAAAAAAAAAAAACTAAAACATAAACAAACTTATATTGAGAGGTTATCCTTCCATTGTACCTGGTACTTGTAGGTGAATTGACCCCGCTGTGTAACCGCGCTAAAAGAGGCAGCATCACAAGTTGACGCATATGCCTCGTCATGATCAGCATCTAAGGAGATGTCCTCCTCACTGCTAGAAGAACTAGTTGCAACTGTCTGCTGACAACGTGTTGTAGATTTCATTCGATGCATCTATACAAATGTATACAAATAATTACATAATTAACTTTGATTATTTAAAAAAAAATCGGCAATACCTCTCCTATATTGGAGACTACCCACAATTTTCAAACCTACAATCTTTACAATAACCACAATCCAATTGACTCCAGCAATATCATATATACAATCTAACATCTATAGAAATTCAATCATTTAAAAAAATTTGACAGCACCTCCCCTATATTAGAGACTATCCACAGTTTTCATCCTACAAATATTGATAATTACACAAATATTGCAAAATCAACTCTATACAATCAAACATGTACAACCTAACATCTATAGAAATTCAACATCTATATATTTTCAACTAACATCAATACAAATTCATAAATAACAATTAAAATTAATCAAAATAATAAAAAACATAACAAACAATAATATCCTAAAATTAAGATAAACTATTTAAATTTAATTCTATATTTCAATTAACATTTTAAACATAAATTCAACAATAACAATTATGGCAATACAAACAATAATATCTTAAAATTAAGATAAACTAATTAAATTTAATTCTATATTTCAATTAACATTTTAAACATAAATTCAACAATAACATTCTTTATTATGGCAATACAAACAATAATATCATAAAATTAATAAATAAAAAGAAAAAACTAAATAACACTACACAAAACATCCTAAACACAAAACAAACTATATACAAAACTAAAGAACACTACATAAATTCAAAATAAATTTAGGAATAAAAAATATTTACCTTAATAATGTGTTGATTTTAAGATTTTATCTACAAACAATACACAAAACAAAGAATACCAAAAAAATAATCATAATTAAAATAAAAAAAATACAAAGATAAAAAAGAAGAATACATACCTTTTAATATGTTGAAAACTACCAACAAAACAATTAAACCTCTAGCAAAAACTTAATAAAATTAGAGAGGAGAAGAGAAATAGAAATGAAGAGCCGAGAAAAAATGAACCAGGAAGGGGGGGAGGGTTTTATATTACAATGTTTCCGACGGAATTACCGACAGAACATTGAATAATATTTTTTTGGGCGGTGGCATTAAATTCCATCAATAATTTCCGTTGGTAATTAATTGATATTCGCACCAAAAATTTCAAAAATCTCGCCAGATTTTTCGGTCTGTCGATAAACAAGTGTGTCAGAGCATGGGCGCATAGGATTTGCCGAGTCTGTCGGCAAATCCGTCGGTAACTGTGTCGACCGACCAGTCCGTCTGACAGGTGTGCGCTTCAGGATGTGTGCCATCCGTCGGTACATATGGCAGGGGTTGTAATGTTTTTGCAACTCTCGATCAAACACTGACATGTACCAGTCCGTCGATATAGCCGTAGGTGATAGTGGCAAAATTTCATAATTTTTTTTGAACTCTCTATAAAATACCGACGGGTACCATTCCGTTGGTATAGCCATCGGTGATTATGGTATAATGCTGTAATTTTTTGTCAACTCTCAGTATAATATCGACGGGTTCCATGCCGTTGGTAAAACTGTCAATATTTTTGCAGCTTCTGTTTGTATTTTTGTCTATCCTTCTGCACAAAATCTTGAATTGCAAACTTACAACACGCACAGCACAATAACAATATCATCATTAATATTACATTATAAAAATAAGGCTTTACAACATATTTAATAAGAGCAGCAAATGACCCGAAGGAGTTGAATCCGTCTGTACACAGCCCAAGATGCACGTTCCTTGATTCAGCTGAAAAGTGAGGATGCACACTATTAAAATGTTTCCAGGCTTCACCGTCAGAAAGATGCACCATCACTCCATCAATCGCATGATGTGATTGGTGCCATGTCATGTGCTCAGCAATCCTTGGTGACATGAATAACCTCTGCAGTCTATGTGTGATTTGGAAGTATCTAAGTTTTTTATATGCCACAAGAGTCTTTTCTCTACCAGTTCTGGGTTTGTAACGGGAATGCCCACATGTCATGCACTCGGTCAATACAGCATTTTCAAGGTAGTATAACATGCAGAAGTTAGGGCACATGTCAATTTTCTGGTATCCTAAACCGAGGGGTTTCATCAAGACTTGGCAGCATAGAAGTTCTCTTTCAACCTATTCCCTTCAGTTAAAATGCTTCTCGCCCATTCGATAATCTTGTCATAACCGGCCTGACTCAACCCGTGATCTGACTTGATGGTGAACACCTGTGCTACGACCGATAATTTACTATGGTTCGTGAAGCCATTCCATAATGATTCGTCAGAATCTTTCAACATATCAAAAAACCTTGTTGCATCTGCATTAGGTTCTTCTTCTACGATTGGACATTCACTGACATTACCTTCACTCGATTCTCATTGCATCCATAACCATTTTCCTGTAAGGATTATTATTGTCATTTCCAACTTCATGCATGTTGCTAGCACTGGAAGTTGACCCAACCACCCTTTCTACCATGCTCTCATTACGAACAAATAGTTCCCCGTGTGCATACCAACACAGGTAATCCTCCATGAACCCTTTGGTTAGAAGATGTATCGTTACAACATCTTGATGCAAAAACTTTTTATTTTTACACTTCCTGCATAGACACCTAATACCGTTATCAGTAAAATTCATTGGGATAAATGTTGTGAAATTAATAAAACCCTAAACCCCGTTACAATAATCCATCCTCCACAATCCTTGGGGTGAGTCTCGATACATCCATGAACGATCATCCATCACTTCTATCGAACCTCTATAAAATTATGAAGGCAACGTGTATCAATTAACTATGTTACATAAATAAACATAACAAAAATATTGGTTTGCCCCGACATTATCCAACAAACTAAAAAAACACTTATGTTAAATATTCATTATCAATTATCAACTATCAAAGTCCATACAAATTTATACATATATAAATTTATGGAAATCACAACTTCGTAATAGAATTGATAAAAATTAAAACGGACCTGTTAAACAAGCTATTATTTATTTCATCACAACACATCTAATTCGGTGTAATTTAAACAAAGTTTCAACAATTTACAAACAAATATAATTTGAAAAAATCTAAAACAAACTATAACAACTACAAAATTATACATTCATACTACAAGTTTCTTTGACAAATAACAATCAAACAAGTACATACGTTAACAAAAAACATATACTAAAAACAAATTCACATTTAAATGTTAAAACTAAAAAGGATAAATTTACTTATAAAAAATGATAAAATCCACAAGAACAGATGTTGTGACCACGTACAAAAGTATAAGAAACTTGAGTGTTTGTGTTGAGAAGAGGGGGAGAGTTGGGATGGGTGGTTGGCTGCAATTTGAAGGGGAGAGGTGGGATGGGGAAGAAGAAGGAGAAATAGAGTGTCGGCAGAGTGGGTATATATCGACTATTACTGATGGAATCACCGACGGACATGTTCTATCGGTATACCCATCGATGATTCCGCCGGTGACTGTGCCACGTCACTGTACGGAGATCCCGGTTTGAATCCCTATGTCATTTCGTCGGTAAAATCATCTGAAAAAAATCCACGTCATCACATCATTGCAACTTTCCAATAAAACTATATAATTCGTCGGTGATACGGTCGGTATATACTGACAGAATTAGAGAAGGAATTATTTCCGTCGGTAAAAATTACCGACGAAAACATTATGTCGATAAGTCCTTTGGTTTTCGTCGATTTTCTGGTAATGCCTGAGTCATTTTAGTACTTGAATTTCATACCTTACATCGACTGTGTTCACCCATTTATTTCATTACTCATGATGCATGCTTTACATCAACTATAACTTCATTGATTTATTTCCACAAACTTAGCTTGGAGTTTATGTCAACCATGATTGTTTATTCATTTTAATGGTCATCATTTCACGTCTTATGTTGTTATACATTCATAGATTTATTTTAATAATCATAGCTTGGAATTTGGAATTTACATCCACTATATTCAATGACCCATTTCAATATTTAAGACTTGTACATTACATACACTAAGCAGACATTAGTTTATCTCAATACTTATAACATGTATTGTACTTCAACCATGTACTCATCAATTCAATGCAATAATTTTGGTTCATGTTTTACATCATCTATATTCATCAATTCTTCTCATCACTTGCAACTTGTGCTTTTGAACACTTTTTAGCCCTTGTCATCACGATTGACATGCGTTTATATTAAAATCCACTGTCACAAAGGTGTATTTCTGATTATAGCATTTTTTTTTCTCCTTCTCAAATGCATATTTAATTTAATATCATTTTTCTTCTCTGAATGCATAATTAATTTGATATCATTTCCTGTCCCAAAGACATAAGATATTTGATATCATTCTCCACTCTGAAGGCATAATTTATTTGAAATCGCTTCAAGCCTCGAATGCATATTTTATTTGATATCATTTTCCCGCCTTAAAGGCAAATTTATTTAATATCATTTCCCGCTTTGAATGTATAATTTATTTGATGTCATTTGTGACATCTCATGTTTTTAAATTGTGATTTAACCAATGTTCTTCACAACATTAATGAAAATGAGGTAACTGTTTTTTTATATATATACATAACATGAGGACAATCTGTATTCACCATAGAGTACTTGTATCAATGAAAACAATGATACACGATTTATCTCTATATATTAATGAGGTTTCCATACTTTCTAAATAACATTCATGTAAATTATTCTAGAAATATTCATTTGAAATACAAGAATCCCTCCCATATGAAAGGCTAGATAGCTCAATGACACTTAAAAGGTATCGAGGCCTTCAAAGAAAAATACCTTAAACACACACACACACAATAATCACAAAAATTATAATAAGCATTTGCACCATCATGGTTGCTAACATTTACTAACTATACAAGCAAAACCAATATCTGTAATCTTTCTATAAACTCCTTAAACCTATATCAGTTTTCTAACTTAGTATATTCTCATTAACTATTGTTGAATTCTTTTTTAATGATTATACACATTGAACTATCCTTGTCACATCATAATGACTCTTACATTTATAATCTAGCTTAGCTCAACTCAATACGATGTATTTGTTTTATCTTATGAATTTATTAAATTTATTTTAATGCTTTCATACCATGTTTCTTTACACATCAGATTCATTTGAGTGTCGTTTCACCTCACCTCACAAGTATATTTAACTCATAATATTATTGCATTCACAATACATTGGACTTATTCCACATTTTGTTTTCTCCACATGTTTAATTCATACAATTTCAATATGTCTTTTTAGCCACCCAAGTATTCCTTTCTTTTTAACACATTGTATTTACATCTGGCTTCTCGAACATATATGTCATTTTAACTCACTAATTTTGTATTTTGTCATAATATCTATTATGTCATTTTTTCTTCATCAATATCAATTCTATCTCAATATCTCGCTATGGTTTATCCATATAAATCCTCAAATTCATTGTGTTTTCGGCCCAATTTTGGTTTTTTTATGTATATTGTTTTATTCTATCATATTATACACCTATTTGGCCTCTTTAAAAACACCTTTCAACTTGAATATTTCTTATGCCTATTTATTGCACATTACAATTTTATTATCCAACTTAATATTCCTTGAGTCTATTTGTGGAACCTTGCCATATTTTCTAATTTACATATTTTTTATGCTCATTCATGGCACATTCCAATATTCTCTAATCAACTTACATATTTTTTATGTTTATTTATGGTATATTCTATTATTTTTTATGGAATTTCAGTAAAGTTTTCCTTCTTATAAGTCAAAAATAATTTCAAATGAGAAATTGATGAAGCTATAAAATAAGAGTTACTTTTATATCGGTTGGGCGAGTTTCCTTAATTTTGACCTCTTCTTCTATTTATTCTTCTTCTCTAAACCACTTTCCACTGTTTTTCTTCAGTTTTTTTTATGTGAGCGTAGGTCGGCTCCCTCAACAGATTTAAGGGTTGCATCCTATTTGAAAACCATATATTGTTTCCCTTTACTTCTTTTGCTAGTTTTACGAGGGGGTGCTAGGTTAAAGGGTGATGGAAGGTAGGTTTTTTTTGTTAGGAGTGGTAGTGGACTAGATTGTTCCTGTAATTCCTAGAAATGAAAAGGAAAGGAATTGAGGTGCACCTAAAAGATCTTTTGGATAGTTGCTTCATTATTCATATTAATAGTTAAGCTATTGGGAAAAAACCTAAATCTTTTAGTTGTTTGGTTAACTAGTTTGATTCCTTGGGCTATGTTATGGGATTGAGTGATTTTGTTTCAAAGGAGAAAAAGATACAAGCATTGTTAGCTTCTTCTTTTTACCATCAAGAAAATTTTTAACCACAAACCAGAAAGTTGATATGTGTGGTTAATAAAATAAATTAAAAATTATATATATTATTAAAAAATTGATAAATACAAACAGAAATGCTGACGGAATATTTCTGTCGATAAATTACAGAAAATTTTCATCGATAAAATGGTAATCTCAAGCTAACATAAAAATTTTATCGGTAAAACTGTTAAATGTTGTAGTGATATGCTAATAAATAATAACAAATATGTTTATTCTAACCAAAGATTGAGACAACAAGTATAGATAAATATGAATATTAAGATATATCATCTCATGTTATATAGGGCTCTTGAAGTTCTTTTATTTAATTAACAATAATAAAATTGTTTTCTGTTAGAAAAATAAAAAATTTATACTCCATTGAAACAAAATTACTAGCATAATTCTTTCTTTTCTTATTAATATATATTTTTTCAACAAAAAAACATATCTTTTTGTTATCATGGGTTCTTAATTTGATAAAAAACAAAAAAGAATTAAAATAAATCTAGATATTTTATTCTCATTCAATATTAATGAGCAAATTATCATCAAAATTTTGCATATCATTCTAATTCATAATTATGCATAAAGAAATCAATAATATCATTATAAAAAAAAAAAATTAATCTTCCTTTTTATTAGGAGCACACCTTTTTTTAATAAAAGAGAGTGGCAATTAAAATAAAAGCTTGTTAAAAAATTAAACTATTTGAAATAAGTAAGAAACGTATATTTTTCAAATTAAATTTAATTTCCTTATATATATATATCAAAATAATGTGTCCATATTTTATGACACATCTTCCACCTGCCTAATTTTTAACCACTTCAGGTTGATAAAAACACGTTGGAAGTCAGGATTTTTACATATAGACTAGAGAAACCCATTTTTAACCATTGTTTCACCCAGAATCACATAAAAAACACCTTATGAAACATTTTATAGCCTTAGAATAGCAAAATCTACGATAAAAATAGAAGAAACAATCCTAAATGACAAAACTTCTTAAGCCTAATTTATTTTTTTTAGCAAGATGAAAGTAGAAAATTTACTATTATAAAACTTTTCTTGTTGAAAGGAACTGTTTATATCAAGATCATTGATTTTTATTGCCATAATCTTGACATTTTCATTTTCGATGACTTTCTCTCTTCTTTTTTAATTTGGAGATTGAGAAATGAACAAAATAAACTTTTAAATTAAAATGGAAAATGTTGATAGTTTGGGAATGATGGTGATTTTTCTTCATGTTTTACATTATGGTCCTCTCTTTTATTATTATTGTCTTTCTACTATAGTTGGATCAACCTGGCTTCGCGACTTAATTAGTCAAATTTGCAATTTAAGTAAAAGATTTCATTGGGTTTAATAATTTTATTTTAAAAAAACTTATGTTTACTTAATTATGTGATAAAAAAAATAGTTTTTTACAAAATTGATCAATACAAGCCCCGTGCTGAGGTATTTGTTTGAAACCATAATAACTTCATAAAAAGTAAATGAATATTAACTATGAAGACTAATTCTTAATCAATCTAAGTATCCAAGTTAATCTATCAAAACGTAATTCGGGTCATGAACTCAACTAGGTTTAATAACCTTGTTTTTTAAAAAAACTCGTAAAATTAAGTACAAATTATATACTAGAATGTTTGTCTGAAACTACAATAGCCTCATAGAAAATAAACCAAAATAAAATTATAAAAATCATTTAAAATCTATCAAATATTAAAGGATGAATTTGAAAAGAAAAAAAAAAGCTTTACATCAAAGGCAAGGTTTTTTTTTTCTCATTTTCGGCAAACTATTATCACTACAACGTATATCCTTTTTCTAATGATTTTAATTGTCACACATCACTTTGAGAAAATGGTGGGAAATCGAAAGCATAGAACATCGATTTGTTTTGATTTCTCAACTTGTAGGGCGAGTCTACTTGGAGAGAAAACAATCATTGCAAAAACACTGATTTCATTCTTTATAACAACAAAAAAGAAAAAAGGTGATTTTTTTCTGGCTCATTGGTCAGTAATCATTCCACGCCTCCTTGTTTCCCTATCAATGATCCTCTTTAACATTGAAAGAGACAATCCAAACACCAATAACATCTATAACAATGGCAGACAAAAAGTAAACAGAGATAACATGGAGAGCAGGCTATAAACAGAGAATGAAACCACTCTTATTTGCGAACATGCTGTGAAAAAGTCACAGAGCCCAGGGGCATAACAACAAACCCCACTAAAACTCCTGAATAAAACATGGCCTGAAATGATAGAAAAGGAAATGAAATGATCCGTAACAAAAGAAGAAAATAATTTAAACATACCAAGAATAGGAAAAGGAACATGCCCGGTTCAATTGACACTGGAACAATAGATGACCGAGAGACACAATGCAGGAGGAACCTTAGATTGATCTTTGAGATGAGAGGGAATGTCCAATTGAATAATAATAAAAAAGGGTAGCTCTCCCAATGCTAAAAAAATCAAGGACCCAGCAAAGTGGGTGGTGCAATGGTCTATCTTTTCAAAGCAACAGCCCCAACAAAACGCCATATAAGAAGAAAGCTCAGCCACAACCAAACCCAGCTCTCCCACGAAATGTTAGTTTCAGCAACCAAAACCCAAAAAGAGAAACCAAAGCAATTCCTTAGGCGAGCCAGACCGAGCATTGACCATGCATGCTTGAAGGAGCATAAAACAGCCCCTTTTGAAAAAATCACCCTCCCATAGCGCAACCAGTACCAGCCAAAATGGTTGAAGTCGTATATAAGAAGAACCAGTGCGAATCCATGGTAATTACACTCTTGATCCACAGTAAAACCCTATATCTTTTAGATGTGAACTAGTTACATGACGCACACGATGCCGCAGATCAATTTTTTTTCCATAAAAAATATAAAAAAAATTAAAATCTAAAAGTGTTATATCTTTCTGCAAAACTATATTCAACAGTTTTAGGTTTAACTGCAACACCTAATCTAAAAGTAATATTTATAATATTAATAATAACATTAAACTTGCATGACCCAAGTTTAAGTAGGTTTGGCTGCAATACCAGACCCAATAGCCTTGGAAAATTATATGTAGAAACTGTTACAATTCACAATGTTTTCAAGGAAAAAGCTACGAAGCTAAATTCTCAACCAGATTAATGTTTAAAAAATTAAATCAACAAAGAAAATTTTAAAAAAAATCATTAAAAAAACCCAAAAGAAAAAAAAAACATGCAGAGAAACACTGTAACAATCTATAGTGTTTCATGAGAAAATCTACAATTGTAATTCTCAACCAACTCAATATTAAAAATAATAAAATCGATAAAGACAATTTGAAAAAAATCATAACAAAAAAAAATAATGTGGTGGAACACTGTAACAATCCACAGTGTTTTTAAGAAAAAAACCACGAAGCTAAATTCTCAACCAGCTCAATATAAAAAAAATTGAATCGACAAAGACTATTCTAGAAGAAAAAACATAAAAAAACCATTTAAAAAAAACTATGTGGTGAAATACTGTAGCAATCTACAGTGTTTTAAAGAAAAAACTACAAAGTTAAATTCTCAACAAGCTCGATATTAAAAAAAATAAAAATAAAAACAATTCTAAAAAAACACAAAAAAAAAATGAAAAAAATGAAAAAAAATAGGAAAAAAAACATGTTGGGAAAATTAAAGCTGAATTCTTAACCAGCTCAATATTAAAAAAAAAATTCGACAAAGATAATTTTTTAAAAAAATATGTGGGGAAACACTGTAGTAAAACAAAAATAATATGGGGAAATATTGTAACAATCCACAATATTTTAAAGAAAAAACTACGAAGCAAAATCGACAAAGACTATTTTGGGAAATAAAATTCATAAAAAAAAAAGGCCGTGTAGGGAAACATTATAGCAATCCATAAGTTTTTCTTTAAAAAACTAATGAAGAAAAGGAACAAAAATCTGAATGAACTGGGTTAACCCTTCAAAGCAGGTTAATCCGTCAAACCTTGGATTCATGTCGTGAAAGTTTGATAACTAAATTAAAAAAATTAAAAATTAACAAACTAAATTAAACGAAAAAATTAATTAAAAAGAAAAAAAACTAAAACAAACAAAAATCATCAGTTTCTCACTGTGGACTGCACTGTACAGTCCACAGTCAAAGGCATAATAAGGGCAAAAAAGCAAATTAGCCAAACCTAAGATAACTAAATAAAAAAAAAGCATCAACCAATAACTAAATAGAAAAAAAATTATATTAATAAACTAAATTAAATAAAAAATATATTAATTCAAAAGAAAAAATAACGGAAAAAAAACTAATAAAGAAAAAGAAAAAAAATCTAAATTAACTGGGTAACTCGTTAAACTTAAGATCCATGTCATGAAAGTTTGATAACTAAATAGAAAAATATTTAATATCATCAAACTAAATAAAAAAATCAATTAAAAAGAAAAAGAAGAAGGCATCAGCCTTTTCACCGTGGACTGCACTATGCAGTCCATAGTGAAAGGCATAAAAAAAACAAAAAAAAAAACTAAAGACATCAGCCTTTTCACTGTTGACTGCATGTAATATTAAAAGATGAAATCGAAAGAAAAAAACTAATAAGGAAAAAGAAAAAAAATCTGAATCAACTAGGTTAATATTAATGAACTAAATTTAAAAAAATAATTAAAAAGGAAAAAGCAAAGAGAAAAAAAAAACCTACAAGAAGAAAAAAACTAATGAAGAAAAAGAAAAAAAATCTAAATCAACTGGGCTAAACTAATGAAGAAAAAATTAATATTAAGAAACTATAAAAAAAATAAAGTGCAGTCCACAGTAAAATGCTTAAAAAGGAAAAGAAAAGGAAAAAAATAAACCAAAGGCATTCCCCACAGGTTAATTTTTTTTTTCATGTATAAAAAATATCAAAAAAGGCTAAGATCTAAGAATGTTAGGTCTTTCTGCAAAGATATACCTAAAAATCTTGGGTCTAGCTACAACGCTTGACCCAAAAAAAACATTTATAATATTAATAATAATATTAAACTTACATGACTTAAGTTTAAGTGAGTCTAGCTGCAACATCGGACCCAAGAGCATTGGATGTGGGTCTGGTTATAAGATCGTGTCATAAAAGTGTGATAACTAAATAGATTAATTAAAAAGAAAAAAAACAAAGAAAAAAACCAATAGGAAGAAAAAAAAACTAATGAAGAAAAAGAAAAAAAATCTGAATTAACCGGGTTAACCCTTCAAACCAGGTTAACTCGTCAAACCTGGAATTCGTGTCATAAAAGTTTGATAACTAAATAGAAAAAAAAATTGACGGGTTTGCCCAGAATTAACTGGGTTAACCCGTCAAACCAAGTTAACCCGTCAAGCCCGAAATACGTGTCATGAAAGTCTAAGAATTAAATAGAAAGAAATTTAATATTAGCAAACTAAACTAAACGAAAAAAAATTAATTAAAAAAAAATTATGTGTTAACTCGTCAAACTAGGTTAACCCATTAAACCCGGAAACCATGTCATGAAAATCTAATAACTAAATAAAAAAAATTAACATTAATAAACTAAATTAAACAAAAAAATTCATTGAAAAAAAGAAAAAGAATTAAAAAAATACAGTACTTTTTAGGATATGTTATTATAGAATAAAATAATACAATATAACATAATAATTATTATAATTATAATTATAATATAATAATCTATTAAAAATGAGGAAATAATGGGGAGAGTAAAAGGCGTGGGGAAGCTGCAGTGCTTTCCCCCGCCTTTTAGAGTATTAGTTAACTAGCTTTAAGGGAAATTTGGTTATAATTATTATAATAGAAAATAATGAAATAATTAGAAATAGTATACAGTAAAAGATATAACATTTATAAAATTAGTGGTAAATTAATAAAGTTAAATAAAGATAGTTAAATCCAAGTAGAACAAAAACATCTGGAGATAAATATTTTATGTTTTATTCTCAATCAGCTCAATATATATAAAAAAAATTAATAAAGATTATTTTGAAAAAAAAAACCATGTGGAAAAACACTATAGCAATCCATAATATTTTTTTAAAAAAAAACTACAAAGCTAAATTCTCAATCAGTTAAATATTTTAAAAAATAAAATCGATAAAGGCAATTATAAAAAAAAAACACAAAAAAGAGAAGACAATTTTGGAAAAAAACAAAAAAGCAAAAAAAAAACATGTGGGGGGAGCTAAAGTTAAATTCTCAACCAGTTCAATATTAAAAAAATAAATTCAATAAAGATAATTTTTTTAAAAAAAATACAATGCAATTAAAATGTTGAAGACAAAAATTAAGGGTTTAAAAAATACAGAGCAACTCAAAATTCGTCTTGTTAGGGATTGCCTTGGTTTGGCAGACAATTTTTTCTAACAGTTTATTTATTTTTTAATAGTGTTGGTATAATTTTATTGCATCTCAATAGTTAATATATCTTAGCATCACATGGTATATTCTAATTTATTTTATTTTTTAAAACACTATGATGAAACTCTCAAAACTCGAGTTCTTATATATCTAGATTACAGAAATTATAAAATAGAGTAGACATTTGATATTAATATTGGGTTAATAATTAAAGTAGACAATTTCTATCGGCCACTTTATTTTCCCTACATCTAATAGATGGTCTACATCTAGTGCTGGGCAAAAAAAATAACCAACATTTACGAGCAAGATAAAATCCTTGCAACATTTGCATGTCATAACAACTACCTCATGCACTAAACAAATAATTAGCTAGTAGCTTTTATGTGCTAAAAGTTAAAAGCCACATATTAAGTGTTATGGAAACAAAACGCGACAAAATAACCTCTCAGCCCACTATGCACAATAATTTGAGATGCAAACAACAACATGAATACCGTAATTTCTGACAACACAATTTTAAAAGCAACAAATAGAGGCATGTTCTAACTTTGAAGTCTAAGTCCTCTCCTGAACGATGATCTGATAGAGAAAATGAAGAACTGCAACAACTAAGAAAAGCCGACGATAAATAACAGAGAAATGAAAAAAAGACTAATGCATAAAACCGACAACAAACCAACAGGCAATTATGGGTGAAATAAAAAAAAGAAGAAATGATGAAAAACCTAGGAATCAATGCACGGTAAAAAGAAAGTATTACCCTGAAAAAACATGCAAAAACCTAATGAAAAACAGGAAAGCATGATAAATTATGGCTGGCATGCATTGAAAAATAAAAAAGCACATCCAACATGAACCCTTAACAAACGCTACTTGTTGGTAAAAACTAACGCAATCCAAAGAATAAAAGTTACACAAAAAACACCTTAAAATATCATAAAAGAGCCGAGAGAATTGAATGGTTAAAAAACATTCAGAAAAAGACAACCGCATGGAATAAAATAATTATAGACAAAAACAAAAAGGTTGTGCCAACTATAGTAACCAAAGTAGAAATGCTAACTAAAACAGATCCGGAACAAAAGTCACAGAGCCCAAGGCCATAACAGCAAACCCCACTAAAACTCCTGAATAAAACATGGCCTGAAATGAGAGAGAAAGAAATGAAATGATCCGTAACAAAAGAAGAAAATAGTTTAAACATACCAAGAATAGGAACAGGAACATACCCGGTTCAATTGACACTGGAACAATAGATGACCGAGAGACACAATGCAGGAGGAACCTTAGATTAATCTATGAGAAGAGAGGGAATGTCCAATTGAATTAAAAAAAAAAAAAAAAAGTAGCTCGCCCAATGCTAAGAAAATCAAGGACCCAGCCAAGTGGGGTGTGCAATGGTCCATCTTTTCAAAGCAACAGCCCCAACAAAATGCCATATAAGAAGAAAGCTCAGCCACAACCAAACCCAGCTCTCCCACGAAATGTTAGTTTCAGCAACCAAAACCCAAAAAGAGAAACCAAAGCAACTCCTTAGGCGAGCCAGACCGAGCATTGACCAAGCATGCTTGAAGGAGCATAAAACAGCCCGTTTTGAAAAAATCAGCCTCCCATAGCGCAACCAGTACCAGCCAATATGGTTGAAGTCGTATATAAGAAGGACCAGTGCGAATGGAAACTGTGCGAATCCATGGTAACTACACTCTTGATCCACAGTAAAAACCCTATATCTTTTAGATGTCAATTGTTAACGTCATTTCTAGGCCAGTCTTAGTGGCATGGATTTAAAATGATTTAGGTTGCTTAGTTGTGGTTTTCAAGTCATGATCAGTTCATGCTTTCCTCCTTGTCTTTCACATATTTGATCAACTACATCAGACATGTGTAATTCTGTATATATGCTCAGTTATTCAACCAAGTTCTACATCAAATTACAAGTTCAGGCTTCATGTCAGAGAATGAGGGGGTGCAATTAGAAGATAGTTGGACAGTTGTTTATCCTTAATTATGAAAAGAGTCGAAGATCTGATCTTTTGCTATAGCTTAGATTTTACTGAATAATGTTTTTAATTTGTAATCTAAACTTCAGTTATCAGGACAAGCACAATAACTATCCTATAGCTTAAACCTTTGTATTATATACTTCACAGCTAGTGCAACATATAAATGATGTTTTTATTATGTGATTATGTCTGATAACTCAAACTATTGATAGGTTATTGATTATTGTCTTAAATTTATGTTTTATAAATATCATATTTAATCAGTTTTCTTAAGGTGTTGTTCTTGAAGAAGTTTAAATTAAAATCTTTTTTATAATAAACAATTAGCATCAAAATCAGTTGCTTCAAATTGTTATTTTCTTGAGGATATAATTAATAAATTGGCTTGTGCTCTATTGTAGGCCAGACCAAGATTTTCCTTAACGCATAAAAAATAAATGAATTTTGGCATTAAAATTTTTTTTTAGTCATATGTGTAAATAAATGAGAAAATAGATGCTAATGCTAACCAAAGATAAATATGAATAAAAATATATAATCTCACAATATGATCCATTAACTAGCTGTGTTTAATAAAAAAAAATTTACTTGTATTTTTTATCTAATGAAATGATAATTATTCAATCACTCGTAAAAATAGACACTCATAAAAAATTAATTAAATAAAATAAAAATAAAAATTATTATGTAGATTTGCACACAAAAATAGTGCCTTCTAATATTAGAAAAAAAAACTAATGCAACCTTATTCGAAAACCAAGTAAAAATCAAGAAATATTTTATTTAAAAGCATCACTATTTATTTATTTCCATTAATCCTAGTTAAAAATGAACATTCACTAGATAGGCATCCCACACATATATTTAATTAATCTAGTTTGGTCAGTTTCAATTTAAATCAAAGAAAATAAATTGAAGTTATAAAAAAAGGACTAAGGACTTGGACTTGGACGGCTTAGCATGCCTAGCATGTCAAAAGAAAAGGCCATGCACACAAGGGCCTGCTAAGACAGGCTTGCATGCCTATCTCACTATTGTTTTTTTTTTTTTTGAAAAGCAAACGATGTCGTGCAATTTGGTTTTCCATAATTCCACTACCAGAGAGCTGGTAAAAAATTGAAGCAGTGTTTTTTGGTAGTTTAAAAATCTATTTTCAAAATGCTTTTAAAATCTAGTTTAAAAATCTATTTTTAACCTATTTCAAACTAAAAATACTCTTAGAATCTCAAAAAACTTATTATCAACTTGAAAAATCCCTAACTCATTATGAAAATACAAATTAACCCAAAAATAAATTTCTTTCTTAAA
Source organism: Populus simonii (assembly GCA_007827005.2). Lineage (NCBI taxonomy): Eukaryota > Viridiplantae > Streptophyta > Magnoliopsida > Malpighiales > Salicaceae > Populus > Populus simonii. The sequence goes on along the minus strand of CM017475.2, from coordinate 10,756,819 downwards.
CTCGATTTATTTTTTCCATGAATGGCAAAAAACACCTTAAATGAACTGCTTTTTCTAAATGAAACTCATCAATATTAAGAAATGTCTTTTTTATCATTGATACATGGATAACCAAGCATTCTCTTTCCTCAATCATTTTCTAGCGACTCTATTTTTTCTTTTTAAAACACAGAGACTAAAACATCATCAAAATAAAATCTTGGATTAAAAAACAAAACTATCGTATTACAAGGACCAAAATTGATATTGTCTAAAATCCAAAAGCAAAAAATTGAACAAACACGTTGACAAAACAATGTGTGGGAATATAAAATCAAGATTTTGTTCCCTTGATTTCAATTTAAATCTCTCTAATTTCAATTTTTGTTGCAAACAATTAAATCAATTTTATTTCTTTTGCAAATTCCAACATCAAACCATTCCCAGGATGCAAGAAGTCCACACTAACCTAATCAAAACAAAATATTAATCTCAAATCTCTTCAATATAAAAGTATTTAATTGAAAAAAAAATTATAAGTGAAAAAAAATACCATTATACAAATCCACATTGTCATTGGGTACAAGGCTACAGTAGATAAATAGTGTTTTTAGGAAGCCTTTTAGTTTTTTTTTTTAATTTTAATTTGATTTTTAATTTTAATTTAACTCTTTTATAATATTTTATATCTCTTAAATATTCTTGAGAAGAAAGTAGCTTAACCACTTTGTGTTCACAATTAAATTTGAAATTATTATTTGGTATATCAAATTATTATTTGGTATATCAAAAATACTGGTGGTCTTGGGGTTGGATCCTTAAAGGATAAAAACAAAGCTCTACTATTTAAATGGTTATGGAGGTTTGGGTTGGAGGAATTAAGTATGTGGAAGGATGTGATCAAAAGCATACACAACACCAACTGTTCTAAACTGCTGCTGCAAGCTCCTATTCCAGGAGCTGGAACTACATGGACTCGTATTGTCAATCACTATGTTAAAGATAATAGGCTACAAGATATTTGTGAATGAACAATCATTGGTTCTTATTTGAAATGGTAAGAAGACTATGTTTTGGCTTGATTTCTAGATCAATAACTGTTGTTTAGCAGAGCACTTCCTTAATCTTTTCCACTTATCCAACGACAAAGAAGTAGATGGAAATGTGGGAAAGGTATGAATGGATTTGGGTATTTTCCTGGATAAGACCACTACAGGGGCGCAACATTGGTTTGCTAGATCAACTTTATGCAATCCTATTGACGGTACACATTGACAAAGATGGAAAGGATAAACTAATATGGAAGGATAATAAATCAGGATGATTTTCAGTGAAATCTCTGTGTGGATTGTTAAGTCCCAAGCCTTCCACAAATAGTGGCTTCTCTTTTGTTGGGATTTGGAAAGGTATTGTCCTTTCTAAGGTAGAGATCTTCTATTGGATGGCTATCATTAACAGAATAAACACCCGGTGTATGTTGGTTCAAAGAGGAATTTTGGGTAGTTCAGAATCTAACTGCCCTATATGCCTAGTGGAGGAAAAGTTGGTTGACCATATCCTGCTACATTGCCACAAGCATTGGCTCATTTGGTCCAAAATCATTAAATGGTGGGGTTTAGTTTGGTGCCGCCTAAAGAGCTTCTCGGATATGTGGTCTCAATGGACTTCCCTAGTGCATGGTAATTTTCAGAGGAAGGCGTGGCTGATGTTGTTTTTCTCGGTGGCATGGTCTCTTTAGCTTCTTCGAAATGATCTGATTTTTCAACAGAGGACACCTAACTATGATACAATATTCTTTCTTATTATCACTCGTCTATACCTATGGCTAAAAGCTATTCACTCTAATTTCCCATATTCCCCTATAGATCTGATTAGATCGGTAGATGGCTTGATTCGGTGGTCTAATGTTCAGTCTTTTAGAATTGATAATATGTGGTCTCCCCCTATGGTTAATAGCTTCAAATGGAATATGGATGGCTCTTCTCTTGGTAAGCCAGGTCCCTCTGGAATAGGTGGTGTTCTGCGAAATCATCATCGCCATCTCCTTGGTATGTTCTCTGTTCCAGTTGGGATTTTAGATTCCAATATTGCTGAGTTGAGGGCTATTGTCAAAGCCATTGAACTATCAACATCTAATTGTCTCCTCCATCATTAGCATCTCATCATAGAATCTAATTCTGTCAATGTTATTAGTTGGATGCATAAGCCTCACAACCATCCCTAGAAACATCACAATCTTTTCTCCTCTGTTAACAGATTAAATGCATATTTTGGCTCAATCACTTACTCCCATATCTTTCATGAAAGTAATTAGATGGCAGATTGCATGGCTAAACAAGAAGTGTGAAGATCAAGTGATTTTGTTGCCTAGTTTTGAATCAACCAACAATTTTGTGGCTCTGCTTGTGTGTTTTTTGTTGTTATGCTTTTGAGATTAAATTATGTCTCTTTTGTTCTGTAGAGGAAAGCTTAGCTATGAGTTCATTCTGATGGCTATTGGTAGTCCTCCCAAGCTTCATTGTCTCAATGTCCTCTCTGTGCAGTGTTATATGTGGTTCTCTGGCTTCTTTGTTTTTCATTTCCTTTAGCCTGTGTTTTGTCTTCTTTGTGGCATTTTGCCATAATATGATATTATGCAGCTTATGTACTAATCTCGCTAGATTTTAGCGTTTAATGATATAAGTATCTTTCAAAAAAACAACCCACTATTGAAACAGAAAGAAAAATATATCTATTAATAATTAAGAAGAAATATTCTAAAGCAATTCTTAGTTTTAATGTTCATACAAGTACAAGCTACTTTGGATTTGCAAAGTGACTCTTTTTTTTCTCCTTTATTTTTTTTTCAATTTAGTCCTTTAAACATTTCATTTATTAGAGATTGAGATTTATAATTTATTTTGTTTTGTTTCTTGTATGATTATTATGATCTCAACAAAACTTTGGGTTAGTACTGATTTTGTGAAAAAATAAATCAACTTTCTTGTTTGCAAGTGATTGAGAATTAGGAACCAGCAACCCTTTTTTTCTTAAAAAAAGTGATTACACAATTCTTTAAGATATAGAACCTTAATGTTTTTCAAAAAAATCCTTTTTGGTCCCATTAATTTGACAATTATATATTTTAGTCAAAACTTTATTTTATTCACATTTTACTTCTTAAGTTTGAGAAAGAAGAAAGAGAGCCGATGGAAAACAACAAAAAAAAAGAGAAAAAAGTTGGTTGGTTGGATTTCGCTGACAAAAATGATCAAATTAGATGTCAAAGAGTTTTTCCTAATGAGAGGATTGTCATTAAGATGTTTTTAGGATTCCATGTTGCCAGAAAAAATAAATCAAGATTGAGAAATGTTTGTTTTGAGTTGATTTTATGTTTTTAGGCTATGTTTGTTTTTCGAAAACTAGTTTCCAAGAAACCACTTTTCAAATTTTCCTGTGTTTGTTTGCTATTAGGAAAGTTGGTCAACGGAAAACACTTTCCGGTCAACGAAAAACACTTTCCAGTCAAAGAAAAATTTGGCTTGGTTTCTAGAAAAGTATTTTCCTTTTATTTTGGGCGGAAAATACTTTTTGAAAGTTGTGAAAAATTTAGAAATGTCATATATTTTGTTTTGAATTGCTATATATATTTTGTTTTGAATATATTTTTTTTCAATTTCATCCATTAGAATTTAATTTTTATATTAATTTTGGTCCTTATTTTTATAATTGATTTTTTCCCTTATTATTTTTTAATTGAAATTTTTTATCTATCAAATTTGATCATCATTCTTTTGATTGTAACTTATTTTATTTGCAATAATTTATGAAATGTTAATTATTATTATTTTAATTTTTTCATCTTTTAATTTTTTTATTTTTTAGATTTGATCTCTATTATTTTGATTATTATTTATTTTATTTGAGATAATTTATGAAATTATATTTTTTTTTCAATTTCATTCTCATTCAACTTTTTAATTTGTAAGATTTGTTCCTCATTATTTTAATAAACTTGAAAAAAAATAAAACATTAATAAGTTATTTTCTAGCTTATTTTTCATAAAATAACCAAACACTGGAAAGTGTTTTCCAACTTATTTTTCATTACACTACCAAACATCGAAAAATAATTCACTATCCTGTAATTCACTTTCCCGGAATTCATTAAATTTGGGTTTTCTTGAGTTAAGAGATTGGTTACTTGTGGTTATAAGAGTTTTTTAGAAGTTTTTAGGTGAAAATGAGTTTTCTTTGTTTAAAAACTTTTCTTCATATTTTAAAAATTCATCTTTAAATAAATAATTAAATGATGTTCAATTTTACTATAATTTGTTTTTAAATAATATTGGAAGCTTCTATGGTTATATTTTTAATTACTATAATTTGTTTTTAAATAATATTGGAAGCTTCTATGGTTATATTTTTAATTTTGTTTTATAATTATATATGAATGTAACATGCACAATATATTAAAAATATGTGAAAAAATCAATGAGAATAATATATATTTTATTATTTTTTATTATAATTTTTTAATTATTTTTATTTTTATTATTATTTTTTATACAATGACATAAAAATAATTGAGACATTATCTTTACTTTTTATATTTTTGTTGAGAATTTAATCACAGATCATGATGAGTTTTTATATGAAAAACTAGGCTTTTGATAAAAAGGTATGTTTTATCAAAATAAAAATAAATCAATGAATAACGAAAAGAAATTTTTGGCTAAAGAAATATATTTCCTCTTAAATTTAAATGATTTGAATTCTTATGCATTTTTATATTAATTCGTTTTAAATTTTTATTCTAAAAACCATGGTGTTGATAAGAAATTAATGGCTTTGTCAAATCAATAAGAAGAGGGAATTTTGACTCAAGAATTTGTTTTTTTCTTGCAAAATTTAAATCATTGAGATTCTTTCAAATTTATTAATTGCTGAAAAATTAAATAAAAATCACTTTTAAGGATTTCCATGCAACATCAGGGTGGTAAAATAAATAAACATTACTAGTTATAACCATAGTTTTGAAATTCGGCCCGGTCCGGCGGGTCGGCCCGGGGCTGGAATTGGGCAGGGTTGAAGAAAAAATAGGGGAAGGAAAAACCCGATGTGACCAGGCAATTTGACCCGGTTGACCCCGCAAGACCCGATCAAAAACTCGGTTGCAACCCATTGACTTTTGTTTTTTGTTTTTACTACAACAACATCGTTTTGATTTAAAAAAAAAATTAATCCTGGAGACCCGGTAACCCGATCAAAACCTAGAACCTGAGCCTTGAACCGGGTTAGGTCTGAAAACTATGGTTATAACTATTATGCCTCACCATAAAAATATCCAAGGAAACCTCAAAATAGCTTCCAAATTATAACCTAAATTTCAATGAAATACTCAGGAACTGTTTTTCTCTGAATTGAATCATTAAAATATGCAAGAAATTGAAATGATTTTGTCATCTAAACTCATCGTAATTTTTCAATGAAAAATATCAAATATGAATAGAAAAATTATCCTTTGATGAAAAAGTACACAGTTTAAACAAAATCCATTAGAAGATTTTGATGCGGGACTTAATTGAAAATTTCAGTCAATTTAAAAAACCAATTGAGATAAAAAAAAAATATTTGAGGACTTGATTAAAAACTCTAATTTAGTTTGGACACTTATTTCACATTTATCAAACATTTTATTAGATACATATCATAGTTGTTAGACCTAATGGATAATCCAACTCAAAAAAGGGTCGAGGACTTGATACCACAATTGTTACAATTGTTAGACATATACTCTGACAAAGTGGATTAAAACGACCATTTTTATGGGCACTCAACAACTACTCACTAGACTCATGTCTTATTGGATGACAACAAAAGCTTCTAGTTTTTTAATGTAAATAGGGAAAAGGGCTTGAAAAACAGAGAATTAGAAAAAACAAGTTTTTTATTGAAGAGGCTTCTCCTTCGAGGTCTACCCTCCCAAGGTTCTGCCTTACAACATACACACAACCTCTATATATACTACTTTTAAGGCTTTTGCTTACATCACTCATTACATCAGAAAGCACTGAAGCACACTTAATAATGCACTCTTATGATATAAACAACAAACGAGTACAATACTAATATCAACCGACAATAGGTTCATGATCTGGAGAGAGATTCTGATCTGATAGGTTATCCTGATCACGAATAGTTTGGACTTGTAGGGCCAACACATAGTCATCGTCTGAAAGCATTTCCATCTCATGTGGTTCCAGAAGCTGTGGTATGCCCATAATTATATACTTGAGTTTTTTGTTTTTGTATTGCATCTGTAAGTCATGTAGATGAGTAGAATATTGAGGGTCATACAGATCATAGTCAATTTCTTCATCAGGATCTGTTCCTTTATGCCATATTTCATCAGGAATAATGTTGTTCTTAAGGCACACTGTTTTTTGCAAAGTCTTGAGGTCAGGAAGGTTATCTAAGGGGTTTTCATACAGGGAGTATAGATGAGTTTTATATACTGCAGCATGTGGAAAACTCATAACCAGATTGTCTGCTGAAGCTTTGAAAGGCCTGTGGAATATGAAAATATAGAACAAATGGGCAAAAGCTTGCTTGATAGACTTATTACGAAGTGTACTACGATGTACTTCAATCCAGCAAGTTTGTGGATGGGGCCATTTGGATTTTTCCTATTGGAGAAGAGAGATCCATTGTGTGGGGTTGTGAAACCAAGAGAGGAACTATAGAATATAATACCAAGAGTCTGCCGACCAAGAAGTCATGAGAAATCTGGAAAGGAAGAAGTCAGTGGGAAATTTAATAGCAACATGGTACAAGTGACAGAAATACCATAAGAAAAAGTGGAGTTCTTTGGGGAACAGGCTAGAAGGTTTGAAGGTGAAGAGGTGAATGAAAAGGTAATTGGGATAAATGCCTAAACTTTGGAAACAAAGGGAAGACATATCATAGTTGAGAAGAAGGTAGTCTTGGAGGCTAAACAATTTGTCTTTGGCCTGTAGGTCAATAGTGTGGTTAAGAACCATGTCTTGAGCAAGAGGAGGTAAGTCATTTGCAAGGAAGTCTTGTTTAGATGGAGGCGGATTGGAAGAGGAGGCCATGAGAATCAGGGGAAGGAGTAGTGTTTGTGATTTGGGTGGTCTGGTGAGCATGTTTGGGATCAAGTTCTTTGTGCCTTTTATATGCTCGACTGTGAAGGTGTACTTGGAAAACCATTCTGCTAATCTCAGAAGGTGTGGATGAGGAAGCATCTTGCGCTTGAATTGTAGCATTTTTGGAAAAGAGGAACAGTCCATGACCAGTGTAAAGTGATAAACTACTTTGTTAAAGTAATTTGCAGAGATTGTTCACCACCATGGTATCATGCTTTCTGAAAGCAAGATGCTCATCTGTCAAAAGAAAATCAAATTTCTTAGCATGATCTTTGCAGATGGTGCTTATACACCTGGCACCTATATAGCTGAAGAGCTCCAAAAGTTTCTAGGCGGCCCCTTCACGAGAAAGCAAATCCAACAGTTTTTGGGCATTGTCCAATATTTCAGAAATTTTATCCCTAGAGTTGCACAAATGACAAGGCCACTCCAGCTTATGCTCAAGAAAGATGCAGACTCTTGGACAGAAAAGCAGACCAAGCTGTTAGAAAATTAAAGACAGCCACACAAAATTTACCTGCTTTAGTCATTCCATCAACAAGCCAGCGCATACTCCAAACTGATGTCAGTGACAAGTATTGGAGTGTTGTCCTTCTCGAAGACAAAGATGGCCACCGACATATATGTGGCTATAAAAGTGGGTCATTCAAGGAGTTAGAAACCCACTACCACCCCGTTTTCAAGGAAATCTTAGCTGTAAAGTATGGAATCCAAAAATTTGAGTTTCACCTGGCAGCTTATCACTTTACAGTGGTCATGGACTGTTCCTCTTTTCCAAAAAATGTTACAGTTCAAACGCAAAATGCTTCCTCATCCACAGCTTCTGAGATTAGCAGAATGGTTTTCCAAGTACACCTTCACCGTCGAGCATATAAAAGGCACCAAGAACTTGATCCCAGACATGCTCACCAGACCACCCAAATCACAAACACTACTTCTTCCCCTGATTCTCATGGCCTTCTCTTCCAATCCACCTTTACCTGAACAAGACTTCTTTGCAAATGACTTACCTCTTCTTGCTCAAGACATGGTTCTTAACCACACTCTTGACCTCCAAGCCAAAGACAAATTGTTTAGCGTCCAAGACTACCTTATTCTCAACTATGATATGTCTTTCATTTGTTTCTAAAGTTTAGGCATCCATCCCAAATACCCTTTCATTCACCTCTTCACCTTCAAACCTTCTGGCCTGTTCCTCAAAGAACTCTACTTTTTCTTATGGTATTTCTGTCACTTGTACCATGTTGCTATTGAATTTCCCACTGACTTCTTCCTTTCCAGATTTCTTAGGACTTCTTGGCCGGTAGACTCTTGGTATTATACTCTAAGTTCCTCACTTGGTTTCACAACCCTACACAATAGATCTCTCTTCTCCAACAGGAAAAATCCAAATGGCCCCATCCACAAACTTGTTGGATTGAAGTACATCGTAGTACACTTCGTAATAAGTTTGTTAAGCAAGCTTTTGTCTATTTGTTCTCTATTTTCATATTCCACATGCTTTTCAAAGCTTCAGCAGACAATCTGGTTATGAGTTTTCCACATGCTGCAGTATACAAAACTCATCCATACTCCCTGTATGAAAACCCCTTAGATAACCTCCCTAACCTCAGGATTTTGCAAAAAACAGTGTGCCTTAAGAACAACATTATTCATGATGAAATATGGCCTAAAGGAACAGATCCTGATGAAGAAATTGAATATGATCTGTATGACCCTTAATATTCTACTCATCTACATGACTTGCAGATGTAGTACAAAAACAAAAAACTCAAGCATATAATTCTGGGCATACCACAGCTTCTGGAACCATATAAGATGGAAATGCTTGCAGACGATGACTATATGTTGGTCCTACAAGTCCAAACTATTCGTGATCAAGATAACCTATCAGATCATAATCTCTTTCCAGATCATGAACCTATTGTCGGTTGATATTAGTATTGTACTAGTTTATTATTTGTATCATAAGAGTGCATTATTAAGTGTGCTTCAGTGCTTTCTGATGTAATGAGTGATGTAAGCAAAAGTCTCAAAAGTAGTATATATAGAGGCTGTGTGTATGTTGTAAGGTAGAACCTTGGGAGGGTAGACCTCAAAGGAGAAGCTTCTTCAATAAATAACTTGTTTTTCTAATTCTCTATTTTTCAAGCCCTTTTTCCTATTTACATTAAAAAACTAGAAGATTTTGTTATCATCCAATAAAACATGACTTTAGTGAGTAGCTGTTGAGTGCCCATAAAAATTGTCGTTTTAAGCCGCTCTGTTACAGTATATGTCTAACAATTGTAACAATTGATAAAACACTAAAAAATTGTTTATTTAATAGAAATAACTTTTCAATTTTTTTCTTTGTTTATTTAATATTAAAACAGTTGATCAATAAAAAATAGTTTTTAGTTAAAAAAAATTCACTTGGTTTTCATAAAAGTATTTTTTTTATTTTAAGTGGAAAACACTTTTAAGATAGTTATAAAAAATTCAAAAACATCTTATTATTTATTAATTATATTAAATTTGATCCTTAACTTGTTAATTGTTATATATTTTATTTATATTATATATTTTTTAATTTTATCTCTTAAAATTTAATTTAATTTAATCTTTATTCTAAATTTAGTCCTCATTTATTTATTTATTTTTCTCTTATTATTTTCTTAATTAAAATTTTTTATCTATTATATTTAGTATTCATTCTTTTTACTACTTTTTATTTTACTTGAAATAATTTATAAAATTATTTTTTTAATTTTATTCTCTTTTGATTTTTTTATATGTTATATTTAGCCTTTATTCTTTTGATTGCAATATATTATTTGGAATCATTTATGAAGTTAGATGTTTTATTTAATTTCTTATTCTTTTAATTTTTTGAGATTTAGTCACTATTCTCTTAATAAATTTAAAAACAATTAAAAAAATAAAAATTTATTTATTATTCACTTTCCATAACATAGCTAAATACTAAAAAATATTTTTTAATTTATTTTCTAATATAAAAAAACTAATTTACTTTAAAAAAATTAACTTTTCTGAAAAAAAAATAAAAATCCGAACAAACAGGAGGTGAACAGTTATTCTAAATAATTAGCCGAAAAGGCGCTCTGCTCGTCCCCGATTATACAAATAAAATAAAGAAACGTTCAAAATCCCCACCACTTTCCCATCTCCGCTTTCCCTTTCTCCATCAAATCTAAAATGACAGAGCTGGCAGAAACCTACGCTTGCGTTCCCTCAACAGAGCGAGGCAGGGGGATCCTAATTTCCGGTCATCCAAAAACCAATAAAATCCTCTACACAAACAACCGATCAATCCTCATCCTCAACCTTGACAACCCACTTGACGTCTCCGTCTATGGCGAGCACGGTTACCAAGCTACCGTCGCACGATACTCTCCCAATGGCGAGTGGATCGCCTCCGCTGATGTTTCTGGGACTGTCAGGATCTGGGGTGCTTACAATGATCATGTCTTGAAAAAAGAATTCAAAGTACTTACTGGTCGGATCGATGATCTTCAGTGGTCACCTGATGGGTTGAGGATCGTTGCATCTGGGGATGGAAAAGGGAAGTCTCTTGTTCGTGCTTTTATGTGAGTGGAAATGATTTTGTTATTTTATTTTTTAAAAAAGTTAGGCATGGCATAGGACTGAATGTCAGTAGATTTTTATTGTGTGGTGATTGATGCTGATGGGTGTTTTTATTTATTTTTATAGGTGGGATTCGGGGACTAATGTAGGGGAATTTGATGGGCATTCGAGGCGAGTTTTGAGTTGTGCATTTAAGCCAACCAGACCCTTTCGAATTGTGACGTGTGGTGAGGATTTCTTGGTTAATTTTTATGAAGGACCACCATTTAAATTCAAGTCATCTCACAGGTTTGTAATGGTTTATGTTACGTTTTTAGAGTTAAAGCAAACTAAAGAGAGTGCATTGGTTGAAAAGTTTTGGTTATATGCAGGGATCATTCAAATTTTGTGAATTGTGTACGGTTTTCTCCAGATGGTAGCAAGTTTATCAGTGTAAGTTCTGATAAGAAAGGCATACTGTTTGATGGAAAGACAGGAGAGAAGATTGGACAGATTTCTTCCGAGGATGGTCATAAGGGCAGCATTTATGCTGTTAGTTGGAGTCCTGATGGTAAACAGGTAAGCCTAGCATTAACTTATAATGAACTTTCTGATGAGCGCATCTGCTTGGTGGTGCTGAAACCTATAGCATTTGATGTGACCCTTTAAAATTGTTTAGTTAATTATAAGAAGATTTTGAATGAGGACATTACACTAGAAGTTTGGGTGGAAAAATATACAACACTATCTCTTCATTTGTGTTTCGTTTCTTTTAAAATATGAAGCAACTATTGAGTATTAAAATGAATTCAGTGGTGTGTTTAGTTTCTTTCTTCAGTGGCCATTTTTGATAAACAGAGTCTGCAGCTGACTACTTGCATTTTGTAACTTCTTGCTATGCTCTTACGCGCCGAAAGTAATTTTTTTTCAATCAATTTCCATGAGGACTGTACAAACATGCTCGATCTCTGTTGCAGATATTTTTCTTTGATATTTTGTTCTCTCCTTTTTATATTTGCGTTCATTTATTATCTTCTCTTTTCCCCCTGGTCAGAGCATGTCTTTTTATTCCTGATAATTAACCAATTTGTGGTTAAACTAATTTGCAGGTGCTGACAGTATCTGCTGACAAGTCTGCAAAAGTGTGGGAGATCTGTGATGATGGAAGTGGAAAGTTAACAAAAACTTTGACTTCTTCTGGCTCAGGTGGAGTGGATGACATGCTAGTTGGTTGCCTTTGGCAGAATGATCATCTTGTCACTGTTTCTCTTGGTGGGACAATTAGCATTTTCTCAGCTAGTGATCTTGATAAAAGTCCATTGAAAATAGCTGGTCATATGAAGAATGTTACTTCCTTATCCGTGCTTAAAAATGTCCCAAAGACTATACTGTCCAGCAGCTATGATGGCTTGATAATTAAATGGATTCAAGGCATTGGATACAGTAGCAAATTACAGAGGAAGGAGAATACTCAGATTAAATGCTTAGCTGCTGCTGAAGAAGAGATTGTCACATCTGGTTTTGATAATAAGGTTATTAACATGGTTATATGTTATGAGTCTTAAATTATTGTGCTGGTTTCCAATTCCATCTTAATCAACTATGAATTCGAGGAGGTGAATAGTTCATGCTTATCAGGATTAACGAATGACATTTGAAACATGCTGGAGGGATTGTATTTGGCACTCCAGCTTCTAACTTAATTGTGGTGCATGGATTTTAATTTATTTAAATAGTCGTACTACTACTTTGGACTGTAAGTGTTGTACCATCTTGATGTTGACCACATGTATCAAATGGTTAGTGTTTAATGGGAAAAAAATTTCTCCAACTAATGTATATTGTACTCTTTTGTTTGCATCAAATTCAGCAAACTGGATCCCTATCCCCTGAATTGTATCTTTAGAATGCTTCTTTAAGCATCCTTAAATAGTATCTTTGAGATTTTGACACTTTGGTGCTGTTACAAGTTGTCTAAACCTGGAAATTATTTTTCCCTCGTTGATTTCTAATTTATTGTGTCCTGAAACAAAAACAAGTCGAATGAAATATAGAACAAGGAGAGCAGTTCATTTTAATCTCCTGACGGAAAGTTTAAGGAGCCCTGAATTCTACCAACATATGGCTGGCCCTTATATTTTTATTGTTTTCTTTAATTTCATTTGCAACATCTGTTAATTAGACAGGATTTGGGCATGAACTAAATATGATTTCCACATAAGTTGTGGTGCTTTTATTCTTCTTTGGTAAATGAAATTTGTGCTCCTTACCATCTCTAATTCTTTCCCTTTGCTATTCTTTCTATTTTTCAGATATGGAGAGTTCGTTTGCTTGATGACCAATGTGGAGATGCAGATTCCATCGACGTGGGAAACCAACCAAAAGACATTAGTCTTGCCCTTCTCTGCCCTGAGCTTGCTTTGGTCACGATTGAGTCAGGTGTTGTCATGCTTCGTGGTACAAAAGTTGTGTCAACCATCAATCTTGGCTTTGCTGTGACGGCATCTGCAATTGCACCTGATGGAAGTGAAGCAATCATAGGTGGGCTGGATGGAAAATTGCACATATATTCAGTCACAGGTGATACACTCACAGAAGAAGCAGTCCTTGAGAAACATCGTGGTGCTATCAGTGTCATCCGTTATTCTCCAGATGATTCAATGTTTGCATCTGGTGATTTAAATAGGGAAGCTGTAGTTTGGGATCGTGTCTCCAGAGAGGTACTTTGATTACTTATTAAGCTCCAATAAGCCAATCTTATACTTTGTCTCATTACAACTGCATATACATAGCATTTAGTTATTGTTGGTTGAAGTGGCAGATGTGCAAACTTGTGCCAGGTCTGTGTGCTTTTATGTGGGTAAGGCACTTGGTACATATCTATGTGATAGTAAGAATTAAATTTTTTTCAGTATTTTGCATTCTAATTCTCACAGAGCTGAGCAAATTTAGCTGTCACGTCTCTGTCTCTGAAAATTTTATTGAATTACATGATATAGAGAAGGCACTGAACCAAATGAAGCACTTTTGGTATGATGCAATGTGTACAAATTTGGTTTGGATGGATTTGTCCAGTTCATCATGTTATGAAATATGAATAACATATTTCCTGTCATTATGGTTCTGGGTTCTGTGAAATTTACTTTCTTACAGCATAGTATTGTTCTCAACATTGGTTTTCAAAAACAGAGACTTCCATAGTTGCTGGCCTTGCATCTGACTTTGTTTTGTTTCATGTCCAACTATTACTCTTGAGACAAGTTATGTTGGCTGTAAGTGAAACACATAAATACCGATATTCTTACCATTAAATGTCAGCCTTTGCATTCCCTAAATCCTTCTGTGCTATATGTTGTTCCTTTAGTTTTCAAGGGGAATGGATGGGGTTGATGGAAGGATTGTGCTCTGTATAAGCAGGCACAGCTTGACTGGTACATTGCAGTTCGGTGCTGCTCCTTCATTGGGATTCCCTAGTTTGTGTAAATATGCCACAGGCCCCTTAGGCCTTGTTGTCAGTTCGTTTAATCATCTGTGCTTTCCCCCCTTAAATATGGCTATTTCATGTCCAATGGAAACATTGGGTTTCCTTATTTTGTTTTCTTTAGCTCGCTGGATTGTGGGGCCTTATTTTTCACCTTCCACATTTTGTGCAGGTGAAGCTTAAAAACATGTTGTACCACACTGCCCGCATAAACTGTCTTGCTTGGTCTCCTGATAGCAGCATGGTTGCTACTGGATCACTTGACACCTGTGTCATCATATATGAAATCGACAAGCCAGCATCTAGTCGCATGACCATAAAGGGAGCTCACCTGGGTGGAGTTTATGGTTTAGCTTTTGCTGATGATCATAGTGTAGTAAGTTCTGGTGAGGATGCTTGTGTTCGTGTTTGGAGGGTAAATCCACAGTGATATAAATTAATGGAGGTCATAATGAAGATATTCAGGTCAAATTATTCGAAACTTGGTGAACATGCTTGATTGACTTGGATTTTATTGTCAACTTCAGCATGGAATGGGGTCAGAAAGAAAAGACCGATGCCTAGGAATATGGTATTTTTATGAATGTTAAACTAGCTTGTTCTAGCTCTCTGGTTATGTCAGCCATGACTATCACAAACATAAGTTTGATTAAGAGTGTTTTGTTCAGATTTTGCTGTTTGAAGATAGTACTTTTTTTCAGATTACTGGTGATTGAAGTAGGTGAACCGGTGTAGGTTTTGTGCTGCTTGGCAACCCTTGAATTTTGCAGCTGCATCGTTGTTTGATGGAATATAATGTAGCATGTGCTGTGGAAAGGTTCGTTGCCGGTCCTAGATATGTCAGACATCCAGAATCTCACATTAGAAGCTGGGGTTTTGCAAGAAACCGACCTTAAATCGCAGTTGGATGAATATGGTTGCAGTACTGAAAGATGTAGATTGTTACCACAACACCCCCCTTCCCCTCTTTTTTCCTCTGTTTTGGGTTTGTTAGATGGGTTGTAAGCACTGGTAAGTTGCCTGCCTTTTTTTAGGTGATGGTGCCACAAAGTGAATCTTATGTTAGTTTCTGTTTCGGATTATTCCGGCAGGGTGATACCACTCGTCTGTATTTTCTGCTGTTTGTGTGGCTGAAGTGATTGCATTCTGTGTTACATCTGCTGTTTATGTTCATCTTAACTGAAATGCCAGAGATGCTCATACAAACATAATAGACTTCTTTTCGGGTCCAAAAGACAAATTATGCAACGAGACAGTATTTTGATCAGAATACGTCACGCCTCACAGAACAAGGGCTCTAGCTAAAGCCTGAGCTCAGGACCTAGAATAGGTTCGGCCACTAAAACATCAGACTAGTCTGCCTCTAAAGCTTCACATAACAGATTTTATTTAGAGACAGGTCGCCATGCATGATTAATTTCTCGTCAACCACGAGGCACCCTGAAGCATAAACTGGATAAGAGAATTGAGCAAATGCAGGCGAAACATGTTTTCCCTCGACTCTTTTAAGTTCATGCATGTGAAATCTGTAATTATGATTTCTTGAATTTTAGATCAATCACACATAATTTCTGCAATTGTCAATATAGACGGCTTTACTGATCTGAATGAGTGGATAAGCCTTGATTGTATGACATAGCAGCTCTTGGTCCTTCACTTTATGGCAAGTGCTTCTCTCGAAGTCCGCAAGAGGTATCATCAATTATTAGAAATGCTTTTACTATCTCCTGCAACAATAATAAGAATTTACAATATATATATATATATATATTGCTCTTAACCCATGACAAATGGCAAAACAATAGTAGCATAATAATTACCGTAGACTCTTCCAACAAGATTATGGTGATTTTATTTCTTTGTTACTTCATGAAGGCTTTTATAGGTTTATTTTAATTAATTAATTAATTATGATACTTTAATTTTTACCTCTCTTTTCAATTTCTTATGAAACTGTGCATGACATTTTAAATACAGTATCAAATAGTTTATTTATTTTCTTTCTAATTATTTTTCTATATATATATATATATATATATATATATATATATATAGAAAGATTAGATGATTTTACCTTTATGTCACTTCAAGCATCTTTCTTGCCAATTGCAAATAGTAGTAGGCATCAACAATTTGGGCATGTAAGATTATTTACATAAATTTATTAATATATGATCATGAGAGGCGATATAATTAATAAAATATTGATATAATAATTAAAACATTGATATATTTTTAAAAAATAAAAATAAAAATTTAATATTTAAAAAATTATATTTATTAAAAGAAACACACATAAATCTTGAACGAGACTAATCTTACTTTTTAAGGCAACTAATTTATTTTTTTATTTTTTAAAAGGATATAAAAATACTTGAATTAAAAAAATTGAAATTAATAAAAATCTTAAAGTTTAACAACCAAATTAAATGGGATGCCTAACGAGTGGGAAATAGAAACCAACCTCAGTGAACGGAGGTCAGATGCAAATGATGATTACGGGCACATCAGAATCTCATCCTGATTTAACCCATTGATTCCGGGCACATCAATATTACTGTTATATTTTTAATAATTGTTTGTAAACAAGGTAACGATTATTTTTAAATTTTGTTTTTGAAAAATATATTAAAATAATATATATTTTTTATATTTATTTTTTTATATTAACACATTCAAATAATAATAATAATAAAATTTTAAATAAAAATAAAAAATTAAATTTTTAAAAAACAAGATTTCAATATTTTCTCCGAAATTACAGAAAGTAAACACGTGAAAATAATCATTACAAACAAGTCCAAACGATCCGACAACCCAAGGGGGAAACGGCCAGCATCAGCTGACGAATGTTTCCTTCATGTGACGAAAACGACACTTCACCTCTCCGTATTTTGTTTGGTCCGCAAAGACAGCACCACCACCGAATTAACATTGTCTTTGCTCAACATTTTAAGCGTAATCTCCATCTACTCTCTCTTTGCAAATTCTTAAATAAATCATATCTTTGAAAAATTAAGAAATTAAGACAAAATTCAAGCATGAAATAACAAATGAATGTAATTTTTACCATTGGTTATTTTCTCAATTTATGATTTCTCACACACACGCGTGTATGTATATGTGTTTTCAAGTTAGCTCGCGCGTATCTCAACTAATTTCATAAATCCTGAAATTAACGACTATATAAATTTTTAGTGGCTTTAAAAAGACTCAAATTTATAATAATTAGAAAATAAACTCAAGATCTAATCAGTCGAGTTATTCAAGTTATTTTAATTAATATAGTACTAATAAAATATTAATATTTTTTAATTAATGTGATTGTTCGGGTTAGATTATGCATATCTCAACTAATATTACAGATATTAAAATTAACTATTGACTTAAAATGTATAAAACTCCAACTAATAAGATTTAGAAAAGTAAAAATATTAATAATTCTTCATCATTCTATTATGACAAAATTAATTGTGTTTAATTAAGCTAAGATCTGATCACAGGTAAACACCAAACACAAGACAAGAAAATAAGCTCCAACTCCAACGCACATTGGATACGATGCATGAGGCACCCCACATTGGATATTTTCTCTTTTACTTTTTCGCATTCTTTGTAATTTTCATTTCTATAAATAACGACACTCTCCCTCACTCACTGTCTGTACTCTTCAGTCTGCCTGCACTTTCTCTCTGTACTCACTTTCTTCAAGATGAGAGCTAAGGCATTGCCATTCTTGATATTCTGTCTCAGTATGGTTCAGTGTTTCTCCTATGCAGCAGAATCCATTGGAGCCTCAGAGAAGCCTGAGACCGTTAGTTTTGAAACAGCAGGAGGGCTGAGACACAGCTTCCCTAAGGGGTTTGTCTTTGGAACTGCTACTTCTGCTTATCAAGTTGAAGGCATGGCTGAGAAGGATGGTCGCGGGCCTAGCATTTGGGATGAATTTGTTAAAATTCCTGGTAATAATACTAAACATAATTGATATATAGTGCTTGCTTTGCTTGCCTTGTTAACAAAAAATAAATTTGATAGTAATGTTTTTGTTGCCTTTAGGACAACAGCTAGTAAAAATTAAAACTTGAGGTTTTAGATTAATATCTTTAATGATATGAAATGTGATGTTATGAACAGGGATCGTTGCCAATAATGCCACAGGGGAAGTGGCAGTGGACCAGTATCACCACTACAAGGTAGGTCCTGTCTTGTCCTTCCCTTTCTTTTATTCGTATGGTAATGTTTATTTATGTTACTGATGCGTTTTAATCATGTCTGCAATAAGACATCCACCAAAAATGGGGTGCCATGACAATGTGGTCATCATTAATGATAACCCTTTGACCAGGCTAGAGGCTTCATGATCTTTCTGATTACTGATTTGCATGACAGTTAACTGATCTATTGAGTTATTCTTCGTCGTTCTACAGATGAATAAATGGGATTTTGACTGATCTGTTGAGTTATTTTCTGCCGTTCAATAGTTGAATCAAAGGGAACAATTCCTGTGTTTAAACTTTCATTTTAGTTTTAATTTCAGCAGTTTTGAACACTGCATCGTTAAGAATGAGGGGAAATGCCTACAAATATGAAAATCTACCATACTGTTGTTACTAAACTTTACTCTTGATGTTTTATATTAATATAACTTGTCATTTATACAGATCATTAACATTATAATATCCATTCTTGATTTTATGCAAGTTATATCAAGTTCTTGTTATTCAGGAACAAAAATGGTAAGTTTGAACTCTTCTTCTGATGTTGCAGGAAGACGTAGATATCATGAAAATGTTGAACTTCGATGCATACCGGTTCTCGATTTCATGGTCCAGAATTTTCCCTGGTAGTTGATTCAGATGCAGTTTCTGTTAAATTTGAACTCTTTTTAAAAATTTGTGTCACTGGACCAGCCTAAACTTCTTTGACTTCTTTGATGTAGATGGAACTGGAAAAGTGAATTGGTTGGGAGTTGCATACTACAACAGGTTGATCGACTACATGATAGAAAAAGGTTTGCTTTTCTATGAAATTTGAATTAGATGCATGTTGACTGCCAACTAATCACTGCACATTTATCAATAGATGGGGATATAATTGATGTCCGTGAATATTTTGCAGGTATCACTCCATATGCGAATCTTTATCACTATGATCTTCCCCTAGCACTTGAGAAGAAGTATAAAGGATTGCTGAGTTACCAAGTAGTGTAAGCATAGTAATAAGAACTGATTTTTCCCCATGTATAGTTTTTACCTTATATTTTGTATTTTGGATGACTGGAGTGATTTTTCTCAGGTATATTATTCTGGGGATTATGTTTCTGAGCAATCATCTTTAAATGGATTGAAATTTGATAAATGCTTCAACTCTGCAGGAAAGACTTCGCCGATTATGCAGACTTCTGTTTCAAGACCTTTGGAGACCGAGTGAAGAATTGGATGACATTCAATGAACCCAGAGTGGTAGCTGCACTTGGATATGATAATGGATTATTTGCTCCTGGCAGGTGTTCCAAAGCATTCGGGAACTGTACAGCTGGCGATTCTGCAACAGAGCCTTATATTGTTGCTCATCATTTGATTTTATCTCATGCAGCCGCAGTTCAGAGATACCGCGAGAAGTATCAAGTTAGAATCTGTTCTTCTGTTTTGAACTGGATGGAATTCATATATTCAATGGAGAAGAATGTTATTATATACCTTATCCTTTTTCATTCTACATTGCAGGAAAAACAAAAGGGAAGGATTGGGATTCTCTTGGATTTTGTTTATTACGAACCTCTTACCAGCTCAAAAGCTGACAACTTAGCAGCTCAAAGGGCAAGAGACTTTCACATTGGATGGTAAAAATCTTTACTGCTTACTGATACAAGAAATTCTCTCTTTCTTTCATTTAGTGGTCAATGAGGAGTAATCAAGGACCACACATAATTTCCCAAGATGACTAAAGTTGACATTCTTGATTAATGATTTTTCACTATAGTGATAAAACACCACCAAAATATATTGTGATTGTGAGGATGTTAATGGTTTGAGTTGGGTTGAAACAGTAGCATACAGCTAAAGTAAAGAGTTGAGGTATAAAGATTTAAGTGGAAAAATAAGACCTCTATTTATAGTAGAGAGGTTCCTTACCTTTTACGCAAAAAACCAACTAAACCAACTAATATGCCTACTCCTCCATTTTCAGCATTTCTAATTGTGATCACACCTTCATATTCAGCTTCTCCAGCCGCCTACTTTGCAAGAGTTAAAGAAGGCAGGCTGCAATCTTTCTCTTCTCTAAGTAATTTACTTTTCAAGTCTGAAATGTGAGTTTACAACTCATATTCTCCCACTTAAACTCACTTTTCACATCCTTCTATTTTTTTAGTTCTTTCCAACTACATGTCCTTTACTTTTTTGCTAAGCCATAAGAGGATGCACTCCGAATAAACTTGCAGACATTGATCAGCTTTGTCATAACATCTTCTACGTTATCATTAGAGTTTTATTATAAATGGTGCAATATTGATCTTCAAAATGCAATGAATAGCGATGCTTTATAAGTTGTTCAACACTTAACAAATTATACCCAGCACATGCATTACCTCATGAATCACCTATTTTCCATTCGTAGTTTCAACTCCAATGATGCCTAAGCCACCTGCACTTAGAAATTCTCCATTCTCAATCTTCACTCTAGTTTGCCTTTTTATATCAATGTCATTGAACATGTTTTCGCCCGGTTTCATGTGAGTGCTACAAGAACTATCAATGAGCCATTGTCCATTCTTGTCTCCGTTGCTACTTTGACAAGTATAAAACATGCTTCCATACCTTCTCTATCTTTGATAATATTTCCTTGTGGAATGTTAGCTAAGTGACTAAACCCCTTATAATTGAAACATCGTGTCTCCCCTTTATACCAATAATTTTTAGGCACATGGCGTAGTCTATTATAAGAATGTAACCTTCTGACACTTCTATCATCACCATAGTTGCTTCCAAAATTACTTCTACCTCTTTCCCTTTGATTTCTACCCCTTCCTCTACTTGTATCCTCCACCCGTAAAGGATTTTGTGTACCAAGTGCTTTGATTGAAAAGTAATCTCTACTTACTTTTCACTTCTCTTCACTAATCTCTTCTCATAATGAACCCATTAACTCTGGAACGCCCAACATAAACAAATCTTTTGTTTCTTCTATAGCAGCCACAGTAGGATCAAACTTCTCTGGAAGGCTAAACAACACTTTCTCTACAACTCTGCTATCACTAATCTCATCACCACAACTTTTCATCTGAATACATGGAGAGAACACCACAATATTAACTCTTTCTCTTCTTAATTAGGAGAAACAAAAGTGAAAGGAGTTATCAAGAACTAAGGAGAAAGTCTCTATTTATATTTATAGTAGAGGGCTTCTTTACATATAAATAAAAAAACCAGCTAGAAAGACTAACTTTACTGCGGCCATTTTTTGACTTGGCTGCTCCTCCATTTTCAGCATTTCCCCCTGTGATTGCAGCCATATTTGACACCTCTATATTCAGCTTTTCCAGCCACCTACTCTGCAAGAGTTAAAGAAAGATGGTTGCAACGTTTCTCTTTTCTAAGTAATTGAATATTCCAGTGTGAAATGTGAGTTTACAGCTCACAATGATGAGCTGAAATTTGGAAACCATAGCAGCATGCTGCATGCTACTTTGCAGATAATATAAATTTGATGCATTTAACTGACACATTTTATGAACTTGCATCTTAGTGTCAGCTATCAGAAATTTATTTAAAACAATTAGATTGTTGGTGAAATAGATATGTCTAAAGAGTGTGCCTTGAAAAGGATATGAAAGTATGGTCTAAAACTTTGGATATAAACAATTTTCATAATAATGAGACAAATAAGATGTTTCTAGGGCATTCCAGTTGAATCACACTTCCATATGATACAATCAACTAACCTTACGATATAATTTAGACATCCTCATAGCTTTCAAAAACTTATATCACATGGCTTTTGCTTCGTGTAGGTTTATCCATCCTATTGTGTATGGTGAATATCCAAAAACAATGCAAAATATTGTCGGGAATAGACTACCCCAGTTTACAAAAGAAGAAGTTACGATGGTGAAGGGCTCAATGGATTTTGTGGGCATCAACCAATATACAACTTTCTACATGTATGATCCTCATCAGCCTAAACCAAAGTACTTGGGTTACCAGCAAGATTGGAATGTTGGATTTGCTTGTAAGAAACTCCTGGATTCATTCCCCCCTCGAATAAATGAAGCTTCAAACTTCATTTACTCCTTCAGTCACTAAATTGCAGTGTCTTGTGAATTTTTGCAGATAAGAAGAATGGAGTGCCAATTGGTCCAAGAGTAAGTTTTTCACCTGTGTGTTAATAATGCATGAGCTATGGATTTGATTTTATTTCATATGAATAACTGAATATTTGCAGGAAAATTCTAATTGGCTTTACAATGTACCATGGGGTATGTACAAGGCTGTGATGTACATAAAAGAGCGCTACGGAAACCCTACAATTATACTATCTGAAAATGGTATGAGCTACCTCTATATGTCTTCTTTTTTCTTAGTTAAATTATAACTTTTTGTGGGCTTGTTTTTATACTCTGTTAATATATATATATATTCAGGGATGGATGATCCTGGTAATTTCACGCGTTCGAAAGCATTGCACGACACCACTAGAGTTGGCTACTTTAAGGCCTATTTGACTCAGCTGAAGAAGGCAGCTGATGAAGGAGCCAATTTAGCTGGTTACTTTGCATGGTCATTGCTTGACAACTTTGAATGGAGGTCAGGCTACACTTCAAGGTTCGGCATAGTATATGTTGATTACACCAACCTAAAGAGGTACCCCAAAATGTCTGCCTATTGGTTCAAGAAACTACTGGAGCGGAACAAACACTAAACATAGCAGCCAGGCTTTCCTTTCGATTTAGTTGTCTGGAAATTAATATTTTTACAGTAAAGCTATCAAGAACTTTGTGTTTGGGCTCTTTCACTGCTTGAGTTTGTTCAGTGGCGCTAATAATAATTTACAGATCTGCAACCCTAATGAAACAGCTTAACCGATCAAGAACATAAAAATTGCAGAGAAATTAATAACATAAGCATGGCCTTATAGTTGTCCTTGTTTGTGAAATTTAGTTGACTATTTTTCTGAATGAACTGCGTTAACTTTGAATGATAATGCAAAATTTAATCTCGTATCTCCATAAGCAACCAGGATATCGATCTCAGTCTCAGCTCTCATCAGTCAGGCTCAGAAACTGCAAATTGCCATGCAGATATGCAGTCCTCGTCTTTGGTGGACAACACTAGCGCAACTTCTACTGACCTTGCTACCTCACAGTTTGATCTCAAATCCACATCTTTGTCAATATACTGAGAAAACAAGAATTCCAAGTGAGCTTTTGTTTTGGAAAAACTGCCCTCTGTCAGTTTCCTGTTTGACTTCTTCTACGTGAGTGTTTTCCTATACATGGAGTTTCATTGATTCCTAATATTCAGCATCTATACATGGAAAGATAATCTGTACAACTAATATTAATAGAGTCCTAAATTGTATAAGTGTCTAAATTATATACGGGAACATCCCCCCTTAAATTGATGCTGGTATGTCAACCAATAACAATTTGCCAACAAGAAATTGATGTTGTTGTCGAGTCATAGCTTTGATGAAGATATCAGCCACTTGGAGATTAGAAGATATGTGAGCAAGAGATATCACCTGACTTTCTAAAGTGTCTCGAATAAAATGACAATCAACCTCAATATGCTTGGTGCGTTCATGGAAGACGGGATTGGTGGCAATCTAAATAGCACTAGTGTTATCAGCATGAAGAGGGGTATAAGTGGTCTGAGGAAACCCAAGTTCCACAAGAAGACCACGTAGCCATACAATTTCAGAACAAGCAGTAGACATGGCACGATACTCGGCCTCAGTAGAGGATTTAGAAACACGATCTTGTTTCTTACATCTCCAAGAAATCAAGGCATCACCAAAAAACATACACCAACCTGTAGTAGATCGACGTGTATCCGGACACCTAGCCTAATCAGCATCACTAAAGGCAACAAGTTGAAGAGAGGAGTCGGTATGAAAGAACAACCCACAAGTAGGTGAGCTTCGAAGATAGCGAATGATGCGTCGAACTGCAACAAGATGAAGATGCCGAGGAGAAGACATAAACTGACTGATCTGATGAACAACATATGAAATATCAGGTCGAGTCGTGGTCAAGTAGATAAGACTTCTAACCAGGCGCCTATAGAGAGTAGGATCATCTAAAAGGTCCCCTTCATTTTTCCTGTATTTGACATTTACCTCTATAGGAGTATCAACTGAAGAAGTGTCCTCCAAACCAGCCAAAGTGATAAGATCTTGAATATACTTATGCTGGTTCACGAAAATACCATTAGCCCGATGATGAACTTCCAATCCTAAAAAATATGTGAGCTGACCAAGATCTTTCATATGAAAAGTTGCATGTAATTGCTGTTGAAGCTTAGTAATCAAACGAAACGACAGTCAGTGACAGTAATGATAATATCATCCACATAAATCAAGAGGACTATACCCGACACAGATATATGGAAGAAGAGAGAAGAGTCATACTGACTTTGTGTAAAATGGAAGGAAAGAAGTGTATTATGAAACTTCTCAAACCAAGCCTGAGGTGCTTACTTAAGCCCATATAAAGAACGTTTTAGCTTACAAACATCATGAGGAGAAGAAGTAGTCATACCAGAGGGAAGATTCATGTAAATTTCTTCCTGGAGATCACCATGAAAAAAGGCATTCTTCACATCCATCTGATGTAGTTGCCATGACTGTGAAGCGACAATAGCTAAGATGGTTCGAACTATGGTTTGGCAACATGAGTAAATGTCTCCTCATACTCAACCCTATATTCTTGCTTATAACCCAGAGCATCGAGGCGAGCTTTATACCAATCCAAAGAGCCATCAGAAAGAAGTTTTACAGAGAAAACCCATTTACTCCCAATAGGTTTGACTGAAGGAGGACAAGGAACAATATCTCAAGTGTGATTCTCCTTAAGTACTTGAAGTTCTGCTTGCATTGCATTTTGCCAACACTCATGTTCCATAGCCTGTTTACAGCAAAAGGGAATGAAAATAGTGGATAAAGTAGCGACAAGAGAGACAAGAGAGAAGAATCCATACAAATCAAGGGGTCGAGAAAGGCGAGTAGACCGACGAAGAGTGGTGGAAGTTGGAGCAGGATCAGGCACTGGGTCAAGATCGGAAGGGGGCACAGAGGAAGTGGAATTAGACTCATGTCGATGACGTCTTTCATATATAAAACCAGGTTTGAACCTTTCCACAATTGTTGGGGAATCAAAAAAACTAGGCAAAAGGGGTAAAGAAGCAGATGGCAACTCAACATGAGATGGAAAGAAATATTGATTTTCAAAGAAAATCACATTCCTATAAACTCGTATACAACAAGAATAAGGGTCATAACAAACATAACCCTTTTGAGGGATAGCATAACCAAGAAAAACACACTTAACAAACTGAGCAGTGAGTTTATGTCGTTCATGAGCAGGGAGAAGCACAAAACAAACACAACCAAATGTGTGAAGATAAGAATATAAAGGAGAATGACCAAACAACTTAAAGAAAGGAGAAACATGATTTAATGTAGGAGAGGGTAAGCGATTGATCAAGTGAACTGCAGTAGAAAATGCTTCACACTAAAAACAAGGAGCAACATGTGATTCAAGTAAAAGAGTTCTTACCATATCAAGAAGGTGATGATTTTTCCTCTCAGTGACACCGTTTTGTTGTGGTGTTGAAGGATAAGAACGCTGGGAGATGATCCCTTTGCTTTGAAGAAGGTCCTGAAAATCATTTGAAATGTATTCACCGCCAGAATCAAAGCACAAGATTTTAATGCTGACAGAGAATTGAGTCTTAAGAAGTGCAAGAAATCGCTTAAAGACTGAAAAAAACTTCAGCTTTAGCTCGGAGAAAGTAAACCCAAGTAAAGCGACTAAAGTCATCAATGAAAGTAACAAAGTACTTGTAATGCGCATGAGAAACAACATGTGCAATCCCCTAAACATCACTATGAATAATATCGAAACATTGAGAGACACGAGATGCATGATGAGGAAAAGGTAGAACTTTACTTTTGCCAAGTTTGCATGATGTACAATCAAAAGAAATATCAAGAGAAGAATATGCTTTATTTCCTAATAATCCAGAATTAAACAAACTGCGAAGTACATCTGAGTTTGGGTGGCCTAGACGTTTATGCCACATTTTATGTCCATAACTAATAACATCACATGCAAAAGAAAGTAAAGGAAAACTAGGACTAATAGTAAGAGGAGAAATGTAAAGAGGAAAGAGTCGTCCCACTTTAGGCCTATTTGCGATCATCTTCCCTGACATTTGATCCTGTACAACACAACCAGAATGGGAGAAATGGACATCATAATTATTATCAACCAATTGACCAACATAAATAAGATTTATGGAGAGATTAAAAGACACAAAAACATTAGTCAAGGAAGGGAAAAGATCACTAACAGCACTGATAGGCAGAGAATTGCCATCAACGATATTAATTTTCAGATTACCATCATAATTTCTGACATTGGAAAGAGAAACAACAGTATTGGTCATGTGGTTAGAGGCACCGGAGTCCAAATACCATGGTTTAGAAGGAAATTTATAATTACCTGAGAACCCAAAAGCAGAAAGAGCGGAAATGATCATTTGTTGTACCATTTCAGGAGTAAGTGTATTCGGGTTTGCTATAGGAACAGTAGGTGAGGCAGTAGGCAATGTAGCAGAACTAGAGGCACTAATGGAGGCATGATAAGCAGTACCATGTTTCCTTCAGGTCGAATGGGACAAATAGAGATAATACGACCTTGTTTCTTGTAGTAATTACAGAACTTCTTAGGGCAATCCCTAGCAATATGACCAAAAGCCTTACAGCTAAAGCACTGGACAACATACATGTCTCTACCCTTATTCCTTCCTTGTGCTGCATAAGCCACAGAAACAGGTGCACTAACATTAGCTTGATGTTCCATAGCAGCCTAAGTGACGAGACGCTGCTCCTCATAAAGAAGTTCACTTAAACAAGCATATAGAGATGGTACAGAATGATGATTCATCATATTGGAACGTGCAGTTTCAAAATCAGAACGGAGCTTCATCAAAAATTGATCTCTCTTGTTTGTTTCATGGACTGCTTGAATAGCAGAGAGAGCTGCAGCAAGAACATTAACATAAACAATATCTGAATAATTAGCCCAGAGATTTTAAAAACCAGAAAAATATTCCTCAATGGAGAGACTTCCCTATGTGAAGTTAGCCATCTCATACTCCAATTGAAAACGTCGAGCCGTGTTGTCTTGATTGTAAACCTTATTTAGATAATTTCACATGGAAACAACATTTTTATAAGGCCTCAAATTGAGAACAAGGTGAGGCTCTATTGAGCTAAGGATCCAGGACATAACCCGAGCATCCATGATTTCCCATTTAGACAAAGCATCGGCATCTTTAGGTGCCAGATTACTCTCATCAATATGAACCTATAATTCTTTCCCTTTGACAAATAATTTAAATTGAAACTTCCAAGCAGAATAATTTTTGCCATTAAAACGAATATGGAACGAGTCTAACCTATCGGATGACATGATGAACCCGAAAGAAAAATAACCCATTAGAAGATTGCACACCAGAAACTCAATAGAAAGTGCCAAGTAATTCCAAACCAGGAACCAAAACAGAGATTGTCGAAAGATGAATAAACCAGGAATCAAAATAAAAACTACTGAGAATAAAAGCCAAGCCAAGAACATCAAAAATTGTAAAGAGTGAAAACCAAACGAGGAATAGCACAAAGATTGCCGAGAGGTCAAAACAAAGGCAAACAACTTGCACAAGCAGCGCTGAAAGTCACAAAGACACCTTCAAGAGAAGAAAAAAAAGAAGATCAAAACAGACAAGGATTCAGAACCAGCTCTGATACCATGTTAATATACTAAGAAAACAAGAATTCCAAGTGAGCTTTTGTTTTGGAAAAACTGCCCTCTATTAGTTCCCTGTTTGACTTCTTATACGTAAGTGTTTTCCTATACATGGAGTCTCATTGATTCCTAATATTTAGGACTCTATTAATATTAATAGAGTCCTAAATTGTATAAGTGTCTAAATTATATACAGTAACAATCTTAATACCAATTTCTCAATGGCCTATTTCAGAATTTCGATGAAAGGTTCCTAATAGTTTCGCAAAAATGGGCTATGAATTATAACCACGAAGATGGAAAGGTTACACACGAGAAAAGAAATTCAAAATAATATTCTTTGTGTTCTTTAAGCTCTTGTGCTTACTTCTCTTCTCCTTTTCATTTTTATCTTTTTCGTTAGGACTTTTTTTAGGCTTAGAATTCACACTTTCTTGGGACTCCTTACCGACATACAAGTTGTTTTGAGTTTTTTACCTTGGTTACCGTTGAAGCTTGTTCACCCTGGCCTAAGCAAACTTTGTTTTCTTTTCTTTTCTTGGAAGGACTTTTATATATCATGAACCTTTGATTGAATGTCATCAGGTGTAAATCATGGTGTATTCATCTTTTTTCGAGTCAATCACAACTGAGATTTGTTCAGTGCTATTATCTTTCTGATCCAAGTAGATTTCTTCGACTTGTTGAATCCTGAATGGGTTCTGAGGTATCATCAGTGGAACATCATTGGGAACCACTGCTGTTTATATACTTTAAATGTTAGGTGACAAACTTAGTTTCTGATGGGCAAGAGTTTCACTGATATACATCCTTTCAGTTGAAAGTGGCTCCAGCTTCATTAACACACCTAGTACAGTAAACGCATGCACGGTAAAGTTATACAACTTCTAGATATCTGTATCAGTAAAGATCAAGTGGGGTTAAAAAAACTTGCCTGAACTATCTTCTCCAGTTTTGTAGGAAAGAAAAGCCATTGAGAAGTCATTTTGTCTGGATATAATACTAGGGTTGAGAAGGATTTTGAAAGACAATAGGGTCTGGAAGATGTCCAGGACTTGAAAAACAAGCGAAGGCCTCCATAGTTCTTGAATCCAAGTTCCTTTGAGCAATTGCAGTTTCTACTGAAGGAGGAATTTCTCTAGAGTCATTTTCAATCAGTCAAAGGAAAAAAAGCTGCACACAAGGCACAATGATGCGATCCAACCATCAAAGGATCCATTGGAGGTTCCATTTGGTCCAGTTACTAGGCTTAGGGCTAAGAAGTTCAAAGAAGCTTTCAATGGACTTCTTCAAGATACATGGGCTAAGGTGGACTTCAAGAGGATTTGTAATAATAAAGATCAAGCCTTGATTAATCTGATTCATGTTCAAGAGGGGCTTGTTGGTGGAACCAAGACCATTACACAAGGATTGGGAGAAGAAGACTAGATTCGGATAGTTTGACCTTTCATTACTCTTTTAGTCATAACTGGAGTTACAGATAGAATTTTTATGTGATTCTAGTTGGGCTGGAAACTAGACTTCCATACCTTTCCAATGGTATATGGCATGCCTTCTAATTCATTAAGACGAGAGAGAACCATTCATTTTAAGTTGAGTCTTGTTGCTGCCAGACAAAATATGGAAACAACGAACTTGTCTTATTTAATTAGATAGACTATCAAAATTTAATTATTTTGAGAGGATACAATTTGTTTGGGTTTTAGACATGTTTATTTTGTTTATTTTAATTAGTTTGGGCTAGTTTTAGCTTGGGTTGATTATTATTTAAATTGGGTTTATGTGAGACCTATTAGGGAAACTAGGGTTTTGGCTTGGAGTATAAATACTCTTTAGGAATAATTTTAGGGAGACTTTTGATAATATTTTCAGCATTGTAGCCGACTTTTGGTTGCTCAATCTTGGTTCTTGATTGAATTTTCAACTCTTCAAAGAATTGACCATTATTTGTTGTGAATTTATACTTCTTTTGCTCGTCTCTAAGTGTAGGCGTTGTGATCGAGTTGGTTTATAGTCTTGTTGCCTTGGAGCAAGTCTTTCATTGTGATAAGCTCATTCAAATCTCAACAAACTTGGGTTAGATTGATCTTGGGGTCGTGAATACCATTAAATTCCGCTAGGGTTCGCATCACACAAGCAAACTACATATACAGACTTATACTACTAGATTAGCATTGTTAATGTTAAAACACCACCAACATGAAGTTATGCAACCAGCATCCAGAACTCTTCAAGTGTTCATGCTAGATTTTTTAAAAAGAAAATCACTATGAATTTACTACAGTATCTGTGCCATGACCCAAAATTCTTGGGTGTCAAAGGCCACAGTTCACTATACTTGACATAGTGGTGCATGCTAAAAAAGGAGCTATCTTAATAGAACTTTCAGAAATAGTATTAGATCAATTAAAATAGGATGCAGTCCATGAAAATCCAGTTTTCCTTCCAAATATTCCAGTAGATTCTGAGGGAGAGGTTTCATGTGTTCAGCTGGCTTTGTGATAGAATCATATTTGCATCAAATGCAAACAAATAAAAACAATAAACGGTCATTATGTACCTGCGGAAAGATAAAGAAAAGCAGGGGATGAATCAAACTGTAATAACTTAGGTTTGAAAGACAATGAAGATGAGGAAATAAATCATTTGGAAAAGCTGTATTTTACAATTTACACACGTTCTGGCATTCTTGAAAACTGCAAGAGCTTATCTGAAAGATTCTAAATAATCTCCAGGTATTTGTCTACCTTCTCTAACTTCAAAACTGATAACAACTGTAAGCATGACATAAAAAATGGACACTTATATATATATACACACAAGTGATTATACTAGAAGGAAGAAACTATATAGAGTATAAAAGGATACCCTAAGAAGTACAAATGCTTGTTTCGTGGTCTATCTAACAAAAAATAATAAGGAAAAGAAGCAGAAGCTTAAAAGAAACTGAAAAATAACAAAAACAGATTATGAAAACAAACAGTAGATGAGCTGGTTGATTAGTTTCTGAAAATTCATTAACCAGTCGATCGATTGATTGCATATGAAATTGTGCTAAATGAAATTTTAAAATCAGTAAGATTAATGGTATCTCATAACTCTCGGAGGCACCATATAAACCTAAAAGTAGCTGAGATGTGAAACCTTGGTTCGAGCTCTAACAAATGGGACTAGACCAAATAAAAATTGTTCTCGTAAACATCCTGATAAGATCAGTAAATCTGATGAAAGAATTAGTTATTTCTCTCATATTAGATGAAGTAAACCAAGGTTGAGAGCGCTAACTGAGCAAATAGATACGTAAATTTCTTTTTTTTTCCAAGTGCATGTATGCCCACTAAAGTAGCTGACGTCATGT
The DNA here is from genome assembly GCA_007827005.2 of Populus simonii. Classification (NCBI taxonomy): domain Eukaryota; kingdom Viridiplantae; phylum Streptophyta; class Magnoliopsida; order Malpighiales; family Salicaceae; genus Populus; species Populus simonii. The sequence continues at coordinate 10,725,257 of CM017475.2, read as the reverse complement.
CAAAGAAGGCTAACTCATAAGAGTCATGCTTGTGATAGCACCCCAAACTATAGTAAAGAAAGGACACTGAAAGAATAAATGTTTATATGTTTCAACCTGCGACCCACCAAGGATACATGTCAAAGAGGAAATGATCTAAAAAGCATGTAGTTTGTCTATAGTGTTGAGATGACCCATAGATGCAAGCCACAAGATAAAAGAGTGTCTCGGGATGAAACCTGAGAACAAGAGAAAAAGTGCATAGAGTCTGTGAGTCTAGAATCTCTAAGAACCTCTTATGCCGAGTTAATAGAGAATCTCCTTGATGAGTGACCATTCCAGACATAATGATCTAGTAAGACACTTATAGGGTTAAAAGTAATTGAGTCCCAAATAGGCTAGAACTTCAGACTACTTGATGGAAAAGCCCTAGTATCATCCTCAATGATGTCTAAGACCCTAGCATTCCATGACAGCCCAATAGAAATGAGCACCCTAAAAAGCATTAGGTCGCATAATCATTACCCATTTAACAACAATAGTCTAACTGTGGAGAAGTAGTAGTCTCATCAATAATATTAGAGAAAAACTTCCCTCTACACCAATATCTACTAAGAAGAATCTTCCTCCATGACTATGATGACACTAAAGGAGGCTTAACATGCCTGAAGGATATGTCTCTTAAGCAAAACACTATGGACCCATCCTAACCAAACTGATGATCTATCTGCATGCAGTCACCAAACATGCTTAAGAATAGTCATTCTATTCCAAGTTTGAGCCCTTTTTATTCCCAGACTATCCTCCTTAAGGAAATAACAAATATAGGCCTATGCCACCTTAGCTCCTGAGTGGGAAAGAGAGTAGCCTTTTTTAAAAGAAGGTGGCCAAGATACCCTCAATTCTCTTAATAATAGAGCAAAGGAAAATAAACATGAAGGACCAATGAACCTGGATGGAGATGAGAACTAGTTTGATAAGTTAAACATGCCCAACACAAGTAAAAGAAGTTGAAGTCCACAACTTAATCCTAGAGAGAATCTGCTCCACCATAGGCTTACAATTAGAGTCAGTCTAATAGATATCAATGAGACACCCAGGTGTCTTACCAGTACAGAACCCAACTTGAAACCCAAAATATCTTTCAAAGAGTTATCTGAAACTATAATGATTTTTTTCTACTAGAAATCTTATCCTTTTCTGAAGATCAACTTAACTTTAAAATGCCTTCAATAAGTTCAATCATCACTAACATGATTAATGATAATATAGATGAGAAAATTCCAGTGAAAGTAATATTTGGTTTATGGATATGCATTTCCATTCCAATATCATTTGATGATGACCTTATAAGATTGGTATTACCAACAAACATTTATTTAATAGATTGGAACATTTTTATGCCAAATTTCATCTTGAGGATTTGAAGTATGATCAATGTTATGGCTTATCAAAAACCACCTAAACACACTTACACGATCTAAGTTCTGATACTTGGATAGGTGGAAACATAAGAATGAGTTTTCGAAATCCTAATTCCAGGAACTAATAGAAGGAAATCACAACCAGCTAAAACACACATACCTGTAATCATGTGACAAAAATGAGCTAGTTACCAATTCTATTGCATTAAGACAACAAATACTGTGAAAGCAAAATCTACAATCAAAGTCAATGAAAAAAAGAAAGATTTCCCAATCTTTGATCCACATATCCTAGAAGGTCAAGACAACAACTAGTTTTTCATTAAATGTCCTCTTGTAACCAGTTCTATCTCATGAAATTGAAAACTAAATTTTGTATGTTAATATTGTTATGACTGTGGAAACGAAATCCAGAACCAAAATTAATAAAACAAAGGGGATTTTTCCTTGAGATGCATGAATGAACGAGAAATGTTGGGTCCCATCTTTTTTTCTCTTAATTTGTTTATATTTGTTCATATTCAAAACTTCTTCATAACTCGTACACTTTTAAGCAAGCTTCAAACACTCTTGGTGGAGAGAAGGTTCGTGAGTTGCAGCATAAAAAATGATGGAGAAATCACATCTGAGACACTATTTACACACGTGTATGATTATTGATGATGGACGGTAGCCCAACCCGTTATTCTTTGATTAGGAAACTATGCCCATTTGAGTCTATTTTATTGTTTTATTTTATTTATTTGACTTATTTATTTTAGACAGTTTTAATTGATGGGTTAAGCTCAATAGTTTGATGTTTTAGGGTAATGTTATTTATATGTTTCTCTTTCAATTTGTGAGAGAGTTTTTGATGATTAAATAAAAATGATAGATTTTTCCATTCATGAATTCTCTTTTCTTTCTATCTTTTTCATTTCTTTACTTTTAATTCTTAGCTTCTTTCTTTAAAGTTTCTTTCTTTCCTACTTTAATTTGTTTTTGTTTATTGTTCCACATCAAATTTGGTATTAAAGCTTTGAATATTTAATTGTTCTTATAATTAATCGATTTATTAGGACTTGTGAAATTTCTAGTTGATCGAAAAAAAAAAATGTTCCTTTAACAATTGGTCAAATCTTTAACACCAACCAACAACAAATCTTTATCTCCAATCAGATCAACGTCATAAACCATCTGCCAAACCACCAATTCCAAACCCATCAGCCACAACCACCACTACGTCACCACCTCACGCCACAACAAGTCCTTCATTCCTTGCGACACTTATCCAACAGTATCAACAGAACAAATCAAGTTGCATCTTTACACAGCCGCCTCAAGCAACAATAACCAATAAATCATAGAAGGCAAGGAAACTAATTCACCATCGCAACGTCATCAATTGCCAGCTTCCACATAAGCATCACCTTAACCTAACACTACCAATTTAGTGCCACATCATCTCAGCACTACCACTTTAACACCATGTCATCCCAACTCTGCCACTTCAGCACCATATAAGCCCAGCATTGACACACCAGACCAGCACTGCCATATTAGCATTTTTGTCATGTCATCAACATCAAATCCCAACATACTCCCAAGCAATCTAGTCAATAAATCACTTTACCTTTTAATTAGTTGAATTTTATTTTGTCTGGTTTTGCACTTGTCATTTAAGGTTTCAATTAATATTATTTTTGTGCTTAAAAAAATCTCACTTTGCATTTCATATATGTTATTTTTGCTTATTAACCTCTTTCTTCATTTATATCGAGCATCTATTTCTCATTGGTAATTACAAAGCTTGCCAAAATAGTGGAAAATAATGACATTGTGTTTGATTAATCATTTACACTTAAAGGTCTAGCATTGCACGTTTAAAATTTTCAAGTGTTTTATGTTCTTGTTTAATCTTCACATTAAAAAAAATTAGCTTTATTTTTGTATTGCGATTTCACTTTCCAAAATCATTTGTGATCTTAGTTCCATTTCTAATTTAGTCTTGCATGCTCCCACTTTTGTCAGTCGTCATGACCCTTGAATATTTGATATGTGGATTCGTGACATGGATTAATTCTTTGAGTGGCACAACTTGTCTAATAATAGAAAATTTAGATTTGCTAAGATGATGCTCATTGATGAAGCCAAACTTTATTGGAGAGATGTTGAGGATTGTTTAGAAATGAGAGGTAAACCTCTTATAATTGATTGAACCAATATGAAACAAAAACTATAGGAAAAGTACCTACCCCAATCTTATAGGAATAAACTCTTAGACCAATAGAATAATCTTAGACAAGAGAACAAGTCTATCAATGAATATATGACATAATTTAACAAATACATGATAAGATGTGCCATAAGGAAAAATAAAGCCATGACCTTGCATAGATTTTGTAAAGACTTGAATAATAATTTTAGAAAAGAGGCACTTTTGACCAAGCTTATACTATAGTGCAAGATTATAAGTTGCATATAGAGAGTCGATGGAAAAAACACCAGGACCTTCTTAGGATCCCTTTAAGGTCTTAATTAAGAAATAATAATTCTTTATTAGGTCCTCCACTCTATAGATCTAATCGTAGTAGTGCCCAAATTTATAACGAAGATAAGGGAAAAAGAGTTGTTAATTAAATGTCTAGGGAGGTTTAGTGTGTTAAATGTCAAGGTTTTGGTCATGTGTTCTTTATCTACACCTCAAAACGCTTAGTCGTTCATAGGTGAAAAGAAAATTATTGTGTGCAAGTGTATGGACCCAATCCTAAGGACTTTGGTGATCTAGATGAAAGGGATGTGCAAGAAGAGGGACTTAATATTATAAGTCCACATGAGGCTGAAAATGAGGTTAATAAAGAAAATAATAATTTTGCTTTAATGGTAGAGGAAGAAGTTTTAGAAAATTCTTTAGTGGAATTGTCTAAAGAGGTATGGTCTTAAAACAGTCTCATGACATTAGTCCTCTCAAACTACCTGATTCCTCACCCATCATGTTTGATGTCCAACACGTCAAAGGTTTAGAACAACATGTTCCTCACCCCCTCATGTTTGACGTCCAACATATCATAGGTTTAAAGTAACATGTTGAGCTCTATGATCCTTTTCTCCTGACACGTAATGAGGAAGATGAAGATAATCCTGATTTATTAGATTATGTCCAAACTATATCTATTAAGGCTTCTAATAATGTTTGTTCCACTCTACATCCTCAATCTTGTAGTGTTCATAGTTACAAACCTAAAAAGCCTATAGATCTTCTTTCTATATCTCCTCACTCTAAAATATCTGATTCAGCTAAGTGTTTTGCATGTAGAATTCATAATTTGCATATTGAGATCATAAAACAAATTCAAGCAAGTAATGAACAATACAAATTTCAAGTTGATTTATATAAATATCATGATGCACTTAATGTTAAAGATTATTTAATGATACAAACTAGACCTGAACGGTATCCTTTGGAAACCAGTTATAAATTTCAAGTTAGTAGTGCTAGACCATTTAAAATATTGCAAATGATTGAATCAAATAATTATATCATTAAATTGCCACTAAACTTTGATATTAACTCTACTTTTGATGTGAAAGACCTCGTTATATATAAAACACTACAGTCTATCCCTGATGCTCCTTTATAAACCCTTGCCCCATTATACTTATCTTTGGCACGAAAAGAACATATTAATGTTACTTTGAATGCACAAGTTATTTTTATCGGGAATGATGAATTTCAGTGAATCCTAGTGTATGAGCTAAATGACTAGATTTGAACCATACTTGAATTATTAAAAGAACATCACAACAGAAGATCTTTGATCTTTATCTTCCAGAGCATTATTAGATATTTTAAATTCATTACAAGACTTTACACATACACACACCCCTATCTTCCTAAACATATAGTTGTGAAGCTATCCCCGGCATTTTCAAGAATTTGGAGGTTATCACCATCCTTAACATTAAAAAAGTTGGATGTTGTTCATAAATAAAGTAATTAATATTTTAATTTTCTAGAAAATTAGAGTAAGAAAAAAAAACTAAAATTTTCTATTCAAATGTAATATCTTTTTCGGTGTAGTTTTCGAACTTATATTGGGTTTGAAAAAACATATTTTATAGGTTCTTTAAAGTGTTTTAATTTAAATTTTCCACTATCTTTCAAATGAAGAAAAATCACATGAGCAATATATTTTTTTTTCTTTTATATACAAGCACTTTTTAGCAATATAAGAGATTAAAATTATTTTTTATATTTTTCTATTTGGTTAATATCATAAATTTAATTTTTATTATAATCTAATGTAAAGATTTTTTTTTAGTTAATAATATAATTTTTATGATAATTTTTAATTTGATTGAAATAAAATTAATATTCTATAATTACATTGTAATGAATATAAAATATCAAGATAATGAGTATTATTATGGTTTTTTTATAAGAAATAGTTATAATTTTGATGTATTTTTATTTTTTTAGTGAAAACAAATTAATTTGTTTTTATTTTCAACAACTTCATACATTTTTCATTTTTTTAAAATGGAATGTGAGGTTATATTTGCATTAATGAAATCATGCAATTAGAAAATGAGTTATCAAAATAAACCCATTAATTTCTAATCTGCAATAAATTGTTGTTACTTCGATTTTTTAATATAAAATATTCAGTATATTAAGTGAGTTGACAACATATTTGTTTATATCAATCAATATTTTCTTGAGTTTTGTCATTCCTTTTCAACATGGCCTTGGCTAGAGGGAAAAAAAATAAGTTAAAAGTTAATATTTATTATTAAAAAATTATCAAAGACAATAATATTATTGTTAAATTATAGTATCATTCACTAATAAAATATTATTTTATTATTTTTCTCGGTATTCACTGATAAAAAATTTCAATTTATAGGTTCATGTTTGTAATAACTTCTTAATAATTAAATTCTAATGGGAATCCAATTCTTAAAAATAATACAAAGTAATTAAATTAAAGAATAACTCATCTGATTTATAACACTAAAAAAATAATAATGTTAAAACTAGTATCTTGAAATACCAATCTACCTTCTTTTTTTCCACTATTTTCTTTTTTATTAAGAGTAAATAAGATAAAAATAATGAGAGTAATGTATGAAATAAAATGAATTGAATATTATGGTAGAATATATCTTTTAAACATGTAAATTCAATTTATTTATATTTAACACTATAATTAAATTTAATTATAATAGAAAATTGTTCCAAACAATTTTAAAAAAAAAATTACAAGATGGAGGACGAATCCTAATATTAAAAAATAAAAGATAAATTATTATTATTATTATTATTAGCCAATAAGAAAAATAAAAATAAATTTGCAAACTAGATGACTCATCTTGTGATACAATAAAAGAAAAAGTTCAGCATATAATTTCATTATCGTTTTTGTTTAGGTTTTAATCTATTTATTCGATTATTTTTTTAATTTGGACCGTACAATGCTAGTCTGCATCAATAGTTTGCATCCCTCTATCATAATCGTTTTCTAACTCCTCTCATATTGGCTGGTGGGGCATAAACTGGAGTCAGCTCAGGTGGCTTTGCTAATATGGAGATTCAGATGGAGAGGAGGAAGATCCCAGGTTTGGAAGATATTCATTTCCACGTCGCTCCGAGACTAGACTTTGGTCAACACCGCCCCGGCATCGCTCTTTTATTAAACAAGGGCGACGTCGTATATTCAAGGGTGGTCTAGGAGGAGGCCGGCAATCTTCAGGTCGATGTCCGGGCACATTGCATTTATTAAGATCTCCTGGTCTAACATATCGAATAGCCTCAACATGAACCACACAAATGATCAAAGCCACGCACACGAACCATGAGATCATGTTAGAAAGCTTCATGGCTTCTTCTTTTTTATGTTTAATGGTGGGAAATTGAAGATTTTATAGGGTTTTATATGTGTTCTTCAGTGGAGATAATTAAGGTCATTAATTAAATGAATAAAGGATTTTTCTTATCATTAATATTGTATACGTTTAATAATCAGAAACAGCTAGGACGTTTATAAAGAAAGAGGCTTCGAAGTCGTTTTTTCTTGAGAGAAAAACTGCTATACCAGAAGCCAAATTTCTAAACGGATGAAGATGGCACAGTTTCCATGGTGATCAAGTTTTTGTAGATTTTAAAATTCGTTGTCAAGAAACAAAGCTTCCTTTCTCCTGGAATGGTCTACGTATGAACACAGGCTCTTGCCTCATAAAATACTTTGGTAAGAGTACATATATATGTGCTGGAATGAACTAGATGTACAACCTCTACTGAATTAACCTTTTGATGCCTAGAGGTAAATTTTAAGGAACCACGGTGCAGAAGATGAACAAGAAATTACTTATTTGAAGTGGGAATCATTGTATCAAATAACTTTTAAGTTATTTGTAGAATTCATGCGTTCTTGATTAGTATTCTGACGTACAAGATTGAATTTCGCACTCTATATATATATATGATGCATTTTGCGTTCACATTATTTTCTCCTATGTGCATGAGATTGTTTTGGCAAAATTATCGTTGTATACAGAATAAATTTTCAGTAAGTCTAAATTTTCCCATGCTTTGCCGGATTCTACGAGTACTTTAGGCCATTGAGATTGCTTTACACATCGAAGAAAGCATTTCATGGGGCTGGTCTTAGATACAGGGGAATGTAGGTTGTTTGATTAGGTTCTGAATCCCAGACTGAGAATGCACTCGTACACTTCATCCATTTCTTTGTCATACCAGGGAAATGGCGATCGATCACATCTTTAAGGGTCTCTGTCCTGTTAACCCATTCGAGGCCTTTCTCTGTGTAAGTTCGAGAGTTGAAATTGGTGGTGAAGAAACGATCAGCTTCTAGCCTCCTGATATTATCTTATATCAATTAGAGAAAGAACTGAAGGTGGGGATCATTCTATCTTGAAATGTGAGATGGGGTAGAGCATACCTCGAGGCAATAAGTAAAAAGATGAAGAAAGCAGTCTCGCTTATCGCAAAGCCTTTGATTTTCTTTTCTGCATGTAAGCCTATCAGCAAATCTAGTTTTTCGACATCATTTCCATACACATCGCGAAGAGCTTCTATAACTTCTTCATCATCTGTCAAATCTTCCCAGTTGCTAATCGGAATCATCAGTAAGTTCCTTCTGAATTCGTTGTAACGAGCAACTCCTCTCTCCCTATCTCTATAAACTAATCAACAAAAACTTTATGTTAACACTTGGATTATGAGGGAGTCAATCCAATACTTGAAGAAGAAAGGAAATAACAAAATGAAGATGTTTTGAGTGTGCAAGCGACTGACTTTCCATAGCAGCCATATCAACTTGATCTGGCCTGTCTTCTCCATTAATATCATGAGCAACAAGGTTTCTCATCCATGATGGATAGTTCCACAATTTGACAGCTCCACATGCCTGATGGCCCATCGATACCAGCATCTGCTCCATTCCTACTTCTGACAATCTTCTCTCCCCATCTTTTCCAGCCATTTCCCTCATCGGCACCCTAATTCATCATATAGATTAAATAGAGTTAGTCTTAGTCGTCAAGAATTCAATACATCATGATGGAACCAGTCTCTGAAAGATAATTACTTCTATCACTGCTAGCTTTTGTAAATTATGTTTGACAACAAAATTCAGAACAGTCACCATGCTTTTAAATGCTCTCTGTTTTAGGCAATGTACTTGAAACTGAAAGTTAATATTACCGAGAAACAAAAGGTAGAGAAGCAGATTGGTTTGGTATCCTTAAATGATCTTTCAAAAATTCTCTACCAAACAATGTCTAAAACTTCTAATGATGTAATTTAGCATATGAAGAAAGAAGAGGGAAAGACAAGTACTCTTCAACTACTGGAGGGCATTCATATTCTGAAGCTGTGGAATGGATGTCTCTCAGGATGAGTTTGTCAGGCAGTAGTGAATGCATTCTGTAGACACTCACGAACTCTTCGGTCAGTGAATAGGGAACTCCATGATCTCTTGGTCGCCTAAGACCAACCAATCCACTCAGAACTGGGCCACCAAAGTGCCCAAATAAATCCTTAATTTTCTTCCCCAAAAATCCATACCTGTGCCAAACACAACTCATTAACTTGACTATAAATGCGACATGCAAACAACTGCAAAGATGTTTTAGCTTTAATTAATTACAAGGAGCCTGAAAGCAACTGGAATAATGGCAGCTGCATACAGTTCACTACTGCTTGCCTTAATATATATACACACACACACACACACACACTCCGATTTCTGCAAGTTGTAGGAATCTCTATAGAGTAGCAAATCTATATAGTTATTCAATAGAATTGTCATCTCACCAGTTGATCCTCATCCCTGCAAGGAGAGTATCAGTCCTAAGGAGTTCTACAGTCCAATCAATGGTGTGAATTTTGGCAAGGACAGCTGAAGTAACCAATCTGGCATGTTGATACAGCTTTTCATCATCAAGATCAGGGTAATTTTCCTGAAAACAGAAGGAAAATAAACCGGAGCATCAGCAAAACAAATGAATTGACATCCTTATTTCTCTTTCAGAAAGTTCATACTCATGTTAAATTTTTATTTCCTGATTTGCTTGTAAAAGAGTTGCATTCTAGTTAATGGAAAAAGTTTCAATCTTTGTGAATTTAATTCGATGGGACCATAACTGTGTGATGACATTGTTTTTCATCTCCATTTTTTGTATGAGAAGACAATTGTAGCATATATGACAGGATAATTGCCTAGGATCAAAATATGCACTTAAGGGTTTTACAAATGTGCTTAAAGACCACATTTCAGCATTCAAACACCGTGCAGATATTTCAGTTTTACTTGAGTCACAAAAAGGTAGTCGACAGGAAAAACTAAAAACGAAAAAATGGAGAAAGAATGAGCACTTGCTTTAAGCATGTCACAGACAGCATTATGTTCTTTGACAAATAAGGCTTGTAATAAAGAAAAGCCTGCCCAGCAATTCCTGACGTCTCCTGAGATGGGAATCCCTTTCTCATCGTGCTCAAGAAGTCCATCTCCTGCAATCCTTAATCTCCCATCTTTGAATGTCCTAACTTTTCTCATCCCATCCTCATTATTCCCATAAATTACACTTCCATCCCTGCTTAAATTAGAAGAAGCAGGCAAATTTGAAAAGGGAAAAATAAAGACAGTACTATATGTTCAATTCATAGAATCCTGAACTAATTCCTCGTCTTCATGCCAATAAACGCAAATTTAATGTGAGAAGGACTTACCACCAAGGAGTCCTTGTGTTTAGAGATCCAGTCTTCATGTATGGTGAACCTGTTGAAACTTTCTTTGTCTTGTAGAATTTGAATGACTTCAATGGACACCCATCTGCTATCTTATCAGGTGCTTTAAGTTCAACCTGCTAACATATTAAACATCAGTCTTCCTAGTTGAAGTTCTATGAGGGGGGTCCAATCTAGGATCCTTGTATATTTTCTTAATTCTGGTAAGAACAAAAAAATGTTGGTGCAATAATCTTGACAGTGTGGACCTGTTGGGTGTCCTCCATATGATCAATCCAGTCATGAATCATGAATTGTATCCATGAGCAGGCTATCATGTTGAATTGCTTCCCATTGTCTATGAACTTATTCCTTGCCAAGAGCTTATTGGCCACAACTGTTGGATGAGGATCCAGCAACTGCAAAGACAAACATCTTAAATGTATGCTAGAGCACCATATCATCTTAAATCTGTTTCATCACTTGTAAAATATGTGCATCCAAAATCTAAAAAACTTTCATTGCCAAAAGCAATTAATATAATAATCATTGGTTTCATTTTGTTTACATTAATTTTAGACTCTTTAATGGGGAAATATATATCATAAGGTAAACTGAAATGATTCATCGTTTAGCAATTTTTTCTATGATTTTAGTAGATCTTTAGCAACCTCGCTTTCAACTAACTGAAACAACCAGAGTTTTTATATGTTGGAAATGAACGTAGAGAAATACAAGGGTGAGTTTGAAAAACAAATTGTATTAATGGAATGCTTATAGGGTGATTAAGGATTTCTTTTCTTAATTAACAATGAATTCCAAGTATATAATCAGTTGGATCACTACACGAACCCCATATCTTGAATTTGCTGGGAGCATGTTGCGACCAAAAAAAGTTCCTTGGCTTCCAATAATATCATCACTAGGGTGATTGCATTTTCCATCAGCCGTTCGATAAGAAAACTCTTCAGTCTCATATTTCTGACCATTGATTCCTCCGACATGCAAGAGATTGTAACGTTGGTGCAGATGCCTTCTAATTCCCATATAAGCAAGTCCCAAAAGTACTGGTAATCTGTGCCATAACCCCAGCTTGTCCACGAAATGTATAACCTGGTAAATTCAGACATGCAAACAAACACATCAACAGTAGGAAGAACATACATGTAATCAAGGCATATGATTAATTAAGCAGAGAAAATGAAGGTGATGAACAGATAATGGGATACTAACAAAGAACAACAGAGTGTCAAAAAGATTCATCTTGTAAACAATATGCCTTAGCTGAGGATGAATGAAGGAGGAAGAGGATAGAGAGAATGCCATATGTGGGAGATATTTAGTACTGGCTAAGCTGATGCTGCTTTTGTACGCCTCGGCCAGCTAGTTATATTTCGGTTTTCTTCACAGCCAAAGAAGGAAAGATGCATAAGAATAATTGAGAAGGAAAAGCACTGTAAATTGGAACGTGGGTTGTTGGTACACTACATTGGCATCTTCTCATTAGTAGTTACGCTGAATATTGCAGTAGGTGCAGGGCCAAATTAATTATAGCGGTGCATCCCATACGGCTATTTTAGTTCATTAGATGCCTGAGAGCAGCTTTAAAGGGTGTAATAAATGGAAATTAAAAAAAAATATTTTAGTTTCTTAATGGCTGTTTTATATGCTTGTGAGGTAGTGCTAAACAAAATACAAAAAAATTTTTAAAAAAAATGCTATTCTAATATATTTTCTAAAAAATCTAAAATTAATAAAGTGATGTTAACAAAAAAATAAATCAATTAAATATAGTCATTTTCAACGTGCTTTTTTAATAAAAAAAAATCTATGTATATATTTAATTAAATAAAACGAGAATCATATATGCCAATAAATATAAAAAAAATGTTAACGCATCTATTTGACTTGTCTTAATATTTTTTTTTCTAATACAAAAAAATAAAAATGTAGGTGTTAACATGTTTTTTTACTTTGAATAAAAAATATAATTGTGAATGGAAAAGTTGAATCTTATACATAATAAAATAAAGTAAGGATCATATTCGTTAATAAAAATAAGTAGGATCTCAAGTTAATTTTTAACATGATAAAAAAATATAACAATATTATGACTACATTTCACTATATCGTGATTCTCTTCATCGATAAATGTAAAGATATTATTTACATAAAATAAAATAAATCTTAAAATGTATAAACTGATAAATTGATAAAGAGCTGTTAATGACAATGAAATTCTAAAATAAAAAGACAATCATTCTTATAAAACTAAAAGATAGATAAGTATGATATTTAATTATATCTTTTTTCTTTGATGCACATAATTTTTTTAATCTTAAATTTCATTGTTTCTTACCAAGAATATGTAATTTCTATTTTTAAGAATAAAATTTATTTATATAAAACATAAAACAAATTATAAATAAATTAGAATAATCTATTTGAAACATTAAATAGATACAAAATAATAAAAAAAAACAACCACTATTTAAAAAAAACAATAAGAGAGAATAGATATTAATTTAAATATAAATTAAAAAATTATTTATAAAATAAATATTAAAAAAAAGATATCAATTACAAAAATAAAATTTAAAAATAAAAGAAGGAAGCCAAGCGCTACAAGGCCTGATAAGTCAGGTTCACGCACTTGACTCAATTTTAAAAGAGGTCAATGACATGTCGTGTGTCTCGTTAACAAAAAAAAAATTAAGAGCACACACATGCTAGTCTATAAGTGTAGAGTGGTAAATATTTCAATTATCAAGAATAAGAAATAATATTTTTTTTCAAAAAAAACATTTAAGGAAAAAACAGAAATTTAAAAAAAATTATAAAAGAATGATGATAAAAAAAAAAAAAATTGGTGATAAAAGAGCTAAATGTAAAATGATAACTATGTCTAGTGTGTGTGTATATATATATATATATATATATATATATATATATATATATATATATATATATATTGCCAAAAAAAATTCAAAATTTACAAAGTTGACACCGCTATAGTAAAAAAATTATAAAATAAAAAATTAGCCATCGCTACAATAAAAGATTGAAGAAATTTACAAAATTGTCATTTATGTAATTTACCAGTTCCTTTGAGTGTATTGTATAATAATAATAACTAGTATATTGACTTGCCCTCCGCAGTGGATCTATATCAAAAAAAATTAAATGTAAAAAAAAATATTAAGAGTATGAAGAATGTTTTGATAGTATTATTAAACCTAACAAAGTGAGTTAATTAAACCTCCACTTAACTCTTTGCCAGACCCAAGTAACGTAGGTCTTGTAACCATGCCAGATCTAAGTAACGTGGGTCTGTAAACTATGCTAGACCCAAGCACAGACCCAAGCATCTAGGGTCTGGCAGTCATGCCAGCCCACGCGACTTGGATATGGCAAACATGCTAGATTTAGGCGTCTCGGACTATCATAGTTGTCAAACTTAGGCGTAGGTCTACCAGACCTAGGCGCACTGGTCTTGCATTGTAGTCAGGCTTAGGTCCCAAGCAACATGGGTCTAGCAACCATGTCGGACCTAAGGTGTGTGGGTCTGGAAACAATGCCAAACTCGCGCGCCTTGGTTTGACAGTCATGTCAGGCCCAAGAACATGCTTGATTTGACAAACAACAAACAAAGAGAATAATTATACACTTCAGTTGTTAGGAGAGGGAAAAGAAAGAAAAAACATAAACAATTGATCACCAGTGGCAATCCAACCATTATTTGTCTACACGTGCCACACTATGTGTAAGAGGACATGGCTGCGCATCTAGTTAGATTACGAATTGCTAGATTTGGCTACCGAGAAGTGTCATACACACCTTCTTAATGGTGCGGGCGTCGTCCATTTGCTCATGAGAAACACGCGTCTGCAACTTTTCAATTAAAAAATAACAAATATCATGAAAATACTAAAACGCCCCCCATAGTCCTCTTAATTATATAAAATACCCATGTAAAAATACCAAAATACCCCCAAAGACAAAGCTTCTTTTCTTTTTGCTAAAAGTGTTATTTGACTAAACTTGAAAATTTGAAAAACCTAAATACCATTGTGGAAGAAAGCCAAATAAATGTTTATCCATTTGTGAAAAGATGATAAATTAAAAGTGAAACTACTATTACAATCCATAGTAAAAGCTCTCTTGATCTATAGTGATTTCTCCACACCACTTAGTTTTTTTATAATAATAATAATAATAATAAGGGAAAAATTATTAGTGCATTGTAATCAGAAATAAGGTTAATTGATCATTGAGATTTATATTAGTCTCAAAAGCTCCTTTTCAACAACTAGAATGACCATTTATATTATAAATTTTAAAAAGAGATTTATGGGTGGAAAAATAAAATGATTGCATAAACAAATTCTCCCATGAAATCCTAGTGGAAAAAAGTATGTCAAAAAGATTCTTGACAAAGCTGGTTTGTCCTTTAAGCAAAATACTACTCTGTCTTTGACCAGTAGCAAACTTGCCATAACTTTAGCTACTCTTAATCCAATTTCCATTCACTCACTAAACATGTTGAGATGGTCTATCAAGAATTAAAAGAAACTAAAAGGATAAGTCCTTTATCATGAAAAAATTTATTGTAGCTATAGACTCATTGGTAATGTGGATTGGAACATTAAAATTACTATTTTACCCTTTTTGACAAAAACAATTGGCATGTCTATTAGGGGGGGTAATATGATATTTTCACTTTTTTTTCCACTGTAAAATGATTATCTTGTCCTTTAAAGAAAAAAAATATTAAACTCGAACCTAGATGCTATTTTAACTTCTTCTTCTTTTTTACATCATAATAAAATGATTAAATTACTTTTGAATCAAAATTCCTTTTTGAAAGTATAATAAAATGACTAAATTAGCCGAAAGCTCGTGGGTATGCCTATGCTCTTCGGGTGGTGTGTACAGTGTAGTCCGACGTCCATTAATGAATGCACCCTGATCTATGCTTAAACTGATGGGGGCATCGTTCTTAAGGATTTGAAGTAGTCTTTCTCTCCCCTAAGGTTCCCTCAAAACAGTAGGAGAATGACTTCTCCAATGATAAGAACTATCTTCCCCTACTAGAGATGGACACTAAATTTACACCCTCTTTAGTTTTAAGGCCCGGTCTAATTGGACCTTGTCCTTTACTATTTCCTTTGGTTTTGGTCGAAACTTGAACTCATCGCTAGAGGAAACAAGGTACATATTCTGAGGGTCAGATCTAACTCTTTTAAGGTCCCTTTTTTTGGAATAGAAAAGATAAAAAGATTTTTTTTAGATGAGAAATACCTAAGATTAATAGTTCTATAGAAATAGCAAAACTTGCTCAAGAAGTCTTCAACTAATCAATTTTTTTTCACAAAAAGATTGCAAAAAGTGAAAGTAAAAGAAAAGAAGAAAGCAAAAGTGGATAAGGTTATAAAAAAGATGATTTCTCACCCTCACCGTTGGATGAATAACCTTTCGTGACATCTCAAATCTCTAAAAACCTACTTAATTAATGCATTAAAAACACGTCGTCATTTTGTTTCCCAAAGATCACCTCTTTTAATAAAGATAAGCTACCTGACAATTTCTTTTAATAAGAACAAGCCACTTGGCAACAAGAATCCTAATAGTTCTACATATGACAAACAAATGTCATGAAGAAGGTAAAAGTCTCTCATTAAAGCTTATAACGTTTCAAATTTTTTTGTATTTAATACATAAAGACTTTGAGAGCTACTGATCGATCAACATATATATATATATATATATATATAATAGTTTTGCTTAAAAGTCCATGTTTAAAAGTGTGTGTGTGTGTTACCTATATAGGGTAATAACCCAACATACCTAGACTTGGCAGAATGTCAAGCTCAAATGACATGATTTTGGCTTGCTTCCAGACCTAACATCCTTGAGTTTAGTTACATGTTAAGCTCAAATACATATGAATCTAATAAGATGCTAGACCCAAATATCTTTGGGTTCAGCTATACGTTAAGCCTAAGTACATATTGGTCTGGCAAGATGCTAGACCCAATATCATTAGGTTCAACTACGTGTTGAGCTCAAGTACATGTGGATCTGGTGAGATGCCAAACCCAACATCTTAGGGTTCAGCTATGTACAGAGCCTAAGTACATGGAGGTCTGGCGAGATATTAGACCTAACACTCATAAGTACAGCCACACGTTGAGAACAAATGCATATGGGTCTGCCGAGACGTCAGATCCAACACTTTGGGTTTAGTTACGCCCTAAGCTTAGTTGCATGATGGTATGGTAAGACACAAGCCCTAACATTCTTGGATTCAGCTACATGTCCAGCCCAACTACATATGCAGCACTATTTATAACATAACCAATAAACACACAATCAGAAGTTTTTGAATCCATCTTATTTTTTTTGTTCATGTAACATAACCCTAGCTAGACACCCTTATACTTTTAGATATTTTAAATTAGGAGAATAACCTTTCCATAATTTATAAGGTGTTAAACCATTTTTCTTATAAGGAATTATATTTTGTAAATAATATAAAAATAAAATATCTTCGCCTAAAAAATTATCAAGTGTTGAAGAACTAACTAGCATAACATTTATCATTTCTTTTAAAGTTCTATTTTTTCTTTCAGCTCCCCATTATACTCGGGTGAATAAGGTGGAGTAACTTCATGTACTATGCCTTTTTTTCACAATAATCAATCATTAGAACATACTCACCCCCTCTGTCAGATCTAACTCATTTGATTTTTTTTATTTAGTTGATTTTCTACTTTTGTTTTATATAATAAAAACATGTTATAAGCTTCAACTTTACTTCTAAGCAGGTAAAGTTTTGTATATCTTGAAAAATCATCTATGAAGGTCACAAAATATATCTTACCTTCTCTAGTCATAGTTTGTTTTAAATCTGCTAAGTCTGAGTGTATTAAGCTAAGTAATCCAGCATCTCTTTTAACATATGCACATGTTTTCTTAATAATTTTTACAGCGCCCTTGGGTTCAGCTATGAATGAAGCCCAAATTTATGCGATTCTAGCGAGACGCCATACTCAACATCATTAGATTTAGCTAAACATTCCATGCAGGTTTAGCATGACACTAGACCTAATACCTTTGGGTTTAGCTACGTATTGAGCCAAAGTACAAGTCGGTCTAGACCTAACACCCTTGGGTTCAGCTATGTGCTGAGCCTAAATACATGAAGGTCCGGTGAAATGATAGACCCAACACATTTGGGTTTAGTTACGCACTGAGCCCAAGTAATATATATTTGACAAGCTGTTAGACCCATCACCATTGAGTTTGGAATCATTCAAGGTCCAAATGCATATGAAATTGATAATCTTTGTAGGCCCTATATTGGGTCACGAGGATTTATTTATTTATCTATATGTTTTTTAACACAAAATACTAGAAGTTAATAATGATCATCTCTCTACGTCTTTAGGTGTATAAAAGTATCATAAGTGATGTATATCGCTCATTAATGTTGAGATATGAGATATTTATCAATCATAAATGTTATGTAAGAGATATTTATTCTTCATTAATGTTATTAGAAGGAAATGGCGTCAAACTCTTTCATTCAAGAAATATGAAAAAGTTTAGAGGCTATATATTTATCCTCTAACAAATATTTTTCTTAGTTAAAGGGTTCATATTTTTTTTTTATTTTTAAAGTATTCATACTTTTAATGTCAGAGCATATTTACATATACAAATAAGAACTAATACTATTTTTTCTTGAAATTTAAAGTTGGTTCTTTCATTTATTACAATCTTTTATTAAAAATCACTAACTTTATCATCGGATGATCTCTAAATCCCATTAAAAAAGACTATTTTGTAGATGTTAGACCTTCTATCACCAACCATCAACTTCGTGAAATATGGAGAAGTAAATACTAATATGAACATGTGATTATCCTTTATCCAAACACTAAAAAAACTTTAATTCCTGAGTATATTGAATTTTGAAACATCTTTAATAATATAAATAAATTATAGTTGTCGTTTATATTATTATTGGTAGAACTCATATTCACAAACTTTGTCTCTGGCTCTGCTAATCTGTAACTTTTCAAACTCTTATTTCTTTCTAATATCTATAAATCTTAACAAGTATAAGAGTAGAATCTACGAAGATATCATACAAGACAAAATCCATAAAAAAACATTATAAAAAAAAAAAGGAAGCAAGAGCACAAGACAAAACATGTCACTAGCTGTTTTTTAACAGGTTACTACTATACTGTGCGTACACAGTTTCAAATCAATTAAGTAGTGATTGGTTAAATATTAGATATAAAGTGAACAACAAACACTATAAAGTACAAAAAATAATTTAAAAAATATATTTTATTAAATGATTTTTAACTTCTCGATTTACAAATTATTTGTTATAAAATGTAAAGTTCAAAAAACTAAAACAAAAAAAAAAACTAGAGAGTTCAATAGAGTGAGAACATATATATGCATATCATTTCATCAATAAAAGATTCCCAATATAATTAATAATATAGAAGAAAAGGGTATTGTAAAACACTAACATCGTTGTTATATATATATATATATATATATATATATATATATATATATATATATATATATATAATGTAGAAAATTGCCATTAGAAAAAGATATTTTGAAATTAAGTGATGTAAAACACTAACATTTTTTGTGTATGTGTAGCTTTTTTAAGGAAAAAAACTAATGGAGAAAATAATCATTTTAATTGGAGAAAAAAGAGTTCAAATCATAGTTTTAGAACCCAGTCCAACCGGGCGGGTCGACCCGGGACCCGGCCGACCCGGGGCTAGAACCAGGCCGGGATGAAGAAAAAACAGGGGAAGGAAAAACCTAGTTTGACCCGGCGACCCGGTTGACCCAATCAAAAACCCAGTTGCAACCCGTTGAATTTGTTTTTTTTTTTACTAAAACGACGTCGTTTTAATTTTTTTAAAAAAAAAAATTGACCCGGTTAAAACCTGGAACCCGGACCTTAGACCGGGCCGGGTCTAAAAACTATAGTTCAAATAAGTGGTTGTACTTTTATTTAATACCATTGCTTTATTTCAAAAGATTTTTTTTCTCAAAATGAAATTGTTTTGGTGTTAATTAAACAATATTTTTAAATCGAAAGAACCTATTAAAAAAAATTTAGCTCTCTTCTAGCTCTCTTCTAGGCTAAACTGCTTCAACTTGAAAGATATTTGTAATTGAGTTATTTTTTGTAAAATATTTTATTAAATTTTATGAATTAAAAATATTTTTTTAATATAAATTAAATTTAATTATTGATTATAAAAAATGCATAAAATATCTCGGTTCGATTTTTTTGATTATTTTTTTTCTGGTTTTCTCGGTTTAGTAAGTTTTTTCAGTTTTTTTAAACACCCCTAATCTCTACACATATATTGCCACTCGACGTGTCTAATGTTAAACGCTCAGTTCAATTACTAAATACAAATTAATTTTTAAAAAGAATTTGATGAATGAAAAGATTTTATGCATCAAAGGCAGCAAAGTAGGAGGACTCAGCCCTTGTACAAAACCCAGAAACACAAGGAAAGATGCCCTTTCTAAGGCAAATCAGTGGAACTAAACACCATGATTCTCCGAACAAGACAAAGTGAAATCCCACCAGCTGCAAAGATGATCAAATCTGGAGTCGTTTTTAGTTTCTGATAACAACTTGGCTTTACTTAATCCCTGTTGTCTGGAAAATATTAAATATTTGTCATAGCTTGTTGAAGCTACTTCAATTTGGCTTTCTTTTTTATTTTATTTTATTTATTTATTTTAAATTTAATACATGTTTTCTCCACGTATACGTCTAGTATTTCCCAGCCAGACAATTGCTGCCAGTTGAAAACTCTGTAATAACTATTAACATTAATGGAGGGACTTGAAATCTGGTGCTGTCAAGCTGTGCTCCTTAACTCCAATCAGATCGTAGAAATCTCTCGTCGAAATAAATTGCATCAGGTCAATCTCTGAATTTCCTTAGTCAGACAAATAGTTGCCACATTTGCTCTTTATTATTAATTGAAAGTAGTTGTATAAGCACTTCGCTCATACTATTTATTATCTTCATCAATGACCCCCCACATTTGCCATTTGCTTTTTTTTTCCTTTTTTTTTATGTACAATATATTTAATGTGAAAAAAGCCATCATCAAAATAAGTTTTACATGCTTTTTCTCTCATAAAAAAATATAAATACACCCCATCATGTCGCTATTCCAAACACACTCGTACTTTTCTAGATGAACGCTGTTGAATTTTGACCTTGTAAGATTTCTAGAGTGTTTGGAATATGCTAGCTTATGAGTGCTTTTTAAAAATACATTTTATTTGAAAAAAATTAAATTGATATTTTTTATAGTATTTTTTGATGTGTTGATATTAAAAATAAAAATAAATCTGAAAAAAAAATATTTTAATGTGTTTTGAAATTAAAAACATCACACACTATAATACCAAACACCACAAGTTATGCCCAAATCTAAATCTTTAATAGTATGTTTGGAATTTTCTGAATTGAATTCTAAAATGCTTTTCGGTGTTTAAAAAAATATTTCACTTGAAAATGCATCAAATTGATGCTTTTTATAATACTTTTTAATGTGCTAATATTAAAAATAAAAAATATATTTTAATATATTTTCAAGTGAAATACTTTTGAAAAGTATTAAATTAATACTTTTTATAGTATTTTTTTATGTACTAATATCAAAAATATAAAATATAAAAATAGTATTTTAATGTATTTTCAAGTAAAAAATACTTTTAAAAAGCGTCATAGATCTTAATATCAAACACACTCGAATTATGCCCAAATCTAAATCTTTAATACAATCAGTTATGAAATTCATTTTAAATTAGTTTTACTATTATTTTTATCCTTTTTTTACTGTAAAAAAGCATTCTTGTACTTACATGTTAATCAAGACTAAATCTTTTTTATGCAATTTAAAAAGCTCACCCTTTATTTGTATTAAAAAAATTAATAAATTCTCTTCAATATTAATTTTAAAGTTTGGAAAAATAAAACATATCATTTTAATCATTGGATGAATCTCTTAGTTTTATTGTTCAAAATTATGCTTGTTAAATAATTTAATTTTTTTCTTTTTATTCCATCTCATTCAAGCCATAATTAATCTATGAAATTTCTTGTATAATGGTCCCATAAAATATCTCTGTGTATTTTAGATGTTTTTGTTCTTCTTTATTCCCAATATATACTCGGCATCACTCTCTGTGAAAATTGATATAGTAAATAGATATTTTAAAGGAAAAATAAAGAGTCATCCAATCGCACAAACCAATACGAAAGACTAATGGACAAGGTTGTCAAAATACTCTTTTTGACGGGACATTGAAAATACAATGTAAACTTGAGTTGTAAAATTATAAATATTTTTTTATATATATGTTTTATTATAACAATAAACAATTTTATCAACAAAGATATGGTATACTTGTTCTTACATGATAAAATCATGTCATATAAGATTCAAGAAAAAATATTGAAAGCGGTTGATAAGACTCTACATCCAAAGTAAAGCATTGAAAACTACTATGTCTTCACAACTATGCTTCATTGTTGGGCAACACCAGATCCAATGCTCTCTCTTTCTCTGAATACATGATCATCTATGGTAATAGTTTTATCTTATCTAATATCTTTTGCCTTGATGAATAATAAATCACTTTTGGATATTGAAATGCTTTCTTATACTTTTATAAGTTTCATTATTGTTTGTTACACACCATGAATCTCAATAAGTAGATTAATAAGAAATTATATAGGCTTTATATGAACTAAAATGAATGAATCAAACAATTAAAAGTATGATCTTTTTATCCTTCTAATCTTAAAGTCTAGTTCCTTGTTAAATCATATCTTAGACAAGTTATGAGACTTCTTATAGATAAATTATAATGTTGTAAAACTTGTTGAAAAGACCATGGTATTTAAGCACAAAGACACGGTGGATTAGACTTCATAGTATAGTTTGTTATTCTTGTTTATAAAGATATCTTTATATGTTAAGAACTTTTAAAGTCTTGTTCCATAATAAATATTTTTTTATTTGTTAGAAAGGATTTAAGTATGACTATGTTTCCTTATTCCTTGCACTATTAATTGAAAAAAGAATTCATGGATACAAGTATTTGTGGGAATCATGAATTACTGAGTAAATACAAGAATATGCACTAAGAAATTTAAGAATTTGAAATTTGAAATTATTGTAAAATTATAAAATTGGTAATAAAATAATGATTTTATCTTATTGTATCGATTTTACATAATTTTAGTTTGATTTTATTAATTTTTTATGTGATTTTATATGATAAGTATAGTTTAACTTGTATAATTAAATTAACTCATGATTTTAACAACCCTGCTAAAGGACTCGACTAATAAAATAATTTATAATTTTCTTGTCATCTATTTTTTGCAGCTTTCTTTTATTGAAATAGCATTAGTGAGGGAGCTATATCCAAGCATCAATCAAATAATTGTCAACTGATTAACTAAACAACTTTATTATAATTCAATAAAAATGATTAAATAAACTTCCATTTCTTACATAAGCATACAATCTACCATAAAATAATTTATAGACTCCGTCTCTTACAAGACAGAGGAATACAAAACCAGCTATACTGAAAAATTCATCCTCAATTAAACTTGGCTGAGATATATTTCAATGGGTTTATGTAAACGAGAGAAAAGGCGATGATGGTTTTTTTTTTGCTGAGTGGTAACAAATCAAAGCTTTAGGATTAGAAATAACCAATCCCTTTGGCTCAAATTTCTTACTTTTATCAAGTTTTACGATAGATTCATACTGTAATTTTTCTAGGTGGTGGGGGAAGGGAGAGATCGCGAGACGACAATGGCCGGGTTCGCTATCAGGCCAACTTTTCCTTTCAATATTTTCAATTTTAATGCAAAATATATTTAGATATGAGGCAATGAGGCTCCACCATCATGAATTCGTGTAGCGATTTCTTCAGCAGAAGTAGAAGATTAACTTATTGTGTCAACGAGTAGTTTTCCTATTTTTGCATAACTGGACAGCGACATATACCTGCAAATTAATTGGCATTGCATGTATAGGCCTAGAGTTTGATGAACAATTAATTAGGTAGTTGTAATGGTGGAAATAAACTAGTTCCTATCCATTTTTCACATTGAATATGATTTATACAGAAATGCAAACCATATCCATTCCAATGTCAGAATATGCATTAACTATACAGTCAAGGACGGAGTCAGGAATTTTTTCTGCCTTGGAAAATTAAATAAATATATAAAAAAAAATTAAGATAAATTATTAATTTATGTAAATGAATTTTTAAAGTTAACAGTAAAATTTTAATTCAAATACAATATCCAAAATATTAAAAAATAAAT
Organism: Populus simonii; assembly: GCA_007827005.2. Taxonomy (NCBI): domain Eukaryota; kingdom Viridiplantae; phylum Streptophyta; class Magnoliopsida; order Malpighiales; family Salicaceae; genus Populus; species Populus simonii. The sequence continues at coordinate 10,701,190 of CM017475.2, read as the reverse complement.
TTAAAAGTACATAAAATTAAAGTGAAAGTAAAAATAAACTTATTATTAAAGTTACATCCTTCGATATTTTTTGGAATATAATTCATCTATAATTGAATCTGAATCGATAATGTAACAACCCCTCAACCGGGATAAAATAACAATCTCATGTCAACTGAAAAACAAAGTAATTAAATTTTTTTCCCTTTCTCAATTCCTCCTTTCTTCACTTGATTCTTCCTTAGGTTAGTGTTTTATAAGTTGGACTTTGTAAGTTTATAAGGCTATTAATTCACTTTTCTTATTTTATTTTTCTTGGATTTTTTTTTATATTTTTCCCTTACTTTTCTCTCTTGCCTTTTCTTTTTTTTTTCTTTTTCTATTCTACTTCTGCTCAGTCGGCAACATATAAAAGGAAGGAAGAATTGATTTATTTTATTTTTTAATGGCAAAAGGTCATTTTACCCCTAATGAGTCGTTTTGCTTTTATTTGACGGTCCTTTTTTTGTTAGCACTACGAAACTCTGTTCATCCTAAAATTTTAACCATATTTTATTCAATATATTTTAAGATCCCTCGTAAAATTTCAGCTCAATCTGATGGTCGGATTGAAAATTACACTCAATAACATAAAATTGGCTGTATTGTGATTTTTTATCAAATTTCTGAATTTCTCCAAAAAATCTGAAATTTTAAACCAAGCTAAAGCATCATATTAGAAGGCTTCACGTATATTTTTAAAAAAAATTTATAACTCAATCAAGAATTACAATTTTTTTATACATAAAATTAATCAAAAAATATTGATAAATCTTGACATGGGCTAGAGCCCACCCAAGCATTTGCATTGCCTCCGCCCTTGCATATGATCTGTGTTTTTATGCATGTTGTTGTACAAGATTCACGTGAATGTCAAAGAGAAGTCATATTGCTAGAGTACCAGGAGAGGTTTTCCTTAGGGTTTACAAGGGTTGGGAAGTTTTCTTCGATAATGATAGTACTAAAAATCCAACTAGCTTAGGAATAGGGCTACTTGGTTAGATAATCAATTAATCAATAGGTCCTAGCAATCTCATCCATTATCTCTAACTAAAGCAGTCGATAGCTTATACTTAGTGCTTGGTAGGTCAAGGTGGCTTGTGGCTAATACCTGCAAAATATCCTCTTTAATAGAGATGAAGACTTTCCGATGCTTAAATAAGTGTTTTTTTTTTAGAGAAAATACAAAATTATTCTAGAGAGAGATGCTCTGAAAATATATATGCAGTAGAGAATGAAGGTTATGAACCTTTAATATAAAGATCTCATGGTATATTTATAATCCATGAGTCTCTTTTTTTTTGTGAAAATGAGGGTTTGTAGGGAAATTAGGCTCCAAGACATCAAATGTAACTAAGCTCATAGAGACTGAGTTCTACCCGAAGGTTAGACCAAAAGGAGGATGGTCATTGCCTATGGCATGCTCAGGGAAGGATGGTTGTTATCTTGGTCTTAGCTAACCACCAAGTCTAAAGACTTGGCTGACTGTCAAATCCAAGTATCTTGAATCTGGCATGTTTGGCAGACCAACATTGTCTGATTCCCTTGAGCATGTCAAAGGATGATAGTCATTTCATTGAGCGTGTCCAAGGGAGGATGGTTGATACCTTGTACTTAGCTAACTGTCAATTTCAAGTACCTTGAGTATGGCATGTTTGTCAGACACGTGTTTCCTTGAATTTGGTTAACTGTAACATCCAAGTACTTTAGATCTGACGTGTTTGCTAGACTCACGTTATCTTAAACTTGGCTAACTACAAAGTCAAAGTATTTTGAGCTTGGCACATTGTCGAGCTCTTGCGTTGTTAGGATTGGCACACTACCAAGCCCCCACTCGGAGCATGCTTATTTACTTAGATGTGCCCAATAAAAAAGGGTCATAAAGAAATTTCCACTCGTTAAAATTAGGTATATCAAATAGTGTTCGTGCTAGTGATCATAGTATATTGTCTTATTGTCTTAACTCCAATATCTTTGTTTTAGTTTTAACGTTTTGATGATGTGCTTGGAGGTTTAGTTTCGCCGATAAATAGTTCTAATAAATTCATATAAAAAAAAAAAAAAGGCTTAAAAATAAGAAGGTTGATTGCAGGATATTGTTGCGCAGGAATGATATTTTCTAAGGGGAGGATTGGGTGGTGTTAGGCTCATCATAAGCCAATTTATAACACCATGCTTAACTGGGACCTCCCAAGTTTATCCCAAAGAGAAATTTTATTATACTCACGGTTGGTAGCATATATTAAATTGAAACAACAACGATGGGCAAGGTCTGGTCAAGAGGACAGGATGGTGACAGCTAGGGTTCCCGGTTTTAGCTCTTTGAAGAAGAAAAGGATAGAGAGTCTGAATGGCATTTATAGTGAGGCCTCAAAACGGTAGCGTTTGGCACTGTCAAAAATCAAGTTGGTCCCCTAGAGTCAACGCCTTTGGGTTTAAATCCTTCCAAAATTTTGACAATCTCGGATGAAAATCAAGTCAAACAAATATAACCTTTCAAATGGGTCCTTGGTCGAATTTAAACCCTTCAACTTCTATACTTTTATAAAATGATCCTTGGATTTGTAAAACTTCTCAATTAAAATCAAAATGAGCAATCAAATTAGAAATTTAATCAATTAAACTCTGATTGAATTAATAACACCTCTTGAATTATTTTAATTTGACAACTTTGGTCCTTAATCCTTTAAATTACCACCGATTCCTCTTTAATTGCACTTTTAATATGCTTTTCAAACAAAAAAAATTGTCTTGTACAATTAAACCTCGGAAATTTTGACTGTCATAATTTAAGAATATTTTTTGATTTTTTTATATATATCTTTTCGCTATTTTTTAGAAATATTTTAAGAGTAAAAAATTGATTATAACAATTATTGCTATGAACATGTCTACAATGCTAGTTACGAGGAAAAACAATTTAAATATCCTCTAAAATCATTATGTTAATCAAATATATTGTTTACACTTCTAGTTCAAAAATATTATATAAGATTATGTTTGCCATTAAATCATGACCTGCCACTAATTAACTTATATATATATATATTGTTTTTATCTATGTAGAAAACAATGAAAAATATATCACACATGTACGATATCAAGGCGATCATCCTCTCGAATCGGGATCCTCAGGTGTGGGTAGAAAAAATAAAAAATTCATATTCTTTATCAATTAAAAAGGTTTGAAGTCGCTACCTAGTATTTTGTCTCCTAAAAACCTTAAGTAGACTTTAGAATTTAAATAAGAGGACTGGTTATATATATGAAGGACAATATCACCCTCAGTATACTCTACCTAAGATAAGTTGCATTGTTATTTATCTGATTTCTAAGATACTATTGTGTTTTTCTAACTGTTAGTTTGTCTATTGATTAAAAGTTGGTCAACCCCAGTAAAATGAATCATGACTTTATAAGTCAAACCTAATTATTCTAGATCCAAACATATTGTTTCTTTTGTTTCTTTTAATACTTAGAATACGTCTTGTTTCATTTGTTTTTTTTAATACTTAGAATACATCTTACTTATAAGTTTATAATCTTTGATATTAAAATAAACAAATTGATTTTTTTGATGTTTTTAAATATAGATCAAGTTCTCATGAATTTAATAAACTTGTTATTAATTCTAAAAATGCATGCAAAGATATATATATATATATATATATATATATATATATATATATATATATATATATTTCTTGAATTTTTTGTATTTTAAAAATTGAGCAGAAAACCTGATAGAAAACAAATTGAACCGAAACAAATTGGTTATTAAAAACATGTAGAATTAAAACAAAACATTAAAAAAAAGATATTGTGTTGATTCAACTTATTTTCCTGCTTACATGTAGGTTGGGCATATTTTTCTAATGAGCATATTTATATTAATGGGCATAGCTTTTGTTATAACTGTTGAATCAGACTAAAATTTTTCTAGATAATTCTAAAAAATTAAAATTTCATAACGATTAGATGACAAAAAAGTTTTCTAATAAAGACCAAAAGATATTACATGGGAATTACTAATTGGATCTATGAAAGAACAACTATCACCGGTAATTTCCAACACCATATTACAACATAATTTCTAAGTCTCCATTTTACCTCAACATTATTTTTATTTTATTTTTATCAATTGTACCATATTATTTTGATTTTTTAATAAAGACTTCTTTTAGAATCACTAAATAAAAATGGATAGGGTTTTTAAAACAGTAAGAAAAATTTAGGACTCGGTCATTGATTCAAATAGGTTCAAGAAGCTTGGTAAATTTAATAATATGATTGTAAAATAAAAATCAAATGACAATTGAAAAAATCAAAATAACTAATCAAAAAAAAAGTGTTTGCCAATAATATGAAAAGACACCAAATAATATTTTTAAAAGATCTCAACTATTTTATTTGATATCAAAGCAAAAATTGAATGAGAATGGAACAACTTTATAAAGAGAAAAAAAAAAATCAAAGCTCAATTACCCACAAAGCATACACTAAAGGACAAAAAAAAAAGGGATTAAAAAAATGATTATAGTCAACATGTCAAACACACAACCAACTTATGAGTGCAGAATAACCTTGTACAAAAGAAACTGAATAAAATAATGGAGGTCATCTTTTAAGCAAACAAAATAATTAAGGGCGAAACTAAAAAAATCAATAAACAAACATCGGGAAAAAACTCGAGTCAACTTAGGTTAACTCAATCAATTTATGACATCAGATATGAGATTGGAATAATCTCATTGAAAGGAAAGCAACAAAACTCACATAGATGAAGGCCCAATAATATAATATTGAATGATGAAATTGAAAAAAAAAAAACCAAAGTCAAACTAGGCTAATCTTCAAAACTCGTGTCACGAGTCATAAGATCGAGTTACCCCATAGAATACAAACCCGAAAAAATCACGAAGCAAAATTCTCAATCATCCAAAAAAAATTTTAAAAAAATAAATAGAAATTAAAAGAATAAAAACAAAATCTGATACAAAAATTAAATGAAATAAAACAATAAGGGATGAAATTGAAAAAAAAATCAAGAAAATGATAAAAAAAAAAATAGCAATTAAAAAATTAAGGATCAAATCTGGTATTAATATTAAATGAAATAAAAGAATGAGGGATTGAAAATAAAATAAATCTAGAAAATGATTAAAAAAAATAGCAATTAAAAGAATAGAAACTTAGTTTGATAGATGAAGAAAATTGAAGAATGATGAAATTGAAAAAACATTTTAATTCTATAAATTATTTCAAATAAAACAAATAGAATCAAAAGAGTATGGACTAAATTTGAAGAAAAACCATGTTGAAGGGTTGATCTGAAAATGTGAAGGGTTTGTTGCTGGAATAGAGGGGGGATAAAGATAAAAGAAAAGCCCACCGAGGTTAAGCTAGCAGTCCATTGGCCACACATGTTGTCCAGACATAGAGGGGACGCCAAACACTTTCCAATATTACCTTAGAATTTAGTGTGTTGGCCAACGAGCGATGTTATATACACTGTTTAAACCCCGCAAACATACTTATGCATTGATGCGTCAATGTATGTATCAACTATTTTTTTTAATGATATTTAATTTTTATAAATTACCAAATCAGCCCGCCTCTAGATGCTAGGCAATTTTTTTAAAAAAGGTAATTTAGTCTTTTTATTATGCTAGAAAAAATAAAATGACCCTTTTTGTCTTCTAAATGGATGCTTTCTTAGCTTGTATTATAATTAGGAGTATTCAAAAAAACCGACCAACCGATTAAACTGAAAAATTCAAACCGATAAAAAAAACCGAATAAACCGATTAAAAAAAAAAAAAAGCCACCTGGTCCGGTCCGGTTCCGGTTCAAAACAGCTTAAACCCATTGAACCGGACCAAACCGAACCGGTTTAAAAAAAAGTACAAAAAGAACCATCCCTAACCCTAAATCACTTTCTCCCTTTGCAGCCGCCACCCCCACTCCCTTTCCAGCCTTCCCTTCCCCTTCCCCTTTTCCCCCTTCCCCCTTCTCAGCCGCCCCACCCCCTTCCCCCCTCCCTTTCCAGCCTTCCTATCCCCCCCTTCCCATTCCCCTTTCCACCTTCCCCCTTCTCAGCCGCCCCACCCCCTTCCCCTTTCCCTTTCCCTTTCCCCTTCCCCAAAAGCGAGTGAACAATGGTTATCCAAGCTATACAATTTTGACACAATAAAATAACAATGGTAGCAATCTTTCAATATGCAAGTCGCGATCAAGAAAGTATCTCATGATTCCAAGCATGGAACTATTCAATTTTTTCCAACCACTTGTATCTTGTGAGCTGTTACCATAGAACAGTCGCCCTCCCTGCAAATCGTAAGCCTAGAGGCGAAGAGGGCTTCTAGGAGTTATTCTATTGTGTCAAAATTGTATAATTTGATTATTAATATACAAATATTTCTTAACATCATTGAAAGGGGAAGGGGAAGCAAGTGAACAATGGTTATTGCTGTTACCATAGAACAGTCCGGTTTTCTGGTTTTTTTGCTAAAAAAACCGACCCGAACCGAACAAAACCGGTTCGGTTTGAATCGGTTCTCGATTCGGTCCGGGTTGTATTAATAAAGAATATTATTTTCCGGTTTGGTTGTATTTTTAGATTAAAACTGGACCATAAACACCCCTAATTATAATAGGTCAAAAACATCATTACATTACAAGATTACACCTAAGAGGTTTTATATATTCAGCAGAGTTTGAATTTTATTTCCATTAAAAAAAAAATTGTTAGCATAATTAAATTAATCGATACACAAATAACCTTCAGAACATAAGCTTTCCAAGAAGAGGCCTTAGGAAATGTAATTGAGGATAGTATTTTTTGTTTAAAAATATATTAAAATAATATTTTTTTATTTTTTGAAATTTATTTTTAATATAATATAACAAAATAATCTAAAAATACAAAATAAATTGAGCAAAACAATTAAAAATAACAAAAAAAAATCAAAATTACTAAAGCTTCAATACAAACAGGCATTTATCCTCTCCGTAGATGCAATGTTTCCCGGAACATTTTTTTCCCTCATCATACATATCTACGGTTCACCAGCTTAATGGGCATACAAAGGGAACAACAAGATACAAGACTGTAGAGGCAAATAGCTACACCAAAGAGACATTCTTGTCAATAACACATCGATTGTTTCTAAATGTCATTTTATCCCCCTTGTTCAAAAAGGTAAACAAAAAAGACTCTGCAAGTAGCTCAAGGGGAATTCAATCCCCCCATACAGGATTGCTAGGAAACACTACATATCTAGCATCAGCAATATAAGCTTCTTAAAATATTAGTCCTTTGAGAGCTGACCTTCACCAGAATACTTGAAACAAAATACACTCAGCATTGTTTCAGAATCATGATAGCAGCAATGGTCATGATGCACACACTAGTACCCGTAAGGCCTATCGCAAGGGATAATCAAAAGCAAAAACTTGAGAAACCACTTGTACACATGAAATTCAAAAGGAAACGCATCTACCATGTGATATCAAAAACAAAAATATTGCAAGGGCTCAAACAAAAGTATAACACCCATCATAAAGAGAGAGCATAAGATCCAATACTTCCAATAAAATCTTAAAGAGGTCTTAACTACTAAAAAGAAAAGGGAAAAAAAAAGTGTTTGCTTTATCATCAAACAAAAAGAAGGCGCCTGGCAACTACTCAAAGCTTCCTAATAGCGACCAACTCCCCAGACTCGGATAACACCATCGGTATAGCCACTGAACAAGGTGCTTCCATCAGCACTCCAGTTCAAGCTTGTGCAGTAGATCTACAAAACACAGAGCAAAACGATGTTAATTGGGATTGCTTTCTAGTTGCAAGAAAAAACACATGCACCATTATCTTTCTCATAGTAGCATACAGGTACAAAGAGCTCAATGTGTCACCAATAATAGCATTCATGATAAGCTGCCAATTCTGAATGCACAGTTTCACTATTATCAGCTAAAGCATACAATCAAAAGAAATACTCTTTCGCAACAACCAGATATTCAGCATCTCGGATGAACCAAATGCCCGAATGAGACACCACTCTATGGTTTACAAGTCCTGAACAAACCAAGAATATGTCTTTGATAAAACATTTCCAATGTCCACAAACAAAAGACGACAACACAAAAGATTAACCATAAAATTAAAATTAAAACAAAAACATAAACCAACTAGCGTGGCAGGTTCAATACAACTGAAAACAACAGCTTCTAGGTAGCAACTAACATAACATGCAAACAGATTAGCACATGTAAGAATTGGAAACACTACAACAGAAAACTTCAAGCAAAACTCTTAACACGCGCAACCGCGAGAATTTGCAATTAATTATAAGAAAAGGAAACTCGAGTATATAACACAATCTTAGATAGACAAGAAAATTATCAAATTACGATCCAGATTCAACCAATATAACAACGTATTTTTAACCCAAAAATAAACTAAAAAATAAAACCACGAAACAACAACGGGCAAAAATAAATGCCTTACCTTCTTCTTGGTACTGACAGCAGTTGCGGTAGTACCCTCGGATTTCTCAGCTTCGGCTTTTAGATCAACCTTCAAATCATCAACAACCATCTTGCTCTCCAGATCCCAAATCTTAATGCTATTCTCTGTGGCAGCACATAACCAGTACCTATTAGGGCTAAAGCACAACGCATTAATCACTGCACCTGCATCCAAACTATAAAGCTTCTTTCCTTCAGCCAAATCCCACAACAAAATCACCCCATCTTTCCCTCCACTTGCACACAATGACCCATCTGGCGAACAGCCACCGTGTTCACATATCCACTATGCCCTGCTAGGGTAGACCTCAGCTTGCAGTTAGTCAAATTCCAAACCTTCACTGTCTTGTCCCATGAAGCAGAAACAATCGTGGGCTGCAACGTACTTGGGCTAAAACGCACACACGAAACCCAGTCGGTATGAGATTCAGCCTCTTGAATGGTATACTTGCATTCACCAAGAGTATTCCACAGCTTGATTGTCTTATCCCTTGAAGCAGAAACGATCTGTCGGTTATCAAAAGAGAAGGCAACAGACAACACATCCTTGGTGTGGCCGACGAATCGGCGAGCAGAAACACCAGTAGCCAAGTCCCAGAGGCGGAGCTCGCCGTCCCAGGAACCGGACAAAGCGAACTGACCATCGGAGGAGAGAACAACGTCTTGTACGAAGTGGGAGTGACCAGTCAAACGACGGCGAGCGACACCATAGGTTTTTTCATCTTTGGTTAAGTGCCAAAGAATGATGGACTTGTCGCGGGATGCACTGACAATCATGTCAGTGTTGTCAATTGGTGTGGCTATTGCTGTGACCTGGTCAGTGTGGGCTCTCATGGTGCCGCGAAGAATAAGGGTCTCGGTGGCCATGGCTTTGACAGAGAAGAGAGAAGCTGCTGCTGCTGTTTTCTAGGGTTTTTTTTTTTCCCTTCAGGAAGAGAGGCAGGCAGCCAGGATAAGATAATTATATAGGGAGAAGTGCAAGCGGAACCAAACTAGGGTTTTGAGAATTTCGGAGATCAGCACTGGGCTCTGATATGGTAAATGGGTTAATGGCTTCTGTATAGTCAGCCCAGCAAAGGCCCCAGCATTTCTTAATAAAATTATTTGTGTGTTTTATATTTCTATTTCTTTTGTTTGCTATCAATTTTTTGTTTCAAATTTTTACATAAAAAATGTGAAATTTGTGTCTTTTTCTTACCTAAAATAAAAATGAAAATTGTTTTTAAAATTTTAAAAAACAATGATCATTTGGTATCATTGTTGGTTTTTTGCCTTTTGTTTTCTTTACTTTAGAAATTATTTTCAATTTTTTTCCTAGCCATGATATATATATATATATATATATATATATATAAAAGATGGTGTGTAAATATTTTTATTCTTAAAGCTCTAGCACTATCTCTCTAAAATCTCAATATTATTTATGTATATTAATGAGTATAAATAAATAAAAGTATTTGTGTTATATGAGAAAAAAAAATTAAAAATATTTATCTTAACTTAATATACTTTTAATCACATTTCCAAGTCAGAGGAAATAACTTCAAGATAAATTCACTTATTGCACAAAAAATCTAAAAATAAAGACATTTTAAGGGGACATTTGTAAGAACTAAAATTTCTACAAGTCTTATTAATAACCCAAGCTCTCTGTGACAAAAAAAAAAAGATTAAATTTATTAAGTTTAGGCCTAAATTAAATTTATTGGGTCTTAACCTAAATTAAATTTATAAGATTTGGGACCAAATTAAATTTTAAAAAAAATCTAGTCCAAATACATTTCATAGTTCTTGCTTTAATATTTTTCTAACTAAGGGTATTTTAAATAATTTTCATATAATTTTCCTAAAATGCCTTTTAAACAAAGTACATTTAAGGTAAATTGTATTGACCTATCTATAAATAGACAACAAAGTTATCAAATCAGAAAAAAAAAAAAAAAAAAAGAAAGCATACAAGCATAGAAGACAAGTAGAGAAGACATAGAAGAAAAGAAAAAAAAAGACTAAAAGCCAAGTAAAATACTTGGAAGTTCTCTCAAATAAATTCAAATCAAATCAAGGAAGCAAGAGATCAAAGTCATTTTCTTCAACAAATCAAGAAGGCAAGGGATCAAAGTATTTTCCTTCGTCAAATTAAGAAAGCAAAAGATCAAAGTCATTTCCTTCATTAAGTTAAGATCTTACACTGTTAATGCTTTCAGACTCATGTAAAAACTCTTCGTCCTTATCAAATCAATTCAAGTTAATGATCTCACATAATTAAAACTTTCGAGCTCGTTTGAATATTCGTTATCTTAATTAAATCAAATTAAGTTAAAGATCCCATACGGTTAAAGTTTTCAAACTTGTGTGAATAATTTTCATTAAATCAAATCAAGTTAAGATCTCACATAGTTAAAGCTTATGAGCTCATATGAATATTCTCTCATCCAAAGTAAGATCCAGATTTGACTGTTAATCAGAGATTTGTGCTTGTGAAGAGAACCTCTAAAGAGTTTTCACTTTTTCTTGTAATCAAATTCAATATTGTAATTTTGACACCAATTTTAGTTTATTTTTAATACGTGAAATTTTATGTACAACCACTTTTCAATTTATTCCATGGTTTCCTAAATCATGTGGTGTTGACCAATTTTTCCTCAAATCATATTTTTTTTTCAATTGCATTTCTAATCGAATCAATTGAACCCCAAGATTTGATTGTTATAGATTTGTCTTTGGTTTCCCAAATTATACAATTTTGAACACTTTAAAAAATAAAATGGCATTGTTCATGAAAAGAGTATGATGTGAATCTTGGTCATTAATGTTTATGTGGGAGGGAGAATAAAAAGCCGAAAGCCGGGCAAACAAAAAGCATGAAAAGAAAGGCATTTAATACCATGCATGCGCGGGGGGAGGGCAACCTCTACCCTTTCCAAAATGACATCGTTTTGGTGTTTTTTTAAAAGTGAAACAGTGTCATTTTAGTTAAAATACATTGTTTCATTTAAGTCCTTTTTTTATTTTGTTTTCTTTTTAATTTTTAATTTGATCCTTATACTTATTATTGTTCCAATTTCAGTCAAATTCATCCTGAATATTGATTTTTCTTTTAGTTTCACCCATAATTAAACTCAAAGTGATCTTTTTATATTAGCGTCTTTTACACGTCAATCATTGCCTTTTTAATTTATGCAATTTTGATCAAATTGACCTTAAAAGTAAATTTTTCTTTCAATTAAACCCACGATTAAACTCAAATAAGTGGAATTGACTCCCAGTCTTAAACTTTTTTCAATCAAGTCCCTGATTGAATTAATTGGAATTTCAAAATTTTCATCTCCGTTATTTTGGTCATTGGCTTGTAAAATTAGCTAGTTTTGCCTTCAATTCCAATTCTATTTAACAAGACTCCAAATTGTTTGTTCTTGAACCAAAAACAAAAAAAAAATCAAAATTTTGATTTAATTTTTGTTTTTTGAATTTTTCTGAAAGGAAAATATTAATTAGAAAAATCTAGAGAACCCAAAACTAGGTTATGACAACTGTTAGTGTTTATGCTATAATTATTAACATGATCATTATCAAAATAAATTGGTGAAGAATACCAAACAACATCTATCTCATCATAAATGAGATCTCTAATATCACCACAATACATGATTGTATCACGATCATGACACTACCTCCTCTGTTGTTATCTCTAAAATGGATTTTCAAAGCAAACCATGAATTCATGATTACTCTCTGTATGATCTCTCATGTTCCCTTACCTTTATCAACTGATGGGTTAATTTTAGAATATATCTCTATATGTTTCTATCACAAGTTATTGATTGTCTCATTTTCGAAGGGAATCTTGTTATCTAGTTCTAAATGAGCACATCATGTTTCATGACCTCTTTCAACTATAATTATTCCAACATACAACACTAATAATCGGGAATTATTGGGCTCTAATATCAACTGGTTTAAACAGAAATAAGAAAAACATGAAGCATAAGCAACACAAAATTATGCTGAATAGAATCACCATATAAAAACCCTGATTCAAAATTTTATTACTTATTATTTTCTTTTCAAGTAGTCTGCTAAAATACAAGTTAAATAATTCTATTTATACAAGTACTGGGTTTACCCTGAAAAGGAAAAAAAATCAAATAAATAATTATAGATTTATTCTAGGATTCCTAAACTAAAAAGAAAAAATGAAATTACCAAGCATAATATTTAGTTTCATAAACTAAATAGGAAAAAATAAAACACCATAAAAGAAAACAATAAATAAAAAATAAATCAAATAAATATAAGGAAAAACAATTTTATCTTAAAATTCTCATATATGTTCATAAAATACTCATATTATAATCATCACGATCAATAGGCTAACTCATTTGCTCTTGTATTTTAAATGGATTCTCAATGCTAAATTGCTAATTATGAATCCGTAATTACTCTTTGCATGATCTTTCATGTTCCTTGCCTACATTAACTGACGGGTCAATTTTGAAATTTATCTTTGTATGTCTTCTATCACTAGTTCATGATTGTCTCTTTTCTAGTGTGTCGCTTCTCATCTTCTCCTACACGAGCACGTTCTATTTTATGATCTCTTTTAGCTATAACTATTTTAACACACAACACTAATTACCAAGAATTGTTGGGCTTTAATACAAATTGAAGCACATAAAAGCAACATAAGAGAAACAAGAAGCATAAGTAACATGGAATTTTATTAAGTAAGACACCACATAAAAACTTTAATTCAAATTTTTATTACTTAATATTTTTTAAGTAGTCTGATGAAATAAAAGCTAAACAATTCTATTTATACTAGTCCTAGGTCTATCATGAAAAGGAAGAAGAGTCTTAATAAATAATTATAGATTTATTCTAGGGTTCCGAAACTAAATAGAAAAAATAAAATTACCAAGCATAATATTTAGTTTCCAAAACTAAATAGGAAAACAATAAAAACACCGTAAAGAAAAAAAGTTTTCTAAACTAAATAGAAATAAAATTAATTTAAGGAAAAAAATAATTTTATCTTAAAATTCCATGTAATACTCGTATGATACTAATCGCAATCAAGAGGCTAACTCATTTGTTATTGTCTTTGTAATGGATTCTCAATGCTAGCCATGGATTTGTAATTACTCCTTGTATGATTTTCCATGTTTCTTAACTTTGTAAACTGACAGGTCAATTTTGCAATCTATTTTTACATGTCTCCTATCATCGGTTCATTGTTGTTTTTTTTTTTTTTTTCAGGGAGCCCTCCTCCTCATCTCCTACATAAAAACATCCTTTATTTTTACCACTTTCAGCTATAATTATTCCAAGACACAACACTAATTACTAGGAATCGTTGGGCTTTAATACAAACTGACACAAACATAAATAACACAAGAAAGAAAAGAAGGATAAGCAACATAAAATTTTGCCAAATAGAATTACCATATAAAAACCCTAATTTAAAATTTCATTACTTAATATTTTTTTAAGTAGTTTGCTGAAATACAAGCTAAACAATTTTATTTATGTTAGTCTTAGGTATATACTGAAGAGGAAAAATATCTTAATAAATAATTATAGATTTATTCTAAGATTTCTAAAGTAAATAGAAAAAATAAAATTACCAAGCATAACATCTAATTTTCTAAACTAACTAGGGAAAAATAAAAACACCATAAAGAAAAATATTTTTTAAAAACGAAATATAAATAAAATAAATATAAGCAAACAAATAATTTTATCTAAAAATCCTTGTACATTTTCATAATAATTTTTGATACAATAATCATATGATCCTCGTCACAATCAAGAGGCTATCTCCTCTGCTCTTATCTTTAAAATGGATTTTCAAAGCTAGCCATGAATTCATGATTACTCTCTGCATGATCTCTCATATTCCTTACCTTCATCAACAAATGGATCAATTCTATAATATGTTTTTGCATGTCTTCTATCACTAGTTCTTGATTGCTTTTTTTTTTAGAAGGGCCTCTTCATCCACTCCTACATAAGCACATCATGTTTTGTGATCTCTTTCAACTATAATTATTCTATCACACAACACTAATCATCGGGAATCATTAGGATCTAATACTAACTAATGTAGATGGAAACAACACAAGAAAGACATGAAACATAAATAACACAAAATTCTACCAAATAGGATCACCACACAAAAACTCTAATTCAAAATTTTATTACTTATTGTTTTCTTTTTAAGTAGCCTACTAAATTACAACTAAACAATTCTATTTATACTAGTCCTAGGTCTATCTTGAAAAGGAAAAAAGTCTTAAAAAAATAATTATATATTTATTTTAGGATTCCTAAACTAAATAGAAAAAATAAAATTACCAAGCACAATATTTAATTTCCTATACTAAATAGAAAAAAAATAAAAACACCATAAAGAAAAATATTTTTCTAAACTAAATAGAAATAAATATAAGCAAACAAATAATTTTCTCTAAAAATTCTCATACAATTTCATAATAATTTCTTATACAATACTCGTATGATACTTATCATGATCAAGAGGATATCTTCCATACTCTTGTCTTTGAAATAGATTTTCAAAATTAACCATGATTTTGTGATTGCTCTTTGCATAATCTTCCATGTTCCTTACCTTCGTTAATTGATGGATCAATTTTGCAATCTTTCTCGGCATGTCTTTTATTACCAGTTTATGACTGTCTCTTTTATGGTGTAAGCCTCATTACCTCCTTTTACATGATCACATTCTATTTTGTTATTTTTAGCTGTAATTATTCTAGCACACAACACTAACCACTAAGAATTGTTGGGTTCTAATATAAACAACCACAAACAAAAACAACACAAGAAAGACATAAAGCATAAGCAACACAAAATTTTGTCGAGTAGGATCACCACACAAAAACTCTAATTCAAAATTTTAATACTCAATATTTTTTTAAGTATTCTGATGAAATATAAGCTAAACAATTCTATTTATACTAGTCCTAGGTCTATCATGAAGATAAAAAAAATACTAATAAATAATTATAAAATTTATTGTAGGGTTCCTAAACTAAATAGAAAAAAATAAAATTAACAATCACAATATTCAATTTTTGTAAATTAAATAGAAAAAAATAAAAATACCAAAAAAGTATTTTTCTAACTAAGAAAATAGATAATTTTATTTTCATAATAAGTTCTCATACATTACTCAACTCATATGAGCAAACTGTCCATACCTCTAAAATTAACAAAAAGCTAAAGCTAATGGTGATATTACTATGCTCCAAGACACAATTTACTATTCATTTTAATAGTGTAATTAATATATTATCTCTTGGTCATTTTCTCTTTTACCTTTACTTCGAGAGTAGGATGATCTTTTCCCTATGACGTGTATGTCTTTTGGGAATTGAGTGGGGTTATTTTAGTAATTGTATTTTTAAATGCACAATACAATAAAAAATGTAACCCTATAATAAAATAATTCAATGTTTTCTACAAAAGAGAGTTTTTGTATTTTCATGTTTGGTCGAACAGTGGAATTACGACATTAACCATGCCATTCCAAATTTTTAGCCTTGCATTCAAGGACTTTTTAGTAATTTTCTAATTCTATGTTTGTGATTGTTGATTGGTCTTGGGAGAATTTTTTATTTTGTGCAATTAAAAAAAATCAAAAAAGTCGCTGGCGAGTGCAAAGTACCCGCCAGCATGCTAGCCGCTCCGTCGACTTTGGGTGGCGAGTGCGGTTGACTCTGATGGTTTTAATAGCAATTATGTTGCATCATTGGATTTGTCTCGACATACTCTTCCTTCCTAGATGATGCGTGTATAATGGTTTGACACGGTTTGGCTGGAAATGATTTTTTTTTTCTTTTTTTCCCTTCTCTTTCTTTCTGGATTTGTGTGCAAGCCATGCAGAAAAACAAACCAGCCCTTCAATTGATTTTTATTTTTATTTTGATTCAGTCTCTCTTATTTTATTTGCAATTTTTTATTATTTACATTGGTTATTTCTAATTGGATTTTAATTTCATTTGAGTTTTTTATCGGATTTAGTCCTAATTATTTTAATTGCTTTTTTTTTTGTTTTGCATGATTTTTTTTTCTTAATTTCATCCCTTGATGTCAGATTTAGATTTGATTTTTTTTTCAAATTTCATCTTTATTTGGTTTTTTTTTCCTGTCAGATTCTAAGCCTATTTTTTTGCTCCTTTTCTTTTGCAAGTTTTTTTATTAGTAGTTTTTTCAACGATTCCATCTTTTAAAATTAAATTGGATGACATTTAAGCTTTTTAATTGAACTCGGGTTCATTATCTAACAAGTTGCAGGTTTTTTAGATTAGATGAGATTTAGAAGGTTCGTCTAAGATTGCTTTGTTTTTTACTCTTTTTTTAAAGCTCATTTTTTGTTTTTTGAAGTTTGACTCCTTTTATTCTAGTTTTTTTTTTTTCCAGTTAGGTTAGCATTGAGTTGTTTGATAATCCAGAGAAGCTTGGGTGTAGGTTTTTCTTTCTTTTTTTTCATTGTTTTTTGGTTAATTTATTTGTTGTTGTTGTGATTTGTTTTTTTATATATTATTTAAATAGTCACTTTAATCAATGACTTTGAACTTGAATTTTTTTTTATGCATGTTATTTTTTTACATAAAAAAATTATTATTCCACCCACGTTAAATCCCAAGCAACATGTCTAATATTTACTATTCATGTTATTGCCTATCAATGCAAACCTATTATGATAATTCATATTTAAAAAATTTCTGTCCTAGATGGTATACATACAATAAAAATCAACAGAAGGACCTAATTCAAAAAATAAAACAGTTCAGGAATGATTAAACTCAATATTGAAAGTTAAGGGACTAATTTTAAATCTTTCAAAAGATCAAGGATGATAGAATTATTAGCCTTAAACAACAGCTTTGACTAAGACTCCTAGTTAAGGCATAGAAAAAGAAAAGAACATTTGTGAGTGTTCGATCCTGGAAATAGCAAAAAAGAGTACAAACACATAACTCAAAAGTATTACTTCCAATCCAGGTGCCTCAACAACCATCTTGGTGTTTGTTGTGGTAGTTATTGTAATAAAAATTATTTTTTAAAACGTTTTTTATATAAAAATATATATTTTTTATTTTTAAAATTTATTTTTGATATTAATATATTAAAATAATATAAAAAATTAGTTTAAAATAAAAAAATTAATTGTTTTCAAACGTTACTAACGCATGCTTCCTAGGATGTCTTTCTAAACTCTTTAGAACCCTCCAAACTGTCCCTTGTTTATTCTTTCTTGTACACAAAAACCTCAGATTTCTTCCCATTCCCTCTCCCTTTATCAAACCCGCAACACCCCCCCCCCCTCCCCCCCCCCCTCTTTTTCCCTCTCTCTTTCTATCACTACAAACTCATACTCATAACCTTTTACTTTGCCTAAAGGCAGGTTATCATTAGCCTGCCTGCGACTTACGCTATAACTGATGGGTTTGAATGGTTTATGGACTTAGAGATGGGCTCTTGGTTGTTTGCATAGCAACATAGTATTCAAAAATGCTTTCTTTAAGGTTGGTTTTTGTGTTTAATCTTCTGGTTTTATGCCAACTTGCTCTTTTATTGCTTTAATTATCTTTTTCTTCAAATGGGTTCTCATATCTATCAATCTTTACTGGCTATGTTATTGTTTTTGTGCTTTTACTTGTTTTTTTTTTATTAATTATTCTGGGTGTGCGTCTTTTTCTTTATTTCGTCCATAATCTTTCCTAGAATAACTGTTTCGCTCTTTCGGAAATGTTTCTTAGGAATTTTTGGAGAAGGCATAGGAGTAAAATTCTTATTACAGCAGGTGTTTTAGGAAGTGGGTATTTTCTTTATAGACTATACAATGCTCACGAACAGAGGCTCGCTGATCTGGAAAGAGAACTTGCTCGCCAACGGGCAAATGATGAACTCATCAAGGCCCAGTTAAGAGAAATTGAATACGGTGCCCCCCCCCCCCCCCCCCCCCCCCCCCTCCTATTAATGTTCTGTTGATCCTTATGCTTTACCTTATGACTTGTATTGATAGATTGGAAGCCCATTTCGAGAATGTGCAATTAATAGCTGATACAACAACATTGCCTCATGCAATGCAATATTTAAGAAGTAGGATAGCGGAAGAGTTGGACCTTTCTCAGCTCACTGGAAGGCTACAGAAAGGGAAGGGTAAGCCATACACGCTTACCTCTTCAGAGAAACTTGAACTGTGGGACAGACTCAAAATCCTAAGTACGCTGCTACTTATTCTCTCTGCCTATTCACGGTGCATATGATATATAACTTCTTAGTTTTTCTTTTACTGCATTTCTATAAGTTGCATTTTAGTGTATGTTTTTCACGGGTGTGGTTCCTCCAGGTTTCACACAAATGGTGGTGTCGCTGTGGGCTGTGACAATACTTAGCTTATATATCAAAGTTCAAGTAAATATTCTAGGAAGACATTTGTATATTGATACTGCACGTGGCCTTTTACTTGTAAGATCCATTCTGTCTCTGTTCCCATGTTTAAGATTCATGCTCATACACAACCATCATTTGTCCGAACTATTAGTGTTTCTTCAAGCAACTTATCATCTCAGATAGCTGTTCTCTGGTTAGTTAGTCCAATGCATTTGACTTTTGTGCTGAAAATCGCTGAGATTCCCTCTAATCGTTATTTGGTTACAGATTGCTATTAGTATGTCAGTTAAGCAAATATGTTCTGAGCTGATTAATCATAGGGGTTTCTTCAAAGAGCAATTTAGTCCGAGAATGAAGTTTACATTCCGTAACCAACCAAAATACTGTTCCGTTCCTTACTGTTTGTCTTTATTATTTGTGTTGTTAAGCTGCATTGACTTAGTTGGACTGTGAAAAAGTTTGTACTCTCAGACCATGAACTAATCCAAAAAGCAGAATTGGGGATATGCAGATCCGTATTTAGATGTCAGTTGTCACCACAGTTGAATTACTGAATGCTTGTTGTGTTGAGTGTGGAGACAAAGTCACCCACAAACCAGCTGGTTAGGCACCTAAAGTAGGCTGGATAATGTGCTGAAAACAGGCTGGAATAATGGCTGGTTTGTCTGCCATTGTTGCAGGAGCAGTGGCTGAAAATGGGGATGACCTCCCCCCACCCACATTTTCATCTATAAATAGAGGCATGGGCAAGCAGAGAAATAAGTACAAGACATGTAGTAGAAGGAGATGCCTTAGTGGGTAGCAGCAGCTGCAGTTGTGCAGCAGAGAGATAGAGAGAACTGGGAGTTGAGATGAGGTGTTCCTTCTCCTCCAGATTGCAATTTTCCCTCTATATAATGAAATGAGTTGCTCCGTGGATGTAGACAGTTGCTGAACCATGTTAAAATGTTGTGTTTTGAGCCTGGGCATTAATCACAGATCCTAACACATTGTTTTACTCTTATGCTTCTCGATTATGGTCATGAAGGCATTTGGGTCGGTCTAGACTTTAGGCTTGTGTAGAATATTCTGGTTTCATATAGAAAGAGCCGTATAGTACAGCATATTATGACACTTAGAGGCTGTTTGTTTTTGCATTTAAAATTGCGTATAGCTTGAAAAAGCATCAAATTGATGCTTTTTTAGTATTTTCCAATGGTTTTGATGTGCTGATGTCAAAAATAAAAACAAATCTAAAAAAAAAAATCATTCTGATGCATTTTGAAAAACACTTTTGAAAAGCACCCTGCACCTCAATACCAAACACGCACTTTAAATGTTTTAAGAATGAAGTTGTTTAACTAAGTACATATCTAGATTCTTGATGTGCTGTAGAATGGAGATCTGAAGTCATTCTTAAGAGCTCACTTCTGGAGAGTTTACAATAGCTGGCCTATGAGAACTGATTATCTACCGAGATAGTCCAGGATTTTGCTAAATTGAATTGTTGATGAAGACAGGTTTTACATGTGACATCCTCCGCTATGGCTGGGGAGGTGGGAGGCATTCAGAGGAGCACATTTATTAATTATCATCTGATGCACATAGTAAAAATTTTTCTTCTCGAGAAACTGGGATAAGAATAAATAATGTTTTAAAATTGTAATTCATGAATAGATTGCGTTAATGTGCTGAAGTGGGAGCTTAAGAAA
The DNA here is from genome assembly GCA_007827005.2 of Populus simonii. Taxonomy (NCBI): domain Eukaryota; kingdom Viridiplantae; phylum Streptophyta; class Magnoliopsida; order Malpighiales; family Salicaceae; genus Populus; species Populus simonii. The sequence continues at coordinate 10,680,530 of CM017475.2, read as the reverse complement.
TGGTTGGTTTCTGGATGGTTGTTTTGATGGAGGTCTGTATTTGTAATTTTGGAGCTGGGACAGCTGTTGAATAATGCCTTTTATCTCTGGTATAGGAATGATGTGATCACTATTTGAGACCCCCATGCAACTCCTATACGTATTATATGGCTTTAGAGGTCAATGTTCTTTGTTTTTACTGAAGGTTTCAATCCTCGAGGCATCTTCCATATAAGAAAGTAAGTTTGGTGTTTAGTTTTCCCTACTCTGAGCCCTTGTCAATTCCCTTCACATACATTGTGAAACTGTGTGTCAGCAATTGTATCGGCAGGCAGGAGAATGTTTCTGCATGTGTGATGCTGGATAGCGCTGAAAAATGAGGTATGTGATGTCTTGCTTTGGAAGGCTGTTGGGATGCGATGATAAAATGAAGGTGTAACTCCTGGCTTTGGAGGCTGTGAGGAGGGGTAAGAATTTATGCATAGAGGAAATAGGAGAGAGGGTTCTTGGGGAGGAAGAGAGAGGTGAGAATTTGTTTGGTAGAACTCCAGCACTCAATTCATAGTCTTTTTTTTTTTTTTAAATAAAAATCCCCCTCCCTTGTATCTATATATACTTAATTTCTCACGAGGTAAAGAACATACCTGTTTGCAAGCTATTCCTAAGCAACTCATAAGGTAGTAGCTACTAGCTACTTGTTAGCTGTACAAGTGACTGTATATTTCTGGGTCTTTGCTGGGTTTCATGAGTTAAGTCTGCCTACAATATAATATATACTCGGATTATTTCTCAATATTTTGTCCAATGGCATGGGATCTGTCAGGAGACTTGCCATAAACATTGGGTGGTATTGGTCCTAAGCTTAATGGATAAATTGTTAATAATGCGTGTTGGGTCCTTTTGCTAGGCTCCAGTAGGGATGGGAGATTGTAAAATCTTGTGTCATTTCTACTATGTTTGCCATGCATCAAAGCATTTGGATGGAAAAGAACTCAAGAACATTTGATGAATGTTCTCTTTTGAGGAATTACTTTGGGATGGAATTGTTTCCTGGCCTCTCTTTATGGACTTAAGCTTTTGGAGGTTTTTAGAGGAGTCTCCTCAATTGTGGCATCAGGATTGATGTGCTATAGTGCTTTGACTTTGTCCTTATTTCTTCTTTTTTCCTTTTATTTTGTAGAGAATATCTTGTTATACTTGTGTTTGCATTCCACCTCTTCCAATACAAATGAAGAAGAACAGGTATTCAATAGTTGACTTGGTATCTTAGATGCAGATGTTTGTTTGAGGTCATTGGCTTGAAGGCATAAAATTAAAATATCGCTTGAGCTAAAGTTTTTACCGATAGTCCTAATTCCTCCTTCTTTGGCTGCATGTGCAACAATGCATCTAAATGGAAAAGATTATAGGTGATTAGAGAAGCAATGGGGAGAGGTCTTAGTGATTCTTGAAGTTATGCCATCTATGATAATAAAACATGTCTTGTGGTTCTGTTTCTTTCAAGGTTTAATGATTTTGCCCCTAATGGGTCCTCTGCTTGTCAGTAAGTGAGAATGCTGAATTCAGGATGGTTGAACTGACTTTTTCTGAGTGCTCTGATGTACATGCTGCTTAGGGTGTCATACATTATAGTTGTGGCATACCTTTTTTGTGGCATCCTTTTCTTCTTATCAGTACCGTCATCTTTATGCTACCTCAACCTGAGCAACGCCAAAACGGAGACACATTTTTAGTTATTCAGCCATCAATGGAAGTGCATTATAACTAAGTATTCATCAAAAAGATTGGCGTGATGATATGTAGAGCCAGCAATTTATAGACCTGCTAAACTTATCACTCTGCAATTTTGATGTAAACATTTGTTTTTGGTCGTTGTCCCTTCATATCTTTGGATTTTTATGATATTTTATATTCCTGTTCAAATTAACCTTTATCACCCAGTTAGGTATTTGATGAGTATCGTGGTTGGTTAATACTTTGAAAACACTATAATAAACTCTTGGTAGACCATATGTTCATGCCTTTTGTATTTTTAATGCTGCTTCTGGATGTTCTAAAGTGTCTTGTCATTTTTCTTAAGTTAATCCACTTCATTCATTTCACGCAGGAGAATGTCGATCTCATTGATAGGGATGACCAGCAAAAATTTTTGGCGAGTGCTGATTTTCTTGCTAATAATGGCCTGCTGGCATTGATTTCAAATATCCAGGCTGTGGTAACAGAAGTTATTGAGGGGTAAGTGTTTCAATGTTGTTTGAAAAATGGCATGTATGTTCCATCAAGTAATATTCTACTTAAATCAAGAAGGTGCATTGCATAGATTAAAATAATGGAGCAACATCATATGCAGAAAATTCTGAGTGGATAGTGATGTGTGTTTGCTTCTGTTGATTTCGTCTTCACTTTTCAAAATAAACATGCAAAAGTCAGAAATTTAACTGAAAATCTTTCAACTAAATTTGAAACTTGGAACTCCATGATTTTCTCAGTCAATCCGGAATGAATCTGGACTATGTTGACTTTGTTCACACTTCATTGACTGCATGAAGAAGTTCACATCATCAGAGACTCCTTTAGGCACATGAGAACAACTCCCAAGCAAATGGGTAGGGGCTCATTAGAATCTCTCATTAAATGAAATCTGTTATAGTAACATCTGCCACAGTGAACAAAAAGCTAATTTTAATGAAAAATGCAAACATGAAGCATCTTTTAGACGGAATGTTTAATGTTTTGACCATTGGACGGTTGCTTAAATTGCTTATAACCGTAATCCGTGCAGAGAGAAGTTGATTGATTTGTTCAACACCACATCTTTTCACGAAACTGTCATGCAAATACTTGACAAGTTTATGAGCTTGGGAAGTCTACATCAATGGATAGATTACTTAATGCCTGAAGATAGCGGGCACTACAAACTAGGCACAAGCTCCAGCATTGACGACACGGTCCTTCCTAATAGCACAAATTTTGATCAGCTTATGGTGGAGGCACGAACAGTGCTATCAAGGTATCTTTCTGTTCTAGAGAGCAAAAAAAAGGGGCTTATTATGTTTCAGGCAAAAAATATAGTTATTTTTATTCATTTAATTTACACATGGGTGGAAAATTAGTTACATGATTACATTGCTTGGAAGTGCAAACGTCAAGGACGTTTTTGTATTGGTCGACTCAAACTGCTTAGGAATTCCCTTACGAGCAGAGGCTGTAATATTCAATCTCTCAACTGAGATGGATTGACCACCCCCAACCCGTCCTTAGCCAATAAGCATCCCTGGGCAAGAAATCAGAGTATGTAGCTGGCCAAACAGAGAACCAAGCTGAGTTCCTGAATATCCAATCGAGCTTCTCAAGAATAGTACTCCTACTATGCTGACTATTTATTATGCCAAGTGAATCACAACCCTGAATAAAAAACTTTAACTAGCTACACATCCTGCACATAACAACCAAAAGTATCCATGTATCCATGCCAAGAAAGATCACCCCTCTATGTGTCCATAGAGCTCATAATCGCATTAAAGTCACCCAAGATGAGCCAGGGTTTAGACTGAAATGCAAGAGCATGTTGTCTCAAGTAGTCCTAAAGATCTTGACGTCTAGTAGGAGTATTGAGACCATACACACAAGTGACCGCAAAGTTGCACTTATCAACCAAGCTAAGGACCTCACATGTGAACTTCTCTTGGTCCCATCCAATAAGAATACTACACTTGATAGCATCCAAGACATTTGACATAAATTGCATAGAAGAGGGATTATTAATTGCGGACTCAACTACCCCTATCTGATTAGAGGCAACTTTAGTCTCGAACAAACCAATAAAACTCAATTTGTGCTTGTTAATCCAAGCCTTTACTGCTATATGTTTTGATGGGCCATTAAGACCCCAAATGTTTCAACTTCCTAACTCTTTCCATAATTGAGTGAACATCATCCTCACCTTTGAACCGGAAAATTATGAAGCCTTGTTGGGTTGTCATGACACTGTCAAGGCCAAAGTCTTTCCGAACTCGGAAAAGCAATAGTATTTACCGCATGGAAAGACATCACATAACCCAAAAAAATTCCAACCAAACAACGGTTTCGTCGTGATGTGCTCTCATCAACAACATGGTCTGAAATTTTCAAAATTGTGCCTGTATCTTGCCTCAGGAATGAAGCAATCTTAGCTCGGGTTGTAGAATTTGACACTTTCAACCTACCAACCCAAAAGCCTCTTGGTTGGTCAGAGGTATATAAAAAAGGGGGAAGAAAGATTTTGACTCGACTGATCTTTAGATTGAGAAGAAAGTCAGTTTGTGCTAGGGGGAGTTGATGGTGGTGGTGGTTTTTCATTTCGTGATGGAGTTTTGGGTGGTGATGGGGTGGGTTTTTTGTGTGGGGTAAGGTGGGTTTCAATTTAGGGTTGGTTTGGGGAGGTCGTGGGGGTGGTGTGAGGGGGGTTTTTATTCTTATTGGTGTCTGTGTTGGTGTTGAAACGAACAACATATCTGAAAATTAGCAAGATCCAACGCTGGTCAGAGGAGTTATGGCTCCGACAACACCGCTCTCTCTCTTTAAAAAAATTTTGAATTTTGGATTTTAGAGAACTTCTCTTGCCTTTAACGGTCATATCCTCTTGGTAGTCCAGACCTACAACCTTTATGGGATCCAGTTCCTTTCCATCCCTAGATGAGTTCTCCAAATCATTATGTCTGGAAATGTCATTCTTCAGGGAGATTCATGATTGATTTAGCTTGAAAGACTCTCCAGGACAAGGTTGTCAAAAATGTTTTTTTAACAAGACACGAAATATACAATATAAACTCATATAGTAAACTCAAATTGTAAAATAGTAAAATCGTTAGTAAAATATTTAACAAATTATATATTGACAATTCCAGTCAAGTAATAAATAATAATATAACATAATTAAATTAAAAGTGAAATAAACAATACAAATGTCTAAACATCTTAAAATAAATAATTCAAATAAAAATTCATGCATGGTTTAAATAACTTAAAAATATAATATAATACAATTATGTCCATAGAATTTCATTAACTAAAAATTAATTCTTACCAAATCTTCTCGGAGACCAAAGCCAGGTGAAATTCAGATATAATAATCAGGTGAAAAAACCAATCGTGACCAAATTCCTTAGGCTATAATTAAAGAGGAGAGTGAGAGGGGCAGAGATGGGAGTAACCTCTCCAGCACTATGCAAGCGACTCGTCAAGAGGGCGGTTAAGAAGGCTCATAGGGGCTCCATGACCTTTTTCCAAGTTTTCCTCTCATACAAGATGAATATTTGGCAATCTCACTTGCATCTTTCTTACAATTATTTCTTAAGCTACAGTCTTCTCTTAATCCCCTACGCATGCACGCATATAGATCTATGATCTCTTCGATGCAATTACTTGTTATGATTAAACAGGAACATATAGATTTATGATCTCTACTGCGGTTGCAGACATCGGTAGTCGAAAACAGAAGAGAAAATCACATAACATACCTTTTCAGCTGATCTGAAGCGAGAAGGCCAAGACAATATGTCTGAACTCAAATGATGGGAGTTATTGCTCTTCTCTTCGACTCCGTCTCTTTCTCGCGATCTCTCATTTTTTAGCAGCGGCGGCGGCAACTTTGAAATGCATGCAAGGCAATGGGGTTGAGAATTTGAGATTTGAGCAAAGGGGAAAGGAGAGACTGGGGGGTGGGGACTGTGGGTGGAGTGTCGGGGGACTCAGGGACAAGGACCATGGAGTGACTCGCTCGGTTAGCAAATTTTTTAACTTTGGTCAAACTCGTGAAATCGGTCCGGCTTTACCGGTTTTACCGAGTTTGACCGATTTTGAGCAAATTTGATCAATTTCGAGTTTTTAACCTGATTTCACACTTTATATACGAGTCAAATCGTGATTTTGACAATATTGCTCCAGGATACTAGACCCGAAGATACTATGCACTAGTTACCCTGGTTCTCGGGCCATATCCCAGGGCATTGCTTTATCCTTTGGTTTGCTTCTTTAGGTTGGCTTCATACTATGGATGTCCTTTCTCATTATCCCATAGCCTAATCTTGTGTCATGACATGGGAAAGAATTGAAATAACCCCCTGAGCTCTCCGATCCTTTCCTTTTTGCTGCAAATACCTCCGAAGTTCCCCTCCCCTGCGTCATTTCCCTATTTTCCTTCCCTCCTTTTTTGTTGGTGGCTTCCTGCTTGCATGGACCTGTGCTTGCTGCTCTGGGATTTCAGTATCTGGAGATTCTTTCCCTCTTTCCAGTTGTCTTTTAACATTACAACATTAAAGAGCTTGTTGTTATCAACCTTGAAATAATTTTTCATTACATGCCTTCAATGTTTTTGTGCTTGGCTTGCCTGGTAGCAGCTGAAAACTGAGATATTGAAAATTAATAAACTAACTCTATTTGGGCTCCTTTAAAATAGAATTTGTTGTTTTTCCCCTTGCAGTGCTGAATTTGGTAAAATCATGGGAATATCTTTGAAAGTGGCAGTGGATGCACTGGTGGAGGATATGGAAGCTCAGTGTCAGTCCACTGGGGCAAGTCTAACATCGGGGATGCCACTGGCAAAACTTCTATCACGAGTTATGCAGATAGTACCATCGTTACTCCGTGAAGCAAGCCAAAACCAGTTTATCAAAATCATCCGGACTGTACCAGAAGTTGAACTGTTCTTCACTCTCCTCTATGCAAACAACCTTGTAGAGTAGTGAGCATGATTGTATCCTAATCCATGTCCCTTTTTTTTGAGTTTTGGCTTTCATACAAGGGGTGCCGGCGCTAAAATTTGCATGGTACCAGGCTTGGGGTCTGCAAATGTGAACTGCTTGAAAGGATTCAAAAGAGAGTCAAAAGATATTTCATTGAAAGTGTAATTCTTTATTAACTCTTAATATCTTCATTGAGTGCTTTACCATTGTCATGTGTCATATGCTTTGGGACGGATGCTGTCTTTTTATGCTGTTAAAACTGGAAAAATGACAGACGTAGAAAGTCTCAAACTATGCATGAAGCACAAGAGTGTTTTGTCCCTATCTGGCATGTCTTTGAATAGATTTCATTTCAGTTGTGCGACTTTCTTGTTCTATCTCCTGGTGGGCCTGCTATTTTTTTTTGTAAAGATGCTTGAAGGGAACCTGCTCTTGCCATTTCTGATGAGGCGCTTCCTTTTTCAAAGTGGCTGCCATCCGAGTAAAAAAAATTTAGATTAATACGGGTGTTTGGTTACGAGCTGTGAAATTAGTAATTATATAAATTTTTAGTGGTTTTAAAAAAATCTAAACTCATAATTATTAAAGAATAAATTTAAAGCTTGATTAGCTAAGCTATCTTTTAGGGGTTTTATTTGAGTAATTTTCAATGATGGAAACGTCGAGTCGATTTTCTAAACCAATGTGATGTGTCGAGTCAATGATGGAAGTTTAAAAGCTATTTGTCAGTTTAGGGATGATTAATGGACTAGCTGAAATCTTGGCCAAAACAGTAATTCTGGTCTTCAATGAATAGGAGTATACATTGAACATGCTCTACCTGTCAAAGCGGTTGAATTGTTCTAAATTTGTACGTCCTGAATTAGTCATTTTAATTCATACTTGCTAAATTATTTTAATGGTCGTCTTGGCAATATGACATAAAACACCCCACAGTCAAGGACTTGAAGTCAGTAAAACAAAACAAAAAAGAGACCAAATTCACGTTAGTAGAAAAAAGGCCTTCCATTCCGCTCTCATTGGTTTGTGATGTGTTCGGAGAATGCTCGTCGGACCTAAAATAAGTTTTAGTTAAATGAGCCAATCTTAGGTCATTTACTAGCTCCTTTGTTTTTGTATCTTGGGTAAAATTATTATTTTTTTATATTTTTTTAATCAATTTATTGTTGAAGTAAGAAAATGATTTGAGAAAATCAATTTAAATAAAAAAAACACAAAAAAAACATAATCTACTCAAGTTAATCCACTAAATTTGCAATTTTGATCATAAGACCAGGTTAACTCCATAGAAAAAATTATGCTTTAAAAAAAATTTAAGCAATAAAAAAATTTGTCTTGTCATATTCTAAAAAATAAAATAAAATTAGTGTATGATTTTTTTTAAAAAAATAAATTCTTCTATTTTATTTAAATAAAGTTATAAATAAATTGAAGGAAGCCCTTTTAAAAGGAGTCTGGAAGCCTGGATCTAATGGATCATCTCGTAGGTCCAAAAGCAAGGGCAAACCCATGCACCAACACAAATTTTTTTCTTGCTTAGTTGAGTGGATGACGCGACCAAATTTTTTTTTTAGGTGACGTAGATGACCTTTCATCTATATCTCTAGTTGTCAGCGACCTATGGATCACCAAGTAAATAGGTAGGGGTTTTTCATTCCTAAAAATACATTTTTAAACCCCTTTATTTACCCAAAAAACCCTATAAAACAACCTAGAGACCTACATAAACCCTTTTGTGTCTCAAACAACCTAAAAATCGATCCAAAAATAAATAATCATGTTACAAGACTCTCTCTTGAAAGGAATGACATATGAGAAGAGAATTAGGGCATACGAGATTTAAAATGGTGACCATTAGAATTATTGTTGTTGTTAGATGAAACATAACATTTTACTTAGTTTCTTTTCTTTTAAATGAGTTTTATAGATAATTCCATGTTTTGGCTTAAATTTATAGAAGAGTTGTTTAAATTTATTTGTAACTAATTTGGTAGAGAGAATGATTATCCAGATTAAGAACAATTTCTGATAATCTCTCCTATTTCCTTCATCTCTCATTCTTTCTTTTTCTATGTGTTAGCTGTATACACTTTGTTTTTATTTCTGGCATTGGCATCGAGTCAATCCTTTTCATAAAAATACTTGGAAGTAATCCAAGTAGGCACCATTCTTATTAAGCTTGTTCTAAGTGGTATTAGAGCAAAAATTCTGTGAACTTGAGAAATGACCCCTGTCACCCGGTCCCAAGATTTTAAAAGGCTCAAAGATTCCCTTGAAATTATCAGTAAGGAACAAGCACAAAAACATGAGCAAGCTATGAAGTTGTTGAATTCACAGAGGCAAAAACTAGAAAATACAAGATCTAGTCATAAAGCCAAGTTTTGGGAATTAAAAGATCCTAAGATTTTCATGAAGAAACTTGTTTATCATTAATGGGTCTTACTAACAAACTTTCACTTTACAAACTTTACAGCAATCAACAGGTGAAACTAGTGCTACCAAGGATAAACAAGTTTTTCATGAAGGTGATTCTGTTGTTAAAATCGGTCTGACTTGTGAATAAAGGTATAACCACTGCAAGGTATATAAACCTGCACATGATTTTCCTAACTTTGATGGTGAGGATGCGTGTAAGTGGTTTTGTAAGTGTTATCAATATTTTGAAGTGGAAGTTGATAATTTTGAGAATATTAGGTTGGCTTCTTATTATATGTGTGGCCCTTTATTGGCACAAAAATTTCATGAGAAGCCTAAGAAATTTGGAAGTAACTTAGAATGGATATATGGAGGCATTACGTGCTAGGTTTGGGGGTTGGAAGGACCCATTAAAGGAGCTTGTTGGATATTAGATACGTGGAGAATTTAGAGACATACATTCAGGATTTTAACATATTATGAAATAGAGCAAAGATCACAAAGAAACAAGTATTGGTGTTCTTTATAGGAGGTCTTAAGGTTGAAATCAAGATTAGTCAAGATGTTTGAGCTTAAAGCATTAAAATATGCTAACAACCTAGCTTGTTTACAAGAAAACATCCTTTCCTATAGATGTATCTATCGAAATCCCTTTGAATACTCATTCCAAATCATAACATAAACTACCTAAATCAAACTTAATCCCCATCAAACTCCCTATAAAAGCTCACCCTTACTAATAACTAACAGTATAAAACCTTATTAAAATGGCATATTACCCACTCTAATCTAAAATTATACTAACAAACATGGTTGTCAAAAACATGTTTTGACTTGTAAAATCGTACGATTTTACGAGTCAAAACATATAAAACGTTTAAAATCGGGGTTAAAACTCAAAAACTAGTAAAATCGATCAAACCTGGTCAAACTCGCATAAAATCGGGCCAACTCATACAAAACATTAAACGCGTACCGATATCACTATTTCACGTGAAATTTAAAAGAGTTGTTGCCTGTGCTGACTCAGCACTCCCCTTTCCCACGAGTTCCCACTTCCCAGTCCCCACTGGCCACTCCCCCACCCGACACTCCACCCTTCCCCTTTCCCCTTTCCCCAAATCGCTAGCAAATTAAGAAATCGATTGATTCGGTTCCATTCTTCACTCTCCAGAAGTGCCTCTGATCTGAATCTAATTGTCTCCACTCTCCACTCTTTCAGCTGGTTTTGCTTGCTATCGAGATCCGGAACGTTCTTTACAAGACGAAGGTAAGAATTTATTCCCAAGCTTTGTTTTTCTTGTCTCGTTTGGTATATGAATAATGGTGGTGATTCTGGTGAAAGTTTTAGTTTTGGGTTCCTGCAGCATGTTAATAATCTAGATGCTCTGATTAATGGAAAATGAAACTTAGCTTTAAGATCTTTTTATATGAGAGAATTGAATGTGGTGATTTGCTGATGATTTCATTTTACACGGGGGAATTTTGTTACCAACAACGTGATTTATTACCAGCATGTTAATAATCCAGCAAGTTATGTCGGATCTCTAATTCTCTGGCTTAAAATATTTAACTGGATATGTAGTGGCAATCTCTGTTCCCATCTTTGAATGGCTAATCATGATGTTAAAGCTGTTCACGAAGCTGGTACAACATCAGAAGATTTAGAATAGTTCAATACAAGGAAGTTATATGTTTCTCACGACTACCTCCATTTTTGTTAGACAAGTATTGTTGTCGCTGGTTGCCCTTTCGTATTACCAGCTCAAGAAATTTTACTGTAATTTTAGACAAATTATTCACATAGACTGAGACACTCCCACAAGATTTCTTTCCAGTTGCAACAACATGATTTGTTGATGGGGCCGTAGGAATATTATTGTAGCTCATTCATGTCGGAATATTATTGAGTGAGTTTTTTACTCTTTGGTTTTCATTGGTTGAAGTTGGAGTGGAACTTAAAATGCCGTTATTGAATTATTGAAATATAACTGAAGACGGCTTGTGATTGGTTAGTTATGATCATATTGGTGATGTTGGAATTGAAATTTGTTTGATTAATTGAGTTGTTGAATTAAAATGAGTTAATTAATTTTAGTCAATAACTTAAGGCGTGGTAGAAATGGTTGATTACTGTTTCATCCCAATAATTTACAAGTGTGAACAAAATAATGAAAATATAAAATGGGTTGTGAAGTGTTAAGGGAAATGCCTTTTTTTCTTTTAACAATAAGAGTAAGTTTAGGAGTCTTATGATTCTTAATTATTCTTTATGGATGTGTTGACAAACCTTTGATGTTTGTTTTAGGTTTGTTAACTTTTAGTTAATGAAATCCTATGGACATGTATGAATTTTTATTTGAATTATGTATTTTAAAGTGTTTGGACATTTGTATTGTTTATTTCACTTTTATTTTAATTGTGTTATATTATTATTTACTATTTGATTGGATCTTGCAATTTAGTTAAAATATTTTACTTGTGATTTTACGATTCGAGTTTATATTGCATGTTCCGTGTTGTGTCAAAAAAGTGTTTTTGACAACCTTGCTAACAAAGTCCCTGTTAAACCTACCAAATCTTTAAAGAATAGGGAGTTTGAGGAAAGAAGAATAAAAAGCTTATGTTTTTATGTGATTAGAAGTTTGTACTCGAGCAGCAAAATAAAAATAAAAGGCTTTATTCACTTTTTATAGTATATGATGAGGAAGACACTAAAGAAGGTAAAGCTAAGGTAGATAAGTTTAATTCTAAAGCAGTCATTCCACACATCTCTATTTATGCTCTGGAGAGCATTGTGGGTTTCACACTTTGAGAGTGATTGATAAGATTGATAATCACTCAATCTTCATTATGGTGCATTCAGAGAGCACACATAATTTCCTCAACTTTGAAACAACTAATATGTTATAATGTAATCTTGCAGCCATAAGCCTCTGACAATAGAGGCAACTAATGGAAGAACAATGAGTTGCACAACTATATATAAAATTTTTAAATTGAGAACACAAGAAGTGAATTTTGAAGTTGATGTGTTCATTGTAGATTTAAATAATTATGATATAGTGTTGGAAACACCGTGGTTGGCCATTTTAAATGACATTATATCTAACTACAAGGAGTTATAGATATCCTTCAAGTGGCAAGGTAAAAAGATATTGTTTAAGAGCAATAATCATACTTAGCTACAAACCATCAAGTTTGAGAAACTTAATAGTTTATTGGAAAGCCTTTTACAATTAGCAGAAATCAGATATGTAGTTTGAGAGTTATTAAGCATATTGACACTACAATATATTTTATATCTTCTACCTTGGTGCCTAATATGGAAAGAAATTATGCTTTATACAATTTGTTGAAGTGTTATCAGGAGGTGTTTAACAACCCCAATAGGTTACCACCCCCTGGATCTCATGATCATATCATAGCTCTTAAGAAGGGAGCTCAACCTGTTAATTTGAGGCCTTATAGATACTTTGGTTTACAAATGGATATATAGAGAAAATGTTTCTAAAATAGTAGAGTCAATGATAATTTAGTAAAGCAATAGTCATTTTGCTTCTTTTGTGGTATTAGTTAAGAAGAAAGACAATTCATAAAGGCTTTGTATAGATTATAAGGCTCTTAACAAACTTATTATCAAGTACAAATTTTTTATACCATTGGTGGATGAGTTACTAGAAGAATTAATGGGTGCATCTATGTTTTCCAAGATAATCTAGATGCCACCAAATCAAAATTGCCTCAAAAAATATGTTTAAAACTACTTTTAAGACTCATAATAGTCGCTATAAGTTTCTAGTCATGCCTTTTAGGTTAACTAATGCTCATGCCACTTTTCAAACCTTAATGAATGATGTTTTTAGAAGTCATTTTAGGAAGTTAATGTCCTTTGATGACATTGTAATTTATAGGCAATTAGTGGCACAACACCTAGAGCATCCGAAGATAGTGTTTGAATTACTAAGGGTTCATAAACTACTAGTAAAAAAGAGCAAGTATGTTCTTAAAAATAATCAAATGTAGTACTTGAACCATATTATTTCTAAGAAAGGGGCGTCTACTAATATATAAAAGATCAAAGTTATGGTGGAATGGCCTTTACCTAAACCAATTAAATAAGCTACATGGATTCGTAGATCTCACTCATAGTTTTGAAATCCGGACCGGCCCGGCGGGTCGACCCAACCGACTCGGGCCTGGGACCGGTCTGGGTCTAAATAAAAACCCGTTAGGGAGTTGGCACGGCGAAACCTGGTCGACCCGGAACCCGAGTGACCCGGGTAAACCCGGCTGAGACCCGACCCTTTTTTATATATACATAAACATGAAACTACATCGCTTGTTGTTGCTTCTTGTTTAGTGGAAAGCCAGAACATAATAATTGATAAAGCTTATATTGTACTCTCATCCAGCACTTTCTTATCAATGAAGGATTCATTGTCCTCTCTTCAAGCTCAACTATAAGAGTTAGAAGACACTCAAGAAACGAACAAATTTTCCAGTAGAGATGAGTGGATTCATTCTTTATTTACATCAGTAATTATAGCACTTCATCCTCAAACACGCATTTCGAATATAAGAACAGCACTACATTTTCTCATTATTGTGTTCCTTAAGGGCCATGTTACGGCCGCTCAGGTGTTAGGTTCTCTAGTTAACAAATTGGACTAAAGACTAGTGGAACATGGTATTCATGTGGTTGTACCTTTGAAGAAGCAATGGATATAATCTTTGGTAAAAATTTAAGTTCTTCTGACCATGTTCCTGCTGGGAGATTTGGTACAGGCTATTGGAGTGAGACAGGTAACTTATGCATTGGTGCTGCAAACAGTGATTTGCTTAAAATTTATTCCATTGTTGGGTTGACATGGATCGGGAAAGGTTTGCTTATGCGGAGAGCCAAAGATATAAATCGCCAAGCAAAGGGTGGTGGGCCATCTCTCTTTAGTCTTTTCTTTATTCTTTGTCTTCTTCTTTTTTGGGTTGACCCGGGTCAACCCATCTGACTCGTGACTCGATCATTAGACCGGGTCAACCACCGGGCCGGGTTTCAAAACTATGGTCTCACTGACTATTATAGAAGGTTTGTAAAGTGCTATAGGTCCATAAGCAAACCATTGACATAATTGTTAAAGAATGATGTTTTTGAATGGACTAAGAAAGCAACGTAAGCTTTTAAACTTCTAAAGGAAGCCATGACTCGACCTCTTGTTTTGGCACTACCTGACCTAAACAAACAATTTATAATAAAGATTGATGCCAAACAAGTTGGCATAGAAGCAATGCTAATACAAGAAGGATACCTTATAACTTATATTAGTAGATCTATAAGACTAAAGCAACAAGCTCTGTCTACATATAAAAGGGAGATCTTGGCTATACTATATGCAATGGTAAAGTGGAGACATTACTTGTAGGGAAAATATTTTAAGATTTGAATGGATCATGTTAGCCTTAAGTATCTTCTAGAACAAAAAATATCATATCCTTTTTAGCACTTATGGTTAGCCAATCTACTAGGGTTTTACTATGAAATTGAGTACAAAAAAAATAGCAACTAATGCTCTCTCCATGAACTCTAATTATGAAGTATTTACTATAATGGTGTCTATAATCTCCACCAAGATAGTAAAGTCATAGGAACAAGATAGTGTTATATAAGGCATTATGGTGGATCTACAGAAGGACATTAGTTCTCACCCTCATTACAAATGGGTGAATAACCACTTGAATAAGAAAGGAAAGATAATAGTTGACAATTATTATAATCCCCAACACACGTTAATTTATATGTATCATGATTCAACTATAAGGGGGATATTTAGAGCTATTATAACTGCTAAAATGGTGAAAACCCTATTCTATTGAAAACGGATTGTAAAAACAGATTCTAAAATCGTAAGGAATTTTAAAATACATTAACAAAAAATTTATGCTTTAAATAAAAATTCAATAATCAACTCAAATCAGCCCCGTAATCAATCCAAATATTTTATGATTGTAATTAACTTTTTGTTACACATAACAATTCACAAAACTATAATACTGAAATGAAATCCTAAAATCATTCCATCATTCCACAGTATAAATGGACAGCCCACAGCCCCACACTCCACAAAGCAAAAAACATGATTTAACGATTTTAATTTTCACCCGATTAATTCAATTCAATTCAGTCCAATTAATTCAGTTCTATAATACTGAAATGGCATTCAATTCAGTCAAATTCAACAATTTTCAGTCCAATTTTCACCCCATTAATTCAGGCCTATAATACTGAAATGGCATTAAATCCACTCCAATTTAACACTTTTCAGTCCAATTTTCACCCCATTAATTCAATTCAATTCAGTCCAATTAATTCAGTCCTATAATATGAAATGACATTCAATTTAGTCCAATTCAACAGTTTTCAGTCCAATTTTCACCCGATTAATTCAATCCAATTAATTCAATCAAGATATATACTGTGCCATTCAATTCAACAATTTTCAGTCCATTCAATTTTCACCCGATCAATTCCATTCAATTCAATTCAACATTATACATATACAAATTACAGGACCGGGCAAAATCAAAATTGTAATTAATAATTACAGGGTAACAACTAACAGGGAAAAATCAAAATCTATTACAGGGGAATATACAATTATGATTTACGGGGCAAAATCAACTACTGTAGTGATGATGATGAAGGTAAAATCAACTTACAGTGAAGAGCCGTTGATGATGATGGCTGGACGGCTGTCGGTGAAGAGGCCCGATGTCGCCTGCTGCTGTTGATGAAGAGGAAGCCGTTAGCTGTTGAAGATGGGAAAGAAAGGAGATCGTTGTTGGTGTGCCGCTGTTGATGAAGATTGAAGAGGAAGCCCGAAGCCGTGAGCTGTTGAGGAGATCGTCGTCGCTGTTAAAATCGTGATAAACAGAAAAGGAAGCTGCGACCGTGAGCACTGAGGAAAAATAAGGAGTGAAGACTGGACCGTGACTGCTTTTATGGAGATCGTCGTCGCCGCTTTTGTGGTCGCCGGTGCCCAGTTGGTTAATTAGAGAAGGGGATTAGGGATTAGCCGATTAGGGATTTGTTCAGTTGGAAAAAAGAAAGTCTTTTATGAGTTGTGAAGAGTGACTTGATTCCCTGAAGACCGTGTGGTGTGAGTCGCGTGACTATGCATTTCCACAGCCAATAGGCGCCTAACAGCTGGACCATGGGGGGGATTTTGTTTCAGCACATCATTTTGTTACAATCGCAAAATCAGTCCTGAAATAGTGATTTTGCGCGATTTCATTCGATTTTAGCGATTTCACCCGATTTCAACCCAATTTCACCCATTTTTTATTTTTTCAAGCGATTCAACACGTAAAGCATGTTTTGACTTCTAAAATCGTACGATTTTACAAGTCAAAACACGATTTTAACAACTTGGCCCTATCTACCAAAAACAATAAGACATAGAATGTGCTCTTTATTGGGTTACTACAAACTTTACCCATTCTTTAAGTACCATTTACTAATATCAATATGGATTTTATGGAAGGACTTCTTAAGGAAAAGAGGTTATCTTTGAGGTGATGGATAAATTCAGTAAATGTGCACACTTTATGGCCATTGGTCATCCTTATTTTGCAACTACAATAGCCACTACTTTCATGGATAATGTCTACAAACTTCATAGTTTATCTACCTTTATAGTTAGAGATAGAGACATTGTGTTCCTAAGCCAATTTGGAGAAACCTTTTTGCCTATCAAGAAGCGAAACTCTATTATTCCATTGCTTATCACCCCCAGATCATTGGGAAAACTAAAACAGCTAACAAGTTCTTAGAGAATTACTTGAGGTGTATAAATAGAAACACATAGTTAATGGACAAGGTGGCTCTCTCTAGCATAATAGTGGTATAATATTAATTACCACACTTTTATAAGGTGTACTCCTTATGAAGTTATATATGGTCAGGCTCTTCCACTTTATATTCCTTAATTTTATAAGGATTTTAACATTAAAGCAGTTGATAAGTTATTAACTAAGAGAGAAAACATGCTCAAATTAATCAAGAAAAATATGAATTCAACTCAACAAAAAATGACTTAGTTGGCAAACAAGAAAAGAAGTGAAAGGACATTCAATGTTGGTGACTGGGTATACCTAAAATTGCATCCATACATGCAGAAAATTATGGTTTAAAAGGTGATAGAAATTTTCAATTCAATATTAGATGTAAGAGGAGGAAAAAGATAATTGAATTAGAGTTTGTCAACGATTGAGAAACTCAATCTAAACAATATTTTTTTCTTATAATTTTTTCTCTTTTTTTTATTATTCACCATAAATTCTATAAATATTTGCTTTGTAATAATATGATTTTGAGATAAATATTATTACTAAAGCTATGATGTAGCCTTTACATGACATTCTTGAGTTTTTTTAATTATATTATTAAAGTATTTATCGATTCTTATTGAGTGTGCATCATTTTATCTAATGTCTTATGATTGTTCATTATTCAACTAAATTATTGTGCATGTTGATATTAAGAGATTATGCATGTTGTTTGCTTCTTTTAATATATTCCATAAATTGATCGAAAGACAAAAAATCTCTATGTGAACTGTCTTGAAATATTATAGAACTTGATGTATTTATATGCATCTAAACTCGCATAGAAATATCATAGGTTATTGTATGGGGGCTTAATTCTACTCAAGAGAAATTCTGTCCATTAGTGAATTTTTTTTACTATTATGCTTTTGTTTGATTTTAATTTGCTTATCTAATTAACCTTCTTGCACAAATTCAATTGTTTCTTATTGTCAAATAATTTAGAGTTAGAATAATTTCAATAGCTAATAAGTAGATAATCTTTGAAGAACGATCTTCTTATATTATCTTACTTAAAGTGATTTATATACTTACTATCTAAATCTTTGCATCAATTACATTGCCATTAAGAATTGTATCATTTGTCCTTAAAGCTTTATTGTTTATCATTTGACATAAACAAATTATCTATAATCAACCTCTCATGATTCCAATACCACCACCTTGATTAGTTGTTTTATTGATTAAGGTCTACAAACTTAAAAATAAACAAAAAAAATATCTCTGTGAAAAGTTTGAACCTAAACTCTAGAATCACTAAATAAAATAGAGAAACCTAAGCTCTAGAATGACTGAAAGAAAATAGAGCATAAGGACTAGAAATGTAGAAGGGAAAAAAACTATTGTTTGGTGTACATAACATCTCTCATTCAACCCTTTTTTATACTGAGTTTTAGAACCAAAACTGATGCAATATTAATTGTGGTTATTATTGTTTTTTATCCTAATTACCTGTCATAAAAAAATAAAACTTGATAGTTTTTTTTTTTTACTTTTTAAAACCAAATATTTTTATCTTGGAAAACAATTTTTTTCAAGTATAAGAAGGTTACTATTTAGACAATTTATTTATAGGCTGGCAAAAATTATTTATTTTAGTGTAAAAAAATATTTTTAAGCAAATCCAAGGCCAGACCTCGAACCTAAGCCTAAACTAGTGTCATGTCATGCGAGTTGAACTGATTGATACCAAGTCAAGTGAGCGCTTGTATATGACTTAAGCCCAATGTTCATTAGCCTAGGGCCTAATACCTCTAAAATATTTGGTGTTCTAAAAGCCTATTTTAACTCTTCAACTTTATACTACATATAAGTTACAAGAATATCTTGTAATCTCTAAATATAGGATTATAGGTTCTTGAGTTTATAAAAACATGCAAACCTGAGATTTTTTAAGATCAGTTTCTTATTTACTCATAATTTTTTAAAAAACATTTTAATACTCCATGTTAAAGTACTTTTGTTAGAGAATAATTTTAGCCAAATTCTTAACCTGAAAAGTGAATGGAACTTTTAACATGGCCTTAAATGTGCCATTCAAACATGTTTTAAAACAATTCTAACAATCCTTTTAACGAATGAAAGTTGTTTAACTAGTATACGAAGACTTAAAGAATCATAGAGAGATAATGAATTGGTATATCACTACATCATAATAGGTAGCTTTTAACTTTAAACCTTTCTTAATGAAGAATATCATATTTACTCAACTAACTAGTGAATGTGATCTCTTGAATCATTCAATATTTTATTTAAACCAAGATAATAGTACTCACATAGCTATCTTACTAAAGGTTTCCTTTAGTTCTCATAGTGATGTTCATTTTAGCCCCAAGAAACTCTCAGTTTCATAAATGCTTTAAAAAATTCAACCTTTCAAAATTCTCAAATATTCAACCACATTTCTCACTCAATTCATAAGTGATCTTTTATTAGAAGTATTTTGCTACAATACACTTGTTAAAACAAAATATGAAAATCATTGAGAGCATAACTTACCTTTATTATGTTACAGTTAACACCTTTTTTTTCATCACAAAAATATGAAGGAAATTATAATTTTTGAGTGCTACTAGGAGTACCATGTAACTTAGTTTTTCTTTTAAACCTTGATCTTAGGATCTCTAGTCAATTATAATGTGAACCCCATAGATATAAAGATTAAAAAATTCACAATCAAATCAACACTTCTCAATAAAGCTAAATCCAGGCTTGTAAGTGAGCTTGATACAACAATAATCTATATTAAGACATCAAGACTACAAAAACCAAACCTTCACCTATCACCTATAAAGAGACATGAACTAGAAGTACATAAGATTCCGCGAAGCTCGATTAATTCTTTGATAAGTTAGAGTAGTTCCATAAGAAATCAAGAGTAAGAGCAAACTCTCATACATCAATATTATTTCTGAGTAATCAATCCATCTTGTATTAATTTATTTTTACAAGCTAAATAAAATTATTTATAATAGGTAAAAAAATCTTAAACAAAGCTAGGAAAATAATAAAAGAATTTTAAATAAAATAGAAAAAAAAATCATAAATCAACTAGAAAACTAATACAATTCATGCACAGTAGATTTTGGACCTTATATAAAGGCCTTCTCGATGTATAATTGCCTTCAAATTTTAAATCAATATAGGACAAGATCCTTGGAAACATCTAGTAAAATTCTAGTCCAATTCAGTGGTTGGATAAAAAAATATGCTTGTTAGAGCAAAATTATATATTATAAAAAATAAGCCTCTAACTGCTGAAATTAATTACCCCACCATTGCAAAATAATTAGGCCTATGTTATAGATGGATTAGGCCTCTCTTGCATATAGATTAGATTAACTAAGATCTGATTATCACTTGTTGAAGTTACAGGTTTCTTGAAATTCACCTTAACCCAAATACTCTAAATAAGACCATTGATTGTATCTTTGAGCTTATTGGCCCTTGATCTTGTAATTGGTCTAATTGAAACTTCTAATGAATCCTTTGGTGTAGTCTTAACCATATCATCCCCTCTCTCTTCAAAATAATTCATCCAATAATCATCACCTACATCAAATAAAGGGAGATTAGAATCATTGAAAGTAGCATTAACAACATACTCACCTAGTATATCTACTTTATAAGCATTATCATTAATTCTTTCAAGAATTTGGAATGATCCATCTCATCTCGACATCAATTTTGATCTTCTTTGACGAGGAAATCATTTTTTTTTACATATGCACCCAAACTCAATTATCTAGTTTAAAAATAACCATTTTTTTGCCCTTTATTAGCTTTAAATACATATTTCTCATTGTTTTTTTTTTTTTTTGCATTTTTCGCCACATTTTCATGGAGAGCCTTTACTACATGTATTTTTCTATTGCTATCAAGACTAACTCTTTCATCAATAGATAATAAATTCAAATGAGTCAAAGGATTAAAGCCATATATAATTTTAAAACGAGAATAATCAATAGTAAAATATACACTCCTATTATAAGAAAAATCTATAAATGGAAAAAAATCTTTCTAATTTTTCAAATTCTTTTGAATGATAATTCTTAATAATGTAGTTAAAGTTCTATTAACTAATTTAGTTTGACCATCTGTTTGTGGATGACAAGTAGTAGAAAATAACAATTTTGTTCCTAACTTACCTTACAAAACCTTCCAAAAGTAACTAAAAAACTTAACATCACGATTAGAAACAATGCTTCTAAGAACACAATGAAGCCGAACTATCTCCCTAAATAGTAAATCAACTATATTAGTTACATCATCAATTTTATAATAAGATATAAAATGTATCATCTTAGTAAACTTATCTGCAACCATAAAAAAAAAAAATCTCTATCCATTTTTGACCTGGACAAACCTAAAACAAAATTCATAGATATATCAACTCAAGATTCCTTAGGTATTGGTAAAAGTTTACAAACCATGAGAAAAACTTTTATACTTGACTTTGTCTACATATTATGCACCTATCATAAGTTCTTTGCACATCTCTTTTCATCTTGACCAATAAAAATGCTCATACAAAACATTTAAAGTCATAAGCAACCTTAAAATATCATATTAAATTGCTTTAATGAGTTTCACGAACAAACAATTCATGCATAGAACAATTAGACACACACACAATCTTTTTTCTTTAAACAAATAACCATCAACCCTAAAAACAAATGTCAAATGTTGAATTCTCACAAGCTTTATATACTTGGCAAAAATCATCATCTTCAACATATAAATCTTTCACATACTTAAATCCTAGTAATCTAGCATTTAAAGTTGAAAGAAGTGCACTACCTCCATAATAGTGCGTCAACCATTATATTTTTCTTGCCTTGCTTTTACTTTATCACATATAGGAATATTTTTATGAACTCAACCCAATTGACATGCCCACTACGAAACTCATCAGGAAAAATATCCTTAAAGTCCTATAATAAGAAAACACAAACACTAAGAAGACAATGATCAAGGTTTTTAGCATTAAATTTTCATTCTTATTCACAAGTAAAATCATAAACATGTTAGAAAAATAAGCTTATTTAATCTCACTCTCCTTTGCTTAGAAAAATAAGCTTATTTAATCTCACTCTTCTTTGCATAAAAGTTAACATGTTTCTTTTTATTTTTTTACCACTCTTATTTTCTCGCCCCTCCTTTCTTTTCTCATCTCTTGGTTGAATCACTACTAATTCTTATTTTGGCTAAATCTAACCTTCTCTCTTGACTCTGATACCAACTAATGTGAATCCTATAGATATAAAGATCTAAAAACTCAAAGTCAAATTAACTTTTCCTCACATCCTCACAAGGTTGATTTTATTATTTTTTTTGCTTCGCTTTCTCCTTTCGATTTCAATTGCTCTAGGGGGTAATGGTACAAATGAGAATTTCTTCTCATCCTACTCGAGAGAATACTTATTTTTAATTTCATAATGCTTGGATTTTCTATCAAATTATAAAGGTCTCCTTAATAATAAATGAGTTGCATGCATAGGCACAAGATCACGAAAATCCTCATCCTTATATTTTCTAACTGAAAAAGAAATAAACACTTGCTTTGTAATTTTTACTCTCCACAATCATTCAATCATTAAAGTCTATAAAGTTTTTCATGTTTAATAGTGTTCAGATTCAATTTTTGAACAAGTGTAGTACTAACAATATTAGCACAACTCTCATTATCAATAATCATAATACATACCTTATTATTTATTTGGCATCTTGTATGAAATATGTTCTCTTTATTTCTCTATATTATCCTTTTTAATATGAATGTTAAGTGATCTTCTAGTCGCCAAAGCTTCCACCTCAATTGGATACTCAACATCACTACAATCTTTAAATGGTCGTATCTCATCCTTTTTTAATGTCACTTTCAAATTCAATCTCTCCATGCTCACTTATAATCATAATTTTTTTGTTTAGACATTACAAAACTATATGTTTACTCCTCATGGTTATAGTTAGATGGGTTGTTGGCTTTACTTTTTGTTTTAGTGGCTAAATCTTTCTCCAAACATTATACGGTTCGGCTTTGATGCCTATAGTATTTGGCTTTGATGTGGTAATCTCTTCTCTGCTATAATTTGACCTCTAAGCTAAAACAAAATCTAAATTATTTAGATTATTCTTGGTGTGTATTGCTTTTTCTTTTCAATTACTTATTTATCTTGATAGTGCCATATTAAAAATATCTTTTTGTATTCAATTTATTTATCTTATCATTATAGCATCTTCATTCTTCACTATATTAATTTTAATTATGACAATCTTTATTTTTTTTAATAACCCTATACAATCTTTAAATCTGAGAATAACTTTTATTTTTAAATAAAAAATATTTTTTCATGATTATTTCCATCCCATCCTAAATCTCTATAGATTTCTTTTCATGTTTTTTTATAACCAAATAATAAGTGTAATGATAATAATAAAAAACACAATTAAATTATTATTATTTTTGTACTTTCATGTTAAAAAGGTTAAAATCCTTCTCTCAAATCTAATTTAATATTTGCCCAAATCTTTATGCAAACTACCTAAATCCATCATCATTCCACCCTTCTTTTGCTTAGAAACGGATCAGATCAAAACCTACAAGAACCTTGTAGCAGTTTGAGTTAATTATATCTTTGTTTTCTTTTAGTTAATCTACTTAATTTTTAATTTTAGTGATTGCTACTAAATTAAACCCTCACTTATTTTTTCTAGTTAACTTGACAAAGATATAGAAAAATAGTTTAAACAATGAATATTGAAAGTGTGAATTAATATATACATACAAAAACAAATTTACTCAACATATGAAGAAAATTTTTAAACTCTATCATAAATCTGAATCTCATTTCGTTCTTTTTTTTTTTTTATCTGAAACAAGTCTATTCCATCAAATAATAACATAACTAATAAATTCAATAACGCAGTGGTAAAAGTCGAAAAATCAATTAAACTTCTTCTTTCCACTCCAAATAAACAAAAGTCCAAATACTCCTTCCAAATCCATATTAATACTACCCAAAACTTTATCCAAACCACCTACTTATGAATTCGATCATCATTATCTACCCTTCTTGCTCAGGAAGGGATCAAAACCCACAAGAATTGTTTAGTAGTTGAGTTAATTGTACCTTTGTTTTCTAATTAATCCTCTTAATTTTTAACTTCATAGACTGCTACTAAATTAAACCCACGCTTATTTTTTTCTAATTAACTATGACGAATAAATGAAAATAGTTTCATCAAAGAACATTGCAAGTGTGAGTTAATACACACACACACACTATGGTGAACATTGACAAACCAAAATTTATTCTTTACCAAGGTTTTTGATAAAATTAATTTATGCTGTACTCGAAGCCCATCCTTTTTCACTAGCACAAGCGTGAAAAAAATCCATACTAGCACTAGATCTCATATTTGGTAGCCTGCATCAGCATGCCAATAAACTTCTTGTGCTCAGATCGCATTATGTAGATGACAAGCATATAAACAATGACTCATCAAATGAATGTTCTGTAGTTATCCAAAATTATTGATTCGGATAACAGAATTATCTGCTTTCGTTCAACTCCCCAGTGGCAACAAAATTACAGAATTCCCTTCCATGAGCAGGACACATCTCTCATAATTAACGGTGATAATAGACCTGTTGATACATGGATGACCAAAAACAAAGCAGAAAAAGAAAGCGGTAAAAGGGTCTATCTTGCTAATCAGAACATTAATAGGCAAATAAATTTCCTCGACTGCATGCTCAGAACTCGAGTTTCTAAACCATCAGCCTGGAACCCATCACAGATCCCGGCAGACTTGAAAATGCAGTCAGCATCCACTAACAATAATAGCAAAGATAAGTGCTTCAACCGAGGTAAGTCAATTCCCTGCGAAGAACAGGCATGGTAAAGAGAAATAATTGAAAAACTAACTACTACAAACAGCACAAAACATATTCAAAAAACGATTAAAAGATTAGTCCCAGGCAAAACAGCCAACGATGAAACAAAAACCATTAGCAAAAGACTTGAGATGGAGAAGGTTGAAGGGGTTATGGGTTTAGAGCTCCCTTCAATCCAAAAAGGGATCTAACATTAGGCAATAAAGCTCCTGAGATATGCAAGCCGCAAACCTATCCTTCAGTTGATAGATAGGGCTGTGGATCCATAGCTTAGCAGCTTAATCTACCCAGCAAGAACCTCTATTGGACTTCAAGGAGCTCCACTCCCTAATCCATCACCCATCTCAGCTTCAAAGATTTACAGTACCCACCAAAACCCTAACACATGGACATGACCAACCAACAACAGACAAAGAAACTCGTGCATAAACAACAACCCTAACACCATATTCGCCTCTATATATCATTTATACTACAAATATATTTATAGATCTGATTGACCTCACTGTACATCTATCCTAACCCTAGAAAAGACGACATCTTAAAGGATAAGCAGATAAGAGAGAATAAGAGAAGTGCAGAGGCGAGGTCCTAGTTATGTTCACTAATTAGTATTGAATCAATTGAAAAGAAAAAGAAAAAGAAACAAGAAGAAAAGGGTTCACAGAGAAAGAAACACAAAACAGTTTCAACTTAGTATCTAAACGTAGATCGCATGTTTTCTTCATTCTTAAAGCCACCGGCTACAAGTATAGGACGAACTGGGCATCTGAAGATGACCATTCCATGAGAACATGACCTTGTGAGCAAACCCTACACCACCACTAATAATAGATTATCTGCGAAGACTCTTCAAAGCTACCTTTTATAGACATCTACAAATAGTAGAAAAAAACCACCTAGAGAGCCTGTTTGAACCACCCATCTACCCTAATGTCTAAAAAACAACTATTTTTTAGCGCGGTAACCATTAAAAATGACCTTAGGTTAAAAGAGGAGGATGCCTTTTTTATAGTGGTTAGACTTGATTAATAATGGTGGGTCGGCAGGTGCTAGTTTTTTTGCCTCCATCAAGAAAAAATCTGTTGGACACCGGCTTGTTAGATTCCTTGTAGTGGTGATCACATGCCTTGTTTGCATCTGGTCACGATATATTCGTCCATTTTATCGATATCTTCGCTTGAATAAGTGCTTAAAACGTTAAAAATACACCATGAAACTAAACATACAGAAAATGTATAAATTAACGCGTTTGAGAAAATCAATTTATTAAATTTTTAATGATATTAAAGATTTATATAATTGTTAATTTTAAAATTTATAAAATTAATTGAAGTATAAATAAGTTGATTTAAATATTTATATTAATTAAAAAAATAAACTAAAGTAAGAATCAATCCATCTATCTTAAAATAATTTATTATTTATCATTTGATGTTTACAATGTAATTGTTATGTTGTTATTTAAGTTTATTTATTTTTTTACAAAATTTACTATTGATAAGGAGGAAAAAATTGAAAAAAGAAAAATTGAAAAAAAAAGAGTTTAGAAAGACAAAGGTTATTGTTAATGTCTTTAACATTTTTTGGAATAATTTTTTAAAATAAATAATTCCAATAACTAATTTTAACATTATTTTTATTTAATAAACATATTTTTTTAGTTTAAAAACACAATTTTATTTTAAATATATTTTGAGCAGGCACAATTTTCCAAGAAAGCAAAAAATGCTGGCGAGATCTTTAATTTATTTCCTCCTTGTATCTCTCGGTTCAAAGCACAAACTTAAGGTTACTTTTATGTATGAATGGTTTGATCTCTTTCTTCAATGGCGCTGTCTGCCATGGATGTGGGATGGGAGCGCTTGGTGACCATCATGGTCCTGCTTATGTTAGATGTGCATGTGGTTGGAAGTACAATTTTTTCTCTTTCTTACCACTCCATGTTTTTCACGGGGTGTCATTCTATTTGTGATTTCTCAAGCAACGACCATAATTTGAGTTTTCTTCTTTTTTTTTTAAGTAAAAATAAAAAATAACATAGCATATAAAATATTTTAAAAACTAATATAATTTGACGAGTTGTGAGTCTCGTATACAACTCGTGATTCTTATATTATATTCACAACACGCAGTTTCATGCAAAGATATAAATCTAAATGATTTATAACCTTATTTCTATTTAAATATTTTGAGGTTCTTTTAATGGGTATAAATGAAAATCAGTATTCTAAGCTCATGAAATATATAATAGAACATAAATCCCTCATCAAGATGAAATATGTGTTGAATAAGAATGGTGTTTTGATTCCTAAAGATAATAGAGAAGCACAAGTTGAGAAAGAGCATGATGTTGATGAATAAGAACATAATATTAGTAGTGATAATGAGTTTAAAGCGATGTTTGAGACACCACCAACAGCTTCCTCGCCGGAAAAGGTTTCTACGAGTATTTGAACATCTAGGATGGAAAACCTCCTAACACTTCTTGAGATGAATGTGCATCATCTTATAAATACTCAATTGTATATATTAGCTATTCAAAAGGAAATGGTAGGTGACTTAAAGGACATCAAAAGCATGATGATAATCTTCTCTCTCACTATCCACCACCCTAGATTGTGTATTAAAGCATATGCATTGTGTTTTTATGTTTTATCCTTTTTTTTAATTTTCTTCTTGTAATACATAATGTATTATTTTAAAGATTATACAATGAACTTCTTATTATTTTTGTTATTTTCATTACCTCTCCATTATATGTTTTTTTTTATATAACAAAGAGGGAGAGAAATGTAACTTGCATGTGTGCATTTCATTGCAAAAAAAGAAGGAAATGTGTTTAATAATATATGCAGACATTTAGATGGAGAAATCTAATGCACATGTTATTACATTGCTTAGATTGTGCTAAATTGTTAAGTTTCATATATATATTGGCATTGCAAAAAATAGGGAGAATTGTTGACATTTAGAGTCACATATTCATGTTTTTATATATATCGATGATAATAATAAAATGGAAAATTAACTAATAATATTATTGGTTAAGAATAAGCTTTAAACAAGTTTTATATGAAGAACATATCAATAAGCATGACGGATTTCATGAAGAAATCAATAAGAAAGTCTGATAAGAAAGAAAAGTCGAGACTTAGATTAAGTATTCATTTTAGTGCTTATATATAAATCTTTATATCTTATTTGATAGCACAATTAAAATGAACTTACAAACTTCACTCTGCATGCATTAAATGAATGATAGTAAAATATAAGATAGACTGTTATAAGAATTCACCTAAGTTAATATAAATCTAGAATTCTCCATGAGCTGGCTAACCGTTTGGTGTGATCAAATGAACCGGTTGACCACTTATTCATCGGTGATGAACACTTAGAAATTATACAGGAATCAGTTGATTAATTAGCTTGACCAATCTATACTGGTCGATTGTTTGAGCTGTCAGTGAGATTATAATGGCTACAAACTTCTTATTTTTTTAAAAAAAAAACATATATATAACTTCTCTAGTTGCTAAATTAACAAGTGCACATAAGTTTTAGTTGAATGTTGAACCTTATATTGTAATAAACTTTTAATATGCCACCGCTTCACTACAGTAATACAATTAAACTTGTCTTTGAATTTTTATCCAACTTTCAATTCATCACCTGATAATCATGAATGCTTATGACTTATAACCTAGTCATTGCATACATATTGGGTATACCCACTCATATACTTAAGTTTAGGAGTAAGAGGTGTCATAAGTTGGTTTAGTGGCTTAACAAGCTCAACATCCTCATCCTTCTTATCTTTCTTATCTTCTTTGTCTTTTTATCTTCCTATTGATATAACAATCATCTTCATCATCACTTGATTATAATTCTCCATAAAAATATGAAGAAAATGTCATACTTAACCGAGCTTTCATATCAATAATTTCATATGCTAATGCTTATATTACCACTTAAACTAGATAGACCAACTACCTGTAATGCTTGTGTGATCCTTCAAGTGTAACTTGGAACTTAAGTGAACTATATATTATAAGAGTTTCTGTTGTTATAGGATTAAGGTAACTAAAGACCTAATGGGGCTAAATTAGGTGTATCACTAAATTCAATAATTAATGCAAATTACTTCAATTAAATATAATAACCAACAATACAATTAAAGTACTTAAAGTAAAGAGATAAGAGAGAGAATTTACAAATGTGTTTTTTGCATGGTTTAGTAAGCCTACAGTTCATGATAAGAAATCTTATCTTCTGTTAACACCGCTTCAAGATGCTTAGCCTCCTCAATCTCCTAAAGTCCACCATAACACAAATTAAGTATAGTGTTGGCCATGACATGTCCTTTCATATCGATGCCTTTATAGATAACGAATATTGCTCTCTAAGCTTCCTATAATAAATAATGAATTTGTATACATACTTTAAAAATAATTAACATTCATCATATATAATAACATTAACAATATTTTATAAGTGTTATATAGAAAAAACATATTCCATACCAATCAATTATGTTTTGAATATTAGGACTTATAATGCATCGAATTATGTAAACGCCTTGGAAAATATAACCATATAGATGCAATAAATCGGCATATTTTAGATAAATATCATCTCATATATGTATTTAGACAATTGTTGAATGTCATTCCTTAAATATTCGATCTATACAGGTACTCCAAAGATTTAGGTAAGTTACATGAATCACTAGCCATTTCCCTTCCAAATTACCTTGATGATTGATCGTATGCAACTCATCACCGATATCAATATAATTTGGGATGTGTTGAGATAGGTCAAACTTCCGCATTATATGATTAGAGCAATACATCTTAACTGTATCAAAGTAATACGGTGGGAACTTTGCTAACCACAAATCAGATCCATCCTAGTATATTGGTGACGTTGATAATCCCTCTCCATAATAGCTTGTATTTTTACAATACTCATACCTATATCATCTTTCATAATTGTCAACATCACCTCAACAATGATATATGAGTCAATCTGATGATGATGTTTTAAAATAAGTGAGTTTCGGCATGTGTGTGATCTTAAAATAGATGCTTATCATCTTTCATATATGTTTGAATTCCATGGTAAGCATAAAACATAACCAAACATGAAAAATAATATATTTTTAGAGGAAAGATAATTATTTAATGTAACAAAAACTCTTAAACTTATCTATTTAGTTGTATCGATTATTCATTTTTACTCATGTATTTTCAATTTGGTCGCTTAACTCTAGTATTATTTCAATTCATTTAGTTAACTATAGTATTTTTTAAATTTGTTTGACTAACCTAGTAGTTAATTTATATTAAGTTTCAATAACCATTGTGCATGCTAATTAATTATGTGATCTCCTCGTATGTTTTAAAATGAATTTTCTTTTATGTTTTTTCCATTTTTTCTTTGGTAGTATAATTTTTTTTTTGTTTCTTATCCATTTATATTTCTAGTGCTATGCCTTATATGGATTGATAAATATGTATATTTATTCTTCTTCAACTACCGTTCTTAACAATGTCATGACTCTCATTACTACAATTTAAAACACTATTACTATTATTATCATTGTCATCTTATAATTAATATAACTATTATTACAATCTTTACACCATTATCCCTTCAACATTATCATTATCACAACAATAATCCCACTATCAATAATCAATTACTTATTTATTAATGTTGCTACTATTTTAACTTAGTTGTAACTATCACCACTACTACAATAACAATTAAGTTGGCTAAAATATCCATCATTGGGATACTATCACCCAAACCATTTCTTTTGCTATTATTATCATTATTATTTTGTCATTTCTATAACCAATTTTATAACCATTATTGCTATTTATTGTTGAACAGAAAAACAAAATAGTAATATATATTTAAAGTTTGTGTGAGTATTAAATGGTAAATTTTTTTATATATGTGTGTGTGTGTTTTATATCATATTGAGATATGTATATGTTATACCGAATTCAAGAAAATTTAAATATTCTGCATGCATATTTATACAATATAAATATATATCTTGAGATTAGGGTTGGGTTGAGTTTTTGGTCGGATTTGATAATATTCATATCATATTCATTACTCATTGAATAAGACAGTTATAACTATCCGTAAAAAAAAACCTATCAATATTTCAGGTCGGTTCAAGTTAATATTATCAAGTTCAAAATATGATAATATTCATATCATATTCATTACTCATTGAATAAGACAGTTGTAACTATCCGTAAAAAAAAACCTATCAATATTTCAGGTCGGTCCAAATTAATTCTATCATGTTCAAAATAAACTAACATCCCAAATTGCAATCATTTTAAAGCCATTAATAGAAAATAGCTTATGTTATGGAAATTATTCTTCTTTAACACATTCAAATAATAAAATTAACTATTTGTTATTTAAAAATGAAGTAATTAGGAATTAAAATAAAAGGATCCTTGATACCTGAAAGTTGGGACGGAATACATCTTATTTAACCACTAAAAACAATTCTCTAACTTCACGTATAAGGTCATTCGTTTGAATTGTTCAGTCATCCAAGGTGATATTCCTCTTCTTCTTTTTTCTTTTTTTCAACGAGTAAAATCTAGATCCAATACATTGAATCACTAAGTGGTTGCTTTTTTTATTACGAACACAATTTCAAAGTTAAAATTTCCTTCTCTCAAAGTAACCAACGCAAATTATTGTGTATGGAACTCCGTATATGCATATCCTCGATTTGTTACTTTCCGGTTAAAGTATTAAGAAGTCGATTGATTTTATAGTAATGGTTGGTTTTTAAATTATTTTTTTTAAATTATATTAAAATTATATATATATATATATATATATATATTAAATTTGTAAAATTTATTTTTAATATCAACATATTAAAACAATTTAAAAAATAAAAAAAATAATTCAATTTTTTTTTATTTTATTTAAAAAAAAACACTTTTCAACTACAAAAATAAATTGTACATAAATCTATTTAATTCCATGCTCTTGTAATTAATATTAACGTGATCACGGTAGAATATGTTTTATTTTTAATCAATCCTTTTACTCTTGAATTGTTAAAATATCATCCTCCTTCCACCACAATTGACAACTATGCTGACGTGTTTTTATTTGCTGCGAGCAGAGGATGGGCCTATTAAATAATAAAATAATTGTTTTAAAAATGAAAACAACAACAAAACACTAAAATAAAAAAGAATTATAAAACATTAAAAAAATATTAAAGTGGTGTTCTATTTTAGTTTTTTTTAATGATTTTAATGTATTGATATCATAAATTTAAAAAATCTAAAAAATATAATTTTAATATATTTTTAATTAAAAAACACTTTTAAAACAAATTATATACTATAATATCAAATAAATACCGTATTATTATGCAAAATGTTGAGCTTAATCATTATGGAAATAAAATTAATGTCCATGTTAGGTATCACAACCTCAAAAATTCTTTCTGTCTTACTCTTTTTTAGAAAAGGGAAGATGAGATCTTATTTTTATTTTTATTAGTGTGATATTGATGTATTTGATTTTCAATAAGATTCTATTTGATCAGCTAAAGTTAAATGGGATTTTTAAAAAAATATTTTTATTTTCTTTCACCCAATACAATATTTATTAGAAATGGTACTACTTTTCATATTATATTTGGGGTTTTTCTTAGGTTGACAATTGTCTTGATTATATGGAAAATCAACATCATGTACCACAGTCTTAAAAACCGTTTGGGAACGTAGTGCAAATTGCGTTTTTAAAAAATTCAAAATTTTTTTTGTTAAAATTTAATATGATTTGGATGTTTTGGATTGTTTTGATGTGCTGATGTCAAAAATAATTTTTAAAAAATAAAAAAACATCATTGGCATACATTTTAGCACAAAAAAGTTATTTGAAAAGCAACCACTACCACCATAGTTTTGAAACCCGGACCGGCCCGGCAGGTCGACCCGGGACCCGGCCGACTCGGGCTTGGGACAGGTCCGGGTCTAAGTAAAAACCCGTTTGGGAGTTGGCCCGGCGAAACCCAGTCTACTCGGAACCCGATCGACTCGGGTAAACTCGACTGAAACCCGGCTACCTTCCTGACAGAGAAAGGCAACAGCAGTTTGTAAGATCTAATCTTTGGAGGCAACCGCATTTTTTACAAGTACTCAACAAATGACCTCTCCAAATCCTCATCTGAAATCTTCGTATTCCTTTCTCTCTTCATCATTCCCATTCTCATTCCCATCATTACCATAAGTACCCGCCCCCACTGTGGCAACCAAGTGCCCTTGCACTAGCTTAAAAAACCTCATCAACTGATTCTTTCTCCATTGTGGCAAACTTTGAACCCATTTGTGATTAATAATTTTGATAGGAGGTTAACATCTTAACAAATAAAAAGAAAAGGAAAGTGAAATGCTCGAATGAAGAGAGCAGACTTCTACTAGCTTTTGGAATGTAGGAGAGAGAGCAGACTTCTAGCTTCTGGATTGTAGGAGAAGTTCTGAACTACTCTTCATTGTCTAGGGCTCTGTGCCTTGAACTCAAATAAAAAATATTTCAAATCCAAGTGGAAGACAAATCTTACCTCATTAGATTAATTTGGTAATGGAGCCCACATGAGCTCCTCCTCCTTAATCGGCCCCTCATGTGATTAATATTTTTTTTAATTAATTTTTTTGGATTGACCCACCCTCATCCCATCTGACCCGTACCGATCATTAGACCAAATCGACCACCAAATTGAGTTTCAAAACTATAATTACCACACTACTAAATATACTAATAATTCAAGAGTTGAATCATGAATTAAAAATAGGGGAATATAATAACAATTTACAAAAGCTATAGGAATATAAATAACATATTTTTTATTATTTTATTTTATATTAAAAAAATATTTTAAAATAAAAATTATATATATATAGTTGACATAGACTAGATCAAAGTATATGCTTACTCATGCGTTGTATAATATTTTTATAAAAATATTTTTTAATTAAAATATATTAAATAATATTTATTTTAAAATTTTCAACATTAACCCATCAAAACATAAAAAAAAATTAAAAATTAATTAATAAGTTTTTTAAAATAAAATAAAAAAAACATTTTTAAAGACAGATTTAACTGTAAGAACGAGCACACGGGTAGCATTATATTCCACACGATATTCAACAAAGAAGCGCGAGTCAGAATTGCCGAGATAGTGGGTTTGGTTCGTTCAACGACCTGGAACAGAAGATGGGCGATATTCAATGGAATTGGCCACGTGTCGGTTAAAAGTGAATGAATGGTAGGTGTTGAAAGCAGGATTTTGATTAGACAAAAGGGACGTTGATGTGACGGAAAAGAGACTGGGGTCCACCACCCATCATATCCTGAGTCCCACGCTAACCTACCCTACCTAGCTGGCTGGGCGCTGCGCCCGTGCCTTTGCTAACGTGCGCTTGCTATTCATGTGGTGGTGATCTTATGGAGTCGATCGTATTGCATTAGAGTGCGTCAGCCAGCAGTTTATTTGCCACGTGATTTTGGTTATTAGTCAAAGAAAATATTCAAATACACGAGAATAGTCAGTCAATTAACAAAATTTCTAACGGGTGGAAAAATGAACTCAAAAGTGGATCTAAGTGTGAACCCAACGGCTTTATAGAAATTTGAATTTTTTATTTAAAATTATTTTTTATTTTTTTAAATTGTTTTAATATGTTGATATCAAAAATAATTTTTAAAATTAAAAAAATATTTTTTTTAACGTATTTTCAAAACAAAAAATACTTAAAAAAAACAATAAAATCATATTTCCAAACACCTCCTTCTTCTCCCCTATGTTATTTTAAAAACAAGGGTATAGGACATATTGATCCCTTAAATATTATGAGATTATCAATTAGATCACCAAAAAAAAATAATTCAATTGAATCTCCATTAGATCTTTTATAGTTATCTCACATAATTAAATTAATCATCAAAACAATATCATTTAATTTTTTTTAATACAAATGGATCCTTATTTATTATGATTTCAAAGGAAAAAAAAATCCAAAGGAGAGTTTTAATTAGGAAATCATATTTTTTTTTATTATTATTATTAATGTGGGTGTCTAAGTCAGCTTGCGAGTACTTCGACTAATCCTACAAGTCCTGAATTTAATGACTATATAAGCTTCTAGTGACCATTATATTAGCAACTACAGGGCTCGAACCTGAGACCACAGAAAAAATAAATTTTTTAGTCCTAAATTCTTACCACTGTCCACTACTATATGGTTACCGTATCTTATTTTCTTTTTTAGTTTAACGTGGGTGTTCGGGTTAATTTGCGTGCACCTCGACTAATCCCACGGGCCCTGAAGTTAACGACCATCTAAACTTCCAGTGACCATCATATGAGCAATACAGGGCTCGAACCTGAAACTATAAAGAAAACAAACCTTTTAATCCCAAACTTTTACCACTAGACCACCACGTAGATGTTCCCGCATCTTATTTTCTTGATTGTTGAGTAAATGACTTTTTTCAAAGTAACTTGTGGCTTCGAATTTAAAATACAAGACTCTTGAGCAGCCATATGTCATTGGAGAAAACAACTTTTTATTGTTAAAATGTTTTTATTTTACATATAATAAGGATTTTCTTAATTATAATTAAGACTAGATTACTTTAAAACGCATATTTACCGAATATAAAATAATGTCTTTATATAAAATGCATCCTAAAACGGAAAAGAAACGAAAGGCAAAGTAACTGAGGCCTAAAGGAAGGTAGAGGAACAGAGTCTCAAAATCTAGGCTAGATCTTAAATTGTACAGAAGATATGATCTCTTGTCTCCGAGTGCCTTATCTAAGAATAATTACGCAGACAAAAGTCAGGAGGTCGCGCGATTTGGTAATAATCGTCTAAGGCCCGCACTATACTATGCATCGGATAAAAATAAATTTTATATTATAAAACGAATGAACACTAATTTTTTACCGTGAACTCAAAGTGTTATATTTTAACAGAATATATTGAGGATTAAAGATATTAATAAATGGTAAGGACATTTTTTAATATTAACTAAAAATTAAGTAAATAATTGAAAAATGAATGCAGATTAATTTTTTTTTTATTTAATTATATAAAAATGTTTTTAAAAAATACCAATTTAAACTTCATTGAAACTAAATGATTGGTTATAATAATTCCTTCTTTCCTTTTTATTTTTTAAAAAATATTACTCTTTTTATGTTTTTTATTTAATAAAAACCAAAAAGTAATTAAATAATCTTGGCGATTTCAAATGAGGGGTAAGAAAAAAATCTAATTAAATATTACTCTTTTTATTTTCTTTTTATTTTTTATATAAATTTTGATAGCGTAAAAGTAGAGTACATGTGTTCTGTTTGAGGTATTATTGATGGTCATTTTTTAGTCTGCATTTATTGATGGTGTTTACAAACATAATGATGAGGTTTGAATGTTTAAAAAATAGAATTGTGTTTGTTTTTTTTTTATTTTATGATTTGATGTTACTTTTGAAGTGTTTTTAAGATATATTGATGTTTTTAATGTAATAAAAAATTTCTAATTAAAATTTTTGATATAATAATTTTTAGTTTTTGATAGTTTAGTTAATGCATTGTGAACAATATATTAATCCTGAGTTTACAAGGTTTGTTCATGACTAATATATGTTTTAAAAAAATTTTAAATCCAAATTACATGAGATATAGGCTACTAGGTTTTGGAAGATTTTGAAGTTTAAATATCTTCCATGATTTTGATAATTTGAAATTATTATTATTTATTATTTTTAATTTAAATATATTTATGTATAGTAGTGTGACTTGTTGGAATTAAAAAAACATGTTTTAGATGTCGAAAATGCTAGTTTGGAGAGCTAGACAGCTTGTTGGGTACTAGGAATTTTTATGGGTTGTTGGGTAGTGTTCTTCGTTTCTTGAAAAAAAACATTATTTTAGCTCTATGATTTGGACCAGTTTTAGTCCATTTATTTGCACTGGACACTTTGTTAGACTTGATTAGTCAATAATCTAGAGTTTATTTGCATCAATAACAAGTTTTTAATGGGTTTTAATCTTAGGGTTTTGATTTTGAACCAAAACCCATTTTGATCAATCATGTTGATTCTTTGATAATTGAAGTGATGAGTGTCAAATTATTGATCATTGCATAATTTCCAACATATTTGTCCTTGGTTTGATCGTATCTGGTTCGGGTTAAGGTTAACGTTGTTGGGTTTAAGGTTAAATGTTCTTCGTGTTCTTTTTTTTTTTGTCTAATCCATTTTGGCCAAGAAAAGTTGTGTTTTGTTTTTTTTTTTTGCAAGTTTAATATGTTTTTGACATTGGTTTTGTTTTTGGAATTTTAGGTTCAATCTATGATCGAACTAAATATTTCAGGTCAACCTGGTCAAGTTAAAATTAGGTCAAAGGGTTAAGACCTTGTTTCATTTGCAATTTTTTTACTAAAGGGTTTTTTGGTTTAAGAGTGTATTTGACAAATACTTATTTAGACCTGTTTTGATAATTTTATTTAAAGAAAAAAAATGAGTTTTTATCAAACAAAGCCTAAATAATAATAAAAAAATATTTTTTTTTTTTTGCATATGGCCAAAAGTCCTAAAATTATTTAAGAATCTTTTTTTTAAAAAAAAAAAATCTAAAATGCTTTTGCATGTTTTAAAAAAGATATTGCTTGAATTTTACAACAAGTTTGTAAAATTTCAAAGGATTTTGACATATATTTAAAAACTATTAAAAGAATTATTTTGACAAGAAAATATATTATTCACTTTTATTATAAGCATAAAAACTTTAAAAATGGTTAATATCAAAAATATATTAAAGATAATAACTTATTACGACTCACTTTAATATAAGAATAAAAATATATGTATGAGGTTAATATCCAAAATATTATTGAGGATAATACAACTCATTCACTTCTAATATAAGGATATAAACCACAAGAAATTTTATCCGAAATATTATTTGGAATGACACAATGATAAGCTCCAATGATAATTGATGATATTTCACCATTCTAGATCAAGTTCTTGACCTAGAAAAGCAGAGTTCGTTTATCATAGAAAACCCGCAATAATAGGCTGATAAAAATAGAAATACCATTAGACCATAGTAAACAAACAAAAACAATGCAACTTATCTCAAGTAAGGCATATTAAGGACGCTAATATATTCTCTTTACACAACTAGTCTCTTACCTAGAACATCTAAAAGACCAATTAGAATTTCTAATAACTATAATATTAGTTGTTGATTTTTTAACCAATCAAAGACCTTCCTGAATATATCTGGAAAGAGCCGTTGCTATGTCTCGCTCCCGTGAGGAGGGTATGAAAATGAAAATCAAATATTATCAAAAACTTAGTTTCTTTAAATATTTCAAAATTGAAATGTTTTTACAAAATCCATTGCAGCGTATGTACTAAAAAAAAATTATTTTTCAAACTCTTGAATGTGAACACTAAACCTTGTAAATCATATACATGAAAAAGCAATATATTTACTTTTGAACGACCATGCTTTAAAGTTTTTCAATACATCAAATACTTGACATCCCATAAAAAAATATAATTATCTAAAGTTTTATTTAATCAAGAATTTAATTCACAAAGATATATAGGACCATATTTTTAATGTGGATGGTCATATAAAACATACTATATCATGACATAAAATTAGATATAAAAAACATGTCAAGATAATACATAATTAGTAATCACTTTAACATCAAACTTTTGGCACATATAAAAATACATGATCCAATCTTTTACGAAAAGCCCAAACATTATTACATAAGACTAATATCTTATATTATATGTAACACAACAATAATGCTTTCACTTATTTAAATTAAACTAAGAACACAAAGTTTTTCAATTTAGAAATAGTTTCTTCTACTCCAAAATACTTGCAATTATAATATTTATTCTCCATCTCTCTTAGCTTGTCAATGGCTATAGTGATTGATATTTTTCATTTTCTTATATTGGATATTTCTCGTACGTGTAATAGTCTTTTGAAAGTAAACATTTTTCAATTTACAGTATGGTCTTCATCAATCGATTCATGCTATTGAACTTCACTCCTTCATTCATCACTGGATAGCAAACATCATTTGTCTTCGATTCCGTCAACACATAATACTTTAAGACTGTAGAGGAACAAGAGATTTTGTCTTCAAACTGTTATTTACCCCCACTAAGATTTTAAGGCAAATATACTTTTAGGATTTCCCAAAGCTAACCGACAAACTAAGATCAATAATTTTAATTGTTTGTTTGAAAATGTGGTTGTAGTTGTTTTTTAAAATATTTTTCATGTTGAAATGTATTAAAATAATATTTTTTTTATTTTTTAAAAATTATTTTTGAAATTAGTGTATCAAAACGTTCTAAAATATATATATAAATTAATTTTTAATTAAAAAATTAAATTTTTTAAAAACACGAGTAGAATGATGTATCTAAGCACTCGCTACAGTTATTACCAAAGAATATTTAAGAACAGATTTATAAACATAAAAAGAGAGGAAAAAGAATATTAGGTATATTTAAAATACGTCTCTTAATTATATGCAAGCAATCAGTTAATAATTCAACTGTCACTTTCAAAATCAAGTCGTGTGACTTTTCAGAACCTAAAAAAATCTGGTGCCCCCTATTCTAAATTTGGTGTTGTCGTTTCTCAATTCAATTCCTTTGTCTTGACTACTGTTTCAGTAAGAAATTTGGATTTTCAACTTTTATCACTTCTTTCAATTATATTGAGATGTTTTCTACAAGTTTTGAACAATAAAAACATCTTAGTAACGTTTTCTTCTCCTTGTTTGTGTCATTAGTTTTACAAGCTAAAACCTTATTTTTCAAGAATGTCTTCATTACTGCAAGAACTTCAACTTCTTTTGATTCCTTTGTAGCTGTAGGAATTGAGAGTTTGCATGACAATTTGTCCAAAGAAGAACCATTTGAAAAGGTTGAAGCCAATCCAAAATAATACTACTGAACAAGGACTACACAATTCACAAAATATTGAAAAAATAAATTAAATTGCCGAGCACCCACACCAACAAATACGAAAAACAAAGGTTCTTTTGAAGTGTTTACCACTCCATCCTTGTTTATGCAAATGATAGATGTCATTATCGCCATATGATAATTTAATATCAGTTTCTCGACAACAGGCCAAGAATCAAAATGCTGTAAATCTATCTTTGAGGTGGGGGGCGAGAAATTCTCATTATATTATATAAAGAGAGAACCTTTTGCCTTTTTTTTCCTCTTGTTTTCCTACGAAGAAGTTTGAACGCAAAATTATCAAGGATGATGAAGGATAATAGTATGAGTTTAGCTACAAAGTCGTTACCTACTCTATTAAAATATAGGAGATTATTTTGTTTACCGATAAAATAATCTCTAATTGGTCAAGAATGATTAATTCATGACAGCTCTTTTCTAAAATTTATTAATTCACGGCCATCTACAATGCGTCTTTCTTTGACTGCTTGCAAGCAAAGGGAAAACCATTCCCTTTATTTTATTCAAGGCATGAAATTTGTCATAAGAAAGATATCCTTTCAGCTCATTTAACAGCAGAGAAGCTTATTAGAGATTGAGATGGCAGGGGATGAAAGAGAGAAATTGTCCACTGAATAATAGTGGAGATGGCGTCTACTGCTATGTGCTTATCAACTACCCAGCTACGATTGCCAAATTCCCAGTTGTGTTCTGTGAAAAACCTACAGTAATTATTAATTAATATTATAATAGAAGAGAAAATATAAAGAATATAAAATTTAACATGTTCGACAATATACTTACATCCAAAGAAATAAGGAGCTTTTAGTTTCGCTATATCAAAATAGAGTTACATAATATATATTTATAGTAGACTTTAAACCGCCCAAGAAATCATAGCCACCCAAGGATTATTAATAATTTTTTTTTATAATCCCAACTATATTGCTCCGCTTCGCTTGGTACACTTCTCTCTCTTTACTCCACTTCGATATTTGTCTATAAATCACAAACTACAACAATCTCCACCTTGACGAATATTCACCCCTTAGGAGAAAAGTAGGGAAACCTCCACCTGGGATAATAGGTTGAGACATCTCTCATCTAGCATCCGAAGACATTAATCAAGTTTAAGCAATTCTTGAACTTATTTGTGGTAATAAGCTTTGTCAACATGTCTGCTGCATTTTCAGAAGTGTGAACTTTCTCAAGCAACAATTCATTAGAAGAAACCAATTCTCTAATCTTGTGAAACCTCACATCTATATGCTTGGAATTTGCATGATACACTTGGTTCTTTACCAAGTAAATGACACTCTGATTGTCACAATGCAATTGAAGTACTCCACCTTGCTGAATACCCAGCCTTTTGACCAAACCTGTAAGCCACAAGGATTCCTTGGCCGCCATAACCACTACTATATATTCTGACTCAGAAGTAGATAATGCAATTAGAGATTGAACCTTATACTCTCAACAAATAGGCTCCCTTACTAGAGTAAATTCATAACTTGTGGTAGATCTCATGTCATCCAAGTCTCCTATATAGTATGCATCTATATATCCCACAACTGAAGGATTACCCTGCTGTTTGCTAAACATGATACCATAGTCTATAGTACCTCTCAAGTATTTAAAGATCCATTTAACTGCATCCCAATGTTGTCGTCCTGGATTTGATATAAACTT
The DNA here is from genome assembly GCA_007827005.2 of Populus simonii. Taxonomy (NCBI): domain Eukaryota; kingdom Viridiplantae; phylum Streptophyta; class Magnoliopsida; order Malpighiales; family Salicaceae; genus Populus; species Populus simonii. The sequence goes on along the minus strand of CM017475.2, from coordinate 10,638,861 downwards.
TCTCACCACACTGACTGCGCATGCCAAATCTGGTACTGTACAAACCATATCATACCTTATACTCTCAACAAATAGGCTCCCCTACTAGAGTAAATTCATAACTCGTGGTAGATCTCATGTCATCCAAGTCTCCTGTATAGTATGCATCTATATATCCCACAACTGAAGGATTACCTTGCTATTTGCTAAACATGATACCATAGTCTATAGTACCTCTTAAGTATTTAAAGATCCATTTAACTGCATCCCAATGTTGTTGTCCTGGATTTGATATAAACTTTCTCACCACACTGACTGCGCATGCCAAATCTGGTACTGTACAGACCATATCTATACATTTACAACCTCACTATACTAGCATAATGGACCTTTGATGTATCTTTCATTTCATCATCTGTCTTTAGGCACTGTGCATTAGATAATATGAAATGATTCGCTAAAGGTATACTCATTGGTTTTGCATTATCCATATTGAACCTTTCCAACAATTTCTCAATATAGCTATACTGAGATAACTATAATCTACCAGTATCTCTATATCTGTGAATCTCCATCCCAATAATCTTCTTAGCAGTACCTAAATCCTTCATGTCAAATTCTTTATACAACAAAGTCTTCAACTTGTTGACCTCACTCATAACACTTTGCAACAATTATATATCATCAATATAAAGGAACATAAAAATTAAAGAATCATCTCAAGGCTCTTTAAATAAACATTCATACTTACATCTTTTGTAGTAATCTTGATCATGTAAGAGTCAAATAGCTTGTACCATTGCTTCGAAGACTGTTTCAGTCTATAAAGTGATTTTCTAAATTTACATACCAAATATTCTGTCCAGGTTGACTAAACCTTTTGGCTGTACCATGTAAGTTTCTCCTTCAAATCACCTTGGAGAAAAGCTATATTGACATTTATTTACTCTAATTACATATTAAAATGTGCTACTAAGCTTAACATTACCCTGATGGAAGTATGTCTGACTATAGAGGAAAATATCTCATCATAGTCAACCTCTTTCTTTTGTGAGTAACCCTTTGCTACTAGACAAGCCTTGAACTTCTCACCCTCATTTCATGATATTGTTTTTTTCTTCTTATACACCCATTTGCATCCTATCGCCTCTTTCTCTCTAAAAGTTCAGCCAATACCATGTCTAGTCTTATACAAAGACCTTATTTTTTCTTCCATAACACCTGTCTATTTACTTTTATCTTGGTTGTGTAATGCCTCTTAAAAAGTAATAGGATCCTCGCTACTAGTAATAAGTGCATAATAGATCAAATCTTCAGAACCATATCTGATGGGTGGCTTGATAATGCATTTGGGCCTATCTAAAGCTATACTATTATGTTGCTAATCTCCTGAAATAAAACTCCTTGAATTCTCAATGGTTTCTTCTTTAATATGAGTATCTAGCTCCACTTGCACCTCATGGTCATTGTTGTTGTAATTTCCTGGCACTTGTTTCTTTTCTTCATGAGTATAGTACAACATGACTTTTTCATCAAAAACCACATCTCTACTGATCACTACCTTGTTTTCCTTTGGATCCTAGAGCTTGAAACCTTTCACCTCTTTTTGATACCTCATAAAGATACACTGTTTAGATTTCATATCAAGTTTTGACCTCTTATCATTATAAACATGCACATAGACTAGAAATCCAAACACTTTTAAACTAGAGTAGTTAAATGGACTACTTGTCTATACCTCTTCTGCTATTTTTCCATCTAGTGTTGTCCTAGGTGATATGTTAATAAAAAAAACATGTTATATTCATTGCTTTTTCCTAAAAGTTCTTAGTAAGCCTTGCATTCAACCTGAGACACCTTGTTTTTTCAACTATTATTATGTTCATCCTTTCTGCTACAAACCATCATATTGTGGTGTCTTGCGTATTGTAAAGTGTCCCTTAATCCGATGCTACTCACATAACTCCATGAACTTCAAATCCGTGTATTCAATATCATTGTCTAACTTGAGGCATTTGATCTCCCTTCCTGTCTAGTTTTCTACTTCTGTTTTCCATATTTGAAATTGGCAAACATATATGACTCATGTCAAGTATACCCAAAATTTTTGTCAATATCATCAATAAAAATCATGAAATACATAGATCTTCCATATGATGTTATCCTTATTAGACCCTAAACATATGTATGAATATAGTCAAGAATCCCCGCTGTCTTGTTTGTAGTTGTCTTGAACTGCACCTTATTCTATTTTCCAAGAACACAATACCTACAGAAACCAAGTTTGCATATTTTGATACCTTTAAATAGATTCTTCATATGAATCTCCATCATCTCACGCTCACCCATATGGCTTAATTGCATATGCCATAAGACCGTGTTATCTGACTCATATTCTACAATTACAACTCCACCTACGACTGTGATACCTACAGTCTATAAATATTTCCCAGCAATGTTTGTCCCTTCATTACTGTCATATCACTTTTCTCATCTTCAGTACTCCATCTTCAGACTTGAAACTAAACTCATTACGGTCTAAAATGCCCAATAAAATTATATTCTTCTTGAATTATGGTATATGTCTAATATCACACAAAGTTCTAACAGAAACATCAAACATTTTAATTTTGATATTTTTTTCTAATAACTTTGCATGGGTCATCTGTACCCATCAGAACAGAACTAGAATTGAGTAACTTGTACTTATCTAATTAATTTATTGGGTGTCATGTGATAAGAACATGTCGAATCCAATATTTAAGAATCTATGAGATGATTTAAACTTGATGAAACTAAAAACATGTATTCATCGCCACTCTTTGAGTCTTCTTCCACTAAATTCATAAATTTTAATGAACCCTTTTTGTTCTCTGCATCCCTCTTCTTTTTCTCTGTACATTCTTGTTCTATATGTCTTGTTTTCCCACACTCATAACATTGTATATCCTTCCTTTTCCTAGATTTAGACTAAGTTTTGTTGTTCTTTGATTCATTTTGGGACCTTTTTCTCTCACGCTCCTGATTACTCCTCACCATCATATTTTTTCCTCAGATTAAAGCTTAATAGGGTGTCACACCCTCGCGGCGGAGTGCGACGTCACGGCGACCCTCAATTGATTTCGGGGTTTTTGTTTTTATGAATGAAGGAGTCGCCACCTAATATTATGGTCACTAGAAAGCCTAACTGGTCTTTTAGAGATTCTAAGGCAAGGGACTGGTTGCGTAAAGGGAAGTTATTAGCACCCCTAGTACGCCCTACCTAAGGTAAGATGCTTGGTGTTAGGTTTGCCTTATAATTGTTATGGTGTTGGTGTTTTCCTAGGATACGTTTTGCTAAGATGAACAAACTTGGACTGAAAGTCTAAAAAGAAAGAACCCTTGGTCAATATGGATCACATCTTAGATATGTCCACAAAGTACCAAGGAGAACCAATGCAGATCTCTTTAAATCTGTGTTTGATTCAGACTAAATTTATTAAGATAGAATCCAAGGATATTCCATGTGCTTTAAAAGCTCATTTTCCCTAGTATTTCAAGAGTTTTGCGACTCGTAAAACACAAGGAAGAGGGAAAAAATTTAGAAATCTAAAGAAATTCAAGGCGTTTTAAAAGCCTATTTTTGTCTTAGTGTTTCATACTTTCACGGCTTGTAAACCGTGGAGTCAGAAATTGAAATGTCCTCAATTATAATCAAGGCTTCTTTCAAGGATGTGCGATGACTTATTATTTCTAGAAAATTATTTTGGATATTTACCACTTGGGTTTCTTTATCCAAATATTAACAGTAAATAATAACAAGTTATTCCCAATAATATTTTGGATATTCATCTCTTTGGGGTTTCTTTATCCAAACATTAACGGTGAATAATAGATGAATCCCCCCTCAAAATAAGATTTTTGTATTTTTTGGAATATTGGCCAATACCCTTTGGAGTTTTACAAACATGTAAAATCCAGAATGTAAGAAAATAATTTTTTGTTGTGTTTAAGAAATCCATGCGAAAACACATTTTCGAAACTTCGAATATTTGTTTTTTTAAGAGGAAATTCAAAATATGTAAGGGTATTGACCGTATACAACACATAAGAAATCATCTTATATATATATATATATATTATATATATATATATATGTCACATTTCGTCGAAAACCGGGTATTCTAATGCGAGATTGATATTTTTTTAATATAAAAAAAACACAAAAAAGAAAAATAAATAAATACACTTTCAATTGATTTTGCCTTTCCTGGTTACTGTTCAAGTGAATTAAATTTCACTTGAACAATAATAAATGCAACTAAGAATGCATGCAAAAGCTGGGAATAAAAAAAAATAATACACGTTCAAGTGAATTTGCCTTCCCTGGTTACTGTTCAAGTGAATTAAATTTCACTTGAACAGTAACAAATGCAAACTAAGAATGCACAGTGTCTTAACATGCAAAATGCAAAAACTGGCATAGTAGAGACACGGCTTACCTGGTCCGCTGGCAACCCCGGCTCTTTCAGTCCTCCACTGTCTGCAAATCCCTACTTGTTCTGAATGCCAAAGATGACTTACGAGCTGATGGACAGAGCTTCTGCTTTCTCGCCTATGCTATCCAAAGAGAGACTCCTTTCTCTATTTCAGTCTCATCTCTCTCTTCTGGTTTTCTGCACCTTGTTCTCCCCTGTTTTGCAGATTTTATTTGCAGAAAATGGAGCAAAGACCGAAAGGCAGTCCTTGCTTCTTTCTTGTTTCTCTTCTCTTTTTTTTCTTTTTTTTCTCTTCTACTGTCTACCTTCCTGACCTCACAGTAACACTAGCGAAGGAAAAAAACTTCCTCTATTCTCTGTGTTTTTTTTCTCGCCTACTGCCTGCCTCTCTTTCGTATTTTTCTTCTCCCTTTTCTTCTTTCCTTCTCCTCCTTTCTTTTTTTCTCCCCCTCTTTGCTAGGTCATTAGAGGGGCTTATATATAGTCTAATATATCTCTATTTAGGAAAGATTCAATGCATTAATTCTACGATGCAAATCCCTGCTGATTTGCAGTAAAAAAACGCAAAAAAAAAACTGAAATATTCTGATTCCTATTCTGATTTTCAGCGCTTAGTTTCCATTGATCAAAGGGTGGTACAACTCCTTTCTTTCCTTCCATAGCTAGGACCATAAGGCACCAGTTGTTTCCTTTGAAATGGGGCAATAAAAATGTGGTCTTCAGCTCTCCAATCCAGCAAGAGAAACATGGAAACCAAACAGGAAATTGCAAATAAAAGAAAGAAAAACCGGGATAGCTGTGCAGAAAAAAACGTGGTTCTTCAATTTCTTCCTTCTAATTTTATCTTCAATCAACTTCTTTATTTTAGCGCCTTTTCCATTTGGTCCTTGGTCCAAAAAGGGCTTCAAATTGGCTTGTAATTGGTCTTCAAACTTTAAGCATCTTGCAATTGTGTCCCTGCAAACTCGGGCAAAAATCCTTCTTGCGACAGGAATCCCTGCTTTCATACTAGATATTCAGACTTGAATATCTTGAGCTTCTGATATTGAAATCAAGCGATTCAAGAGCCCAAATTTATCTACACGTCCAGGACTACAACTTTGATGAAGGATTCAAAGTGAGATAAAAACGTTTTAGAGAACAAAATCTGGCAGTAATTTGGTTAGTCAAAAAGGGTCTCCTGATTCAATTAAGAAACTGACAATGCCGAGCATCCGGATATGACTGAGAGTATGGCCTAAGAACAAATCAACAAAATTTGTGACGGAAATAGAGTCTTTAGTGCAAAACTCGGGTCAAGATCCTTCTCGCGACCGAATTCTCTACTTTCACGTTAGATATTCAAACATGAATATTATGAGCTTTTGATATCGAAATCAAGTGTTTCAAAAGTCCCAAATTCATCTACACTTTTAGAGCTACAACTTTCATGAAGGATAAAAAAATGAGATAAATTCATTTTGAATAACAGAATTGCAACCAAACTCGGCCGGAAACCTTCTCGCAGCAGGATTCTATGTTTTCACACTAGATTTCAAACAGGAATATCTTGAGCTTCTGATATCAAAATCAAGCAATTCAAAAGCTCAAATTCATCTACGTGTCTCGGAATACAACTTTGATGAAGGATTCAAAGTGAGATAAAATCTTTTTAGATAACAGAATCTGGCAGGAATCTGGTTGGTCAAAAAGGTTCTTAATCTGACAATGCCGAGCATCCAAATTTGACTGAGTCTGCCTTAAGAACAGTGATCTCTAGGACCCAATAAAGGTGTAGGTCAATTTTTCAATATGTCATGAGTGACAGAATATAGCTAGGATGGTCAGATATCGTATGAAATCAAGTCAGAATCAGAGCCTAAGTTGGAACAAAAAATTACGACAACAACAGAATTAGTTTTTTTTTAAATGCAAATTCTGAGAGATTTATATGAAGACTCCTTATCAGCCTAAAAAAACCTGACGCTTTTGGCAGCAAGGGGGGATAAAAAGAGTAGAAAACAACTTAAACAGGGTTCGAAAAAATATATCTTTCTCCTCCGCTTGTCAATTTTCCATTAAACATGAGCTACACTCTTGCACTTGGTTCAAAAAGGGTACACACCATCTTCAGCACATGAGGTCCAAAAATAAGTAACAACATAGGGCACTTGTGATCTCTTCTAATATAAGAGTTTCTTTCCCGCACATAAAAAATGTAACCAAATTTTTGTACATAGGAGAAGCAGGTAGGGAATTCAATAACATCAATGCCTTGTCTTCATCGTTGAACTTCCCATCAATTCACTTCTAATTGCTAACGATCTGATTCAACACGTTGATATACTAATTCAAATTCGTACCCTCTGACGTCTTAAGACCAAACAATTTCTACTTAACATAATGTTTGTTCAAAAATGACCTGGACATATACCAACTTTCCAGTTTTGCCCAGATTGTTGCTGATGATTCCTCATCCATGACATGATACATCACATCATCATCTAGACATAGCCTGATAGTTGCCACAACCCTCGCTTCCAGTTCCTGCCAATCTATATCATTTATGCCTTCTGGTTGCTTTTTGTATAATGCCTTCACCATGCCTTATTGCACTAACAAATCCTTCACCCTCTTCTACCATAATCCAAATTAAATTGTTTGATCCGTTAAACTTGATCATGTTGAATTTTACAGAAGAAATCTCTGACATCGTAGACAGGCTATGGTACCAATTATTGTGAAAAACCTGCAACAATTATTGATGAATATTGCAATAAGAGAGAAACTAGAAAGAACACAAGATTTAACATATGTTCTTTCTGTTGCAAAATGGTTTTGGAGAGAAAACATAGACAATAAATTATGACCTTTAGTTCATGTTTTAATTTAATTTTACTATACTATTGTTATAGAAGATGTGTTGTTACTGTTAATTTTTCATTTCCATAATGCTACAAACCAACCAAGCTGTTTTGTTCTACATAGGATGAGCATAAGCATTTTGTCCGCATATATATTGTTGGCCATATATTTCTTCTAGATAAGAAACCATTATGAAGAGAATATATGATTTTTTCATTGCTGTTTGACAAAGGGGAAGATAGAATTACCTTCTTTGTGTGCAGTGAAGTTGGTTGCCTTAGTCCCAGTATTATGATGTTTGGCCATGATAATTATGTGTACAGATGGCAGATTTACGTGTTGTGTGTTTTCAGAGAGGTGTTATTGGTACAGCCAAGGAACTTATCACGGAGGAAATCATAGAAAAGCTTAGAATTGATGACTTTAATTGATTGAACACATTTCGAGTCGCAGATTTAGGTTGTTCAGCTGGGCCTAATACATTCGTTGCAGTGCAAAACATAATTGAAGGTGTGGAGTTGACGTGTCAATCCCAGAAAGGATTCGATTTCCATAATCTAGAGTATCAAGTTTTCTTCGATGTCCACAGCTCAAATGATTTCAACACCCTTTTCATGGCTCTCCCTCCTGGAAGGCGGTACTATGCTATAGGGGTGCCAGGTTCTTTCTATCAACGCTTATTTACTAGAGACAGTTTGCACTTGGTCCATATTTTTTTTTTTTGTAACCGTGAATGTCCGGATCAGTTTATATATATCTTGATTATTTTTCTGAAATTCTGAAGTTAACAACTATGTAAGCCTCTAGTGTTTATAGAACTCAAACTGGTAATTTTTAAAGAGCAAATTTAAATCCTGACCAATTAAGCTATATTTTGTAGGGTTGCCCGTGTTACATTCTTTCTATGCTTTACATTGGCTTTCCAGATTACCAAAAGAGGTAATGGATAGAAGCTCCCCTGCTTCGAATAAGGGAAAAATCCATTACACGAATGCTCGAGCTGAAGTAGCTAGTGCTTACACAACTCAATATGCCAAGAAGGTGAGACATAAGTAGCTGGAATAAAGCCATTGTTAGTCATTCATACAAGTCCAATCCATTATTATACTTTGTTGCGAGGTTACTGTAAATGACAGTGTGAAGCCATCCTTAATTATTTTTAATTTCACATATTTTGCACTCTATTCAGCATAGCAATAATATTGTTGTGTTATTATTTTGCACAAATTAAACTGGTAAAGCAATAATTAAGCTTATTCGTTTTGAATTGCTCTTGCAAGACACATTTTCCTTAAAAATTAAACCTGCAAGTCGCCTTTTCTATTCCTTTTTTTTTCCATGCAGGGATTGAACAGTGAAGAACAAGTGGACTCGTTCAATATACCTGTATATTATGCATTTACAACTAAATGATGATAATTCAGCTTGCATTTTGGTCTCTATGTTATTGAGTGAGGAGGAGAAAATGCTATGGTTATGTATTTTTGGGTCACGAAATATATTGATGGTGGTGACAAGCCTCAACATGAAGGGAAGAAGGAGACCGAAACCTACCTTAACAATACAAAGCTTCAACATGAAGGGAAGAAGGAGACCGAAACCTACCTTAACAATACAATTGAGTCTTTGGATTTAATTTGGTTTTTAAAGAATTTTAAGCCAATTAATATGTATTTTTATGTTATAAATATGGAAGATTTTACGATAGTTTCTTAGGAGTTTGGAGGAAAAAAAGTGAAAAATTTGGGTTTGGAATTTTTAAAATAATTAATCAACAATTTAATTATTTAATTATTACATAAAAACTTGTACTAATGGTATGTACTTGACATCTAAATGTCAAGCACCCAGTTATCAAAATTCATATGGAAATGCATTTATGAGAAATTATATCTCCAGTGTCAAAGAACCAATTCAACCAAATAGCTCAAGTTGTTAGGTGAGGTCTCAGAATATGATTTATATTATTCTCTAACACACTCCATCAAGTGAAAGTCCTTTGAGTTTAAAACTTGCACATGCCTACATTATCTTATGCTTAATTTTTATCAAATAAATGAGGATTGTGAGATTCGAATTCGTGACCGCTCACTACCAGAAAACCGGAGAAAAGCAACGGAATTACCGACGGAATATTTCCGTCGGTATAAATTACCGACGGAAATAATTCCGTCTCAAAATCTGTCGGTATATACCGACGGAATTTTTCCGTAGGTAATTCCGTCGGTATATACGACGGAATTTTCCGTCGGTATATACCGACAGATTTACCGACGGGGTATACAGTTCGTCTGGAAAATGCAACGGCGTGGTGACGTCAGGCGATTTTACCGACGGAAATTACCGAGGGATTCAAACTGAGATGGCCGTACAGTGACGTGGCTCAGTCACCGACGGAATCACCGACGGAAGTAATCCGTCGGTGATTCCGTCGGAAAAAGTGATTATATGACCCATCTGCCGACACTCTCTTCCTCTGTTTCTCCTTCTTCTTCTTTCCCATCCCACCTCTCCCTCCCAAACTGCAGCTCCCCTCCCAAACTGCAGCCAAACACCCATCCCAAACTCTCCACTATTCTCAACACGAGCACTCGGTTTCTTATATCTTGTACGTGGTCACAATATCCGTTTCTTGTAGATTTTATCATTTTTTTGTAAGTAAATCTATCCTTTTTAGTTTTAATATTTAATTGTGAATTTTATTGTTTTAGTATATGTATTTTGTTAACGTTTGTACTTGTTTAATTGTTATTTATCAAAGAAACTTGTAGTATGAATGTATAATTTTGTAGTTGTTTAGTTTGTTTTAGATTTTGTCAAATTATATTTTTTTGTAAATTGTTGAAATTTTGTTTGAATTACACCGAATTAAATGTGTCGTTGTGATGAAATAAATAATTAATAGCTTGTTTAAGTGTCTTGTTTAATTGTTATCAATTATATTTCGAAGTTGTGATTTCTGTAAATTTATATATGTATAAATTTGTATGTATGAACGTTGATAGTTGATAATTGATAATGAATATTTAACATAAGTGTTGTTTTAGTTTGTTGGATAATGTCGGGGAAAACCAATATTTTTGTTATGTTTTATAGAGGTTCAATAGAAGTCATGGATGATCGTTCATGGATGTATCGGGACTCACCCCAAGGATTGCGGAGGATGGATTATTGTAACGGTGTCCAGGGTTTTATTAATTTCGCAACATCTATTCCGAGGAATTTTACTGATGGCGGTATTAGGTGTCCATGCAGGAAGTGTAAAAATTTAAAGTTTCTGCATCAAGATGTTGTAACGATGCATCTTCTAACCAAAGGGTTCATGGAAGATTACCTGTGTTGGTATGCTCACGGAGAACTATTTGTTCCTGATGAGAGCATGGAAGAACAGGTGGTTGGGTCAACTTCTAGTGCTAGCAACATGCATGAAGTTGGAAATGAGAACAGTAATCCTTACAGGAATATGGTTATGGATGCAATGAGAATGAGTGAAGGTAATGTCAGGGAATGTCCAATCGTAGAAGAAGAACCTAATGCAGATGCAGCAAGGTTTTTTGATCTGTTGAGAGATTCTGACGAACCATTATGGGATGGCTGCACGAACCACAGTAAATTATCAGCCGTAGCACAGGTGTTCACCATCAAGTCAGATCACGGGTTGAGTGAGGCCGGTTATGACAAGATTATTGAATGGGCGAGAAGCATTTTACCTGAAGGGAACAGGCTGAAAGAGAACTTCTATGCTGCCAAGTCCATGATGAAACCCCTCGGTTTAGGATACCAGAAAATTGATATATGCCCTAACTTCTGCATGTTATACTACCTTGAAAATGCTGAGATGACCGAGTGCATGACATGCGGGCATTCCCGTTACAAACCCAGAACTGGTAGAGGGAAGACTCTCGTGGCATATAAAAAACTTAGATACTTCCCAATCACACCTAGACTGCAGAGGTTATTCATGTCACCAAGGACTGCTGAGCACATGACATGGCACCAATCACACCATGCGGTTGATGGAGTGATGGTTCATCCTTCTGACGGTGAAGCCTGGAAACACTTTAACAGTATGCATCCTCCCTTTTCAGCTGAATCAAGGAACGTGCGTCTTGGGTTGTGTACAGACGGATTCAACCCATTCGGGTCATTTGCTGCTCCTTATTCTTGTTGGCCGGTCATACTGACGGTTTATAACTTGCCACCGGGGATGTGTATGAGGCCGGAGTTCATGTTTTTATCTATGGTCATACCAGGTCCGAGCAGTCCGGGGCGGAATATAGATGTTTGTCTTCGTCCGTTGATTGATGAGTTGACGCAGTTGTGGTCCTCTGGAGCTTTGACTTATGACATCTCGAGGAAACAAAATTTTGTTATGAGAGCGGCTTTGATGTGGACTATCAATGATTTCCCAGCTTATGGAATGGTTTCTGGTTGGAGCACGCATGGAAAGCTAGCATGTCCATATTGTATGGAGAACAACAAGGCATTCACGCTAACAAACGGGGGTTAAAGCTTCTTTTTTTGACTGTCACCGTCGTTTCTTGCCACATAACCACAGGTACAGAAAGAACAGAAAGGATTTCTTTGTTGGCAGAGTTGAAAATGATGTTGCACCCCCGCGTCTTTCCGGTGAAGAATTGTTTGATGTTGTGTCAGAGTACGGTGAAATTGTGTTTGGTCTCCAATCAGGTAAGCAGAAGTTTCCTGGTTTTGGTTTGACCCATAATTGGGTGAAGCGAAGTATATTTTGGGAGCTTCCTTATTGGAAGACCAATCTTCTCCGCCATAACCTTGACGTCATGCACATTGAAAAGAACGTGTTTGAGAACATTTTCAACACCGTCATGGATGTGAAGGGGAAGACAAAGGACAACATCAAGGCTAGATTGGATGTAGCGCTGTTCTGTAACCGTAAAAATATGGAGTTGGTTTGTGATGGGTCACGGGTCGCAAAACCAAGAGCAAGCTTCGTGCTAGAGAAAAACGCACAACTACTAGTCTACAAATGGCTTAAGAGTCTGCGTTTCCCCGATGGACATGCCTCGAACATATCAAGGCTGGTTAATACGGAGGAATGCAGATTATATGGAATGAAGAGTCATGACTGCCATGTGTTTATGCAAACACTCATCCCATTAGCTTTTCGTGATTTGTTGCCAAAGGGGATATGGGATGCACTAACGGAGATTAGTCATTTCTTCAGAGACATATGCTCCAGCAAGTTGAATGTTGATCACATTGAAAGGCTTGAAAAGAATATCGTCGAGACAATATGCAAACTTGAGATGATATTCCCTCCATCATTTTTTGACTCAATGGAGCATCTACCCGTACATTTACCGTTTGAGGTAAAAGTTGGAGGACCGGTCCAGTACAGATGGATGTATCCATTCGAGAGGTTAGATATTACAGTTGCTATGACATTTATAATTAAATGTTTTTATTTTTATTTTAATGTTTTTAATTGATAATTTTTTTATATATATATATGCAGGTACTTGTTCAATCTTAAAAAAAAGGTTAAGAACAAGGCGCATGTTGAGGCGTCAATATGTGAGGCGTATATTGTTGAGGAGATCTCAACATTTATCTCATACTATTTCGAACCTCATTTGAGAACGAGGATAAACCGTGTTCCACGGCATGATGATGGTGGTGAAGTGCATTCAAGTGGGAACTTGTCAATATTCTCCAATCCTGGACGACCCACACCTAAAAATGCCGTGAGGGGAAGATATTTGTCTGAAATAGAGTTCAGACAAGCACACAATTATGTCCTATTTAACTGTGATGAGCTAGACCTTTTATTAAGTAAGTGGATGTTCGACTTAAACTTTGTCAAGAGTGTACTATTTATGTTTTGTGATACCATACACTCATATACTTTGGAACAACCTTGCAGGCAACATCGACGATACTTACTGTCCAATAACTCACAGCTGACCGAATCCCAGATCTTTCAATTACAAGATGAACAATTTGCCACATGGTTTAGAACACATGTAAGTCCTATCACAAACTCATTATCTCTTGCAATGTAATTAATTGTAGTCAATGTTACATAATATCCGTTTATTGATTATTGTTGTATTTAATTTACAAGCTAGGTTTATCAAATGGGAGGTAGTGCTGCTATTTCACTGTCTTTACTATGTCTGGGCCCTGAAAGAAAAGTCAAGTGCTATAATGGATATTTTGTCAATGGATATGTCTTTCATACTGAAGAATACGGGCATGGAAGAAAGACATACAACAGCGGTGTTTGTATTAAGGGATCGACTTCTAGTGAGTTTGAAGTTGACTACTACGGTAGATTGGAAGAGGTCATCGAACTGCAATATCATAGCGAGCAAAATAGAGTGTTTTTATTCAAATGCTATTGGTATGACACAACTGACAGAGGAATCAGAGTAGATCCTCACTATGGTCTCGTTGAAATCAATTCAAAAGCTAGACACCGCAACGTAAACGACGTCTTTGTTTTCGCAAAGCAATGCCAACAAGTTTATTACACATACACCCCTTCCTTTAGAAAGGACCGATCAAGAGTTGATTGGTTATCCGTTTTAAAAAAAAAACCCAAGGGTCGTGTCGAGGTTGTTCAGGATGAGAACGAAGACACAAGTGTGATAGATGAAGTCTTTCAAGCTAGTGAGTTGGTTGAACCATACCGAGTTGCTCCGTCGATTGACTTAGAAGAAAATTCGAATTTTCGTGTTTTCAACGATAGTCTTGTTGATGTTGACGCAGAGGAGTTGAATGTTGTTCTGAGCTCTACTAGTGGAAAAAAGAATGTTGTTGAAGAAGATAATAACGAAATTGAAGAGTGCGATGAAGCTGATGATAACAATTCAATAGAGGACGAAGATGAAAATTCCGACTAACTAAACATGTTATAAAGCCTTATTTTTATAATGTAATAATTTGAAACATGAAATATTTATTCTTCTTTAAGGGTCAGCCTTTGTTATTGTGTGTGTGTGTTGTAAGATTGCAATTCAAGATTTTTTGAGAGGGTTACATAAAAAAATAAGAAAAATTTACTTTTCACCGACGGAATATAAACCGTCGGTATTTCACAGAGAGTTGCAAAAAAATTACGGGATTTTGCCACATTCACCGACGGATTTCCGACGTCCATACCGACGGAATCACCGACGGGTTGTCGCACGCATGTCTGACACGTGTCCGTCTGCACATTACCGACGGAATCCGACGGATCAAAAAGTTTGGCGAGATTTCCAAACTTTTTTGGTGCGAATTTCAATTAATTTCCAACAGAATTACCGACGGAAATTAATTGCACAGACAGCAATTAATTTCCGTCGGAAATTCCGTCGGAAATATTGCTTTATATACCGCCCATCCCCCCCACTTTGTTCATTTCTCTCTTCTCCTCTTCTCCCTTTCTCTTCTCCTCTTCTCCCTTTCTCTTCTCCCTTGCTCTTCTTCTCTCATTTATATTTAGCTTTTAGAAGGATTTTATTGTTTTGGTGGTAGTTTTAAAAGGTGTGTATTTTTTTTTCTTTATCTTTGTATTTTTTTATTTTAATTATGATTATTGTTTTTGGTGTTCTTTGTTTTGTATTGTTTGTAGATAAAATCTTAAATTCAACACATTATTAAGGTAAGCATTTTTATTCCCAAATTTAATTTGAATTGATATAATGTTTTTTAGTTTTGTGTATTGTTTGTTTGTGTTTATGTTGTGTGTTGTGTAGTGTTTTTTAGTTTTTTTAATTTTATTTATTAATTTTAGTTTTTTAGTTTTGATATTATTGTTTGTATTGCTATAATTGTTATTGTTGAATTTATGTTAAAAATGTTAATTTATATATATAGAATTGCATTTAATTAGTTTATCTTAATTTAGGATATTATTGTTTGTATTGCTATAATTGTTATTGTTGTTATGTTAAAAATGTTAATTTATAAATATAATTTTATTGTTGATTTATTTTAAAAATGTTAATTTATATATATATAGAATTGCATTTAATTAGTTTATCTTAATTTAGGATATTATTGTTTGTATTGCTATAATTGTTATTGTTGAATTTATGTTAAAAATGTTAATTTATAAATATAATTGTTATTGTTGATTTATTTTAAAAATGTTAATTTATCTATATAGAATTGCATTTAATTAGTTTATCTTAATTTAGGATATTATTGTTTGTATTGCTATAATTGTTATTGTTGAATTTATGTTAAAAATGTTAATTTATAAATATAATTGTTATTGTTGATTTATTTTAAAAATGTTAATTTATATATATAGAATTGCATTTAATTAGTTTATCTTAATTTAGGATATATTGTTTGTATTGCTATAATTGTTCTTGTTGAATTTATGTTAAAAATGTAATATTAATCCGTAAATTTGAATGTATGACTTAAATCTAATGTTTGTAACTCTAAGTACTAATTTAACAATGAATGTTCATAGTTGTAATTCTATATGATGTTATTGAATAAAATGTTGTGTTGATGATGATGAGTTGGGTTGAGATCCAGGATGATTGGATCGGGATGTGAAATAAAATTGGAAGAGTAATATGATTTTGTCGACAACTTGGGACCCCCCTAGTACAGGGGAGACTCTGTCGAATTTTTTTTTAAATAATCAAAGTTAATTATGTAATTATTCGTATACATTTGTGTAGATGCGTAGAATGAAATCTACAGCACGTCGTCAGAAGACGGTTGCAGCTAGTTCTTCTAGCAGCGAGAAGGACGTATCCTTAGGTGCTGATCACGACGAGGAATCTACGCCAACTTGTGATGCTGCCTCTTCTAGCGCGGTTTCACAGCGCAGAAGCGGTGTGCCTTCACAGCGGGGTCAATTCACCCGCAAGTACTAGGCACAATGGAAGGATGACCTCTCAATGTAAGTTTGTTTAGGTTTTAGTTTTTTTTTTATATACTTATAACATAATTTATGAACAACTAATTAATATTAATTACTACTTTTATTTAATTTAGGTTCACAAACATTGAGGCTGCAAGGACTATAACATTGGCGTTTAAATTGTCGATGGAGATTCCATTGTTTCAATGGAGCCAGGTTTCCAAACATCCTGAGTGGAAATCTAATATCGATGCATGGTTTAAGCGATTTCAGGTCGGTGTTAATTTTTAATAAATGATTTTTATAATTTTATATCTTGTACTATTTTATTTTATATGAATTATTTATATACACAGAACAAATTTGAGTGGGATAGGGCGGACAACAATGTTGTGAGGAGGGTATGGGAGAATCACGCGGCAACTAGGTAACATCAAAAATAATATTTATTTTTGTTTTATAATTTTATGTTTTAAATTCTAATTTGTTACTATGGAAGTAGGTTGCGTGATTTTTGGTATGACACCCAAAAAAAATCAAAAAGACATTCGAGGGATAACGGTCTTGAAGGAGGAATGAGGTGGCGGTTTGGCAGGAATTCAAACCGCCATTCATCTCGGGGGAAATATGGACGGTATATATTGAGCACGTGACCTCAGAGCAGTTCTCACGGCGCTCACAGTCTGGCGTCGACAACCGGAACCGGCAAATTCATGGTTCGGTGACCACGCACACTGGCGGATCCGTCCCATTCAGCGCACATGCAAAGCGGATGGTAAGATTAATTTTAATGAAATATATCGTTAATTAATTTGTTGATATTTAACTTTCAACCTATTTTTTCCTTACAGGCTGCGTCTCTTGGACGTGAACCGAGTCCAATGGAGCTGTTTCTAGAGACGCATGTGCGGAGTCAAGACCGCCAAAAGGGGGTGCAGCAGTTCGTGGACAACCGTGCTCAGCACTTCGTGGTATGTTCGTTCATTCATTTTATTTTGTAAGTTATTATTTTCTTGAATTGCATCTTGAATTGCATTTGATGATTTTTTTACCGATGGAATTTTCAGGAGACCTATAATAGCCAGTTGAGGGAGAGATATGGGGACAATCCGTCGACCCATCCAGATTTCAATCCAGATTTGTGGATGGAGGCGAGATCGTCTGGTGGACCCGATAAAAATAGGGTCTACGGGCTCTCCAACACTACGGCTGACAACTTGCGTTCGACTCGTAGTGTCTCAACTGTTGGAAGCTCTCCATCAGTATCGAACACCCAATCTGAGGAGTTCATTGCGTTGAAACAACAATATCAACAACTCTCGACGAATTATGATGAGCTCCGTCAAATAGTCATGGAGATGAGATCAAAGATGGGTGACGATACTTGTGCAGCTTCTTTTTGGCCGTATGGTCCCGGGAACAACCACCCTCCTCCTCCTCCTCCGCCTCCTCCTCCAGCTCCGCCGCTATTCTAGTTTAATTTTGCTTTTTAAACACATAAATTTGTAATGAATATTATTTAACATTACTTTTACATTATTAATGTTTAATGCATTTCTATTTGTTTATTAAGGTTTTTTACAATTAATAATTTTTTTATATTATTTTAAATACCTACCGACAGATAATATCCGTCGGTATTTAACAGTGAGTTGCCGAACAATTACCATCCATGCCATCATTACCGACGGCATCACCGACGGATAGAATCCGTCGGTGATTAAATTCTGATGGCATTACCGACGGATAATATCCGTCGGTATTACACAGAGAGTTGCAAAAAAATTACCAGCCATGCCATACTTACCGACAGATTTATTCCGTCGGTAATTTTCCAGCGGGAAACTTTTTTTTTGGCACGCGTGTATCCGTCTGTAAACCGTAGGTTTTCCGTCGGTAGGTGGTTTTTTTTATTTGCGACAGAATTAGCGACGAAAATGGGATTTACCGACTACTGTTTTACCAACGGACGTGTTCCGTCGGTGAGTCCGTCAGTATTATTTTCACCGACGGATTTCATTACTGTCACCGACGGAATTAGTCCGTCGGTAAAACTGGATAATGTTGTAGTGTGTCTCGTAGCCGCTCGCCGGTCCAAGAGGACATAACTTCTGCCTCCCCCGTCTTCACTACACCTAGGAAAAAGGCGGTCTTGGTTGACTTTGCCAGTCCCTCAAGTGGAGTTAGGGTTTCCTCCAAACATAGGAACAGATCCATATAGAGGAATAGTTCCTCACACTCTTCTTGTGCTCCTAGTACCTGTAATAAAGGTTTCTCTGGCAATTTCTGACCTAACATTGCCCCGGTGCGTATTTGGTTGGGTTTCACCCGAGAGGTTCCTACCCGTGCTCTGGTGACCCGACCCATGGTCCATCTTTAGTCCCCCCTTCCCAACCAACTTTTGGAAAGGGACGCTCTGCTTCCCAGCCTCCTGGTGGTGCTCCCCCCTTGATGATGCCCATACTCCAGCATTTAGGGCTCAAAGCAAGTCTCTGTTTGGTGGTCATAAGTGTTCCGCTACAGAAATCCCGACAGGTATTTCAAACTCATCATCCCCACCTCTTGTTCATTTTCCTAATTATACATTCTCTACATCCTATCAACTTAAGGAGACAGACATAGGAGAAGTTACTCCCATGTGGCGGTTTTGTTTGATTAGATATGTAGCTGGGAAATTCTCAGGATATGCGTCTCTGTTGCATTTCATTGGGAAACATTGGCAACATAAAGCAAACTTTACAATGCATGATTCTGGTTAGTTAATCTTTGCTTTTCATTCTGAACTGGAAATGCTAGAAACTCTGAGTGGTGGTCCATACTTTGTGTTTGGCCGGCCCTTCATCTTGAAAGTTATGCCCAAGTTTTTTGAATTTCAAGCCTCTGATATGACCAAGCTGCCAACCTGGGTAAAACTCCCCAACCTGCCTTTACGATGCTGGAATCCTTTATGCCTCTTGAAGTTTGCCAGTATGATAGGGAAGCCCATACATTGTGATGCTCCCACTGCGAATATGACCAGGCTTTCTTATGCCAGAATACTGATTGAGGTTGACATGCTACAAGAGTTACCAGATGCTATCCTGGTTGTTTTGCCCAATGGCACACCCTTCTCCCAGCAGGTTACTTATGAATCTCTCCCAGGTTTTGTAAGCGGTGTCGGGTCATAGGTCATTCTGCAAATGCATGCAACAGGGGCCCATTTCCACACGAAAAAAACGACCTCATGCAACTACTACCAACTCTGTTTCTGGAATTCCATATGAGGATACTACTGCTGTCGAGAAGCAACAACCATATTGTGCAGGCCCTCCTGCTAATCCTCCTGCTAATCCAATGTGCACAGAAGTTGGTACAGTTGATAAACTGAGGACCCAATCTCCTGGACGTAAAAGATCCAAGGTTGCTACCACTGACCTTACTGGTACCAAGCCATCTGCTACTCCGAACTTAGTGTACATCTCTGAAGAAGGAGATACTCCTGCTGTGGAGGCTCTAAGGAGGCAGTACTTAACTAGAAACAGGGTCGCTACCACCTCTGATGCGATCCTATAAGAGAAACATAAGCTCAAGGGCCCTGTTATAGCTTCCAGGTCACTGAGCAGTTCTGATGATACTGCTCCATCGTCTACCTTTTAATTCTATCTGATTGTATTATGGATCTATAATTTGTAGGGAGGGTTTCCCTTTGCTAGTTGTATTGGTCTCTAATTGTTTACTTTCTGTGTTCTAGTCTTTTTGGCTAGCTGGTTCTGCTGGTTTTGTGAAGGTTTCCTGCCAGTAGTTGCAGGCTTGCTGGTTGTTTTGGTTGGGTGGCTTTTGGGTTTGCTGTTAGCTTAGATGGTTTGTGCAGGCTCCATGCTTGTCTCTTGTGTTCTAGCTGTTATGTTGCTTTTGCAGTTTGGATGCTTTTGGGTTTTTTCTGCTGCTTGGGTCTCTTTGCTTGCTTTGAGTTGGTGCTTCTGCTGTGCTAGCCTTCATTTTTGCTTCCTTATTGGAAGGGTCTTTCCCCCTGCTTGCCTTGTGCAGTGCCGGGTTTGAGTCCTCTGACTGCTTGCTAGAATCTTGGGTCAGGATTTCAGCTCTCCCCTGCCGGTTATTCTCTTTCTGCTCTGCTGGTAGTCCATGGTGCTTGGGCCTGCTAGCTTCTGATGGTTGCTGGCTCTTTGTTGGTCAGTTCAGCTGATGTATCTATTGTGTTTATTTAGGTTGCATGGGAGCCTGTTCCCCTAGCCTCTAGTTCAAGGGAGCATGTTCCCTTTCTTGTTAACATCTGTATATAAACTTTGTATTGCTGGTTCTCCAGTTTTGTTTTTTGATATAAATTTCTTACATTTGATAAAAAAATAAACCAAATGATGGAGGAAATGGACCCATGAAATCTATACCCTAACAGTCAAAGATCTCAATGACAAGAATAGGATTTAAAGGCATCATGTGACGTTTTGAAATAGATCCCAAGTTTTGACAATTTTCACAAGTCTTGCAGAATGCATGTGAGTCCTTGAACATGATGGGCCAGTAAAATCCAGTTTGTAAGATTTTTGCAGTTGTCTTTCTTGATGAGAAATGACCCCCACATGCCTCAGAATGATAAAATTTAATGACACTACTTACTTCATTATCAGGAACGTATATTTGAAATATTTGACCAGGACAATATTTGAATAAATAAGGGTCATCCCAATAAAAGTTCTTCACTTCGTTCAAGAACTTGCTTTTGTCTTGGGTACTCTAATGAGCTGGCAAATGTCCCGAAACAAGAAAATTAACAATATTAGCAAGCCAAGGCATTGTAAAGACAGAAAGTAAAGATTCGTCAGGAAAGTAATCATTGATTTGTGTGATGTCAGATATGGAATCTATTGTCAATCTTGACAAATGATCAACAACAACATTTTCGGGGCCTTTTTTGTCCTTAAGTGTGATATCAAATTCTTGAAGTAACAAAATCCACCGCACCAATCTAGCCTTAGAATCCTTCTTAGAAAGAAGATATTTCAATGCTGCATGATCACTAAAAACAACAATAGGTGAGCCAACAAGATAAGAACTGAATTTTTCACATGCAAATACTACTGCAAGTAATTCTTTTTTAGTGGTGGTGTAATTCATTTGAGCACTATTTAAAGTTTTACTTGCATAGTAAACCACATAAGGTTTCTTATCTTTTCTTTGTCCCAAGACAGCACCTACGACATAATCACTAGCGTCACACATTATTTCAAAAGGTAATGACCAATCAGGAGGTTGAATGATAGGAGCAGAAGTAAGCAAGTTTTTAAGTTTAACAAAGGCTTCTTCACAATGTTCAGTCCATTAAAACATATTATCCTTTGTTAGAAGGTTACTCAATGACTTAGATATTACACTAAAATCTTTGATGAACCTTCTATAAAAACAAGCTTGTCCTAAAAATAATCTAACATCTTTAATAGATTTTGGTGTTGGTAAGTAGGCAATTAATTTGATTTTAGATTTGTCACCTCAATTCCTGTTGATGAAACAATGTGACCAAGTACAATACCGTTTGTTACCATAAAATGACATTTTCCCAATTCAGCACAAGATTCTTCTCTTCACACCTGTTCAAAACTTTTTTCAAGTTAGTTAAACAATCATCAAATGAATCACCAAAAACAGAAAAATCATCTATAAAAATCTCAAGAAAATGTTCAACCATATCACTAAATATGCTAAGCATGCATCTTTGAAATGTTGCTGGTGCATTAGATAATCCAAAAGGCATCCTTCGATATGCAAAAGTACCAAATGGACATGTGAAATAGTCTTCTCTTGATCTTCCAATACAATTTCCATTTGGTTGTAACCTGAATAGCCATTTAGGAAACAATAAAATTCATGATCTGTAACTCTTTCTAAGATTTGATCCATGAAAGGTAAAGGAAAATTATCTTTTCTAGTCATTGAATTAAGTTTCCTATAGTCAATGCACATGCGCCAACCAATAATAGTCCTAGTTGGAATTAACTCATTTTTCTCATTTGTTATAATAGTAACTCCAGACTTTTTAGGTACAACTTAGGTAGGACTTACCCATTTGTTGTCAGAAATAGGATAAATGATTCCATTATCTAGAAGCTTAATGACTTCATTTTTCACT
Organism: Populus simonii; assembly: GCA_007827005.2. Taxonomy (NCBI): domain Eukaryota; kingdom Viridiplantae; phylum Streptophyta; class Magnoliopsida; order Malpighiales; family Salicaceae; genus Populus; species Populus simonii. Next base: position 10,616,588 of record CM017475.2, on the reverse strand, counting down.
ACTTCTTTCATATTAGGATTAAGCCTTCGTTGCATTTCTCTAGAGGGTTTAGCATTTTCCTCTAAATAAATTTCGTGCGTGCAAATCAAAGGACTAATTCTTTTTATGTCAGCTATGGATCCTAATGCATTTTTGTGCATTTTTAGAGTTTGTAATAACTTACCTTCTTGATGTGCATTAAGTTTGGAAGAGATTATTACCGGAAAAGTTTCATTTTCTCCCAAAAAATGAGTATTTGAGATTGAATGGTAATGACTTCAAATCAGATTTTGGTGGTTGAATACTTGAAGGTACAAACTCAATTGATCGTGGTGGCAATTCTTTAATTTGTGGTCTTTAATTACTTGCATTTGATTCTTCTTGAAAATAGACCATTTGCAAATCGTCAGATTCATCAATCTCAGTTTCATTGGAAGTGGTTTGAAATTGATCACGAACTAATTTTTCAATAAAGTCCACTTCCTGTAAATCATTATCATCTCCAGGTTGCTTGCAAATGTTGAAAATAGTCATCTCAATGTCATGTTTCCAAATGATAACTTCATCAGTCCATTCCTAAAATTAATCAATGCATTAGAAGTTGCAAGAAATGGCCGTCCTAAAATAATAGGAATTGAATTACATGCTTTAACAGGTTGTGTATCCAAGACAATAAAATCCAAAGGATAAATGAATTTATCAACTTGTACTAACACATCTTCAATTATTCCTCTAGGCACTTTTACAGATCTATCAGCAAGTAAAAGAGTTACAGAAGTTGGTTTTAACTCACCTAAATTGAGACTTTAAAAAACTGAATATGGAAGTAGATTCACACTAGCTCCAAGATCAAGTAAAGCTTTTTCAATTTTATGTTCTCCAATAAAGCATGAAATTGTAGGACAACCAGGGTCTTTATATTTCAAAGCATTATTGTTTTGAAGAATAGCACTTTCAGTTAAAAAGGCTTTCTTTTTCACATTCAGTTTTATCTTCACGGTGCACAAGTCTTTCAAAAATTTAGCATAAGAAGATACTTGTTTAATAACATCCAACGAAGGTATATTGATCCTTACCTGTTTGAAAGTTTCAAAGATTTCAGAATTGTGATTGACTTTTCTTTGTTTGGTCATGGCATGAGGAAATGGAAATGCTGGTGGGGAATCAATCTTTTCTTTACAATGTTCAAGTTCAACACCTTCCTTACCCTCAAAGACTAACTCATCTACTTTCTCACAAGGTTCAAGAATGCGTTCTTCAATAACCTTACCACTGCGAAGAGTAATGACTGATTTGACTTGATCCATGTGTTGGCTTCCAGAGCTACTCGCACTTGAATTGTATTGCCCTTTGGGATTTTGCTATAGTTGAGATGGAAACTTACCTTTCTCTTGAAAACTGAGAGCAGATGTGAACTTTGCAAGAGTATCTTTAAAATCTGTCATGCTTTAAGCAAGTTGAGTGTTGATTGTCTCTTGCTTTTCAATGAATGCATGTAATGTTTTCTCAAAATTTCTTCTATAAGTGGAGCATAAGGAGGTGCATCCATGAGAATTTTGAAAATTATGGTGTGCTTGAAATGGTGGCTGTGAAGTTTGTGCATTATTGTTATCACTCTTCCATTTGAAATTTGGGTGATTTCTCCAACTAGGGTTGTATGTTTGCGAGTATGGGTTATGAATGGGCCTTTAGAAACTGTTTAAAGCATGAGCTTGTTCATGGAGGCATTCCTTGAAAGAAGGCAAAGTTGGACAGTCATTAGTTGAGTGTTCATTAGTTTCACAGATTTGACCTACAATATCTTGAATAGATTTTAATTCACCACTCTTTTTAAATTCAAATGCCTCGACTTTTTTAGCTAAAGATGCAAATTTGGCTTAAAGGTCATGATCTTCCCTAAGGTTGTACATACCTCCACTAGATGTATGAGGTTGAGTTTTACCTGGTGACTCACAAGTACCTATAGTGTCCTAATTTTAAGCATTTTCAGCTAGCAATTCTAGGTACTCCATTGCTTCATCAAGGTCTTTATCTTCAAAAGTTCCATTGCACATCAATTACACCATTTGTCTATCTTTAGGTGTTGAGCCTTCATAAAAATATGAAACCAATCTCCATGTTTCAAAACCATGATGAGGGCAAGTATTAAGCAAGTCTCGATACCTATCCCAACATTGGTAAAATGTTTCTTCTGGTTTTTGAATGAAAGTGGTGATTTGTCTTTGAAAGAGTTTGTTCTGTGCGACGGAAAAAACTTCTTTAAAAATTGTTGTTGCATTTCATCCCAAGCACGAAGGGATCCTGACCTAAGATTTTGTAGCCATGTTTTAGCTTTATCTTTTAATAAAAAAGAAAAAAGCTTTAATGTGATGGTGTTCATGCTACAATTTAAGTCATTATAGGTGTTACAAACTTCTTTAAATTCTCTTAAATGCAAATATGAATTTTCTAGATCTAAGTCATGAAATGTATGTAAAAGTTGAATAATGCCTGGTTTAAAATTAAAGTGAGATGCATAAGAGGAAAAACTATGCATGATGGTGCGCTTGTTCTTAAAGGATTCATATGGTCTCTTAGTGTTCTAACTCGATTATTCTCATTATGAAGCGACTGGTTATTTTCTTCGGCCATATTTCTAAAAATGATGAAGATACCTTACAAAGTCTACCACTTAATGTAAGTGACCAAACTCTCATGCACATGTAGGAAGAGAATAAAAGGAAGAAAAGAAAAGAAACAAAACAAAACAAAACAAAAGAAACAAAAGTTAGATAAAAGAAAAGTGAAAAGAGAAATAAAATAAACATTATAATTTAAACAGGAATTTACCTTCCCCGACAACAGCGCCAAAAACTTGACACAATCAAAGAGCTGATATCTTATCTCAAGTGCAGGAGTGTCAAAGTAATAAATAACCCGACAATACCGGGGGTCGAACCACAGGGAGGTGAACTATATAGAATTATAAATAAAAGAAAAGATTTGAAGAGAGCTTTGAGATGTGATAATGATGTAAGGATTTAAACAAAGATAAAACAATTGTCAAGGTTAGATGATCCACTAATGGTATTTCGAATAAGTATAGTATAAACTCTTTTTATTACTTGACTAGAAACCACACACAAAGGAGGTTCCACTTGGATTATAAATTGTTAACATGATTACATTAATTATCTTATTCGAGTAATGTTAATACTTGTAAATATTATCAGGTATTCATGGTGATAACTTATGTTAACAAAAATCAAGTTCCTTTCATAGCACAAGTGTCGGTTATACCATACAGTTGGGCTATGAAAGTGCCAAGTATTTGTTGCACCAAGGGTTATTCAACACAAATCTAGATTAACCATTTAACAAGCAAGGTATTAAGAGTGAGTAAGATAATAAATATAAAACATATTAGTATCAAACATTAAAGTCCATGTTGAATTTATACTATACTTATTCTTACACCATTAGTGTAACCTTTTCACATTGACATAATAAACTTAGCTGAATATTATGAATAAGAGAACATAGATAAACAAGAGGGGAACATGATTATATAAGTATAATAAGGAATTGAAAAGCATAAACAAGAGATTAATGAAAGCAAAACTTAAGCATTACATAAAATAAAGAGAGAGAGAGCAAGAACATGATCTTGATCTAAAAACCAAGATGGCTAAATGCATTGCAAATGCCTTTTTTTAGGCCAAAATTCAGACTATGATTTGATGACTAATGTGGAGTGGGTGGCCA